>CM055405.1:52114050-52281873 GCA_029228625.1 Pseudolycoriella hygida | reverse complement strand
TTGAGAAAATTTCTTTGAAGAAGAATTTTTTTCTGAGAATATTTTTTGAAGTAAATTTTTTTCGGATAAACATTTTTTCAAAAAACAGAAAAAAATTTCATGAAATTTAGTTTTAACAACTGCAAACTTCCAAAACGGCTGATATCGCATACAAAAACCTTTTCAAGGATAAATTGTGACGCAGTCCGTAAATACGCTTTTAAAATTGATGACACCGCTTCAAAAAGTAATGATATCGCTTGAGGTGACATTGAGTTGAGGTGTTATTAATTTAAGACTTACTTACGGACTGCGTCACACTTTACCTTTTAAGAGGTTTTTTTATGCTAGTAGATTACTACTATACTATTACAGTGAAGCCCTCGGACACTTTTACTCATCTGAATAAATACGAGAAATTAAATTATTTAGTATGCTATTTTACTTTGCGAACGAAGTAAAGAGTTTTCCCTAGAGAGGGAACGGCCACATTATCTCCCCGATAAAGTAAAACATTACACTATACAATGAAGTATAAAAATTGTTATGTGCACTAAGACCTCGTGTACGCACATATCTCATTACATACTTCATTGTAGGTATTTTAATATGCTATTCTCTCTCTAAATACCCTCATTTCTAAGACCATTATCACTCATGCACGCTTAATTGTTTGAATTAATATTGAAAATAGAGAGACGAAATAATTGTCTTGATTTCTTTTCAGCTATGTGACAATGGGTATCGATTTAGGCAATTTGGCAGCTCTGAGAACGTTTCGTGTACTCCGAGCATTAAAAACAGTGGCCATCGTTCCTGGCCTGAAAACCATTGTCGGCGCTGTCATCGAGTCTGTAAAAAATCTTCGAGATGTGATAATTTTAACTATGTTTTCGTTGTCCGTATTCGCTTTAATGGGCCTACAGATCTACATGGGCGTGCTAACACAGAAATGTGTTAAGAAATTTCCGTTGGACGGCTCATGGGGCAATTTGACTCATGAAAATTGGTCAGCTTTCATGAAAAATGAGAGTAAGATAACATTATGTCAAAACTGATAAGTGACAATGTCTTACAATTTGTGGTGTAGGTAATTGGTATAAAACGGAAAGCGGTGATATGCCAGTTTGTGGGAATTCCTCTGGTGCTGGACAGTGTGACGATGGTTTTTTGTGTCTGCAGGGTTTCGGTCCAAACCCAAACTATGGATATACAAGCTTCGATACCTTTGGTTGGGCTTTCTTATCCGCTTTTAGACTGATGACCCAGGATTACTGGGAAAATTTATACCAATTAGTTCTTCGTTCAGCTGGTCCATGGCACATGCTGTTTTTTATCGTTATCATCTTTTTAGGATCATTTTATCTTGTCAATTTGATTTTGGCTATTGTAGCTATGTCATACGATGAACTCCAAAAGAAAGCGGAAGAGGAAGAAGCGGCGGAAGAGGAAGCGATACGGGTGAGTAATCAAAAACTAATCTAATTTTATGCTGGACTCGAAAATATTCCTTTCGTTACCCGACGACCGCTCTATTATTTTATTTGGCAGCGCCCAATTATCTCCTCTAAATCATTTAGTTTGCTGGGTTCAAAATTCATTCAGCACTTTTTATTACAAAACTGAATGAAATCGCGAATTCGATACTTTGATAGCAGTTTAAATGTCTCAATTTCGTGGAAACATTCTCTTCCAATCACATATTTCACTATTCGCGCTACCTCTCGAATGAAGTCCATATGAGTTAACCGAAAATATCGCAAGCAATTGTACAAATGAGAGTTTTATCGATTTTTTATAACGTCACAAAACTATGAATGTGGCAATTAGGCTCATTTAAGTGCTTACTAAAAATACTTTTTTTTCCATTCAGTTTATTCCATTAGGTATTCGTTAAACGTTTCCAAGTTATTGACATTCCAAATCAATAAAAGAAAATTAGTAAAAGTTGAATTTAACAATCGATTTTTATCGTGAAGCACCTACACGATACCATTAATCTGTCGTATTTTATCCCTCCCAATAGAGGTAATTTATAATGACATTTCGGATTATGGAGGTGATACTACTTGTAGACAAATTCGATGTTTTCCATTGTGGAATTATCCAAAATCTACAAGGTGCGATTATCAGTCGCTGCTGCTTTTCGAATTGAAGTTTCATATTCGAAAGATTATTCTAAAAGTAAAAGTGGAGAAGCTGTGGAGATCACCACAGTGTACCAACTCTTACATTCAGACATTTACTTTTCCAGGCTAGGGTCATCCACAAAGTACGTATATCCTTAAGGGGGAGGGGGCTTTTGACGAAAGCGTACGTTCCATTTGAACACTTTTTCCCATACAGTCTCAGTTTCTGATTTATCATACGAATTTACCATACAAATCAGAAAGTTGTCGGTTTTCATTTTTCTGTTCCTGTACATGTACATTTTTGCGTACGAGAGTTCTAAAAATTGCCATTTTTGGAGTACGTACTTTATATGGATGGTCTGTTTTTTAACTAAAAAACTTGTTAAGGCGAGCACTACATGAGTATCCACATTTTCTAGCGCCTTGAGATAGCATATTTTGAGCTCTTAGGACAAATCTGCGATCTGCAAGGAAACATATTAAGTAAACATAACCGAAGACCCGAACGTATCAGAATAGAAGACTCGCAAGTATCTATATAAAAATGAACAAACAATTCAGTGCTTACTGTTCTTTCAGAACCATAAGAATTTAAAAGATAAACAGAAATTATCCACGGCAATGTCAAAGGCCCTTCCGAAGTACGTCTTATGGCTTCTGAGATTCAGGATTGGGCAATTTCTCCTTAAAACCCTGAAACACGTATACTCTAAAATGTTATTCTCTATAACTTTGCATTTGGAAGTAACTTTCTAACTGCCATAGTTCTAAATATGTGGGTCATCCCTCCCAATTCTAGAAGTGGTCATATCCCAAGATTGGGAAATTTTTCTTAAAAACCCTGAAACATGTGTTCTCTAAAATTTTATTCTCTTCGTCTTTGCATTTGGAAGCAACTTTTTAACTGCCATAATTCTAAATATGTGGGTCATCCCTCACAATTCTAGAAGTTGTCATATCTCAGGATTGGGCAGTTCCTCCTTAAAACCCTGAAACGCGCGTTCTCTAGAATTTTATTCCCTGCAACTTTGCCTTTGGAAGCAACATTCTATCTCTCACAGTTCTAAAAATATGAGTCATCCCTCCCAATTCTAGAAGTGGTCATATACCAAGATTGGTAAATTTTTCATAAAAACCCTGAAACACGTGTTCTCTAAAATTTTATTCTCTTCATCTTTGTATTTAGAAGTAGCTTTCTAACTGCCATAGTACTGTATATGTGGGTCATCCCTCACAATTCTTGAAGTTGTCATATCTCAGGATCGGGCAGTTTCTCCTTAAAACCCTGAAACTCGTTTTCTCTAAAATTTTGTTCTCTATAACTTTGCCTTTGGAAGCAACATTCTAACTGTCGCAGTTCTAAAGATATGAGACATACCTCTAGAAGTTGTCATATCTCAGGATTGGGCAATTCCTCCTTAAAACCCTGAAACACGCGTTCTCTAAGATTTCATTCTTTCCATATTTGCCTCTGACAGTAAATCTCCATATTGCATAGTTAAGCAAATATCGAAAAATCATCTGCTTTAGTAAATAGCCAAGAAACGCAATTTCATACCCAGACCACTAGCCCGGATTTCCACAAAAAATAGTTTCTCAGTTTTCTGAGATCAAATGCTTTCATTCGACAGGGAAAAAAAAGTTTGAGGTGATAGATCGAGCCGTTTGGAAAAAAACGTGGAAACGGGCGGACGGAGTGCTGATTCGTCATCATTAGACGATATAAAATGTATCCGTCCAACTCCCACCTCGATCTACACCATGCACAGCACGACATTTCTTTCAAAATGGCGGCGTGTGTCAAAATCGGGTACTACGCCAAATTTACCAAATATTGCAAAGGCGGATAAGGATGTTGAATCTATCATGAGCTACAAGCAACGCTACAGTAAATTTTTTTGTTTAATTTGTACCGATTTTGCCTTATTTGGTAAATTTGGCGTAGTGCCCGATTTTGACAAACGCCTCCATTTTGAAAGAAATGTCACACTGTGCCATGTTACAATAAGATTGTTTGTAGCCGATGTGTAGGATACCTTTGTACTTCATACGGGGTCCAAATATGAAATCAGAATGCACAGTTGAAAATCCAACGCAATAATTAAAGCACGCAGCGAAGTTGTTGACAGGGTAAATTTGGGAGTGGAAATTTATTCTCGTCATATTCTACAAAGGTTCTGGTTAGAGGGTCTAAAGGTAGATCAAGAAGGTGATAGATACAATTGAATCTGATTTAGTAGTTAGGACCTCCATGAGACGATGGAGCCGTCTCTTCTTCGAGCCACCCTTCTCGGATCATCGCTTATAACGCGTTTTTCTGCTAAGGCAACGACAACTTCTCGTTGTTCTAACACAGGAGCATCAACCGAACATACGTCAGCGCAAAAATTTTACGTTTTTTCCACTCCTGTCCTTCATCTAAAAATCTAAAATTACTAGAAAAATGTAATTTCTAACTGAAAAATATTTTTTGTATTTTCTACAGGAAGCGGAAGAAGCCGCTGCGGCGAAAGCAGCAAAACTGGAGGCCCATGCTGCGGCTCATGCAGCTCATGCACAAGCAGCTGCAGATGAACAAAATAATATGCAAAATATGGCCAAAAGTCCATCAGACATATCGTGTCTCAGCTATGAATTGTTTGTGGGCCAGGAAAAGGGGAATGACGATAACAACAAGGAAAAAATGTCCATCCGGAGCGAAGGATTGGAGTCGGTGAGCGAAATGCAAAGACCAGCACCATATGCTATTGCATCTGGCACAAACGCAGCCAAAGTTCGCAAAGTGAGCGCGGTAAGTATGTTGAATGCTTTCGCACGTACAATTTTGTCCATTATGCTTTATGAAGCAAGAGGCGTTAATTAATCAATTTGAAATTGTGAATTTGTGGTATCGGTACGGTAATATTACCAGCGGAGCGTTCCGTTCGGTCTCGTTCAAAAATTAATAACATCAGCAAACTGTATCATTGATTAATTAACTAGGACATTTTGACTGAATTAAATAGCGCTCATCGCAATAAATGAGTTTAATTAAAATTCCAATATCGGCTTGTGTACATAGAAACTTTCGTTCATTGGTGAATAAAATGAGTTAAAATGTCCAAGCATCATTCTGAAGCACGAAAGTATAATTTCTTTGTTTTTATCTCATTTCGTTTCCACGACATCATTCATTAAACGAGTATACCACTACCTGAATAAATTCATTTCCGTTTTGTTCCGTTACTGCAGTTCGCTTAAAAGTAAGACAAAAGTGCACAGTACCTAGTCAGCAACAGATTCCCACATCCTGAAAGTTATCACAATCAAAAATTGAATTGCAGTGTTAGAGATTAACGTCATTGTAGTTTGAGATGACAGTTGCTATTTCGAATAGAAAATAACTTTCACGTAACAATTGTTCGTTGATTCATCTCCTGTTGTGTTGTTTGAAAGAGTTTTTCTTTCATTAAAATCAAAAGAATTGATTATTGTTACAACAAAACGGTAAAAATTAGGAAGTTTAAGCTTACAATGAGCTTTCGATAGACGACTTTTTGCTTGGCTTTTCTTATACCTCAGGTCACACAAAATTAAAATAAGTTTCGAAAACGTCGACCAATATTTGGAATTTATTTTTCAATCCATCGCTGATTGAGGCGACTGTTATCTCCTGGAATCGTGGGTCCTAGCGGAGAAAGACGAATCTTTCCGATTTTTTTTGAAATCACATTTTCGGACTTAGAGTCGTCACATGGCTTACACAGAGGTCGAAAAACAGTTTTTTGCTTCTAATACAAGTAAGTTCTGACCAAATCCTTTATTATTGGCTACGAATGAAGGGCGTGATAAGACAAAGATTTTAGACTTAACATCTACCATGTACCAGTCGTATAAGGGAGGTGCCTGGCTGTCTTAAACATCGGTGTGCTGGAAAAGTACCATTATAGAAACACACTGTGGCCTAGCCTTTAAAAATCATCTAACACATAATTCCGCCAATTAAGGAAATGGGAATCCATTTTCTAAAGAACGCGCTCTTGGAAGACACTAAAGTATAATTTTTCTCAACTATAACCCGTAAGGGAGTCTTGGATTTAACTGAAAATGTAGGATTATGATGAGTCAATGAATGTATTCTATGAGCATTATGAGTTTGTTCTGTCTAATTGCGAAAATAGGCTCTAGGACCGATTATCCCCAGTCAAAATTTCCCCGGACAAAATATCCCCGGACAAAATGTCCCCAGATAAAATATCCCACAAAAAACGGACAAAATATCCCCAGATCTAATGTCTACTCAGAAGTGGTGGATTTAGGTAGGTATCATTAATTAGAGATATTATATTGTGTGTTGGGGGGCTCTGCCCCCTCATCATGCGCCTGCGGCGGGCTTTTGTAAGCCTTGCAGGCGGCTATACGTAAATGGGGCGCTGCCCCAAACCCCGCTATGGGCTTCGATCCTTAGGCCCCGCAAGGGGGATATTCCCCCTTGACCCCCCCTTTTCGGGGGCTGCCGCCCCTCGACCCCGCTTTTTTGTTTTTGGTTGTTTATTTGAGGCCTGCGGCGCTAAGTACACTTCACATTGAATAATTCTTAATGTTTTGAGTGTGGATATTTTGTCTGAGGTGATATTTTGTTCGGGGATATTTTGTCCACGGGGATATTTTGGTTGGGGATATTTTTTTATAAAAATAAAATATCATGGGCGCACGGTAGCAATGTGCCCGTGACGCAAGTCCACATATTAGCAAAAAATTAAGAGAAATTTTTTACGTAGACTGCGGAACAATGTATGTAGCTAAGTTTTGACTTCCCCCACAGTGACAGTGTGTTTCTATAATGGTACTTTACCAGAACACCGATGTTTAAGACAGCCAGACACCTCCAAACATTCAACTAATTTTGAATTCCAGCGGTTCCAGCTCCCTTAAACAGCTGGTACATGGTAGATGTTTAAGTCTAAAATCTTTGTCTCATTCGTAGAATCAATAAACTGTTTTTCGACCCCTGCGTAAGCCATGTGGTTGACGACCTCTAAGTCCGAAAATATGATTTAAAAAAAAAAAAATCGGATCGATACGTATTTCTCCACTAAGAACCACGGTTCTACGAAGGTATCACTCGCCACTGGTCCCCCTAAATGGGGGTCGACCATACATTTGACCTCTCTGGAGTGCGTCTATTCCGAGATATCGATGATTTAAAATTTGTGGTAACACTGAAAAAGCGTTACGTAATTCAGGGACGATCCCATATTGGAAACGAATCTGCAAAACATCGTAGTGTAAAGATATCGGCGTACGCGTCTACCCGCTACCAGAATAGCAAATCTCTTATTGAATTTGTGTGACGATTGCCAATTTTTTCAACTTAAAATTTTTTTTTCGAATTTTTTTGCGCCGTTTGAATGTTGGGTGCCCTGATACGCTACACATTAAACTCAACAACTGTCCTTTCGACACCAAACCTCTATATGGAATCAAAAAAAAAATATTTTTACTCCCAAGTTCATATCATACCAAGAGTTGCCGTTAAGCAGCTTCCATTTGACTACCTAAAACAAAAAACAATCCAAAAAATTGCACAACAAAATTTAGTTACAACAACCGTTTTTCATATGCTAATGGGTTCCGAAAGACCTTGTATGTTAGCTCCGGTGCAAACAGGCGCCTCACAAATACAAGGATCTTACAACGGGCACCTGAATCCTCTGAAATTCAACTCCTTCCTTTAATGGCTAGACCGACATTCAAAAACATTTGATCATCATAGGATTTCTAATCCCTTGAGTTTACCCGTTTTATAAAAAAGGCGTCAATAGTAATTTTTGATACAAGTTATGTATGAAGGTAGTTTAACGCACTAGATGTAAGATGAGATAAGATAAGATACTAGATAAGATACGAGCCGAAGGCGATTTCGGCAACACATCGTGTGCGTTAAACTACCAGCATACGTAACGTGTATCAAACAACGTTTTTTGCAATTCACCGACAAAAACGAGATTTTCTGTTAATATCAAAAGTCAATTCAAGTAGTGCGTAAAAAACATCGCACTAGTGCGTAAAAAACCGTCAATGACTTTATGCGACACCGAAATGACGCACGAAAAAGCGAGTTTTTGTCGGTGAATTGCAAAAAAATCATAATTAATAACACCATAAAAATATGTAAATTTCTTTCCCTATTTTTTAAATCATTGTCTCCTGGTTCACCTAGATAAAGGTGTTACTTCATCAGTTAAAGTGCAAGAGGGAGGTGTGAAGAGTTAAGGTTACGACTTAGTACATTTTTGAAGTATAACATTCTTTGACGCCTCTTTGAAATTCGTCAAAAAAATCGTTTTTTTTTCCAACGATGACTGAGATTTAAATAAGAACTTTGTGATTCTGCGCAGGTTTTTCATACCGTGAGTATCTTTCGAAAACCTTAGCAGGGTTAATGCACCAGCTATCGGTCATGTAGTAGTCTCCGGCCAGCACCAGTAATCGGCCATATTTCAATGGCGAAATGTGGCCGGTAACTAGTGAAACTATGGTTTGGCCGGTGACTAATACATGGCCGATAGCTGGTGCATTTACCCTAGAGGTGAGCGGGTCGGCCTTTTTTTGTAGTTCGACCCGACCCGAACCCGATCAAAAATTTTAACCCGATAACCGACCCGACCCGTCTTGTTGGTAGCTCGACCCGACCCCGAAATTCAAACCCGAAACCCGACCGCCCGAAAGAAGTTCGGGTCGAGTTCTATTACCCGAAAAAATTTCGGTTCGAGTTCTATTACCCGAAAGAATTTCGGGTTGAATTGTTTTAATAAAAAAAGTCACTTAGCTATTTCAATTTTACTAGCGCCGCTAGCGCTACCGCTACCACTAGTTTATAGCGCTAGCTCTAATAATTACTTCAGAAGAAATTCAAACAAAAGTAGATAGAAGAGTAACAAATGGAAAAATACTGATCACAAATACAATAGAATGTATGCAGTGTGGTCTCGGCGGCAGCGCAACTCAGTTTTATTTCCGGCGGCGGCGGCGAACTTTTTTGAAACCTTCTCTGCTGGCGACGGTGCTTTTCATTCAAAAAACTAAATTTTTGACTTTTTTCAATTTTTTAATTTCATTTTTTGTACAAATATTGGCATTAATCTTCCAACTTCTATAATTTCTTTATTGTTTAACTTTTCGGTTTGGATATGGTGCATCATTTTTAGATTTTTTTACAAATCGGTTTCGGCTTTTTTATGTACCCGAATCTTCAACCAGATAAAAAGTACGCCCGAAACCCGCCCGCCCGGGATTTTCAAGACCCGAAAGCCCGAACCCGAAACCAGTGAAAATCGATTCGGGTTCGGGTCGGGTCAGGTCGGGTTTTTTCCAATTTTCGGGGAGCCCGCTCACCTCTAATTTACCCCATGTCAAGTACGTTAATAACTTCAAATGAAGCTGAAAGTGTCATGTCTTTGTGTGTTCATCAACCTCAATTTCGTCTAGAATCAACAAACCTCAAGACTTCACACGAAAACTGGATTTTTCAACTTTTAATGTCTTGCTATGCAGATGTAATCATTTCCTTGTTTCAATACGGAGTTTTAAAAATGGAATACACTGAAAGTATTCGTGTAGAGGCCCATGTGATATTCTATTAGCCCCTCATTCATTGGTAAAATTCCACATCTGTAAATGACGAGAGATTAGACCCGTTCCATTTCAATTCACTGCATGTTCATCTTCTTAGAAATATGTTACTTTGTAAGTTACATCGCATTTTCGTTCGTTTTATTGTCCTCCAAACTCATTTACATAACTTTTTTTTAACAGTAATTTAAATTTCCAGTATCTATGGATGTTGTAGAGTTTTTTCATGGAATTGATTCGATATTTGTTTACAAAATAGCTTTGTTTTTGAATTTAATCTTCCAAAAACTATGGATCAAAAATATTAAGAAACATAAGCAAAAAGGCCCGTATGTATCAGTATAGATATAGATGTGGCAAACAGAATAGAAGTTGCAAAAAGACTGGAACGTATCTACATATAGAAATGAGCAAACAATCCAATGTTTCAAAGATCCATATAAATTACCCAAAGTAATGTCGAAGGCCATATTGAAGTACGTCCAAGACCGTAGATTTTGATGGCCGAAATGTTCTCCCCTGCACCGTATGAAAAAGAGGACCAACGTAGTTTATTCAAGAAATCCTGAAACTATTTGCTCTAAAATGTAATTCTCACCAACTTTGCCTTAAGAAGCAAATTTCAAACTGCCGTCATTTTATAGATATGAGTCATCACTCGGAATTCTAGAGGTTGCTTTTTGGAAATTTTTTCCCAAAACTCTGAAACACGCGTTCACTAAAATTGCATTCTCTACAATTTTGCCTTTGGAAGCAACTTTCTAACTTTCATTGTTCTAGAGATATGGGTCATCCAGCCCAATTCTAGAAGTGGTTATATTCCAGGATTGGGTCATTTTTCATGAAAACCCTGAAAGACATGTTTTCTAAAATTTTATTTTCTACAACTTTGCCTTTGGAAGCAACTTTCTAGCTGCCATAGTTCTAGAAATATCAGTCATCCTTCACAATTCGAAAAGTGATCATAACTTAGCATTGGGCAATTTTGCCCTTAAACCCTGAAACACGTGTTCTTTAACTTTTTATTCTCTGCAACTCTGCCTTTGGTAGGAGCTTTATAACTTTAATAGTTCTAGAGATATGGATCATACCGCCTAATTCTAGAAGTGTTCATATTCCAGGATTGGGCCATTTTTCCCCAAAACCCTGAAACACGTGTTCTCTAAAACTTTATTCTATACACTTTTGCCGTCAGAAGCAACCATAATTCTAGAGATAAGAATCATCCTTCACAATTCTAGAAGTAATCATAACTCTGTTTTCAAGATTATCGACATTATCTCTGGTGACGGGTATTATCCCCCAGACTGAAAAAAATGGTAATTATCGCCCAGGAATTATCCCCCAGACAAATGGGAATTATCACCCAGGGAATTATCGCCCAGGAATTCTCACACGGGAGGGCATTTTCCTTATACAAATCTTGTGTTTTAGATGCAATCCAAGAGGTATTTTCCTTGTACAAATTACCCGCTTCCCATTTGTTCCCATTTGTCTGGGGGATAATTCCCTGAGCGATAATTCTCTGGGTGAAAATTCCCATTTGTCTGGGCGATAATTCCCATTTGTCTGGGGGATAATTCCCTGTGCGATAATTCCCATTTTTTTCAGTCTGGGGGATGATTTCCTGGGGGATAATTCATGTCGGCTATCTCTTTTTTCAATGTACTTTTTCTATGGTAGACCTTGAAAACAGCTGAAACTTGATAACAAGTAAATTTATAACCACACGACCGTACAATTTTGCCTTTGGAAGCAACATTTTAACTTCCACATTTCTGGAGATTTGAGCCATTCTTCACAATTCGAGGATTGATCAATTATCCCTTAAACTCTGAAACACGTGATTTCTAAAATTTTGTTCTCAACAACTTTGCCTTTGACAGTAAATCTCCATATTGCATAGTTGAGCAAATATTCATCCCTTGTAATTTGTAATCCAAATAACTATTACATGCTTCACATAATAATAGATTTATCAGAGGTCGGGACAATCACATAAGTGATCCGGAACACAGATCTTGTGACCCTTTGTTCCTTTTCCCGTTTTCATCATTTAAATCATGAGAACCTTTGCGTTCCCACCAGGAACCTCTCTAACGGCTTAGGTCCTAGCTGGATTGCCTCCGAAGGTTCCAAAACATAGCTGCCCAGTGTCCGGCGTCTCAGATGATGAAACTTTGGGCATTAGCATATTACATGCAAACCCGTTTCCTCATCCAGTCCACAGGAACATTCGGCGTCACTTGAGATTTTCATTCTCTTCAGGTGTTTGCCCAGCCCGCAGTGGCCGGTAATCGCTCCTATCACCTGCCTCATACGATCCCGGCCCATGCAGAGCAATTGCTTGCTCCACTTCCGAGATAGCCTAGGGAGGAATTCCTTCGTGTGAGCTTCTCCTTCATACGCCTCCCAGCGCTTTGTATGTTCGGTCTTTATCCTTACCCAGTCCTTAACTGTTTTCGCACTCAGCGATTTCGGTATCGGGATAAATGGTTCGGCTCCGTATTCGTTGGCGACTGAGCCCAGCCCAGCCAGCTCATCGGCCTTTTCATTATCCTCCACGCCCGAGTGCCCGGACACCCATACCAGAGTGATCTGATTCCTCAGTCCCATCCAGTTCAGCTGTTCCTTGCACTCGTCCACTAATTTATAGGTCGTGATGGGCGACGCTAGCGCCTTGATAACCGTCTCGCTATCCGAGCAGATGAAGACATCTTCTCCATCCGCACATCCCGGTAGTACTTCGCGGGCTCCCATCAGGGTCGCAAAGGTTTCAGCCTGAAGAACACTGGTAAACCTTCCCAAGTGAAAAGATTTTCCCTCACCGCTTCCTGGGGCATAAACTCCAGCTTCCACACCCTCTCCGGTCTTCGATCCGTCGGTGAACACTACCCTTCTGCTCCCGCGCAAGGCGTCGGGCCAGTTTCCTAACCATTCGTTTCTGCTCGGAGACAGAACGTCAAACGTCTCACAAAATCCAACCTAGGCTTCATCCAGTCCCGAGGCATCGCGAAAATTGGGTCAGAAGGCTTTAGCCTTAAACACCACATCTACGGGTGGCATCGCCAGCAGCACTCCCATGGCTTCAGTAGACGTCGTTTTCATAGCCCCTGTGGCGCACAAAAATACCAATCTCTGGATCTGCGTCATTTCTTTCCTCGCCACCTCTATGTCGAGCCTAGGCCACCACACAATGCAGTCATGGCTCATCATCGGTCTAACTACCGCCTCGTATATCCACAGAATTCGCTCTAGATGGCAAACCCCAATTCCTGCCGAATGATTTCCTACAGATCCAAAAGGCAGTCAGGGCTTTCTCCGCCTTGTCTTTTACATGCGCTATCCAATTCCGAGTGTCACGCCCAGGTACTTCACCTGATCGACTGGATCAATTTTCTTCCCAAAGAGTCTAACGCTTCCCACCAAGTCAGCCCCTGTGCGCCTTCTCGTAAACAGTACCAGGTCCGACTTCACATAAGAGCCGAAAGTAAAAGAATGTCAATTTTGAGAGGCGAAAGTATGTAAAACTTAGAAAAAGAAAAGAATTTCGGCTCTTGCCTTTTTAGTGTAAATAACTATTAAATGGATCCACACGTCCTGTCAATGGTGTATGATTAAGTGACTTTAGACCGAAAGGACGAAGTAAATTTTAAGTATCGAATGTTTTAAATTCAAAATGAATCGCAAAATGTACAAAATTGTACAAAAATGGGTTCCGTTCGGAAGGATAATTCCAGCAACGAAATCCACAAAATGTGTTTTGGAAGATGATCGTATTTTTTGTCATGTAACCCCAGCTTGTTATCCTAATAGTAATAATTTTCTCATTCCCATTTTCAACTATATTTTATTTTATCATCAATTCGACCATAAAAGATCGATGCGCCAATAGCTTTTTAATTTTTTATATTTTATATCAAAAAACATAAATAAATCACTTTAAAATCATTGGCTTTTTTAGATTTACCAATAATATTTTGAAAGAAAAATACATTTCTTGTGTTTATCCTGTAAAAAAGTTGTCTAACAAATTATTAATTTTGACAATTTTATGACAAATTATGACAATTTATTTACTTATTTCTAATATAAAGTTTACTTCTATGTTTTGTTTTATTTAGCTTTGCCGCACCGATAAAATGTTTTCTATTGATTTATCGTCTTGTGGATTGTGTGAAAATAATTCAGTTTTCCAGACATTTATGGGAGATTGTTGTGATTTCATCGTATATTGATATCACACAACTTTAAAATTTAAAAGCAGGACTCTCTGCTCTGTCTGACCCCAATATTGAGTTTATTGGGATCAAAAGGCTGTCTATTCCAACTGTCAAAATGACGTTTGAAACGTCAAAGCTATAAATCAAACGAGCAGTTATTACAGGTCTCCCTCGTTTCATGCGAGCAGATTCTGCTGTAATTCTTTTGTTATTCACACCGCATAAAACGCGGTAGACCTATACAACAAAATAATTTAAGACGACAGAAAAATCCCTTGATTTCTTCAAATATTTGACGTTTAAAACGTCATTTTGACAGTTGGAATAGACCGACTTTTGATCCCAACGGACTTATTAGATACGTCAAAAAATAAAACAAAAAAACATCTGCTGTACTGTAGACTGCAGATCTGTTGGCCACAGCCCATTACAAAGAATTACCATTTTATTCAGTTAGTAAAAAGTACAATGCCCCCACCTTCAAAGTAGCAGTATTAACAACAAGCTCGAATGTCTGAAAAGGTGATGCTTCTGGCAAAAGTTAAGATTATTTTGCTTGAACTCTCTCTTGAACGTGAAAGTTTCTATAAGTTCATTTATTGTTAGCTTCGAAAATTGAGTGAATTTCAAACTTAGACCTTATGGTCCACATCCACAGTCCCTCTGAGTGTCTAAAAGTCAATAATTAGCATATGTTGGAAGTCATAAGAATCGAAAGATTTGTGTTCCACAGTCCATAATGGGTTCTCGCCCAACTATAAAATATAGAAGCACTTCTCCAGTGCTTCAAACCCGTGAAAAAGTAATGAGACAACAACAAAAACTCTTTTCTTGGAATTCCAGGGATGGTTGGTAACAGATTTGTAGCTGGTAACAACGAAATTCGATTGATTTGTAGAATACATAATTCTTTTCACACTATTCCCAAAACAAGTTCCACTTTCGTATTCGTTTTTAAATAATTTCATTTCTCATCATCCATTAACAATTTTGTTCTTGTATTTACTTTTAATTTACAAGTTTTTCATTCCTCCAATATTTTTCTGCTTGAGAAAATTTAAATGAAGTCATGAAAAGTTCTTTCATCAAGTACGAAGGTAGGTTTTACTTATAATTTTTTAGAACACAGTCGATTAACACACTGACATTATGCAAGAAATCAATGATTATGACATCACAAACATAAAAATTGAAATATAGTAAAAAATAAAGTCAACATAATTTGTCATAAAATATTGCAACTGTACAAAGATTCATGAAAGTAAAAAAATTAACAAAATTAAGAATTATAATTAAAGTATTATAAAGAGAAAAGATAAATTTCAGATAAAAAAATTCAAAATGTCAGATAAAAGAAACAACTAATACTTTGACAATTCTGACATTTTGAATTTTTTATCGTAAATTTTTTAACTGACGTTTAATACGATATCCAAGTTTGAAACAAATGATCAAAATTTTGAGATGTTCTTAATTTCTATGCACCATTCAGGCATCGCTGTCCTTACCTGGATCTCCATTTAACCTACGAAGAGGTTCACGTGGTTCTCATCAGGTAATTTAAGTCGATATTTAGTAACATTTTTAGTGTAGTTTTTCGCGCGATAATTTTGTTGAAACGACGAATTATGGATTTTTCTATTCGTTCAAAGTATTCTTAACTTCACGCATTATAGCTATGACCTTCTGCGTTATAACTCCTTGTTATGTATAGTAAAAGAAAAAAACCCTTAGCGCGTCATAGATTTCAAAGAATGTCTGCAATATAAAAACATAATTACCCCTGTCTGCAACATAAAGTCTCATTTCGAAGAATTGTTGTTATCCATGTGTAAGGAGAGACACAAATAACGAATTTTTTGTAACTTGGGACTAATAATTGAAAATTTACATTAATTTACGAATTACAAACACGACAACATTTTTGTGTAATTTAGGAAAATGCCAACATTTTCTTTTCGCATTTTTCAGTCCATATGGCGTATATTCGTCTACGGTGTATCGTTGTCTATTTTACTTCCAATTGACAAATTATATTTAATTACCACAACTGCTGCAATTATTTGTTTATTGCTTTTCGAATGGACTTTCTAAATAGGATGTTATACGGTGCACACGAATGGCCCAATTTTCGTTCAGGTTTAGTTGTCGCGACATGTCGCATGTACTAAACTGTAGCAAACCTTGAATGAAAACTAGTAAATTATACATCGGTTTAGTCGAAATATAAGAAATTTCATAAAATATCAAGGAACGAAAAATGGTGCACTGGTCAGGCTATGCACTTCGTCATGAAGTTTCATATACTTTGATATAAGCCGATGTCGCACTCGACATTCGATTTTCCTTTTCAAATAGCTCTTCATTGTAAAAAAGTCATTACTTTCCACTACAGTTCTGTTTCACAAAAGGTACTAATTACTACTTTTGCAGTCGTTACGCTAATATTTGCTATACATCATCTGAAATATTAGCGCTAAAGCAGATTGACTGGCATAAAAAATAAAAACTGAAAACTTGAACTAATTTACTTCAAGGCATTCCATCAGGGTCAATGAGGTAGATGCGCTTAGGGCTGATATTGAGTTAGCACATAATGATATAATGACGTTTATTTTGTAAGTAAAGTGTTTGCAATTCAGCGACAAAAATTACTTTTGTGTACTTCGAGTAACTTTGTAGTACTATTTGCCTACTTTGTAGTAACGTTGGAAATCTTTTAAGCTCTTTGTACACAAAAGTGTGTGAGCCCATGGACAGCAAAAACATATTTTGGATCTCGGTGGAGTCAACAAGGCCCTCGGCTGCGCCTTGGACCGTATACTCCACCTCGTTCTGAAATATTATTGTGCCGTCCTAGGACCACAAAATACTATTATGCAACTGAGTGTCTGCTTTAGAGCGCTTTGTTGCATAAAAAGTTGTATACAGCTCGGTGCAGCGTGCTTTATCAAACGCACAATGTATATTAAGGTTAAGGTTAAATCAGTGACGCTAGCAAAACTAATTAGTCAGTCAGCTCGCACAAATGACATCATACAAATGATGTCACACAAATTACGTCATACAGATGACGTCACACAAATGACGTCATACAGATGACGTCACACAAATGACGTCAAAGAAATGACGTCACACAAATGACGTCACAGAAATGACGTCATACAATTGACGTCACACATATGAAAACACACATATGACGTCACACACATGACGTCACATATATGACGTCACGCATATGACGTCACGCATATGACGTCACTCAAATGACGTCACAAATATGATATCACAAAAATGAAGTCACAATTATGACGTCACAAAAATGACGACACAAGAATGACGTCACAAGTACGACGTCACAAAAATGACGACACAAGAATGACGTTACAAAAATCAGAAGTCATAAAAATGACGTCAAAAATAACGTCACAAAAATGACAACAATACACTATCGCTACTTTTCTATACCCATGTCAATGGTGTGTTGTTAACTTTAAAGAGCTCGTCGGATTATGCGCAATGCAAATTTCCCAAAAATCATGTGAATACAAAGGAAACTGAAAGCATGCGCAGGCTAAGAATCAAATGTGATACAGTGTTTGTAACACAGTGGTAGAAAACTCTCAAAAGTGGATGAAGTTTTTTCAAGTAAAAGTCCTCCCGGAGTGGATGAAACAAGCAAATGTCCAGCTTCGAAAACTTAAACTGTGACTTCGCCAGATACATCAATGGAGAGTTTGACTTTCTTTCCCGATGTAGGAAATTGTGTAAAGTACATACATACAAAAGACGAATTTCACAGAAAACATAGAAAATAACTCAAAAACATATGCAGGGACCCGTACGTATCAGAATAGATGCGGCAAACAGAGTTGATGTTACGAAAAGACTGGAACGTATTTAAGTAAATATTGCCTTCACACTAAATTGTATTGGAAATTTCCGATAGGGCAAAATGGAAAAACCCGTCCGAAGAAACGGTGTAAAAAATTCTCCGAACGCAAAAAATTGACCTTCAAATAGAGAAAAATGTTCTCCTCAATTTTGTCTACAACATAGCAAAAAAAACTACTTTTTGGGCTAGGGCCGATCTTAGTACTGACCTAGGGCCCTAAGTAGAGGCCTCGGACACATACTTCCATAGACAAAAATGTTTCCCTCAATTTGCTCTGCAAAATAGCAAAAAAAATTTTTTTTGGTTAGGGCCAACCTTAAGACCGACATGAGGCCCACTTGAGCCCTAAGCACAGGCAAAAGTTCTGCCATAAATTGTCGGCCGTGCCAAGATCTTTCAAGTAAAAAAAAGTTTTTGAAAATCGGTTGAGTTTTACTCGAGTTATCGTGTTGACAGACGGACTGTCGGACATTTTTTAAACCCGTAAGAAGTACTTAGGTCTGATGCGTTTACTACCACGTTTGTTACGTTGCGAATTCGAACCCGGGAGTAAGGGGGAAACTTTTTTTGTTGCCTCCAGATGACAAATCAGCGAAAAAAAAATGTCCGTCTGTCTGTCCGTCAACACGATAACTTGAGTAAATCTTGACCGATTTTCAAAAACTTTTTTTTTACTGAAAGGTAGTCGAAAAATACTTTATGGGATTGAATCTGGGCACTGTCGGTCCAAGGGCCGCCGAGCTAGGGCCGTTTAAGTGGTTTTTGGTCTTTTGCACATAACTCGAGTAAATCTTTTCTGATTTCCAAAATTTTTTTTTGTTTGAAAGATCTGGGCATGGCCGACAATTTATGGAAGAAGCTTTTTTTAATTTGAGTCCTTGGAATTAGCTAGGGCACTAAAAACGAGTCTCTGCTAGGGCTCTATGTGTTTTTTGTACATAACTCAAGTAAATCTTTACTGATTTTCAAAATTTTTTTTTGTTTGAAAGATCTGGGCATGACCGACAATTTATAGAAGAATTTTTGCCTGTGCTTAGGGCTCAAGTGGGCCTCATGTCGGTCCTAAGGTCGCCCCTAACATAAAAAAATGTTTTTTGTTATGTTGCAGAGCAAATTGAGGGAAACATTTTTGTCTATGGAAGTATGTATCCGAGGCCTCTACTTAAGGCCCTAGGTCGGCAAAAAATAGTTTTTTGCTATGTTGTAGACAAAATTGAGGAGAACATTTTTCTTTATTTGGAGGTCAATTTTGTGCGTTCGGAGAATTTTTTTACACCGTTACTTCGGACGGGTTTTTCCAAATTGCCCTACGGGCAATTTCCAATACAGTCTAATGTGAACGCAATATTCACTTAAATACGTTCCAATCTTTTCGTAACATCAATTCTGTTTGCCGCATCTATTCTGATACGTACGGGTCCCTCCTATGTTTTTATTGTTGTTTCGTCATCTAAGGACCATGATCGATGCTCCCCCCCCCTACTCCCGGGTCAAATTCGACTGGTTACAAACGTTCGAAATTCGACTGGTTACAAACATTCGACTGTGTTGCTTTTTCCAAACTCTTATATCTCGAGAAATATTTGCCAGATTAGCAAATGAACAACTTTAGAGCAATCCTGTGCTCGTGAACTATGTGCTGGCATTTTGTTTAACTGGAATCCGTCGAGTCGAAAATTAATTATTTTTTGACCAGATTGGCCATGAAACTTGAAGCATAACCAACTTCATCTTCTTCGCACCTCGTTTTATTTTCGCACCTCCAAATGAGGGGCGAAAAATAAATTCCTATTTACAAGTGACTGGACAATATGCATGTTTTCTTTGTCGTTTTTGTAACAACATTACAAAAAATATTGTTTGAAATAGGAGATTTTAATAGAGGATGTGTTACTTTCGCATCGTATATTTTAATCTCACACATCTCATGGACGACAAACGTCGTCATTTCGAAAATACCTTCTTTGTACTTTGATGCTAAAATCGTGAAAAACAACAAATGTGTTTATATCGACAACAAGTTACTGAAACTGAAAGGAAAACGGGGGCTCAAAAGATAAGAATTGATTTAGCGTTGATGTTTTTTTTTCTCAAAAGAAGTTCAAATCTCACGAAAGCTCTGTGTAATTCTGCTTTAAATACATTTATTTAACTTGAATGTTTAGAAATGATATCTCGAATCGTCCCACATCAGAAAAATATATCAATTGAACGAAAACAACGTCATTTAAAATTTGGAATCACAAGAAACACCCACACTGTCTCTACAGACATTGGCGCATCGAATGATTGACAAAGTCACACAGAATCTATGAACAAAAATAACACAAACTTTCATTCATTTTCGAAAAAAAAAATGTTCAAAGTATAATCCGTTTAATGCGATCCAATCAATTTAATTAGGGTAAGTTTATCGCAATATTTCACCCTCTTCGAATACGTAAGTCAACAGTGTAATTTTCGGATACTTTTTCTGTGTTGGCTTAACGATACAAAAAGCATCGATTCAGCTGTAACAAAGTAAATGATTAAACGCCTCTGTTCAAATTACAAAATTGGTTTTGATGACAATGAAACAATTTGTTTTTTTTCCTATTATATTTTCAATCAAATAAACGTAACATACCCATGAGTTTTTGAAAAACAACAGAAAGCAACAACGCGGTTTGATTTTCCTGACTTGTAAATTTGAAGAAAAGCTGAAAATTAATTTCGAATTTACATTTACACTTATCCGAGAAATACAACGATTTCTTGGTTTTTTCTCGCTGGTCTCGTTCCTTGTTGATGTCCATTCAGCATTTTCAAGGGAACACGTTCCTCATCCGTCCTTCGCATCATGATATCGCTCTTGCATCTTTTTCCCTCGCACACAACAATCGTAATGAAATGAGAGAAAATATTTGGCCCCCCCTTCAATACAGTCGACAGGTGAAATACATGTGTGTGAGTGATACGACAATATGCCATAAGTGTTAGAGTGAAAGAGAAAGAAAATTCTCTGTTGCTGTGTTTTGAGTCATATATTCTTCTTTCAAATACGCGTTTTCTCATCATTTTGAGGCACACACCACTGGCCAGGTAAATTTTACTGATTATAAACCTCTAAAGTTTGTCTGTCTATTTGCCTATGTGTCTATTTATGTTCCGGGGTGGGATATTGTTTTGAAATAAGGGAGTTATGGGTAAAGAACTGGTCAAAATTGAAAATCTGCCAAAAGTCAGTCAAGATGTCGTCTTAGAGATTTGGTCGGCGAAGAAAAGTCTTAGAGATTTTGATGGTCTACAACTTTGTGGAAGAAAATTTTTGCATCCGACTTCATGCGGAGGAGCTAGGCAGTGAAAACTGTTCAAATTTTGGGGTTTCCTCACTTTGTTGTTAGGGAACTTTTGCTGTTGGACAAAGTAAAGATAATTTTTGAGTGCCAATCGTTAGTGGAGGCTTGGGGCAACGGAACTGCTGAACAATGTAGGGTGAAAAAGTTTCATACTCAGGAGATATAGGCCATTTTTTAGCGAATTTGACCAGAACGGGAGCACTTCTTCTGGTATATCTCGGCTGGTAGTTACCGGAATGAGGCCAATGAGGTGTCGTTCCTGTGAAGACAGCGAAACCACGTTTAAGAAAATCGGTTGAGTTGTTCGGTGTCCAGGGTCGATCAAAGGAGGGAAAAATGGACGAAAATTAGCCCCGCTGCCCGAAAATTACTGAAAAATTAATTTTTGATATGTTTTCGGGGATGATCCAAAACGTCGAGAAAACATGTTCCAGGTGGGATATTGTTCTGAAATAAGGAAGTTATGAGTAAAAAACGGGTTAAAATTGAAAATCGGCCAAAAGTCAGGCAAAAGGCCATTCATAAATGACGTCCGGTCGTTAGGGGGTGGGGTTAAAGGAAAACCGGACGAATTCGGACGGTGGGGAGAGGGGGCTTATGAGAAACGTGACGTCCGTTTGAGAATTTGTGATTTTGTCAAACTGTGAAGAATTTATAACTTATAAATGGGAGCATACCCATGGAGCAGGGGGGGGTACTGTAAAACCGAACAAATTCGGAACAGGTGGTAGGGAGGGGGGTCGGAAAATTGTCAAATTAACCGGACGTCATTTGTCAATGGCCCCCAAGATGTTGTGTTAGAGATTTGGTCCGGGAAGTGTCAGTGTAGAATACGTAGCAAGGGCAACGCTGAATACAGGGAACGTGACGTGGAATACGGGGAACGTTGAATAGAATAGACAACAAGTAAAAATGATAAAACCTGCGTACTTCCTAGGGGCGGGGGTTTCGACTAGTAAAAATTATATTCGACAAAACTTTATTTTTAGTGTAAATTTTGTGAACGTTTCATGGAAACGCGATCCCGGGTACATGACTTTAACAGCTGTTAAAGTTTGTGCGTGTCTGTCTCCGCGTGCACAGGTTGGCAACCGATAATTGGAGAAAGATTTTCTTAGTCGAATGTCTACTTTCGTTCCCGAAAGCTTTCAAAAAAAAGTCTTTCTGTCTGTCCCATCTGATGTATACTTCCCAGGTATCCAATGTAATCTTCTGTTCCTCACGTGTAGCAAAACAAAAAAATTGCACGGTTTTTCCTTTGCAATAATTTGAATTTACATTATGCCAGTTTACGATACGAAACGGTAGAGGACGATTTGGGATACCAGGTAGCGATCGAAAGCCACTCGTATTATCAACATATTTGGACGCACAAGAGCATTTGCCATACGCGGACGATTCGAATGCTGTCACTCCGATGTCCGAAGAAAATGGCGCCATCATAGTTCCAGTTTATTATGCTAATTTAGGTAATTGTTTCGTCACATTGACATTATTTCATTTTGATTTTGTCAAATCGAAGGCTTAGCAGGATCAAGACATTCTTCATACACATCACATCAATCTCGTATATCATACACATCACATGGTGATCTTTTGGGAACAAAAGAACAAAAACTTAGAAGTAGATCGTCCAGAAATCAATCAGTGGTTCCAACGAATGGAAATCATTACGTTGATGCAAATCATAAAGGTCACCGGGACTTCGTAAGTCTTTCTTTGATACGTTTTTTAATTGACAAAGCAATGACAATATTTTCAATCATGTGGTAATGAAGGAAGGATCGGTTGACTGCACAGATGAAGCGGGGAAAGTTAAACAAAACGACAATCCATTTATTAATGAACCCGTCCATGGGCAAACTGCTGTTGATATGAAAGGTAACATTCGTTTGCTCGTCTTCCACAGTCCACTTTCATGAAATCATTTTTGAAATTTGCTTCTAGATGTGATGGTACTCAACGATATCATAGAACAAGCTGCAGGGCGACACAGTGGTGCTAGTGAGCATGGAGGTAACTTTTTATTTTATAAATTATTCAAAGTCTTTGATGTTACCAAATTTTTACGATAAAGTTTTTTGTAAATGTTTACAAATAATTTAAATTCTTTTTTCCTGTTTTAAACGGCTGGTTGCGTTCCGATATCTTGCGATATGTAAATGTTTTCTGAAAAATTAGAGCATACATTGAAGACATCTGGGATAAATGCAGGGCCTATTCCCGAACTAGCAAGCCATCGTATTACGTTACACATTTCGCTGCTTGATAATATTGTCCTGGGTCGCGAGTTTCATCTCTTTCACTCTTTCAATAATAACAGTCTAACATCATTCATATTGAAGACGCTAGAGAAGCTGGTAGACTTTTACATCAGGGATGAAATATTGGCTAAGTTCCCACTTCACATAAGGCAGCATGCCTACCAGGTAGGCAAGTCTACGGACTCTGCTTTGCACAGTCTAGTAGCGGAGGTTGAGAAATCGTTCTCGGTTGGAGAAGTAGCTCTAGGTTGCTTCATGGATATAGAAGGGGCCTTCGACAACACGAATTTCTGACTGAGAGGGGAGTGGGGCGAGTAATGGGGAAGTGGATCAGTAGCATGCTCAGAGATAGGACGGTAGAAGCTAACGTGTGTGGTCATTGGACTAATCTTTGGGTTGCTAGAGGTTGTCCACAAGGTGGAATCTTATTACCTGTGCTCTGGTGCATGGTGTTGGACTCCCTCATCTTCCTGAATGAGGGGGGGGGGGGGCTGAATGAGGAGGGGTTATATGTGCAAGGGTACTCAGGTAAATTTGAAAGTACGCTGGGCGACCTAGTCAGGAATGCACCAAGAAAAGTCGACAAATGGTGTCACGAGAGGGGCTTGAGAGTTAAAACAGAGCTTGTGTTGTTCAGTAAAAGGAACACAGGATCAGATCTGGTGGGGAGAATTCAGCTCTTCAACGTGGATCTGGAACTTGCTCCAAGAGTTAAGCATCTAGGGTCACGCTTGGCAGTAAGCTGAACTAGACTGATCATGTTACGGACAAAGCAAGGAAGGCTTTGACGACCTTTTGGATCTGCAGGAACTCTTTTGGGAGGAACTTGGGTCTACCGTCTAGGTCCATTCTATGGCTGTACGAGGCTGTGATCAGGCCAATGTTGAGGCATGGCTCTGTGATATGGTGGCCAGGGCTCAATGTTGAGTGCGCAACGAAGGAGTTGGGTGAGGTTCAGAGGCTGGTGTGCCTTTGCATCACTGTAGTTACGAAGACCACGGCGACCGCTCTTTGGTCGTGTATTGCGAAAATATCTGTTTTCCTGCACGTGGTGTGTATAATGTCGCGAGGTCAGCGGTGCATATCCGTGTATACTCTAATAACTCTAATAATAACGTTTTGCTCGACAATAACCTTCCACTTGGAAATTGACAAAAAACGTTGAAATTAGAACCTATTGAACATTTACATGTCGCTCGAAGCAGATCGTTTAAGACAAAAAATAGTTTCTCCCCATGTGTGTGTTCCCGTTCTAGTGTTTGTTAAAATGTGTTGTCAAAAGTTTATTTACAGTCACGCATTTATAACTTTCATCTTACCGCAATTTTTCAGATAATGCTGGTAGTTATAAATGCATGGCTGTAATTTAAGAATTATTGGTTCCATGAAAAAAAAATATATATAAAATTAACTAAGTTGATGAAATTTTGTTATAATTTTTGCCGACTTTTTCATCAATTTATTTCATTAATTTTATTTTGTATGATTTTTTTATGGAACGAAGAAAATACATAATTTTTCAATGTAGTTGTGAAAAGTAGCGATACGAAAGAATTTTATGAGAAAAATGAGAGGAATATTTCTCGGATTTTCGTTCCTCTTCACATATAGTTATTTACGCAACAAGGGAGCTTTCGCTTTCGCCCCTTGGGCTTACATTTTTCAACTTTCGTCCCTGCTGGCAAGCATGAAAAACTTAATACGCAACACAGCAAAGCAAATTTTCATGCTTGCTACCAGGGACGAAAGTTGAAAAATGTAAGCCCAAAGGGGCGAAAGCGAAAGCTTTCGCCCCGTGGCATTACATTTTTCTTTTCGTCTCTGCTAGCAAGCACGAGGAAGTTTTAGACGTTGATACTTTTTCGTTTACGGTTCTAAATAAGAAAAAAATGCAGAAAAATGTTCCTTCCGTCCGTAAAACTTGACTATTTTCAAAATCTTTTTTTTCCCTGAAAAGTGTGATCGAAAAGTCTTCCTTGGGATTGAATCTGGGTATTGTTAGGCCAAGGGTCAGGCGCGGACAGGCGACCGAAGGGCGCACCGGGCGAACCGACTCAGGGGTGCCAATCCAAGAATTTTTTTACATGCAAGGGTGTCGTTATCGTGTTGTAGTTTTCGTGATAATTGTGCTCAGATAGCATCGGCATGTAGACTTACGTGGTGCTTGTCTGCTTGGAAACTGTTTGTGGAGACTCGAAGAATTACAGTATTCGTCGTCACCTCATGTGCCTAGGAACAAACAATGTCCAAGCAGGCAAGTAAATAAAAATAACTATATAAAGACAAGAGCGTTTCTGTATGTAACAAAAGCTTTAATATGGCAGTAAGTAAAAGATACAAAAAGGGAACTATTTAATCAAATGACGCTGTGTTCTTTCGAGGACTGCCCTATCCAACTGGCGGTTGATTAAAACCAACCGGCGCTTGCGGTCGATTAATACCAACCGGCGGTCTATTAAAACCAACTGGTTGTCGGTTAAAACCAACAGGCGGTCGATTAAAACCAACTGGCGGTCGATTTAAACCAACAGGCGGTCTATTAACATCAACTCGCGGTCGATTAAAATCAACCCGCGGTCGATTAAAATCAACCCGCGGGCGATTAAAATCAACCGACGCGCTGTGTGACATTTCTTTCAAAATGGCGGCGTGTGTCAAAATCGGGCACTACGTCAAATTTTCCAAATAAGGCGAAATCGGATAAGGATGTTTAATCTATTATGAGCTACAAGCAACGCTATAGTAATTTTTTTTTTAATTTGTACCGATTTTGCCTTATTTCGTAAATTTGGCGTAGTGCCCGATTTTGACAAACGCCTCCATTTTGAAAGAAATGTCATACTGTGCGGCGGTCGTTTAAAACCAATCGGCGGTCCTTTAAAACCAAAAGGCACGGCGGTCGATCTAAACCACCATCGGGACCAGCGTGACAGGATACTTCACGACGATGACTTTTCTGATATATAATACTAAATTGAAGATGGTCGTATTAAAATGGTGCAATAATTTACATGCTGTGTGCTGCAGATGCCATTTACGGCATTTTTACGGAAACCCGTAAATGCAATCTCTAGCTTGGGCACACCGAGCGATGCCTGGTCAGCCCATATGGCCAGTCCGGGCCTGCCAAGGGCCACTGAGATAGGGACGTTTAAGTGGTTTTTGATCTTTTGTACATAACTCGAGTAAACTCAATGCAATATTCAATTATTTTTTTGCCTGACAATCTGTGGAATAAACTTTTTTCATTTTGAGCTTTTGGACTCAGCCAGAATCCTAAAACTGAGCCTCTGCCCGGGCACAACGTATTTTTTTTTACATAAATTTTATCCGGTTTTCAAAATCTTTTTTTTCTGAAAAATAATCAAAAAGTTGATTAAGGGATTGAATTTGGGCCAAATCGGTCGAAAACTTTGGAAGTTAAATCTTATTCATATCCGTAGCGCATATGCGATTTGCATATGTAACCCGCATATGTAACCCCATGTTGTCAAATGTCAAACAATTAGTGTTACCCGAATCGAATTATACGTTTACAAACGCAGCACTTCTAGCATGATCATGCATGATCATGCTAGATCATGCTAGAAGTTCTGTGTTTGTAAAAGTAGAATTCGATTCGGGTAACACCAATTGTTTGACATTTGACAACATGGGGTTACATATGCAAATCGCATATGCGTTACGGATATGAATGTGACTTTATAGTCGAAAAAGTGATCAAAAAACTCGTGTGTCGTGTTTAGAGGTTGTTTAAAAAGAGGCGGGGGGAGAAGGTTACTCTTGCGCGGTACATCTTGTGGAAATAGGTGGGGGGAGATTTTTTTTAGATTTCATTTATATTTTGGAGATAGTTGTCGAGACTCTGTTACACACGCAACACGCAGGAGAGGATGTCGACAAAGTGACATTTCAGCAATTAGATTTTCACAACTAAATTGTAAAAATTCTTTTTCGACTGACATATCGAATAAATTGACATTTTCGCACTCGTCTTTTTTATTTTATGCGAAAAATGAGCTCTATTCGATGTCAGTATCGAAAATAGCTACTTTCTGTAGTAGAATTTTCTTTTCTTTACTAAACTATTTCCGTCTGAGCTGTGTGAATGTCTCTGTGTTTTTCAGTCTTAGTAATTTTGATTTTAATTTTTTTTATATTTATTATTCGAACAACTTTTCTTCAAAATTAAATTTGTTGCAATTGATTTTTTTTTTGTTTAATATAAAAATGCAAAACAATCTTCAAGCAAAAATGGATCTTTGTTTATTCGAAACTATAAATTTTCTTCAAATAGTCAATAATACAAATTGATATGGTTTTCACAGATGAACAACTGTTACATCCATTTAACGAAGATCTTCCCTTTCTACTAAAAATCCTTAAATTTATTTGAAAAAGTATTTATCAAAAAAGAAACTGTACTGATTTATTACGCTACTATTGTCTATGTTAAGTATGTTGCTTTGTGACTCATCCTCTTTTACATTTCATATTTATGTCCTGGGAAAGAGAGGTCTTTCATTTTTATTTTTCATCCTCCTTTTGTCAATCAAAATCAAGTTTTTCATTTAGTTCTTTGAGAGTACATACAATGTTGGAATCAATATTGAAGTTTACTATGCAATTCTGTGCTTTATTATTCTTCTTTCTATTATCCAATCAAATCTTTTGTTTGCTGTAACTCAAGAAAAAGTTCGTAAAATGTTGGTTTAAAGTTCATTTTCCTTTTAATTTAGATGCTTTCATTTGATTTGCATGTGTTTTTGATTTATTCATGTAACCCTTCGTAGTTAAATGTATGAGTATGACACTGTTTGTATGCAATGGGTTGAGTATTTTTAGGTGATAACACCAGCTTCTATTGCTTTTTAAGATAGTGTAAGATTAGATATAAAAAAAACAGCGCAAAAACAGATATGAGTAAGGTGGCACCACTGCATCGGATGCAGTAGTGCCAACTTCCCATTTAACCGACAAATTTGAACTACAAAATGTTTACAATTTACACCTTTCACTGACCAAAAATACAACAATATGTCCCCAGTACAGAATATAAAATTTAATTCACTAACTTATCCCATGCAAGTCATGTGGCTAGGTTTTCCAAGTTGTTGTAATAACGATATCGATGTGTCTGGATGGATTAAAGGTAACCGCGTAATCCACGTATTTTCACGGCGGGCCTAAGCGTTGTTCACTGGAGCACTTATTGGTCTTTATCTTTAATTTGAATTGAAGCTGGAAGCCATTCGGAAAACCGAAGGGTTTTCTTTTACAAATTGACTACTCAGACTCATGTCGCGGACTCATGTCGGAAACTATCTGGCTCTCATGTGTGCAAATAAGAGCGACTTATGCATAGTAAAAGCATAATCAAAGGCCCGTACATATCAGAATAGATGTGGCAAAAAGACTCAAACGTATCTCAATATAGAAATGAACACACAATCTAATGTTTTATGCTCTTTTATAACTAAAAGAATTTCAAAGATCAATAGAAACTGCCCAAGGTAATGTCAAAGGCCCTACCGAAGAACGTCTGAGACCATTGATTTTGATGGCCTAACCTAACTGTTCTCCCCAGCACCATCACAAAGAGGACCAGCGTAGTTCCTCCAAGAAATCCTGAAACTATTTGCTCTAAAATGCAATCACAACAAAAACCTCTTAAAAGGTAGAGTGTGACGCAGTCCGTGAGTCTGCTTCCAAAATTAATGATATCGCTTGAGGTGGCGCTATCGCTGATAATATGCAGAAAAATTTCTATTTTTTGAAAAAATATTTCTCCGAAAAAAAATTTTCTCAGAAAAGAAAATTTTCTTAGAAAAAAAGTTTCTCCGAAAAAAAATTATATTCGAAAAAAATTTTCTCCGAAAAAAAATTTCTCAGAAAAAAAGTTTTTTCCAAAGACATTTTTCTTTCATTATACAGGTAAAAAATTTTCCCCAAAAAAAATTTTTCTCAGAAAAAAAGTGTTCGAAAAAAAAATTTTTCTTCAAAAAATTTTTTCTCCAAAAAATTTTTCTCCAAAAAATTTTTCTCCAAACAAATTATTATGTAAACAAAATTTTCTCCGAAAAAATTTTTCTCCAAAAAATTTTCTCCGAAAAACATTTATCTCTAAAAAAAATTTTCTCCGAAAATAATTTTTCTCCAAAAAAGTTTTTTTCCGAAAATAATTTTTCTTCAAAAAAAATTTTCTCCGAAAAAATTTTTCTCAAAAAAAAAAATTTCTAGAAAAAGAAATTTTCTCCAAAAAAATTTTCTTTCCGAAAAAAATTGTTCTCGAACACCTTAGGTTACCATCGAAACATTTCGTATCATCTTCGGCTACCTTCGGAACACTTTGTGTCACCTTCGGCTACCTTCGACTACCTTCGGACCACTTCGTGTCACCTTCGGCTACCTTCAAAACACTTCGTATCATCTTCGGCTACCTTCGAAACACTTCGTGTCAGCTTCGGGTACCTTCGGACTACTTCGTGTCATCTTCGGCTACCTTCGGAACACTTCGTATCACTTTAGGCTACCTTCGAAACACTTCGTGTAACCTTCGGCTACCTTCACAACACTTCGTGTCACTTTAGGCTACCTTCGGAACTCTTCGTGTCACTTTAGGCTACCTTCGGAACACTTCGTGTCACCTTCGGCTACCTTCGCAACACTTCGTGTCACCTTCGGCTTTGTCTAATAACTCACAAGTCCCGTTTGTATTGGTATGAAGTGATAATTAGTAAGACTACTTGTTACGCTTCCTGTAATATCTAAATAATGATCTGAGCCCAGTCTGTAATTGCTATTCTCAATAACGTAACTACTTAGAGATCCACTTCACAAAAAATTGTTACTTCAGTAGCTATAATTTTTTCAAATAAGTTGTAGGCTCTTTTGAAACGTGTACTCAAGCTACTGTGGACGTTTTCAACAATTCCATCCCTAGATACAGATCTAGGGATAAAAAAACGTAGTGCAAGCTGCTTTTATTACTAAAAAAGAGCGAAAGAAGTTGAAGCTGTAGATTAGAGTCCAAGGAACACTTAAAGTAATTTGAAATGTACAATGCACCACAAATCATCAAGTTCTACTTCTTACACCCAACATGTTCACAAGTCTTATAACACTAAGCACTTACATTTAGACACACACGATAAAAACACCACTTTGTCGCTATATAAATTGAAATGATCATTACCTCAGATATACATATAATAAATGCCATCAATGTATACAACAAAATATACAAACGGAAAACCTCTTTTTCCCTGCACAATAACATAAAGAGAGTTTGGGTCAAATACAAACGATACTAACTAGCTATTGTTCAGTTTCTGTCTACTATTTTCCAACAGAAGATGACGATGAGGACGGACCAACGTTTAAAGATAAAGCATTGGAAGCTATTATGCGTTGTATCGATATATTTTGTGTGTGGGATTGCTGTTGGGTTTGGTTGAAATTTCAAGAATGGGTTGCTCTGTTGGTATTTGATCCATTCGTTGAGCTATTCATAACATTGTGTATTGTGGTGAATACTCTATTCATGGCATTAGATCATCACGACATGGATAAGGACATGGAAAAGGCACTGAAAAGTGGTAACTATGTATGCAAACCTAAAGTAAATATTTTTAAAATGTCAAACCACTGATGATGAATTTTTGTTGTAGTTTTTCACCGCAACATTCGCAATTGAAGCGACGCTGAAACTAATAGCGATGAGTCCAAAGTTTTACTTTCAAGTAGGATGGAACATTTTCGATTTTATTATCGTAGCTCTGTCGTTGGTGGAACTTGGATTGGAAGGTGTTCAAGGATTGTCAGTGTTGCGATCGTTTCGTTTGGTAAGAAATTGTTATTTTTCTAACGATAAATTTCGCAGAAGTTCGGTGAAATGAAAATGTGAATTGTTTTAAAATGACATCTGAATTTAAACTTTTTAGCTTAGAGTTTTCAAACTTGCCAAATCATGGCCAACACTTAATTTACTAATATCGATTATGGGCCGAACTGTCGGTGCATTAGGGAACTTAACCTTTGTATTGTGTATTATAATCTTCATTTTCGCTGTGATGGGAATGCAATTGTTTGGGAAAAATTATACAGGTACAGCGAGCCTGAAACGAACTACACAATATTTTTTTTTCATATTTCTACTTGACGCTTCAATTAAGAACATATTTTCACATTTAATCCAATGATGCAGCGCTTAACAGAAAATTAATTAATTTGCACATTACGAAACAGTATTGACGAAATTGGAGTACGTTTTTAATTTTATACGCCATTTTCGAATGATTGTACCGAGCAACGTGAATGATTTTTAAATGAGCTTTACTGAGCTCAAAACTTTTCTTCTTCCGACCCTGTCCATTCCCTTATTGCTGTGTCACAAAGTAATAAAATCGTAAGTTGAAAGTTTGGAGCTTTCAATTTCAATGAAAGAGATGTATAGAAAACTCGAAAGCTTTCAGCATAGTGATTGCAGTTAAAAGAATTAGAGCCTAGCTCTGTGTCAGCTCATCTTGCTACTTCTATCTATTCTGGAGTTTCCCGTGAGAACAAATTCTGTATTGAGTTTTTCTTCAATATAAAACACAAAAGTAACGTTCATAAGCGTACACAAACTTGATAAAGTGGGTAGTTGAGGTGTTTGGTGCCCTTGATGAACTGTACACAGAAGAATGACATGAATGACGCGACAAATTCACGATGAATTCTGTGTACAAAAATATCTGTACTTTAAGCGGAGATAGAATTAACACCAGATGGTCCACTCACTCACTGGCCAGCGTGGTGTTTCAATGGCTATATAAAGAAGAAGAATGTTACTGTATTGTCACCTGATTTCTTTTTCCTTGAATTCCTTCATTAGATTGAAGGTGGTTGACGGCCGACGGCTGACATTGCTGCTTTGATCATTTCGCTCTCGCCTTCTGCTTTCGACCATTGTAATCTAATAAAGTTGAATCCTCTGTCCTCGCTTCCTTACAGAATACTCCAGCTCCAGTTTTTAGTGTTTTTCGGACAATCATTGAAGCTTACAACAAGGCAATTGACCGGGTGCCTGATTTATTTTATATTTTTAATCGATTTAGAACATAATTCTGAGCAAAAAATCGTTCTATGACACACCTCGAAAATTTTCCGTTTTTTTTTATAAAACTCATACAGTGCACAGTATGACATTTCTTTCAAAATCGTTGTTTTTTCTTTCAAAATGGCGGCGTGTGTCAAAATCGGGCACTACGCCAATTTTACCAAATAAGGCAAAAGCGGATAAGGATGTTGAATCTATTATGAGCTACAAGCAACGCTACAGCAAATTTTTTTTAATTTGTTTCGATTTTACCTCATTTGGTAAATTTGGCGTAGTGCCCGATTTTGACAAACGCCTCCATTTTGAAAGAAATGTCACACTGTGCAGTGGGGCAATGTACTACTGAACCATTCGGAAACTTAAAGTTTTTTTTACGTAGTAGATTGAGAACAGGAAAAAACATAACCAAAGACCCGTATACGTATCGGAATAGATGTGGCAAAGAGATTCGAACGTATCTAAATATACAAATAAGCAAACAATCCAACGTTTTCTGTTCTTTTATAACTGTAAGAATTTTAAAGATCCATAGAAATTACCCAATGTCAAAGGCCCTACCGAAGTACGTCTCAGACCATTCAAATCTAGAAAAGCTTATATCTAAGGACTAAGTCATTTTTCCCTAAAACCGTGAAACACGTGTTCGCTTAAATTTAATTCTCTACAAATTCGCCTTTGGAACCAACTTTCTAACTCTCATAGTTCTGGATATCTGGGTCATCCTGCCCAATTATGGAAGTGGCCATACACCAGGATTGCACCATATTTCCCCAAAACTCTGAAACACGTGTTCACTTAAATTTAATTCTCTACAACTTCGCTATTGAAACCATCTTTCTAACTGTCATAGTTTTGGAGATCTGGGTCATCCTGCCCAATTATGGAAGAGGCCATATACCAGTATTGGGCCATATTTTCCCATAACCCTGAAACACGTGTTCGCTTAAATTCAATTCTCTACAACTTTGCCTTTGACACTAAATCTCCATATTGCATAGTTAAGGAAATATAGACGAAAAACTATTTTCGTTTATGGCCAAGAGTCTCAATTTCGTCCATTCCATTGGTCCCAGTGTCCAGACCCCTGACCCGATTCCCACAAAATTTTTTTCCCAGTTTCGTGATCAGGCGCGCCGACTTCCACGGTTAGCCGGGGCAGATGCCCCCGACGAAAAAATCCGTGGGGGGCAGTGCCCCCTACGAGAATTATGTAAAATAGGTGAATTCTTATGAAATAGTAGTGAATCACGGGGTTATAAGATTGAAAAATTTCGCCTGCGGCGCATTTCACACAAAGTCAATCTTGGTTGCCCCCAACGAGATTTTTGCTTTCGATTTGTTTGTCCCCCACGAGTCAAATGAAAGTCGGCGCCCCTGTTCGTGATATCAAAATGAGGAATTTCCGTGCTATACTTGCTAAGAATTTTGCGAAAAAGTTTCATCGATCATATCCCCGGGACTACTTGGCCGATTTTGCTCATCTTCGAACTTGAATCATTGGAGGCATGCACCTTTCAGGGAAAAAAAAGTTTAGGCTGATCGGTTGAGCCGTTTGAAAAAAAAAAGTGGAGACGGACAGACTAACAGACGGACATTTTTTTTATTGCTGATTCGTCATCTCTAGACGATAATAGATGCATCCCCCCTCCCACCTCGATCTACCCCATATTACAATAAAATTGTTTGTAGTAAACGTATAGGACCTTTGTACTTCGTACGGGTCCAAACAAAAAATTTGGCCACTTAACTCATTCTATAAAAAAAACGATAAATTTTTGAGCCATGTCGTAGAACGATTTTTTGCTCAGAGTTAGATTCTAAATGAAATAAAAATATTAAAAAATAGACGCACTCCTCATTCTCTTCAAGCGGGGAAAAGGGTAACAGTTGACGAAGTCCACAACCTCCGAGTATAGACGATAAATCCTCAGTTTCCGAAACCCCGTGGTAGTGCGTTAGTTCTGCTTACCGACTACATTCGGTAAGTAATTCATCACCTCGGTCGTGAACGGAGTGACGCGAATCACCAAATGGTCCTACTAGAATCGGCCTTCGTTCTTCAACCAGCGGTGTTGTCACACCCCAGTGACCTCACTTCAATTATTTTTCTTGCATTTGGCGCCCTTCTTTTATCCGTTGGTAGTAACGGTTTCCATTTTATGTAGAAGAATGAAACAGGAGCTTTGTTTCCTGACGATAACACGCATTTTTGCGCTTCCTAGAAGCGTGATGAGATTTAGCTTCGGCTGATATTTAAAAGTACACTGAGGAAAATATCTGCGACGACGCAAGAATTGTGTGGAAGAAGAAAACATTTACATCACTTAAGACAATCGTCATATACACCGCCGATGTATTATATACGCGATGAACGTATTATATATGTGGTGAACGTATGTTGTGTTGTGTGATGTATGTTATACAAAACAAACGTTTCATGAACTCACACATTCTTAATACGTGCTCGGTGCTTGGTGTATAAAATACGTCGGTGACGTATATTATAAAGACAATTTTTGCGTCGCTTGTAGATATTTTTTACATTTCGTAAAACACCAAGAACCACAAGTGCTTAGAGAATCACATTAAAACTTACGGGAAAGTCACGTCTGGTAATTTCACACAGCACAATAAAAAAAGCTTTCCATAGTCTTTGAGTCCGTTCGGATGTCAAAGAAAGCTTTGAAAAATGAAATCGTCCAAGAAACGTACTCCAAAATTAAAAAGTCAATGGGAATTGCGCATATCCCACTTTTTGCAAGAAGTCAATGAAAGGATTTGAAAAACCACATTTTAAAATGGGAAATGAAAAGAAAATGTCATGGTGAAGGTTTGCTAATTTTTCATAAAGTTCTCCAGCCGAAATTTATTCCAAAAGAATGTTATTGAACACAATAAAACATCAAACGAACAAAAAAATCCTTTCATAACACGCTAGTAACAATTTTTTTATATCAAATTTTTCTTTCTATTTTCTTTCCATCGCTTTTCTCTTCAAAAAAAAAAATACAACATTTAGCTTCGAGTATTCAAATTGGCAAAATCTTGGCCCACTTTAAATTTGCTGATTTCTATTATGGGTCGGACAATGGGTGCATTGGGTAATCTAACGTTTGTATTGTGTATTATAATCTTCATCTTTGCCGTAATGGGAATGCAATTGTTTGGAAAGAATTATGTTGGTAAGTACTCATTTAACACAAAAGTGCTTAGTTTATGTTTTGTCTGGATGGATAGTTCTGCGGTATACCTTAGATCAGTAGATTAAACACAACATCATTTTTAGCAATTTAATTTACAATTCTCGTCATTCTATTGAGTGAAGTTAACGAGTGAAGAAATGTCTCATTTATCTTATTTTAATGTTGTAAATGGTATACTATAACACAAGGGGATTATTCTTGCGATTGTCGAGGTATATTCACGTAGCGAGACTACATACGCCATCAAGCAATGAATTCTTCGTGTTATACTATATTTTATAGCATTCGTCTCTTACTGTAATTGTTCGCATGTAACACTCGAATCGACCTAAACAATAAGATACAGTTGGTAGGAAACTCGACTGTAATATATCCATTGTACCCCTACTTTCAGGAATTAATTTGTTGGAATGTTATAAGAATCTTTTTATCTTTTTCGTTCTTTAATCAAGAAGCAGGTAACACTCAAAGTTTATTATACTATTTTTCTTAATCTATTCAAAGAGCTTTTAAAGACTTACAAAGTACGAAACTATCTAGAAAATATTTTGAAGCTTTGTTTAGAACACAATTGAACAACACTCCATAGATGCCGCTGTCTAACACCAATTTGATTTTTTTAAAATTTTAATTTTTCATAATTTCAAGCTCAGAGGTAATAGCAAACTTCTTCTCAATACAGTGAAGTTTGATTATAAAGATATTCCACAACATTCCACTTGCTTCCACTTTAAGCGCAAAAAGCACAATCGTGCAGGACGGGTTGGTTAGCGTACTGGCCTTCCACCAAAACGATCAGGGTTGAAATCGCATGTCGGACAAATTCCACATGGAATTTTTGTGTCAAGTGTAGCGCATGAGTAACGCTCTAAAATTCATTTCTACAGTTCACTCAAGCTTCAAGAGTTGTGCAGATCATGTGGCGTTTTTAGTGCCTACAACGACCTGCACACTGTATGAAACGTGTAAGGAAACGAACGATGACCTTGTGTACGAAATAACTAAGCCTACATAATAGTCAAGTGCCCAATTCTCGAAGAAATTACATAATAACAAAGACACTGCATTCGCATTACTCTGAGACATGATTCGGAAGTCACGTTAATCCGGTGGTCGAGACAACACTTGTTATTGGCTATAAAAAGCTGCTAGTGGAGTCTCTAAAAATACAAATACAAATATTTGCTCCCTACTACAAAGCTACAAAAATCCCAAATACCAAATACCAAATACCAAATAAGTGGTAAATGACACAGCAAAGAGAATTAATTCCATAGTGTCCAAAGAAGCACACATGATTTTCTGTGAAGCAATTGCTAACACCTTTCCTGTTACACATTGTGCATGAATACTCATAACATATTCAGCTCAAAAGAATGTTCTTATCGGCGTTTCGGTCGTTATTCGATAGGAAGGTGTTGTGAGAGAGACAACTACATCTACAAAACTGTAGAACGAATATAAACTCTTTCTAATTTAGTTCTACCCACTGTAGTTATTTTGGGGATATTATATTTGACCGATAAAAAGTAATAAAGGACCGATAACAATTACCGATGCCTTCTCTAGGGAATTTTTCCTTTTACAAAATACCATGACAAAATACCGGACCCAACGACGAAATAATTTTTCTGTACTTTCAGTTTTTGCGCTGCAAAAATTTAACTTTTATTTCGTATTGCGTAGAATGTTTAGAGCAAATTTAAATTTTTGCATGTAAAAACTGAAAGTACAGAAAAATTATTTCGTCGTTGGGTCCGGCATTTGTGACGCAATTCGTTTAACACAACGTAATTTTGTTGTAAAAAAAGCGCTCTAATTTTTTCAGGAAATCAAAACCTTGAACACAAGGTTCCACTCAAACAAACTTCTGCGTATTATCAGCGATAGCGTCACCTTAAGCGATATCATTATTGGAAGGAGACTTACGGACTGCGTCACACTATACCTTTAAAGAGGTTTTTGTTGTGATATCAGTCGTTTTGGAAGTTTTCAGTTTTTGAAAAAATTTCTATTTTTTGAAAAAAATTTTCTCAGAAAAGAAAATTTTCTTAGAAAAAAAATTTCTCCAAAAAAAATTGTCTTCGAAAAAAAATTTCTCCGAAAAAATTGTCTTCGAAAAAAAAATTGTCTCCGAAAAAATTTTCTCCAAAAAAGTTTTTCCTTAAAAAAATTTTCTCCAAAAAGTTTTTCCTTAAAAAAAATTTTCTCGAAAAAATTTTTCTCCAAGAAAATTTTCCCCGAAAAAAAAATTTAAAATTTTTCTTCAAAAAAAATTTTTCCTTAAAAAAATTTTCTCCGAAATAAAAAATTTCTCAAAAAAAAATTTTTCTCCAAAAAAATTTTTCTCCGAAATAAATTTTCTTTCCGAAAAAAATATGTTCTCTAGCACCTTCGGCTACCATCGGAACACTTCGTATCACCTTCGACTACCTTCTGAATACTTTGTGTCACCTTCTCACACACTTACCACATCATTCCACACACTTCCCACATCATTCCACACACTTCCCACATCATTCCACACTCTTCCCAAATCATCTCACTCACTTCTCACATCACTTCACACACTTCCCACATCATCCCACACACTTCCCACATCATCCTTCGCACTTTCCACGTCATTGTTCACTTCAAAAAAAAAAAATTCCTCATAGTTGTTCTACGGCAGCGTAGCTCATTTCGGTCACTGGCAACGTGAGATGGATACCTTTCATTTGATACCCCATTCGCCGAGATATAGCCGAAGAAGTGCTCCCGTTGGTGGATTTTCATATATGGGGGTTGTATGGAAAGTTCGAAGGCCAATAACTCAGTTCCAAGATTTTTTTGGGGTTAGCCACCGGCTGAATTTTCCATTTGGGACCGAAACTGAACTTCTCTAAAAATTTTAGGAAAATCGCCCGGGCGGTTCTCGAGAAAAATAAGTAGATAGATACATTGATACATCGTGGACACACAACACAGGAATAACATTTTGATTATTTACAAACATTTTTTACCATTTTAATATGGAAATTGGTGATCTTTGATTGGCGATATCTCGGCTCGTTTTCAACCGATTTTGATGAGTCTGGGCTCGTTGGAAAGCTGCTGCGACGTAGGCTTTTGAAAGGGGAGGGGGCGAGGGGAAATAACTCAAAAGTTCGCCCTATACATCGTGTCTTGTCCCAAAGGGTTTTGTATGGAGTTTTTTGGGTTTGTGGACGTTTTTTTTTGGGGGGGTTTGGGGACTGCGTCACGCTCTCCGCTACCGCTCCGTGCATGATGAATTTGTGTGACGCTTAAAGCTTCGGAACGCAAAAAACTCTCCTGAAATATTTTCACATTTGATTAAAAAAATGCGTCACAAATGCCGAATCCCCTTAGCTTTTCTACTCTTTAAAATTTATTATTTTTTATCAGTTAAGTTAAATTTATGTATCTGTCGTTTATTATATCATTTTAAAGGAAAGCAAACGAAATGTTTCTTTCCGGGAGCATTTTGGAATTTTCCATACGAATTCAGAAAAAGCCTAAATGTCATGAAGTTGTTCGGAAAGCTTCAACGTTCAGTAAAACACAAAACTAGATAGTTTCAATGTAAAAGTCCTGGTAGCATAATATCGATTGTTTAATAGTCAAACTTAAGAACATGGATCAATAGCTAAATGCATGTTGAAAGAACACTAACGCTTATTAGCAGTAAAAATCAATGAGAATCGAAAATGAGTAAATTTGTCTACCAGTAATTGATTGTAATAATAAAATTTCAGACTACGTCGACCGATTTCCCGATGGCACCTTACCGCGATGGAATTTCACCGATTTTATGCATTCGTTCATGATAGTCTTTCGTGTATTATGTGGAGAATGGATTGAATCAATGTGGGATTGTATGTTAGTTGGTGATGTATCCTGTATTCCATTTTTCTTAGCAACGGTAGTCATAGGAAATTTGGTTGTAAGTATAAATCCAACGAATCTTCATTTCACTCTTTTATTGCGGCCTCGGCTTATGTCAAAGTATACAAAATTTCAGGACGAAATTCATAATATGTGAAGCGATTAAAAAGTTGTATAGAATTATGCATATTCACTTCATCATGAAATTTCGTATACTTTGACATAAGCCGACGCCTCACTAAACGCGAAACAATGTGAGTGACGACTCAATCAACTTCTTTATGTAGGTACTTAACCTTTTCTTGGCCTTGCTTTTGTCCAATTTCGGTTCGTCTAGTTTATCGGCACCAGCTGCTGACAATGACACGAATAAAATTGCGGAAGCCTTTAATCGTATAGGACGATTTAAGAATTGGATTAAACAAAATATTGCGAATGGATTCAAATTTCTGCGAAACAAATTGACAAATCAAATATCCGATCAGCCACCAGGTGAGAGGACCAATCACATCAGTTGGATTTGGAACGAAGGTTTTTATCCACTTGTTTTTATCAAATAATTGTTGTTGGAACATGTATAACCATGTGTTGTTATTCGAATCGTATTACGTTTTTATTTTACTTATTTCTTATGTACTTTTGATGAGTAGTTTTCATTTTAACCACAGAATATTGTCGGCTTCTTGTAATTTATGGATTTGTTTCATTTTCGTTCATTTTTTTTTACCGTAATTGTAATTTCGTGGTTGCTGTAGCTAATTGTTATGGATTCCTTAAACGTATCAATAGTCCAAAAGAGATAATTGAACCGTAATTTTTCAAAAGTATAATCGACAAAGTATTTGAAAATCATAGCCAATGATAATTTTGATAATTTGATTTTTCTGTAACAACATCTAGTTCATAACAGTGGATTCGACCTTTCTTCTTCAATTCAATTTATATTCCTAGAACATTTTTCTTAAGCGATAGTAGGTTGTCTCTTTGTCTACATTTTCTGAGAGATTTTTTCCCTTTTGTGATCAATGAGTTGATGTATAAAAGTACCCGGACAAAATTTTCCAACACATTCCGTACGCTCGGACGTACTCATCGAGGTCGAAATGTTATGTAAATGGTTTCTGTGACAAAAACTGGTTCCTAATCTCTAGGAATGCTTTGGGAATCTAGATGTCAGTCTAGCAAAGCTGATTGTCGTAAGAAAGCAGACAGGATCATTTTGTGAAGACTTACCCCGTGGACATCATTATTCATATCCTACTGATACAGCTACGAGGGACTTTACCCCACCACGTGATATTTGCTTCTGGTATGTGAGCATTTTTGATTGATTGATTGATCCTTCAACTTGACATTAGTTACTTTCCTATGACCGAGAATTTCATGCGTGGCAATGATGAAGTCCGTAGAATTGTAAGAAATTCTACCACCATATACACATCACTTGTACGACACCAATACATCACCAGTACATAACTAATACATCACGAGTACAAATGTGTCATGTATCGATGTGATGTGTTGTATGTATGGGATATGATGCATTAGTGATGTACTAGTGATGTGCTGGTCATGTGTAGGTGTTGTATTGGTGATGTATTAGTGTTGTACAAGATATGTGGATGTATAAGATATCAAAACAACAACAAAACACCACTAAAACCACCTTTACAACATTCATACATCAAAAATACATTACAAATATATCAAAAATACAACAAAAATACATCGGATATACATCTTCCGGAGTGTATGACAGAATAATAAAGGGCAAAATACTAAATTTGATGTATATTCGATGCAATTTTGTTGTATTTTTGATATATTTGTGATGTATTTTTGATGTGTGGGTGTTGTTTAAGGTTGTATTAGTGATGTGCTGTTGTTGTTTTGGTGTCGTATACATCCACATAACTTGTACAACTCTAATACATCACCAATACACCAGTACATCACTAATACATCACCAGTACATCGATTATATGATGAATTTGTACTTGTGGTGTATTAGTGTTGCACAAGTGATGTGTATATGGTGGTAGAATTTTTTACATCACACATGCAATTCATACATCATCAACATATCAAATATACGACACCAAAACAACAAAAACACATCACTAATACAACTTTTAAAACACTCAAACATAAAAAATTTATTAAAAGTACATCGAGAATACATCAAATTTACATCAAAGTTTTCAAATCAAATCATGACCAAAATGATAATTGTCAAAATGAAAACTTTGATGTATATTCGATATCTCGATGTATTTTTGATGTGTGAGTGTTGTAAACGTTGTAAATGTGATGTATTCTTGTTGTTTTGGTGTCGTATGTTTGGTGTATTCATGATGTAGACCATTCCACGAAAACTTCATTCCCACGCTCGAGATGCGCAATTGTTACAAAATGATATTCATATAAAGCGTGTATCATGAGGATTGATCCTTCAACTTGAGATTAGTTACTTTTCTATAACTATCATTTTGTAGCTACCGAGAATTTCATGCGTGGCAATGATGAAGTCCGTAGAATTGTAAAAAATTTTACCACCATATACACATCACTTGTACAACACTAATACATCACCAGTGCAACACCAGTACATAACTAATACATCACGAGTACAAATTTATCATGTATCGATGTGATGTGTTGTATGTATGGGATGTGATGTATTAGTGATGTACTAGTGATGTGCTGGTCATGTGTAGGTGTTGTATTGGTGATGCATTAGTGTTGTACAAGATATGTGGATGTACACAACATCAAAACAACAACAAAACACCACTAATACCACCTTTACAAAACTCATTCATCAAAAATACATCACAAATATATCAAAAATACAACAAAAATACATCGGATATACATCTTCCGGAGTGTATGACAGAATAAAAAAGGGCAAAATACTAAATTTGCTGTATATTTGATGTATATTCGATGCATTTTTGTTGTATTTTTGATATATTTGTGATGTATTTTTGATGTGTGAGTGTTGTTAAAGGTTGTATTAGTGATGTGCTGTTGTTGTTTTGGTGCATCCACATAACTTGTACAACTCTAACACATCAACAATACAACACCTGCACATGACCAGTACATCACTCATGCATCACCAGTACATCGATACACGATGAATTTGTACTCGTGATGTATTAGTTATGTTCTGGTGTTGTACTGGTGTTGTATTAGTGTTGCACAAGTGATGTGTATATGGTGGTAGAATTTTTTACATCACACATGCAATTCATACATCATGAACATATCAAATATACGACACCAAAACATCAAAAACACATCACTAATACAACTTTTAAAACACTCATACATAAAAAATGTATTAAAAGTACATCGAGAATATATCGAGAATACATCAAATTTACATCAAAGTTTTCAAATCAAATCATGACCAAAATGATAATGGTTGTTGAGTGTTGTAAAGATTGTATATGTGATGTGTTCTTGTTGTTTTGGTGTCGTACGTTTGGTGTATTCATGATGTGGACCATTCCACGAGAACTTCGATTCCCACGCTCAAGATGCTCAGTAGTTACAAAATTTTATTCATATATAAGCGCGTATCATGAAGATTGATCCTTCAACTTGAGATTAGTTACTTTTCTATAACTATCATTTCGTAACTACCGAGAATTTGATGAGCAGCAATGATGAAGTCTGTAAAATTGTAAAAAATTGTACCGCCATATACGCATCACTTGTACAACACTAATACATCACTAATACATCGCCAGTACAACACCAGTACGTAACTAAACATCACGAGTACAAATTTATCATGTATCGATGTGATGTGATGTATCAGTGATGTACTAGTGATGTGCAGATGATGTGCAGGTGATGTATTGGTGTTGTACAAGTTATATGGATGCATACTACATCAAAACAACAACAAAACACCACTAATACCACATTTACAACACTCATACATCACAAATATATCAAAAATACAACGAAAATACATCAAATTACATCCAATTTAGTATTTTGCCCTTTGTTATTCTGCCATACACTCGATTTCCGATTGAAGAGCTCGGAGTCGAGTTGGGGCGCCCCCAAGACGGCGACATACTGATTAAGACGACTATACTGATACAACATAGATGCTGTACTGCAACTTCTCCGCTTCGGAAGGGTAGAAAAGCAAAACAGATGATAAAACGCCTTGCGCTCTACTGTTTCTCAGAGCAAATCTCTTCCTGATAAAAAATTATAACCCGCACGGAGACAATATTACCAGGAAGTGATCGACACCTCCCATGTAGAGCCAAATATCGAGCTCACAGTGTTAATTCGTATTCGTGGATAATATTTTCAAAATGCTTTATTTTACCTCAAGTGTTGATGGAGATTTTGTCTGGGTGTGTTTTTCACCACAAATTAAAAATTTTTATTGCAAAGAAAAAATTCCAAAGACGAAACGGTCACCTACTATTTATTTAGAGTGTTTTGTTACGATTACAATGTATCATGATCCTTTGCGTCGCCAAGCCGAATTTATTATTTTCTTGAAAGCAACGATCGATCTTGTTATTTGACTCTAAGCCAAAATTCTCTTTGACGTTCATATTTTTTGCGAAAAACTCAAAATCCATGCAGTTAGTACGTCATCGGCTTATGTCAAAGTATATTGAGTTTCATTATAAAATGCATAGTCCTTTAAAACGATAGTGTCAAGTAATTGATTGTTTGTGCATATTATCATGAAATTCAGTATACTTTGACATAAGGCGAGGACGCACTAATGGCGTGTATCATGAAAAAATTAAGAAGAGAGAAATTCCAGGCCAAAGAAAAAATTCACGCTGTTAGTTTGACGTCGGTTTCTGTCAAAATATACAAATTTTCATGAGGAAATTTATATATTCGACGAAAAAAGGTGTGACTGTCAGCTTATAGAGTTTATCATGAAATTTCGTATACTTTGACATAAGACGAGGTCACACTAAACGCGTAGGTAATAGAACTACCAACAGTCAACTAAACAGACCGACGTTGAAATCTACTTTATGCGAGACACACAATTTCAAACATAACACCTATGCGGCATCGCGCCGCCGCGGACTCATATGATTCGTACCAGAAAAGTACATAGTGCCAAATCTTTAAAATGCTCATTAGATTGAATGCATCAAACTATTTGAAAAGATATAAATTTAACGGGGAACTGCCATCATACTCACATTTTTTATCGCCCACTAGAGGCAAATGCACGTACTTTTTAGTCGCCCATTCGATTTTCAATCATAAAACATTGAACGTATTCGTTTTTAGGTCTCAATAGAGATGAGCAGGTTGCCCGAAACTTCGAAAAACCCGACTCGAACCCGAACCCGAATTGTTTTTTTCAGGTTCATGGGTTTCGGGTTTCGAAAAATTTTAATCGGGTCGGGTTCTGTCCGGCTCGAGTTTCGAAAAATGGTCGACCCGCTCATCTCTAGGTCTCAATACGTGAAATCTGCTAAACTTTTCCCTTTCTGTTTAGAGACTCAGTTTTAGGGCACTGGCTGAGTCCAAAAGCTCGAAATCAAAAAGTTTGTCCAGAAATTATCGGGCCAGAGCATGCCCTTTCAAACAAAAAAAATGAATGAAAATCGGAAAATATTTACTCGAATTATGACCAAAAACCACTCAAACGGCCCCAGCTCGGCGGCCCTTGGGTCAACAGTACCACAAAAGATGTTTCGGTTATCTTCCAAGAAAAAAAAGTTTTTGAGTTTGAGTTTTACTCAAGTTATCGTGTTGAGAGACGGACGGGCGAAATTTGTTTTACAGAAAACGAAAAACTAACCAACTCCCGGGTCGACATTAGACTGGTTACAGACGTCCCTCGTGGTAAACGCAAACAGGTCTGAAAAGTAGTCTCCAAAAAATGAACGTAAATGTTCTTCTCCCTTATTCGGTGTGTCGTTATTCGTCCTTAAGTGTAGCTAACGTCATTGCAATTTTTTGGGTGTAAAAATGAGTCAAATAACATGTAGATCGATGGCGAGAAAAGGAAACCCCTTTAGTGTAACTATATATGTAAATGTTATGCGGTAGACCCTTAATATTTGATATCGAGGTCTAAAGCATGCATGCGTTCCAATAATTGTAAATATGGAAATGAAAAACAAAACTATTCTATGAGCCTCTCACAAAGTAACTCGATAACGCAAAAAATCCAATAAATTTGTTAAACCAATTTGATGTCGTGATCACGTGTTGTGTAAACATAATAAATGTTTGTATGTATTCGGTGTGAAAGCTAATTGGCACTCAAAGAATATGGATCTTGATTGAAAATACCTTCTTGCCTTCGATTCGTTCCGTTTTCGTTGAATTTTTGTTTGGTCAAATCGAACGAAAACGTTAGGCAAGGGGGTATGTCGTTGTATGTCTGCAGAACATGGTGATAATGAGCTCGAGTTAGGACCCGACGATATTTTGGTGGATGGACTGATCAAGAAAGGCATCAAAGATCAAAGTCAATTGGAAGTAGCTATTGGTGACGGAATGGAATTTACGATACACGGTGATTTAAAGGGAAAGAAAGGAAAAACACTTTTGAACAATGCCAAGGTAAGATGACTAGCAAATAAATTGAACGAATTTTCAACTAAATTTGGTTTCTTGTTTCTCGAAAAGTTAATTGGCAATTCCATAAATCATCAGGACAATCGATTAGAGCACGAACTTAACCATCGAGGGATGTCATTACAAGATGACGATACCGCCAGCATAAAATCCTATGGAAGCCATAAGAATCGACCATTTAAAGATGAAAGTCATAAGGGCAGTGCGGAAACAATGGAAGGTGAAGAAAAGCGTGACGTTAGTAAGGAAGATTTAGGAATCGATGAAGGTTCACTTTGCCGGAAAGATTCTTGTTTGAACGATTTATTTACACTGACATTCCAGATGATGACGGTGATGGTGAAGAAGGAATGGGCGAAGAAGAGTTAGTAATACATGCCGAAGAAGGAGATGTCATCGATGACAGTCCGTCAGATTGTTGTCCAGATCGATTTTATAAAAAATTTCCAGTTTTTGCTGGTGATGATGATTCACCGTTTTGGCAAGGATGGGGAAATCTTAGGCTAAAAACTTTTCAATTAATCGAAAATAAGTATTTCGAAACAGCTGTAATAACAATGATTTTGCTCAGTAGTTTAGCCCTGGTAAGAACAATATTGATAATTGATGTGTCAACAAAAGCCAGGTGCATTTAGCTATTGGAAATTTGAGTGAATGTCCCGTCAATGTGAACACACCTCACAAGATTCTATATTTTTATATTGATATGAGGAGTGGGCGTCATTTCGAAAAAATTGTAGATTTTTAATTATATTTTTATTGTGAGAGAGCGCTGAGCTGATGCTCAACTTTAAGATAAAATGACTTCAAACTCGCTCAAGCTTTGGCTAGGCTGTCGGCGATTGCATTACCCTCAATGCTGCTGTGAGCGGGGACCCAAAGTAGCGTGACAGAGTTCTGTTGGGCTAGTCGCTGCACGAAGTTTCTGCATCTTAGCACGGTGGACGGTGGTGGGCAGTGCTAAATGATTCTGCTTAAAAGATAGTACTGTAGTCGTCTAGCCCGAAAGATTTTCTGTCTGATTGCAGTATATGCCAGATCCTGCGTGATTACCGAATTTGGAGCCGTCTGAGAACCAAACCTGTGCGTTGTTCCTCGTGACAACTTTGTTTTCCCTCCAGTCGTCTCTTAAAGCGTTGTCGAAGTAGTATGTGGGAGCTGTAGTGGCATGAGGCATTTCGAAGCTTCGAGATTCTGTAATCATGGTTTGACCAGCGTTTGTTTCATGAGAAGCGATGATTGATGAAGTCTAAGACATGTCGCTCTGGCCACCGCTTCTACGTGTATGTGAAGTGGTTCGATGTTAAGAAAAGCTTCTAATGCGGCTGTGGGGGTGGATTTCATGGCGCCGGTTATACTTATTAGCGCCAGTCTTTGTATTTTTGCGAGTAGTTTTTGAGTGGTTCCAATGTGACAACGAGGCCAGCCCCCACCGAGGGTAAGTTCGGTACCGCGGGGCTGGGGGCCCCCGGGTGTAGTGTGTCATACGAGATGGCCGCGTCCGGCCCCAGCACTTGGTTGAGGTGCCTAGTGGCGCTGCAACGCGGGGGCTGTGGGACATAGTGGACTGCGTCAGAACAGTCTGCGCTTTGAAATGGGTGACTGTACCGTACCCCTAGTCCTTCCTTGGCAACCAGGTTGGCGAAAATACAGTAGAGAGATGCCGCAAATAGGTAGAGTCACTTCGGCGACCCAATTCCCAACTCCTCGCCCATGGGGGCCGATCGGTTAAGGCTATGCCAGGTACGCACGTTAATCTGCAATCACTTTGTGTGACAACGAGGCCACCAAATGAATGCTGCATATGAGATCATGGGTCTGACTATGGCTACTTAGATACAAGTGAGGGCTTTGGGACTAAGGCCCCAACGACATATCCATAGAGTGCCTAATGCTTTGCGGGTGCGATGAATTACATGTTGGTTGTCTTTTAGTTTTTGGTCAAGAGTCATGCCCAGAAGTTTTACCCAGGGTGACAGGTTGATTGTTTTACGAAATATGATTGGTGCTTTAAAGCCAATAATACTCTTTTTACGTCTGAATAGAATAAGTTTTCCTTTTTCCGTGTTTACTTCTTGATTGTGTTGGTTGCACCAATTTTCGACAATTTTGAATGCTGACTGCATCAATTCGCAAAGTGTACTAACAAATAGGCCTACCAGTAAAATAGTTAGGTCGTCAGCGAAGCTTGAAGAGAAATAGCCCGAATCTTTCAAGATTTTCAGTAAGCTGTCTTTGACCATGATTTATAAAAGAGGTGGGAGAACTCTTCCTTGGGGGCATCCCATCATGCGTGCAGAGATGATTCTGCTACTTAGCATGGTGGAAATCCAGCTTGTGGTGGCATGGTCGACTTTGTGGTCTAGGCAGGAGTATTATCAGCGATAGCGTCACCTCAAGCGATATCGTTAATTTTGGAAACGGACTTACCTACACTTCATTCACCTTTTAAAAGGTTTTCGTATGCGATATCAGTGGTTTTGGAAGTTTTTGGTTGTTATTACTAAAACTTATGTGAAAAGTTTTCTATTTTTTGAAAAAAATTTTCTTCAGAAAAATTTTCACTACTGAGTTGTCCCCTTCGATAACCTTCGGAACACTTCGTGGCACCTTCGGCTACATTCAGAACACTTCGTGTCACCTTCGGCTACCTTCGGAACACTTTGCGTCACCTTCGGCTACTTTCGGAACACTTCGTGTCACCAACTCTTCTCACTGATCTGTATAACTTTGCCGTAGAAACCAACTGTCTAGGTACTCTAATTCAGAAGATAGCAAAATATCCAAGATGACGTCACTTTGACAGTTGGCAACCATTTTCTTAAGATCCCAAAAAATTTTCCTGACCAAACTCTATAACTTTCCCGAAGAAACCAACTCTCTAGCTATGTCACTCCGAAGGCATCATTCGGAAACTCTGAGCATTATCTGAAAAGCCCACAAAATTGATCACTTTTCCACATGCCACGACTTTTCAAGTGTTTTCCGGAAAAGCGGCCTATGGAATTCTTCATTTGGGGCTTAGACTGACGTTCCCCGAAAATTTCAGGCAGATCGGCTGTCTAGCTCTCGAGATCGAGAACTATAAAAAGATACATCACAACAAAAACCTCTTTAAAGGTAGAGCGTGGCGCTGCAATTTTTTCAGGAAATCAAAACATTGAACACAAGGCTCCATTCAAACAAACTTCTGCGTATTATCAGCGTTAGCGTCTCCTCTAGCGATATCATTAATTTTGGAAGCAGACTTACGGACTGTGATATCAGTCGTTTTGAAAGTTTTCAGCTGTTGAAAAAATTTCTATTTTTTGAAAAAAATTTTCTCAGAAAAGAAAATTTTCTTAGAAAAAAATTGTTTTTGGAAAAAAGTGTCTCCGAAAAAATTCTCTCAGAACAAAAGTTTTTTTTCAAAAAAGATTTTCTCCAAAAAATTTTTCTCCAAACAAATTTTTCCTTTAAAAAATTTTCCGGAAAAAAATTTTCGCCAAAAAAAATTTTTCTTCAAAAAAATTTTCCCAAAAATTTTTTCCTTGAAAAAAATTTTCTCCAAAAAAAAAAACTTTCTTCGAAAAAAATTATCGAAAAAAAACTTCTCCGAAAAAAATTTTCTCCAAAAAAAAATTTTCACAAAAAAAATTTTTCTCCCAAAATTTTCTCAAAAAAAAAAAGTTTTTCTCCAAAAAAATTTTCTCAAAAAATTTTCTCCGAAAAAATTTTTCTCCGGGAAAAATTTTTCTCCAAAAATTTTTCTCCGAAAAAAATTTTCTCCGAAAAAATTTTTCCTCCGAAAAAATTTTTCTCAATAAAAAATTTTCTCAAAAAAAAAGTTTTCTCCAAAATGCCACGGCTTTTTCAGAATTTTCCCGGAAAGTCGGCTAATGAAATTTTTCATTTGGGGCCGAGACTGACGTTCCCTGAAAATTTCAGGAAAATCGGCTGACTAGTTCTCGAGATTGAAAATTATTAATAGATAGATAGAACATAGATAGATAAATAGATAGAAACCGACAGAAGTTCATCTAATAATTAGAACAATAGAAAAATCGATGGCCCATAGAAAAATGTCATTTTCAAACTTCGATATCTCAGCCAATTTCCAACCGATTTTGATGAGTCTGTGCTCGTTGCTCAAAAGTTCGCGTATTGAGTTTTCGGACTTCTTTTATGGGGTGTGGGGACTGCGTCACGTGCCTCGCACATCTGACATCTTTCATTTAAGAAAAATTTTGGTAACGCGATTGACTTTTCATCATCATGCAAACTGCACCAGCACCCCTTCGACTGGACGTCATTCAAAAACAGCCGCAAATACGTTTTCTCGTCCGACCAAGATTTTTATTACTTTCAAAGGATAACGAGTCGCCTGGCTTATTGACATTTGTACAATCATTTTTGATTAACCACAAGTAAAATTATTCTTTTCATTTGTTTTCAAAAAAAAGGCTCTTGAAGATGTTCACCTACCCCATCGACCAATTCTTCAGGACATCCTTTATTATATGGACCGAATATTTACGGTGATATTTTTCATAGAAATGTTAATCAAATGGTTGGCTCTTGGCTTTAAAGTGTACTTTACTAATGCTTGGTGTTGGCTTGATTTCGTTATCGTCATGGTAAGAAGACAACGTTAAAACGATAGAACTAAACCTTTTTATTTGATTTTGATTTCAATTTTCTATGATTTTATGTTTTTCATTAAAAACATTTTGAGAAGTAAAGATCTAAACAGAATACGTAAGAGTGTACGGAGAGGTGTCTAAATATTTTTTGGCGACAATAACAATGAAAAAACAAACAAAATTTGAGGCACAAAAGTTAATTAACAAAAAAAATATTTTATTTTCATAAATCGTATGTTATGTTACAATGTAGTTGTCATTAATAAATTTGGGAGCAATATGGGCTGGTGCTGCTGATATACCAGCATTCCGTTCGATGCGAACACTTCGAGCCCTAAGGCCACTTCGAGCTGTGTCTCGTTGGGAGGGTATGAGAGTAAGTAAAACAGCTAATGTGAAAGCAGTTTGACACACAAAAAAAAATTATATGAAAAAATATATGAAAACAGAAAATGTGTCTTTGTGAAGAGTAATTTGTTAATATTACAAAATTTTTATTACTTTGATCACTTGATGGGACTCTATTACTATAATTGTTGTGGATTTAAATGTCTATTATCAACGTGTTTTTTATTTTTATAATGTCGTCGATGTGTAATGAATTGATGGTGAACAACACAAGTCAATATCTTCATCTATTCTGCTAAGTTGAAACAATGAAAGCTTCATTTTGTGTCTATTTAACAAAATCAATTTTTAGTTCGATTTTGAAAAGCAATTGCACACGATTTGAGAAAATACCAACACATTGAGAAGTCAGTAAATTCGATGAACTATTCTGTTTATGTGTATTCACTATGTCAACTTTTTTTTTTGTGGAACACATTTTACTCAAAGTGCAACTTTCTTGTGGATTGTAAGTCATGATACCAGTTGTCGTACCACATTTCAACAAATTAGATGCTAAAAAGGACATCTTCTTTTTGGTTCTTGAGCTATGGGGCTGTTATATTCCAAGAACAAAATTGGACACCAATTTCGTTCAACGACGTTGCAGCTTTTGAAGAGCTTAACTTTATAACTATTAAAAGCTCGTAAAAGCTCATCGAAAATGCATTTATTTAACACGGTTGCCAAGAACACAACAGAAAAATTCTGAAATATAATGAGCTGATTATGATCCTGCAGGCTATAGAAAGTTATTGCGTAAATACAAAAAGATGGCTAAGCTCTTGCTAAGTATCTTTGAAGATTAATTGTTATTGGAGGGGAGGACATATGGAATTCCAACAATTCGCTTGAATGCCTATGTGACGTCATTTTTGTGACATTTTTTTATTGACTTCATTTTCCTAACGTCATTTTTGCGACGCCTCTACGACCGATTATCCCCAGTCAATATATTCCCGGACAAAAAATCCCCGGACAAAATGTCCCCATACAAAATATCCCACAAAAAACAGACAAAATATTCCCAGATGTGATGTCTACTCTTGTTATATGCCCGACACGGCGAATACACCGTACACAGAGCTACTGATGAAAACGATAGAATTCTCTGAGGAAAAGAACGTACCAATCATACTATGCTGTGATGCGAATTCACATCATACAGTATGGGGAAGTAAGGACATCAATCCTAGGGGAAATCTTCTGCTGCAATTCATAGCGAATTCGAATCTTAGAATTTTGAACAGAGGTAACGTTTGTCACTAAGAATCGTAAAGAAGTACTGGATATCACCCTAGCTTCGGAGAACCTAGCCGATGGAGATTTTCTCTGACTTCCAGCTTTTCGGACCACAGAACTATCAAGTTCAAGCTGAGGGGCTGGGTGACGGGAGTGGTGAAATTCAGGAACCCCAGAAGAACGAACTGGGAACAGTATAGGAACTTTCTGAAACAACATGTGGAGACAAAGCTGGAAAGAGTGATGCCGAGATCATCGGCAGAGCTCAATGATGCAGTGAATGTCATCACAGAGTTGCTGACGAATGCCTATGAAAACTCATGCCCGGAGCAGAAAGCTATTCGAAAGAAGGGCGGTAAACTCTGGTGTAGATAGATCGAAAAGCTCAGACTTTTTGCGAGGAGATCATGGAACAAAGCCATGAGAACGGCAGCTGAGGCTGACTGGGTCACTTACAAGGCTGCCCAGAAGGCTTTCAGGAAAGCAGTTTGGAGGAGGGCCAGAGAAGCATGGAAGGGATTTTGTGCGGAAATGGAACATGTTCCAGATTATGCCAGAATCCATAAGATCCTTGCCAAAGACTCTAGGCTACTTCCGAGCTCTTTACGAAAGCCAGATGGGGGCTTTACAGGGAGTGTAAGCACTTGCTGGAAGTTCACTTTCCCGGCTGTGGAGAAGATAAATCCGATGGCTTGCCAAACATCGTTCCCACGACGGAAGAGGATTGGTCGCTAGCCAGGAATCATCACTATAGAAAGGTTAAGACGGGCTGTAGGCAAATTTAAGCCGTATAAATCAGCTGGCAGTGATGGTATCTTTCCAGCTCTGCTGAAAGAAAGTGGAGAGATTCTGCTGAAGCCGCTGTGTGAGGTACTACGCAGCTCCCTAGGTTACGTTCCAACCAGGTGGGTAAAGGTGAAGATTACGTTTATTCCTAAGCCAGGAAAACCATCGCACTTCACTGCCAAGGACTTCAGACCGATCAGCCTCACGTCTTTCGTCATGAAAACGCTTGAGAGACTGATAGATTTCCACATCAGGGATGAAGTTCTGGCGGTTTTCCCGCTACACTTGAATCAGCATGCTTACCAGTCAGGCAAATCCACGGATTCCGCCCTAGCAAAGGTGGAAACGTTACTCTCGATTGGAGAGGTGGCACTGGGATGTCTTATAGACATTAAAGGTGCCTTCGACAATACGAATTTTGATGTTATTCGCCGATCGCTCGAGGAAAGAGGAGTGGTAGATGTGGTAGTTAGGTGGGTAAGTAGCATGCTCAGAGATAGGACTGTTGAGGCAGAGGTTAGTGGTCACAAAGACCAGGGTAGCGAAAGGCTGTCCTCAGGGCGGGATTCTGTCGCCTTTGTTGTGGTGTATAGTGATAGACTCTCTCATCAGAAAGCTGAACGACGAAGGAATCTATGCGCAGGGCTATTCGGATGACCTGACGATTTTAGTCGAGAGCACGCTGGGTGACAGAATTAGAACAGCTTTGAGAGTGGTCGAGAGATGGTGCCGTGAGAACGGTCTGAAAATCAATCCGGCCAAAACAGATCTTATGCTATTCAGCAGAATGCGCTCAAGATCAAATTTTTCGGTGAAATCAGGCTCTTCGATAAGGTGCTGGATTTAGCTCCGCAGGTGAAATACTTAGGAGTGACGCTTGATAGCAAGATGAATTGGATTGCTCATGTCAAGGATAAGGCGCAGAAAGCGGTAGCGGCTTTTTGGCTTTGCAGGAACTCCTTCGGGAGAAACTCGGCCTACCGTCAAAGGCAATTCTGTGGATTTATGAGGCTGTGATAAGGCCGATGATTAGCCACGGTTGCGTGGTGTGGTGGCCAAGGCTAGAAGTGGAATGCGCTAGGAAACTGTCAAGTGAGATTCAAAGGCTAGTATGTATTTGCACCACGGGCGCTATGAAAACCACTTCAACCCTAGCGATGGAGACGCTGCTGGCTCTGCCTCCTATCGATGATATTGTGGTTAAAGCGAAAGCTTTTGCCACGGCTGATAGGTTGATGCAGAATGGCATGTGGACTCCGAATTTTCACATTGGGCATGGTAAGATTGCAAGTGTGCAACGATAATATCGATACCGGTGTTTGAAATGCCGAGAGACGATATGGCTGTGGTAACCTGTTTCGACAGGAATTTTGAAGCGAAAGTTCCCAGTAGGCAAGAATGGCTTAGTGGATGGCCAGCGAGCCTTCCCGGGAACTGCGTGGTTAGATTTACAGATGGATCGAAATCTCGTGAAGGAGTAGGTGCTGGTGTGTACGGCATGGGCTCTGGAGAGGGAAATTGCTTCTATCTGGGGGCTCTTGCCAGTGTGCTCCAAGCGGAAATTTTTGCGGTGCTGTCAGCAGCTCGTGAGACTCTGCCTGTTGGAACGCACGGCACGAAGGTGCTTATCTGTTCGGACAGTAAGGAAATGATCAAGGCGCTGATGTCGCCTAGAGTGACCACCAAGCTAGTGAAAGAGTGCAGAGATTACCTGAATGAAATGGGTCTAAGGAATCAGATCACTTTAGTTTGGGTACCTGGGCACTCTGACGTGGAGGGGAATGAAAGAGCTGATGAGCTAGCCAAGGCGGGTGCTGAAGCTCTCGGTCACGGCCCGGCTCTAGGGCGGAATAACCCCGGACAAAATATCCCGGACGTATTAACCCGGACATAATAACCCCCCACAATATCCCCTATACACACAGACAAAATAACCCGGACTAAATATCCCAATGCCAAAATAACCCCAAAGTATCCCCTATACTCATAGTTGAAACTTATTGGGCAAACGGTATGCATTATTTTCTAATGAACAGCCTGTACACCTTACAACAAGTTGACAAAGGCAATTATTTTTTGTTGTAGGGGGCTCTGCCCCCTAAACCCCCGCCCTGCAGGCGGCCCAACGTGCATGGGGCTCTGCCCCAAACCCCGCTAGGGGCTCTGCCCGTTAGACCCCACAAGGGGAGTTACACCCCCCTTGACCCCCCATCGCGGGGGCTGCCGCCCCTCGACCCTGCGGCGCCTTGCTTGTTTTAATTTCGATTTTTGCGACGCTTCACTTTACCAATTTCTATTATATCATACAACACTCAGTCTATAAATGTTGTACTTTCTCTTTTGCTGACTTTGACGTTCAATATGCTTAGGGTGTCCAAACAACAATTGTATTTATTTAATAATTGGAGATATTATGTCGAGGTTTTTTTGTACTTGGGGTTATTTTGTCGGTTTATATAATTAAAATTAGGGGTTGTTTTGTCCTGAATATTTTTTAGGGGTTATTATGTCGGTGGTTATTTTTTCCGGGGTTATTTTGCGTCTACGCCTTATTCTCATCATCGCACGATTTCCTTGTAAATTTTTCCCCGGAAAAATCTTAGAGAAACGTAAGCATCAGAAAGGTTTGCGCAGTTTTTTGGTTTTTGTATGGCTGAGTCAAAAGCTCCAGTAAAGCTCATGCACTAACAAAGCATATCGAAATGTGTAACAAAAGATGGAGTGGCATTGCTTTCCAAAATATTGCCTCTGCAGGGATCTAGTACTTAAAACTTTGATCCTTTCCCAGCGAATGAACAAGTTGCCTACTAGATGCTGAACATTCTTGCAACTTGTTTGATTTAAATGATTTTTACGCGTCTCGTATCACATCATAATATTATCTTTTATTTTTCGTTTCATCGATGGAGATAAATTACCTTCGTGCTTTATGTACTAAACTGCTTGTTAAAAATAAACTATTGACTCTACATAAAATGTTATCAACATTTTGCTTCAATAATATTTGTTGCATCCTACGTTCGTCTCTCCTAACTTGAATAGAAAACGATATTTTATTATTTCGTTTGCATTCCAGCCACTGAATTTGTAGAGTTGAGGTAGAGAAAGTCTATTGTAGAGACATCCTCAGATATCCAAACGGGCTACATTGCCTTTGTAGGAGTTGTGAATGACGCTTGGTGACGAAAATTAAAATTGGCTTTGAACGTGTTTTTAGGAAAAGCGTGAAACATTCATTTACAACTAAATGTATTACATTTTTATTTTTATCAAGATTTTTTTCATAACTAGAGGTGTGCGCCGCGTCGGAGACTTTTGACAGCGCCTAAGGTGACGAATGATCTGAATCTTTAACAAATTTAAATTCGACCTTTACACCTTGGATTGACAGACATAATTCATAGGCTCTTACAACATCAGTACTACAAATGGTGATCTCGTTGTCAATGTGGGTTGATGGTACATACCTTGGCAGCCCATCCACAGAATGAATCTACATTTCCAGTACTGATTTTTAAGGCATTTTGAACACCGAGGTATTTTACGTTTATGATACGATAACGTCAATGCTCGCGTCTGGTGCGACGCGACGTCGGCTTATGTCAAAGCATACGAATTTTCATGATGAAATGCACGACACAGGGGCGTAACAGTCTTTTGTTTTGATCTTTGCACAGGGGTGTGACAGTCTTTTGTTTTAATCTTTGGTAATACTCGACGTGAAGTTAGCCGCAGTTGCGACCGAAGCTAACTTCATTGCAAAAACATAACCAAAGACCCGTACGTATCAGAATAGATGTGACAAACATAATAGATGTGGCAAAGTGACTCGAACGCACCTAAATATACAAATTAAGCAAGAATTTCAAAGATCCATAGAAATTACCCAAGGTCATGTCAAAGGCCCTACCGAAGTACGTCTCAGACCATTCAAATCTAGAAAAGCTTATATCCAAGGACTAAGCCATTTTCCCCTAAGACCCTGAAACACATGTTATCTAAAATTTTATTTTCTACGACTTAGTCTTTGGAAGCAACTTTCTACCTTTCATAGTTCTGGAGATTCGGGTCATCCTGGCCAATTATGGAAGTGGCCATATACCACGATTGGGCCATATTTCCTTAAAACCCTGAACAACGTGTTCGCTTAAATTTAATTCTCTACAACTTTGCCTTGTATAGTTAAGGAAATATAAACGAAAAACTGTTTTCGTATATGGCCAAGAATCTCAATTTCGTCCATTCCATTGGTCCCAGTGCCCAAACCCCTGAACCGATTCCCCAAAAAATTTTTTCCCAATTTTGTGACATCAAATGCTTTCATTTGACACCAAAATGAGGAATTTCCGTGCTATACTTGCTGAGATATTTGCGAAAAAGCTTCACCGACCCTCGAAAAACCATGTTTTTGGTCACTTCCTCGACCATATCTCCGGAACCACTTGATCGATTTTGCTCATCTTCGAACTTGAATCATGGGAGGCATGTACCTTTCAAAAAAAGTTTAGGCTGATCGGTTGAGCCGTTTGGAAAAAAAGTGTAGACGGACAGGCGGACGGATGGACATGTTGGTGTCAGATGAAAGGATTTGATGTAAGAAAATTGGGAGAATAGGGAGGGATAATCCATATCTCTAGAACTATAAGAGTTAGAAAGTTGCTTCCAAAAGCAAAGTTATAGATAATAAAATTTTGGCGAAGGCGTGTCTTAGATTTTTGGGTGAAAATGCCCCAATCCTGGGATATGACCACTTCTAGAATTGGGAGGGATGATCCATATCTCTAGAACTATAAGAGGTAGAAAGTTGCTTCCAAAGGCAAAGTTGTAGAAAATAAAATTTTAGAGAACACTTGTCTCAGGGTTTTGGGTAAAAATACCACAATCCTGGGATATGACCACTTCTAGAATTGGGAGGGATGACCCATATCTCTAGAACTGTAAGAGGTAGAAGGGGAAAATGGACCAATATTTGGATATAACCATTTCTAGATTTGAATGGTCTGAGACGTACTTCGTTAGGGCCGTTGACATTACCTTGGGTAATTTCTATGGATCTTTGAAATTCTTACAGTTATAAAAGAACAAAAAACGTTGGATTATTTGCTTATTTGTATATTTAGATACGTTCGAGTCTCTTTGCCACATCTATTCTGTTTGCCACATCTATTCTGATACGTACGGGTCTTTGGTTATGTTTTCATTCAAAAACAGCTGATTTCGTTTGCAGCTGCAGCTAACTTCACGTTGAATATTACTTGCATAGATCAAAACAAAATACTGTCACGCCTCTGCCTTTACAAGTGATACCCAACGTGAAGTTAACTGCAGTCAGCTGATTTTTGAACTTTTCAATGAAGTCAGCTGATTCTAGTGAATTTATGAATGAAATCAGCTGATCTTTTTGCAATGAAGTTAGCTTCAGTCGCAACTGCAGCTAACATCATGTCGAGTATTATTTGAAAATATCAAAACAAAAGACTGTCACGGCCCTGGCACGACATCATTTTTATGTCACGCCCCTGGCACGACATCGTTTTTGGTCGCTTGTCATATTATGAACTTCGTCATTAAATTTTAGTTACCTTAACGTAAGCTGATTCCGCGCTGAAACCGTGGTTACTTAACCATTGTGGTATGTAATGCCATATATATATATATATATATATATATATACAATTTTAAGTACCAGTGCTAGATCGTAGTTTAATTATTGAAGCGACAGAAATGTCAGAAATGTGAAAAAGGCACTGGGATACTCTATCTCAGATAGCTGTCACACAGAATTCTGTGTAACTTAAGAATCGCATTTACGGAGACGACGCGGCGCAAAGCTCAGCATTTTCATTTTTGAAAGCTTTATAATTTCGTTTTTGGTAGATTTAGAGTGCCTATGATGACAAAAAAAAATCAAAACTCAACAACGAAGATGACCATTTTTTCTTAAATCAAATGAATTTTGTGCATTTTCAATTGATTTTTTTATATTTTTAAATCGATTCATTCATTTATGCGACATGGCTCAAGGATTTTCGTTTTTAGAATAATTCGGGGGCTTCTTTCTTGACAGGGGGAAATTACTTCATAATAATCCCAAAATAATCCCAAACAATCCCAATAATCCCAAATAATCCCAAAATAATCCCAAATAATCCCAAATAATCCAAATAATCACAAATAATCCTTAATAATCCCAAACAATCCCAATAATCCCAAATAATCCCAAAACAATCCCAAATAATCCCAAATAATCCCGAATAATCCAAATAATCCCAAATAATCCCTAATAATCCCAAATAATTTTTTAAAAAAAAAGTAATTTACCCCTCGTTTCTTGATGAGTTCATACTTTACTGGCATAGAGTTTATGTCTTTCATCATAAATGACAGAATCCGATGAATCGTTTAAAAAAAATCAAAAAATCAAAATCTTTTTCTACTATCCTGCTATTTAATTTTTAATTTTTAAGGCATTTTTCATTAATAAAATAAGATTAATAGATGAGGTGATCTGGCGAAATGAGAGGAAGTGTAACAAAATCTTTACGACTCAAAAGATATTTTTATTTGTAAACTTCGTTGAAACTTATATTTATTTTCCTTTTGCTGTTTCCTATATATTTTACAAAATAAAGAGAACTTTGTATAAATATCCCCTCCACCAAACGAAAAATCGTATCTGTTTGAAAGAAGAAACAACATTTTCCAAACAGGTGTCGCTAATCAACTTTGTGGCTTCACTATGTGGAGCCGGTGGTATTCAAGCCTTCAAAACAATGCGAACATTAAGAGCTCTGAGACCGCTACGTGCCATGTCCCGTATGCAGGGCATGAGGGTACGTAAACTTGAAAAGCATAAGAAAAAAAAATTGAAAATAAACTTTCAATCGTTTTAACAATTAGATTTTCCATTATTTTCAAATAACGAGTTATGTTTGAATGCCGAATTAGTTTTTCGTTACCAAAATTATTATTGACATGATATTTGAATTAATGTTAATTTGGTTTTTAGATTTAACTTTAACGTTATGCGTTATTGAAAATGATTTTCATTTTGTTTTCGTTGTTTAACAATTTCCACCGAAACAACAAACATAACTTTGTGACTTTTACTCATTAGAAAGTTAAATTTTACATTTTAGAATTTTCTGTTAATTTCGCAATTTTTTATAGACTTTTTCCACAAATCCATTATTAGACAAAAGTTATTTTTTAAGAGATATCTCACCTTATACCATTTTTAAATTGCACCACCCCAATCACTTTTAAACAACAGTAATCGTTCAATTTTATGAAAAAATATTATGCTTTTACGGCAGTTACTTTTACAGTTATTTATTTATAATGATAACAGAAGAAAATTCTCTTCGATATTTTTTATCTTAGCGCCAAAAGAATTGAATCCACACGATTTGTGCGACGACGGCTTAAGTCAAAGTATACGAAATTTTATGACGAAATAAATGATCTGACAAGCAAACCATTTTTTATTACTTGACAGATTATAAAATTCGTATACTTTGACCTAAGCCGACGCCGTACTTATAGCGTGGCTTGACGTGTTTAGTGAAACCTCGGCTTATGTCAAAGCAAAATTCATACTCGATAAAGTGTGAACTACTTGCATTTCTTCACTCTGACGTAAGCCGAAGTTCTAACAAAGGTTGAATGAACGCATCAACAACAAAAAACATTTCAAATCTCTCACAATGTGATTTGCCGCGTGTGTTGCGATGTGTTACAATGCGTTTTTTGCAATTCACCGACAAAAGCACATTTTTTCGTGCGTTATTTTGGTGTCGCATGACGTCATTTTATCCCACGAGTGCGTAAATTGTTTTTATGCAACGCCGTTGTGAAAAGTGAACTTTTTCATGCATCGTTTCGGTGACATTAGAGAGGTCGTTTTATAACTGGTTTTACTTTTTATCACTAGTGACAAAAAGTAACTTTTTATCACTCATTTTAAAGTTCACGTTTCACAAGTTGTTGCATAAAGTCTTGTATGAAACACGTTACAAAATTGGTTGTTTTTGTCACACGATGTGGTTACCCAACTCGCTTCGCTCGTTTGATAACTTCACATCTAGTGACAAAAACAATTCCATTTCGCAACTAGTTGCATAAATAACTAATTTTACGCACTAGTGTACGATGTCCCTGAAGGGGAAAAAAGTTTTGATGAAAAAGCACCCAAGAAAAGTTTTTTGCTTTGGAAAGAGGGACTCATTAGCAGTTCGAAACAGACCGGGATGGGTTCCAATCAGATCCTTCCCCATGTTACCTATACGAGGAATTCGATTTTTTAAAACAAATTTTCGATTTCTTCAGATTTTCCCCACTGAAAAGTTTCTACTATTAGAGAAACTTGGAAAAAAAATTTTTGGAATTTTTCGAAAGGGATCTAGAGATCGCGCAATCGCTGAATGTGCTTTTTTGGCCATTTTGGAGAGTTTTTGGCCACTAACTCTCACAAAATCAATCAAATCGGCACTACGATATTTTTAATGTAAAACCACATTAATTTCCTTTCCAACGACGCCCCACATATTTTCTTGGAAAGCAACGTCCTTCACCTTTCCAACGACGCCCGATCTGAGACATTTGTACAATATTATCTTCTCGGACGATAATCAACTGGGTTTTTTTTGCCCCCCGCCATCTCTAGATCCCTTTCGAAAAATTCCAAAAATTTTTTTCCAAGTTTCTCTAATAGTAGAAACTTTTCAGTAGGGAAAATCTGGAGAAATCGAAAATTTATTAAAAAAAAAACCCTACGGGTGAAAAAAAAAAAGAATTTCTCGTATGGTTAAGGATCTGATTGGAACTCATCCCGGTCTGTCTCGAACTGCTAATGCGTCCCTCTCTCCAAAACAAGAAACTTTTCTTGGGTGCCTTTTCATCAAAACTTTTTTCCCCTTCAGGGACACCGTGAGTGCAGTCAAAACTTTTTTGCGCACTTGTGCAGTAAGAATTTTTTTACGCTCTGAATGAAAGCAGACGTGAATTTTAGTTCATTTATTTTCAATTAATTTAAAAAGAAAGTGAAAAAAAAAAGAAATTTAAAAAAATAAAAAAAGTAAAAAAAAATTTTTAAAAATTAAAAAAAAAAATTTTTTTTAAATTTAAAAAAAATTTAAAAATTTAAAAAAAAATTTAAAAATTTAAAAATTTAAAAAAAAATTAAAAAAGGCTACTTTTTGTTGGTTGATTGCAAAAAATTGCAATCTCATATCTAGTACATTAAACTATTTTCATGCGTAACTTGTATCAAAAAACTAGTATTTTACAATTACGTATGAAGGTAGTTTAATGTGAGTTCGGCAATACATAGTTTGCTTTAAACTAGGACATACGCAACGTGTATCAAAGAACGTTTTTTGCAATTCACCGACAAAAAACGAACTTTTCCTTGCAAAAATTTGTCGTAATTTCAATTATTTTTTCGCACAAGTGCGCGAAAACAGCTTTTATGCAACGCCGTTGTGAAAAGTGAACTTTTTCATGCATCGTTTCGGTGACGGTAGAGAGGTCGTTTTATAACTGGTTTTATCACTCATTTGGGTGATAAAAAGTTCATTCAAAAGGTCACGTTTCACAAGTTGTTGCATAAAGTCTTGTATGAAACACGTTGCGAAATTAGTTGTTTATGTCACACGATGTGGTTATGCAACTCGCTGCGCTCGTTTGATAACTTCACATCTAGTGACTCCATTTCGAACTAGTTGCATAAATATCTATTACGCACTAGTGCGATAAAACGTTATCACACTAATGCGTAAAAGCGATTTTTTTGTAGGTGAATTGCAAAAAGTACTATTTTGTACTTACATTGTGAGTTTAACATTTTTTTATATTTCCCAAACTTTATTTGCCGTAACAAAACTTCTTAGAGAAGTTTCTTCTGAATGGACACTTTACAACAAATCAATACGCAGGTTTTACACACCAATACCTTACTTTGCATCGCTGAATGAAAATCTTCCCATTCATCGAATGATTTGAATATTGGATCGATTAAGAAGAATCGTGATTCCTACTACCAACTTATTTATCAGTTTAAGGATTTTGTCAAATTTTCTTCGATTTTTTTATTATACCCATGAGGCGCAACTTACCGTAAACATGTTGATGAGTATTTTTGATGACTAAAATTTGTAGGAATAATTCTTTGTGGTAGATTTCAAGCGGCGGGCGTGACAGCAAAAAAAATCTTAAGGTGAAACACACACTTTATGTTAAATTTCGAACTCAATAAACTATAGAAACCGATTTATTTATGTTGCGTATTGAAGGCGGAGTATGATTCTAACATGGCTCCAAATTCTGTTTCTCGAAGCTGAGTTTGATCTTAACGTTTCAATCTTTCACTTAAGATCCGAGAATAAAATCGTCCGCAGCTGCGTCATTCGTACAACTTAACGATTTTTATGTGAAATTTTGATAATATTGCAACTGCCAAAAATAAGCACTTCTTTGGATACTCTGCACTCGATAGCACTTTTCTTCTTCGCCCTTAAGTCGTTTTGTTACTATCATTTCCCTAACTGAAGTTTCAATTCTGTTCGTCAGATCTCGTCTGTTTTTTGTACACACATCACTATTAACTATCTCGTCAATTCGTTTTTCCTTTTGCCAAAAAAAATCTTCTTACGGATCACACCAAGAAGCCTACATTTAGGTTTTACTAACACATACATCACACAAACATTTCGAGATTTTATTTATGATTTTCGTTTAAACAACATTTTTATATCTAGATACTGTTCTTTGTAAATATTTTTAACTTTCCATTTTTCGCTTACTTCTTACATAGAATAAGTTCCTACATTTTAGATTTAGCTGACTTCAATGCAACTGTTATGGCATTTTGTATGTATCATCAATTGAAAGTTACATTTATACTGTCGAGTAACATACGCTCAGTGCATTTAAAATATGTGCATCGTGTGTCAGCTGGTAGCGAAAATAAAACAAAAACAAAGTCGAATCAGTTCAACTGCGTGACATCGGCTTCTGTCAAAGAATAGGAAATACGTGAATTCATTCAAATAAAGAACGTACACTTACGGAAATATATTTTTGCATCAAATATAATTTTGTACTTCTGCGCAGCTTTGTAACACTGCAAAAACCTGCGCAGAAGTACAAAATTCTATTTGATGCAAAAATATATTTCCGTAAGTGTAAAGTTCCGAAAAAAAATTTTTACTCAAGTCGATGCCGTAACTGCACAAAAAATATTTTTTGACCTTAAAAAAGCCAAAATATATTTTTTTTAACTTTTTTAAAGAAAATTGTCGGTGGGAAAAATCAAAAACCTCATTTTTTTCATTTTTGTACTTTGAAGCGTCGTCAGCGCCACCTATTTTTAAACTCGTTACAGAAATTTGACAGAACTACAAATTCCCAACCGGACGTCACGCTTTTCACAACGCCTCCTCCCCCCCACGTCCGAATGCGTCCGGTTTTCATAACCCATTTATAAATGGCCCCTTACCTCTTAACCGTATGAAATTACGTCCGCTTTAAATTGTATTGAAAATTGCCGATACGGCAATATTGAAAAACCCGTCCGAAGCAACGGCGTAAAAAAACCTTCCGAAAGCACAAAAATGACACCCAAATAGACAAAAATGTTCGCCTCAATTTTCTCTACATCATAACAAAAAACCATTTTTTGGGCTAGGGCTGATCTTACTTCCGACCTAAGACCCTCAGGAGAGGCCTCAAATACTTCCATAGAAAAAATATGTTTCTCAATTTTCTTTACAAAATAGAAAAAACTGTTTTTTTGTCTAGGGCCAAGCTAAGGACCGATCTAAAGCACCAAGGAGAGGCCTCGGACAAATACTTCCATAGACAAAAATGTTTATCTATCTAGAACGATAATCTCGAACTTATCCCTCTAGGGCAAATTTACTTATCTCGATATATCTGTTCTCGATAGATAAAATAGCGTATGCACCTCTTGCCCAGATTGTTATTTTGACACGTAGTATTGTGACCCATAACAATTTTGGCAAGAGGTGCATAATCTACTAATATCTCATCTACAACGTAGCGAAAAACAGTATTTTGTGTAGGGCCGACCTTACGACCGACCTAGGGTCATAAGGAAATGCCTCGGACCTCCATAGACAACATAGACAACACAGGAAAAAAGATTTTTTGTCAAGGGCCGATCTTAGGACCGACCTATGGCACACATACTTTCATAGACAAAACTGTTTGGTTAAAGCCGACCTGAGACTCACTTGAGCCCTAAGCACAGGCACCGGGCCCAAATTGATTTTTGAATGTAATTCGGTTCTCGGTTACTTCCCAAATAGAAAAGAATCAACAAAATCAGTTATTATTTACTCGGTTTATGTAAATGAAAACTTTGGGCCCTAGTAGAAACTCAGTTTTAGAGTCCTGGCTGAGTCTAAAGCCATAAAATGTCATCATTCCTAAACCTATCGATTGAAAACATATGAAGGAACCCGTACGTATCAGAATAGATGCGGCAAATAGAGTTGAACGTGTCTAAGTAAATATAGCCTTACGTCCACATTAAATTACATTGGAAATTGCCGATAGGGCAATATTGAAAAAACCCGTCCGAAGAAACGGTGTAAAAAAAGCCCAAAATTGACCCCCAAATAGAGAAAAATTTTCTCCTCAATTCTCTACAACATAGCAAAAAACTATTTTTTGGGCTAGGGCCGACCTTATTACTGACCCAGGGCCCCAAGTAGACGCCTCGGACACATAATTCCATAGACAAAAATGTTTCCCTCCATTTACTCTCCAACATAGCAAGAATACATTTTTTTGGTTGGGGCCGACCTTAGGACCGACACTTGAGCCCTAAAGTTTCTTTTATAAATTGTCGGTCATGCCTAGATCTTTCACAAAAAAAAATCGGAAAAGATTTATTCGAATTATGTACGAAAAACACGTAAAGCCCTAACAGAGACTTGTTTGTAGTGCCCTAGCTAACTCCAAGGACTCAAATCCAAAAAATTTTCTTCCACAAATTGTCGGTCATGCTCAGATCTTGCAAACAAAAAAAAAGTATGAAAATCGGAAAATATTTACTCGAGTTATGAACAAAAAACACATGGAGCCCTAGCAGAGACTCGCTTTTAGTGCCCTAGCTAAGTTCAAGGACTCAGAAAATTTTCTTCCATAAATTGTCGGCTATGCCCGAAAAAAAATGAAAATCGGAAAGGATTTACGCGAGTTATGTACAAAAGACCAAAAACCAATGAAACGGAGGCCCTAGCTCGGCGGCCTTTGGGTCGACAGTGTCCAGATTCAATCCCATAAAAGATTTTTCTTTCAGGGAAAAAAGTTTAAGAAAATCGGTTGAATTTTACTCGAGTTATCCTGTTAACGGACGGACGGACATTTTTTTTTGCTGATTCGTCATCTGGTCGATGCTTCCCCCATACTCCTGAATTCGACTGGTTACAAACGTCTTCATACTTCGTTCTTCGTATAAATCTAAAAATGAAATTAAAAAAAAAAATCATTTTTGGCGTTTGTGAGGCCAAACAATATTTTTTGTGGTGTTACGGAATCGACTTGAGAAAACTTTTTTTTTCGGAACTTTCTTTTCTGAGATTGTTATGCAAAGCTGACGAATTTTATGATTGAATGGCCAACTGTTCAGTTATTTATATTACTGAACATCAAAGTGTTCAGTTATGGAAATAATTGAACATACTGCGCATCCATTCGATTATGAAAGAGAGAGATAGTAACCTCTTACCGAGCGGTAAATGTAATCTGTTAGCGGAACTAACGATCTTCGCTTAGTGATAGACATAGAACATCATTTTGCTAATGAAATGTTTAATTGATCAGGCCTAACTTACACACAGAAGATGTAGTGTAATCAATTGATGATACATAAAACTAATGTTTTGTAGTGCTTTCGTTATAGTGCAAAGTAATTTGTAGCTGCACATTGTTCTGTACTGCCGCATGCGTTGGTCTACATTTTGCCCTAAAGTTGAATTTATATTCTCAACGAAATTTACTATATTTGATTGCTTTTAAGAATGATTCTTCACTTTAAACTCTGAAATCTACTTAACATTTTGTGAGGTTGTTGGAGGTGAAGGATTGTCAAAAGTTTGCATTTTTACAAACTATAACTGTTGGGCAAAATATTTATGGCATTATGTGAATTAGGTCGTCGTAAATGCGCTGGTTCAGGCTATACCGTCCATCTTCAATGTATTGTTGGTGTGTTTGATATTCTGGCTTATATTTGCCATTATGGGAGTACAGCTTTTTGCCGGCAAGTATCATAAGGTCAGTATCAATGAAAAACCTATCATCCCTATCGCTAATTGATTTGGATGAACGAATTTCAGTGTGTTGATACCAACAAAACAACATTGAGTCATGAGATCATACCCGATCGAAACGCTTGCGATGCTGAAAATTACACATGGGAAAATTCGCCAATGAATTTCGATCATGTGGGTAAAGCATATTTGTGCCTATTTCAAGTAGCTACATTCAAAGGTTGGATCCAAATCATGAACGATGCCATTGATTCACGAGAGGTAATCATTTTGTGATCAAAAAGAGAAGCCAAATTTATGTAAATCATTCGACAGATCGACAAGCAACCAATTAGAGAAACAAACATTTACATGTATCTTTATTTTGTGTTTTTCATCATTTTTGGTTCGTTTTTCACACTGAACCTGTTCATTGGTGTGATCATCGATAATTTCAATGAACAAAAGAAAAAAGCTGGTGGATCACTGGAAATGTTTATGACAGAAGATCAGAAGAAGTATTACAATGCTATGAAGAAAATGGGTTCGAAAAAACCACTAAAAGCAATACCTCGGCCACGGGTATGTAAATATAACACGCCTAGTAACATAACGAGAATTATTTATCGAAACTGTTTATTGGCAGTAGTTAAAACAGTAGTTTTTGATATAAGTTACGTATACGCCTTCGGTTCGTATCGGCAACCTCACATCTAGTGCATTAAACTACCAGCGTTAGGACAAAAAACGAACTTTTCCCTGCGTGTTTCCACATACAAAAATTTGTCGAAATTTCAATTATTTTTTTCGCACTAGTGTGTAAAAATAGCTTTTACGCACTAGTGCGATAAAATTTTATCACACTACTGCGTAAAAGCAGTTTTTGCGCACAAGTGCGAAAAAAAATTCGCACTAGTGAGTAAATAGTAATTTATGCAACAAGTTGCGAAAAGTACTTGGGAGTGACAAAAAGTATATGTGAAATTCCTTTTCGCAACAAGTTGCATGATGGAATTTCATATAGGGGCCATTCCATTGAAAATTTGGAAAATTTGTTACGAGTGAACCGTCTTCTGGCTAAAAATGCAAAGGTTGGACTTCTTTCGCATGAAGTAGTTGTACATTGAACCTATAGAGGAATTTTCTTCACACAACACAAATCTCGTATGTGCACGCTTTAGCAAGAACACATGGTTCCCTCGCAACCTACCAATGGAATCGCTCATATACGTTTTGTCACTCTCAAGTATGCGTCGCATAAAAAAGTTTTCTCGCACTAGTGTGAAAAGTGACCTTATGCGACACCGAAACGACGCACGAAAACGCGAGATTTTTGTCGGTGAATTACAAAGTTAATTTTTGTCGAGTTATTTTGTTGTTTTGTCAAGTTGGACATTTCCTTTTACAAAATGTGTTTTTATCCCTTATTCCTTATTAAAGAGTGCACACTGCTTACAAAAGAGCCATCTGTTGAAATCTTTTCTACTAACGAAAAGTTGTATGGAAAAAGTCGCAATTTTCTGTAACGTTTTTCTCTTAAAGCCTTAAATGAAAACGAATGCCTATGTCGTCATTTAATACTTAACATATTCCCAAACAAAATTACGGAAACACTTTTGAAGAAAACATTTACATTTACTAGAAATGTGAATTCCAATATTTCACTGCAAAAGTCAGTCTTTCAGCTTTTCCACTTAATAAACACTTCAAAACGCAAAATTTTTTCGACCAATGTGTTTGCTCACTTAGTCTTTAACTGAATAATCAATTTAAATGACAGAAAACATTTTCTAAAAGTGAGAAATTGATACAAAAAATTTTGAGTTGATGACTGCAAACAAAAATGGCCGCCATCTTTGTTGGCTTTTGACGTTTACAATTATTTGCAAATGTATCAACTCAAAAAGTTTTTATCCATTTCTGACTCGTAGAAAATGTTTTCTGTCATTTAAATTTATTATTCAGTTAAAGATTAAGTGAGCAAACACATTGGTCGAAAAAATTATTCGTTTTTTATTATTATTTATTTATTTATTTCGTCAAATAATCCTGACTACATACAATTTTAAAGCGAAAAAAAAGACTGCTCACAATGGCGCAGCCAGTAAAAAATCGATCTTTTCAAAAACAAATGTTGTACAATAAATAAAATTTAACAATTAAACAAAACATTTTTATGAGATGTGTTTAAACATTTAAAAACTTGTTGAATGTACTGTACATATATGACGACATCGCTGTTCCAATTAAAACCCATCTACGCCTCTTGGGTGGGAGCGGTCTTTCATGGTTCCACCTGAAAGTGAAGGTTAGTTTTCTGTGACGTGTTACGGTCACATCGACTGCGTGAGCAGAGACTAATCAGGCTTTGATTAGGTTACAAACCAATTTGCATTGGTCGAGTGAGAACCAATTTTCATTGGAACAGTTAAACCATTTGGCAATGAGCTTTCGCTTTCAAGTTTGTCAGTTTATGAAATTCTGGTCTTACCATTAAGTTTGTACGCAATTTTCAACTTCCTAATATTCATCTTGAACGATACACGTGGTATGTTTGGAAACCACAGTAGTGAAAAGCGGTTAAATGCCATGCACATGTTATTAATTGGCTCATAAAGACCATATTTTGTCCTGTGTTCGTCGACAACGAGAAAGTCATCGGCACGAGTGGGTCTAGAATTACGAATGACAAGTGCTTATTAAGTGGGAGCATTCGTTTTCATTTAAGACTAAGAGCACTTTGAAAAAATGTGAACTGTCAAATTTTCGATGTTTTTTTAAAACAGAATCCTGAGTAAATAACTAAATATTCAAAATTATAGCTCATGTACTGTGAGAGGATGACTGTTTCATGAATATTAGATGAATCAAAAAATCATCGCATTCCACATTAGGTTGCGATGTTATTAGACAGCAAATATGTACCTTTGTACTAAAACTTTTTGAATTCTGACTCATCTATTATTCGTGTAAGAGTCATCCTCTCGCAGTACATGAGCTATAATTTTGAATAATTTGTTATTTACGCAGGACTTTCTTCTACAAAAACATCGCAAATTTGACAGTTCACTTTTTTGTGACTTGCTCTAAGAGAACAACGTTACAGAAAATTGCGACTTTTTCCATACAAATTTTCATTAGTTGAAAATATTCCGACAGATGGCTCTTTTGTAAGCAGTGTGCACTCTTAACCCTCTTTAAAGAGTGTACCAAAACATATTTTCCTTGTACATAGTGTACTGTCGGAGCGTAGTAAAAATGTCGTAACCGAAAAAAAGTATTCCCTGTAATTAACTTGACAAATAAATACTTTTAACTTGACACAATATTTATGAAAGCAAAGGTGTAAAGGTTAACTCAAAAGCATAATTATTATACGTCGTCGTAAAACTGTCATGTAAACGAAGATAAGACGGACGACTGCGCTGACAACTAAACCAGCTTGAGACTTCAAACAGAAAATTCTAACTCGAGTAGAAATTGTGACAAATTCAACGGTCGCTTTTCGAATTAACGCCAACTTCACGCTAAACGAATAAATATATAAAGGGTAAATGCACCAGTTATCGGCCATGGAGTAGTTTCCGGCCAACTCAAGAGCCCATGCCGTATACACCAGCACCTACTCCTTCACGAGATTTCGATCCATCTGTAAATCTAACCACGCAGTTCCCGGGAAGGCTCGCTGGCCATCCACTAAGCCATTCTTACCTACTGGGAACTTTCGCTTCAAAATTCCTGTCGAAACAGGTTACCACAGCCATATCGTCTCTCGGCATTTCAAACACCGGGATCGACATTATCGTTGCAATCTTACCATGCCCAATGTGAAAATTCGGAGTCCACATGCCATTCTGCATCAGCCTATCAGCCGTGGCAAAAGCTTTCGCTTTAACCACAATATTGATAGGAGGCAGAGCCAGCAGCGTCTCCATCGCTAGGGTTGAAGTGGTTTTCATAGCGCCCGTGGTGCAAATACACACTAGCCTTTGAATCTCACTTGACAGTTTCCAAGCTCATTCCATTTCTAGCCTTGGCCATCACACCACACAACCGTGGCTAATCATCGGCCTTATTACAGCCTCATAAATCCACAGAATTGCCTTTGACGGTAGGCCCAGTTTCTCCTGAAGGAGTTCCTGCAAAGCCAAAAAGACGCTACCGCTTTCTGCGCCTTATCCTTGACATGAGCAATCCAATTCATCTTGCTATCAAGCGTCACTCCTAAGTATTTCACCTGCGGAGCTTAATCCAGCACCTTATCGAAGAGCCTGATTTCACCGACCAAATTTGATCCTGAGCGCCTTCTGCTGAATAGCATAAGATCTGTTTTGGCCGGATTGATTTTCAGACCGTTCCCACCGCACCATCTCACGACCACTCTCAAAGCTGTTCTAACTCTGTCACCCAGCGTGCTCTCGAATTTTCCCCTAACTAAAATCGTCAGGTCATCCGAATAGCCCTGCGCATAGATTCCTTCGTCGTTATGCTTTCTGATGAGAGAGTCTTTCACTATACACCACAACAAAGGCGATAGAATCCCGCCCTGAGGGCAGCCTTTCGCTACCCAGAGATTTTCTTTGTGACCACAAACCTCCGCCTCAACAGTCCTATCTCTGAGCATGCTACTTACCCACTATGAAGGAAGTTTCATCTACAACAACGCAAGCTTGTTAAATGAACGAATTAACCACGAGATGCCGTTCCCAGGTCAAACACATTGATAAACTCAATATATTGCGAGTATAGATTTTTATAGAAAAAGTGAATTTTCGAATTGATCGATAGAACTGAAAGGGCATAGAACTATTTGATGCACCCAGACATTGGCAGCTCGATTATGAAGTATGAATTGGAAAGCTCACTTTAAAATCAACAACACCAACAAAATGAAGTCCTTCATGAGTTTCTTTTTAATTCATTTACAGTGGCGACCACAAGCAATAGTTTTTGAAATAGTAACGGATAAGAAATTCGACATGATCATTATGTTGTTCATCGGATTCAACATGCTGACCATGACTTTAGATCATTACCAACAATCAGACACATTTGGTAATGTGCTCGACTTTCTCAACATGATTTTCATTTGCATATTTAGTTCCGAGTGTTTGATGAAAATCTTCGCACTTCGATATCATTATTTTGTAGAGCCGTGGAATTTGTTTGACTTTGTGGTAGTAATATTGTCCATCTTAGGTTCGTATGACATCAAATGCATCGACGAAACATGCTAATTTTATTTATTGCAGGTCTTGTACTGAGTGATCTCATCGAAAAATATTTTGTATCGCCAACATTACTTCGTGTAGTTCGTGTAGCTAAAGTAGGTCGCGTTTTGCGTTTGGTGAAAGGTGCTAAAGGTATTCGTACGCTGCTCTTTGCCTTGGCTATGTCCCTGCCAGCCTTATTCAACATTTGTCTGCTTCTTTTCCTTGTGATGTTTATATTTGCCATATTCGGGATGTCATTTTTTATGCACGTCAAAGATAAAAGTGGACTGGACGATGTATATAATTTCAAAACATTTGGCCAGAGCATGATATTACTCTTTCAGGTAAGCATTTGAAACCTTAAGAACATTGCACTTGGGTCAGTGATTATGGATTTGAAATTAAATTAACTGCTTGCAGAGAGTGATACAAATTGTCACTCTATTTCCATTTTGATACGTTTCTGTGATGACTTTCAGGTGACATTTTGAGGGTCGACTCGCACTCCTCTAATTAGTATTACAATAAAGTGACAGTCCATAAATTACATTCCGATGAAGTGGAGGAGGCTCGTGACTAGAGTGCTAGAAAAAGCTTACAAATACTCCAAGAGGTAGTGCATAAAGAACGTCCTCATGGTAGGAGATAGCGGGGTTTCATTTTTTGTGACATACTAATGATAACATTACGCTATCGTTATACACCGAAAACTCACAATGATGATATGCTGCATATTTGGATCCTAGACCCTCTTCAATTGTATATGCTTACGTATTGTATAACATATTAGTTGTGAGCCGTATAATTATACAACACACTAGTGTAACATACCTTCACTAGTCGAAGTGGGCGAGAAAGGCACTATAAATCAAAATACTTTCTTTGCCGCAAAATAACTTCACTTCGCCCGTATTCCATCTCCCCCGTATTCCACCTCCCCCGTATTCCACGTTCACCATGTGCAACGTTTCCCGTGTTCAACTTTCCCCGTATTCCAAATTCCCCGTATCCCAAATTCCCCGTATTCAACATTCTCCGTATTCCAAGTTCCCCGTATACCACTTCCCCCGTATTCAACTTTCCCCGTATTCAATGTTCCCCATATTCCACGTTCACCGTATTCAACGTTCACCGTATTCAGCGTTGCATTTGCTACGTATTCTACTCTGAGACTTTTTTAAAGAAACCGATGGTCAATCTCTTATACCTTGTACGCCCCGAACTTCTAAAACCATCAAAATTGACCACATGTTCAACTGTCCGACATTTTCGAAGAAACCAACGCCGTATCTCCCATACATACGAAGATACGTTGGAAAACTGACACAACACACAACATCTTGATTGACTTATGGCCTATTTTCAATTTTGACCCGTTTTTTACCCACAACTCCCTTATTTCAGAACAATATCGCACCCCGGAACATGTTTTCTCGACGTTTTGGACCATACCCGACAATATATCAAAAATTATTTTTGTTTCCTCATCAGTTCAAACGCAAAAATAACGGGATTGTGACCGACAGACAAATAAGTAAATAGACACATAAACAGACAAACTTAAGACGTTTATAATTAGTAATTCTGTATAATTTGCATACATGTTGTATAATTATACAGCCCACAACTAATATATTATACAATACATAAGCATGGGTAGTTCCACGGTGTAGTTGGATAAAATGTAACGTAGGAACGCTCATATCACTATTTTCTGAATGAGATACAGCCTTACAATCTTCTAGAAAGTTGTTAGCCATATGTTTTCAGTGTACGTTTGAATCTGTCCGGGAAGCATGGGGGGTGAAAATTACGAAAATTTTGAGTACGTCCTTTGTGTACGACTTCTATGCTGTTTGATCATTAGAAGATTCACTTAGCTCTCCCCAGACACAAAGTGACACCACTGGTTGTGGTTAGTCCATCGTGGCTTCATTCTCGGTCCCCATTGGTTATGCTGATTTCGATGAATTTTCGATTCACATGGTATTTTTTGCAGCAAAGATACAACGGTGTCACGTTTTTTAGGGTCTGTAAACTTGTAGAAAAACAGAACAGAATACTTCAACTGTAGGCATGGGAGACGTTCAATTTTGAGAACTATCCGCTACTTTCCACACCTCCTCATCGCGGCACATCTCCGATATTATGTTTTCGGCATTCACCTCTGACTTACTCACCGTCATCGGCTCACCTCGCTCTTGTTCGTAGCGGGGACAGACAAGTAACACGTGCTCCGCAGTCTCTCGTATGTCGTGGTATGAGTCTATGGATACACCTTCCCTTGTCCGTGGAGTCCCACTCTTGCTGCCACTGTTTCAATGACTCGGCTCTTAATTGCGTCCTAACTCTTTTGGCGGTTCGACCCTCCCTTCTCTTCTTTCTATGACGTTCGCTGTCTTCCACCAGCGTTATGCATATGGGCATCGCCCCCGCTATGACACATTCTAGAGATATCGTTCGGTATGCGCTTGGTACTCTTATACTTGCCAGCTTTTGGGCTCTATTAAGCCTCCTCCGATTCCTCTTCGTATCTAGCGCTTGTATCCACGCTTCTGCCCCCGTAGCGAAATATTGATAGGGTGACACTTGCTAGGAGCCTCATTTTGCTGCTGCGAGTGGATGTGATTTCTTCCCCTTCAATAATCAAAACGATCCGCTCAATTTTTGTGCAGTTACTGACTTGAATGATCTGAGTTTTCTGGTGGGCCAGATTTACTTTTGCCGTTGTCATCCAGTTTTTGACAGCTTCTAGCGACTCCATCGTAAAAACCTCCGTCTTCGACGTTCCGGACACCGTGAGAATCCAGTTGTTGGCAAAAGCAATCGTCGTAGCGTATCTTGCCAGTTTCAGCCGCAGCAGTGTGTCATACATTACATTCCACAGCGTTGGTCCTAATATGGATCCCTGTGGTACTCCAACTGTGATGTCTACTCTCTTTCTTCCTTAAGTAGTATCGTAAAAGCTATTTCGAGCGACGCAGATACGAGTATATAATGGATCGTTCGCTTTTCAGTGTTGCCATACAGGCTTAAAATCGTTGATAACTCCATAAGAATGCATTTCTGAGATGTGAAATGTATGACCGACCCCCCAAATACACCCTCTAAATGGAGGTAGAACATACATTTACCTTTCCAAAGCTCATACATTTGGAGTTACAGCTCTGTCTGGCAACACTGAAAAGCGAATGTCCTTTATGGACAATCCCTAAACGTTACCCAGAGAGGTACATCGTACTGTATGAAAATATCCGTGCGAGTGGGGGATGGGGGTTAAAAAACTGTTTTTTTAGCGTGCGTACTTTGTAAATAGCCTCTTTACGTCACACATAGGGGGAGGACAAGTTTGAGTGACAGTTGGGAGGTGAAGGGGGCCCAACAAATCCACCTTACACTCTTTGTTCTATCAACGGAGTGATAACATTCTCTCTTCTAGATGTCTACCTCAGCGGGTTGGGATGGCGTATTGGACGGTATTATCAATGAAGAAGATTGCCTGCCGCCAGACAACGACCAAGGATATCCGGGCAATTGTGGATCAGCCACTATTGGCATTACGTATATTTTGTCATATCTAGTTATAAGTTTCCTGATCGTTATCAACATGTACATTGCTGTTATTTTGGAGAATTATTCACAAGCTACAGAAGACGTACAGGAGGGTCTCACCGACGACGATTATGACATGTACTACGAAATTTGGCAACAATTCGATCCGGAAGGAACGCAATACATTCGCTACGATCAACTATCCGATTTCCTAGATGTACTCGAACCGCCATTGCAAATACATAAGCCAAACAAATATAAAATTATTTCGATGGACATACCAATATGTCGTGGTGACATGATGTTTTGTGTGGACATATTGGATGCATTGACCAAGGATTTCTTTGCTAGAAAAGGTAGTCCGATTGAAGAACCGGGTGAAATGGGTGAGGTGGCCGCCCGGCCGGACGAAGAAGGTTATGAGCCTGTATCGTCAACATTATGGCGTCAGCGAGAAGAGTATTGCGCTCGATTGATACAAATAGCTTGGCGTAAGCATAAATTACATAAAGATGATCCAGATGGCACTACGGGTGATGATACCGATGGTGTCGGTGGCGGTGATTGTGGCGATGATCCTAGTTCGCCAAAAGATCACGACAGTGGAAGTCTCGGTAGACAAACGGCTGTTTTAGTTGAAAGCGATGGATTTGTGACGAAAAATGGCCATCGCGTTGTGATACATTCAAGGTCACCGAGCATAACATCACGGTCGGCAGATGTCTGAGCCAGGCCTCGTCCCCCTCTCTCCGAAGCACGACAGAAATAAATTTTCGTTCCGAACAAAAACCGGTAAATGAAATTAAACAGAAACCTTTTCTTCAATAACAAACAAACAAACAAATTCATTTGATTTTATGATTTTTTTGAGATAACAAATAATATTTTGTGGATCCAACACAAAACATTTTGATTTGGAAAAATTGGATTTAGTGAAGAAAGTATTAAACGATGTTGTTAAGAGAACCAAACAGAACAAATGACTATGTAACAATCTTAATTGGAAAGCCGACTGCCATTTATTAATTACACAAACATGATGTGTTATGAGATAAAATAACAAATATAGAGAAAACTATGAAAACTTTAAATGAAAAGACTTAAAACAAACTGTGCACAAATGAAAGTTCGTCAGGCGTTCGAATCGATCAGCAGCAACCTCAGAAAAGCAAGTAAAAAATGAACAATTTAAATGAATAACAACATGCCATTGAACGTCCTCATCAAATATATTTGAAATTACAAAGAAAATTATATACAAAAAGGGATAAAAATGATATCATGTGATAGTTAGAAATGTAAAAAAAAATTAAAAATAAAAATTTAACAATATGCGATGTGATTCTTATTCATTTAAATTTAAAATTAAAAAATTTAAAGAAAAGTGTGGGTGAAAGGAAAACTGCTTCAAAATAATTCTGAGTGTTCAATGTGCGCGCTTTTTTTAAACGAAATCAAATCTTAAATTGAGTGTAAATCGTCGTCAACGATCAAATAAAACGCTCTTTGAAGGACACAAACTTTTGCTAAATCTGAAAAAAGAAATCGTTAGTAATCTGAAGAAAGGAAAAGGGAAAACATCTGATGAAAGCGAATGAAAATCAAAACGAAAAACGACAACAAAATAAAAGTTTAAAAACCAATCAAACCAAAATCGAGACAAATTAATAAAAAACAACCAAAAAATATTTTCTCAAATATCTCTAAATAAGTGATTTTTCAAATAAATTATTGGCTATCGATATATAATTTTTGAAACACAAAATTTTGTCTTAATAAAATTACAACAAAAAAAAAAAAAAAGAAAGAAATCCAAAAACTTAACATCGCAGCAGTAATTTAAGGCTTTTTAATTGCACAGGTTTTGTTTACTTCTATGTTTCTGCGTGCATTCATAATAAGCGAGGGGTGGGGCGAGCCTTTTCAAAAAAGCAAAATATAAAAATATAAAAATTTAAGTATAAATATAAACAATTTTATAAATTATAAATAAAAAAAACTCTTTAGTAAGCTTTTAATATTAAAAAAAAGATAAAAATCTAATAAAAAACACTACAAAATTCAAGTAAAAAATATGGAACTTTGAGCAATTTTCCTAGTAAGTAATTTAACTAAAAATGAAAACATGGAAAATTTAAAAATAAAAAAAAAATAAAAAAAGAAATGCTTCTTTGTTACACTAAAATAATAATAATAATAAATGAAAAAACCAACAAAAATAAATCAATTTTTAGCTATGTAATATACACATGGAAAATACAAACATCAACAACCAAGGAAAAATCGTGGACTATATTTTCTGAATTTTGAACTTTAAAACAAATGAAAACATTTATTTCGTGTGAAAATGAAACTAATCAACTGTGTGCAGTGGTAAGTGCACGTTTTGGCTACACATCATCAAATCTCTTTAAATAAAAACTTTGTTTTTACAATTATTATCGAAAATAACACTTTGTTCATAAACTTTAGATTCAATTTAGAATTCAAGTCAATTTGCTTTGTTGTGAACGTTGACTTAAACAAACCTTCCAACATCTCCGATATCTGACTTCTTCACAATCAGCAGTATATGAAGTTCTCAAAATCTTTTTTCTCTTTCATCACAGGGTCGCTATGCTTTGGACGGCAGTATGTTTTTCAGGTAAAAAGGAATTTCTTTCAGTCATTTATTAATGGCTACATAAGCTATGCAGACCCGTACGACTGTTTTTTACGATAGCCTATAGAGCTTAAGCAAGAACGTATGAGTAATGTACAAATTGTATGTCAAATCACTGGTTACGTCTTTGAAATTCCCCAAAACGTATTGAATTCAACAAATTATATTGCTCTTCTTTGAAGTTAGGGGTAAACATTTTAAGTGGATCGGTTCAGCTGTTTAGGAAAAGAAAGTGGACACAGACGGACGAACGGACATTTTTTCATTGTTGATTGGTCATCTCACACGATAAATTACTCGCAAAAATAGCAACGTAATAGCCAAAATTCGGAGGAGCGAAAAAAAATATTCCTAGGTATTGACGATGGGAGGAAGAAACATCAGTGCTCTATTCTTTGATTTGCAAAAAGCTTTTGACTGTGTCGACCACAATATCCTTTTGTATAAACTACACATAGCGGGCGTAAGAGGAGTTCCACTTGAGCTATTACGAAGTTACCTGACGGGATGGAAGCAATGCGTCCTCCTAAGTAATTCTAAAAGTGGGCTTAGAGAGGTTAGCGTAGGGATACCTCAGGGAAGCGTGTTTGGGCCGCTACTCTTCCTCATATACATAATGGACATCTTCCGTCTCCCCACCGTGGGTGAGACAACCCTGTTTGCTGACGATACATGTGTATTCTATTCATCGACCTCATTGGGAATGTCTATGAATCATGATATGGAGATGATACAGGATTTCCTAGATATAAAAAAGCTCACTCACAGCAAACAAGAAGTCTATCGAGCAACTTCAAGTCTTACAAAAACGATGCCTTAAGTAGCTTCGTCTGCGCCACCCGACCGTAGACTTATTTACTAGATTTTGCCCTCGCGTGTTAAATGTTGACAGTATAATTAAGTACAGTGTATGCTCTTTTGTGCATAAGGCTATTCACAACCTGACTTACTGTACAATCGACTTCAAGTTTGCAACCCACCGGTACTATACTCGTAAAAGGCATTTTCTGAGACAAGCAGCAGTCAAGACGGTGGGGGGCAAGAGGGCAATCTCTGTGAATAGATGTAGTCTGTACAACTCGCTGCCTGAATCATTGAGAATGCCTTACCGACACGCTTTAAGACAGAGCTGAAGTTATGGCTATTAAAAAATCAATACCCTGGCTCTTGATTGAGTGTGGCATTCGAGTGATTGGTCCTTAATAGGTTGTGATGCTGAATACTGTGACTCGATTTTACATCAGCGGCGGCTCAAAACGTTCAAAAAATTGAAAAGTTTCAATCGCTTGGTGTCCGAAGAGCACGTCGCAAAAATGTAAGCTATCAAATTTGCGATGTTTTCTTAAAAGAGAATCCTCCGTAAATAAAAAATTATTCAAAATTACAGCTCATTTACTGTGAGTGGATGACTCTTACTCGGATAATAGATGACTCAGAACGCATAAAGCTTAAGAGCACGTCGCAAAAATGTGAGCTGTCAAATTTGCGATGTTTTCTTAGAACAGATCCTTGCGTAAGTAACAAATTATTCAAAATTAAAGATCATGTACTGTACCCAAATAACAGATGAATCAGAATTCAAAAAGTTTAAGTATGAAGGTACAAATTTGCTCTGAAATATCATCGCAAACGAACTTGGAATGCGAATATTTTTCAGAGCACCTTTCGACCTTAAGAGCACATTGCAAAAATATGAACTGTCAAATTTGCGATGTTTTTTTAAAACAGAATCCTGAATAAATAACTAAATACTCAAAATTATAGCTCATGTACTGTGAGAGGATAACTGTTACATGAATATTAGATGAATTCAAAAAGTTTGAGTATGAAGGTCGAAAGTTGCTTTGAAAAATCATCGCATTCCACATTAGGTTGCGATGTTATTACACAGCAAATGTGTACCTTTGTACTAAAACTTTTTGAATTCTGACTCATCTATTATTCTAAGAGTCATCCTCTCACAGTACATGAGCTATAATTTTGAATAATTTGTTATTTACGCAGGACTTTCTTCTACATAAACATCGCAAATTTGACAGTTCACATTTTTGTGACTTGCTCTTAATATTCAAACTTTTTGAATTCTGATTCATCTATTAATCGTGTTAGAGTCACCCTTTCACAGTACATGAGCTATAATTTGGAATAATTTGTTATTTACGCAGGATTCTGTTCTAAAAAAAACATCGCAAATTTGATAGCTCACACTTTTGCGACGTGCTCATACGAATAATAGATGAATCCGAATTCAAAAAGTTTGAATATTAAGGTCGAACGGTGCTCTGTAAAATCTTCGCATTCCAAGTTCGTTTGCGATGTTATTTCAGATCAAATTTGTACCTTCATACTTAAGCTTTATGAATTCTGATACATCTAATATTTGCCTGATAGTCATGATAGTCAAGAGTCACAATCTTGAAAAATTTGTTATTTACGCAGGATTCTGTTCTTTCTTACGCTCATGTTTCCTAATAATATGCTCGACTGTTGAACTGTTGTACTCATTTTTCCGCCCAATCTGCAATATGGTACTCCGCTCTTTTGCATAGGCTTCGTCATTTAGAAGGAAACTTACTAGTCTGTGTGACATCGAGTGGAATGCCGCCATCTTGTGTTCCCAGTCCTGGTTTGAATCATATATGGAACCACTCTCATAGTTGCGCAAGGTTTGCGGTACACTTCAAATTGTAACGTGCCGTCACTATTCTCCTTAACCAAAGTTTCAAGGAATGGGATCTTTGGTGTCATTTCCTCGGTTTCCATTTCATAAGTGAACTGAACTTTGGAATGTTGATCATTGAAGAGTTTCAGTGTCTTGGGTATTCTCCTCTTATTTTGTACGGCAAAAATATCGTCAAAAAATCTTACATAAACACGCGGGAAAAGCTCATGTTTTTCTATTCTTTTTTCGAACTCACACATGTAGACTTCTGTCATGAAACTCTACAGCGAATTTCCAATAGCCGTTCCATCTCGCTGTATATATGAATCGTTTTTGTACGTGAAGATATTCTGGTTCATGCAGACTTTTGTTAGTTCCACATACATGTCGCATTTCTCACTCACTACTTGATTCACCATTAACAACTTTCTCAGGAAGATTAGTGTTTCATTCATTGGAATACTTGGAAATAGTGAGACCGCATCGTATAAAACCATTGATTCGTTCCTCCTAACTTTTACGTCCTTCACTATGTTCATAAATTCGACTGCGTTTTTTACCGACCTACCTTCCGGCGGCTTCCGAACTCCTTATTCAACCACTAAGATATTTTTGAAGTGGGTGCCCTCGATGTTCGATGCAACTGGTCTCATCTTAAGCCCGTTCGCGCAGCTTAAATCTTTAAGTTTGTGAGTTTTTGCATAGCCATACATTCGGGGTATTTTTGGGTTGCTGATTTTCCATTTCTTCAATTCTCTCTGCGGGTTCTCACACAGTAAAGGTCCGAACTTCTTCAGTACCTCGTTTACTTCGTTCTTCATAGAGTTCAAGGGATTTGTCAGCAATCGTTCATATCTACTGTCTTCAATTAATTGAACCATTCGGTTGTGGTAATCTTCTTTGTCCAGGATGAAGACGTTATTTCTCTAGTAGTCTTAAAATAAAACTAGGTGCAATTTAAATAGGTTTTTTTCATTAGAAAACTCATCCAAAACTAATATTGGAACAATAAAACTCTTTGAGTTTAAAAAACGAAATTTTTGGAAAAAGTTAGCTAAGGAACTCAAAGTTATGATGCGTATTTTTGAGTAAATTGTTACAAATGTGTCAAAAAATACGGAATTCAGGATCTCGTGTCACAGAAACGCAACTTTGAAATGGAATTTACTTTTCCTAACTAGTGCTAAAACACAGCGACTTAATCGCGTATTTCCTAACTCGTATGAAAATACTTCTTAGAGGTCATGATATTTCAGAATCTCCCGAATTCATGCTAGTAGCCTGTCAACACTACTCGCAGGTGTTTGGAAAGAGTTGTATCTAAAAGTCACGTTCATTTCAATAGACTTGAGTAGCACTTTTTCAATTATTTTGACATTCTGACCATCCAAAAGACGAATGAGCTTCGATGAAAATGCTAAATTGTTTCAAAAAAATAATAATAAATAAATAACAATTCCATGCACATGGATAAGCCATAATTGCTATTCTAAAAGTATGAGATGGACGCAAAATTTCATATCGATTCAAATAATTGTTGAACTGTAATCAAAATGAGACTAAACGTATTCATAATCGACGTTGGCATAAAAAAGTGAAACAAAAATTAAGAAATCATTAGCAAGAGTCAACGCAAATACAACATAACACACAAATTTTTACGTTCACATCATTCTGAATCAGTATTTAGTGTGTAAGTCCAATGCTTCATTCAACTTTCATCCAAGTGCACGATATTATAATGCAAAAATTCCTGCCATTTTTTAAATTGCTAAATAACTTAATATTTTTGAGAGCTTTATCACTTTAAACAAAGTTTGAACAATTTATATGGATAGTCGATCACAAGCAACACTTTTTTTATTTATAGCTTTGTGAGCCTAAAGTCCATTTCCACATAAAAGGCTAACTTATAACAGACACTAACTTCTATAAACTATCAAAAATTGTGAGACCAGAACAACTGAGAATGTAAATTCGACTTGAATTTAATATTCGTTTATTTAACTGTCCATGAGTTGTGTAAAGAAAAACCAAAAAATAAATGAAAATTCCATAAGCACAAATTTTCAATCGAAATAAAAAACTAAAAAAAGAACATCGATTTTTATAACCAATTATCGAAGATCGGTAGAATGAAACCTAGTACATTTGAGATACAATTCTATAACTAGATAGTCTATAATTTATGAGTAAATATCGGATAGGAAAAACAAATGAGAATTATAGACAAAGAGAATTTATTAATAAAAAAAAACGTTTTATAATTGTAGAATGTAAATTATAGGAATCAGGGATTGTAAAAGGTGTATACGGTGCTGTTGAATTAACAAAATAATAAATTGCCAATGCACAATAAAGACGTCCATCCTCTTCTCTAATGCCTTTGTCAAAGTCTTATCAACTGACCAAGACAATGAGAGAATTTCTCTTAACTAACCAATCACATTAAGACTTTTCAGTCATGTGGTGTCGCCTCAAACAGTGGATTCAAGATAACACAACCACATTCAAAGTACCTTTTTATGCGCTTTTTATGTACAAAAGCGCATTAAGTGTGCATTCCGTATAGTAAATTGTTAGCTGGGGATAGTGGTATGCTCCGATCATTTTTTTGGAGATCGGCGTAGGGTCTGACATTCTAGACAAATGCATTCTTCAGAAGAATTTTTAGTAATAAATCAAAGAATCAGTTTTTTTAGTTTAAGCAAATCGGCTGGATGCAAAATTGACGTTTACGCCGACAATTTTTTGACTTATCTTTTAAAACTTAAGAAAAATGCCGGCGCACAATGGATTTTTTGTAAGATTTTATGTACTTCGCCAGGCCTCATGACTGTAAAAAATGTTTTACAGTCATGAGGCCATGTTTGAATTTAAAAAAATATTCGAGTCTGTGCTCACAACTAAATTCCCAGCAATAATTTTTCCTTTTTTTATTTTGCAACTTGAAAAATCGCTAAAAATTCTTTAAAATATGAAAAAAAAAAATTATTGTTGAGGATTCAATTGTGAGCACAGACTCGAATAATTTTTTAAATTTAAAAAATTTTTGCAGTAAAGGATCGGAGTGGGTCGACCCACACCTGACCTTCAGTTGCAGAAGTCACAGAAATGGTTTTTCTGCGCGCTCTAAAATTGTGGGTCAGGTGTGGGTCGACCCACTCCGATCCTTAAATGAGGATTAGCGCAGTAAAACTTCACAAAAAATTCACTTTAACAAAATTCAGCTTAAACTACACTGAATACTGTTGAGCAAAATTATTGCAGTTCTCATGAAGCCGAGATGCGCCAGATCAAAAACACTGAGGCCAATCCTCGTTGTGCCTATTGTGCTGTACTTCCGTTTTAACATTTCTGTTTCAGACTCTCCTTTCGGGTCCGTCTACCCATTTGCTACCTGTAATGAAGTAAAGCACATCAGCTAAAAACTTTAACCGCTCTTCAGGGGTCGAGTAGAAGTCCCCTAAAAGCCTCGTTTTCAGAGCTTTTAAAGTAGGGCAAGCGCAAGGGCTCTTAGCCGCAACCTCTGCAAGTCGGATCGTTAACGATACCCATCTTGCTGAGATGATATCCCAAGCTGTTGTGACCTGTTAAGATCCCAACAAGCTTACGTAAATCCGCTCTGCTGAGACTCAACAGAAATTCGTGATATCCCGCCAAAAATTCCTTCGATTGTCTGCATGTCTCGAGAGCGTCCCACCTTTCTTGATGGTGCCTTTTTGTTCTACTCTTCACCAAAGAGCTGATCAGCCCTACGCTATTACCAACAACAACTCTCGCTAATTCATCAGCCCTTTCGTTCTCTCGTACTCCTGGGTGCCCTGGTACCCATGTCAATATAACTTCATTGTCTCTTGACAGGTTTTCCAGAGTCTCGAAGCATTAAAGATTTAGCTTCGATGAAATCTTAACTGACGACAGCGAATTGATAGACGATTCTTTGTCTGAACAGATCAGAATTCTCTTGGCTTTCACGCTGTCTTCCAGCATTCTCTCTGAACTATCACAGATGGCAACAATTTCTGATTGAAGAACGGTGGCGTGTACACCCAGAGCTCTTGACATTTCGTAATTCAAGTTCTCTGAGTACACACCTGAACCCGTTCTCTCATCACTTTCTGATCCATCCGTGTAAACTGCAAAATCCGCTTCCATCGGAAGTGTACCTGATTCCCATTCTGATGTCTTGGGAAACTGCGTTTCAAATCTTCTTTCGAAGCAGAAACGCGCTTCCATCGAGTCATTCGGCATTTCTACTTCAGCGAACTCTTGTTTGAGTTGAGTCAGGATGTTGGCATGCACGAAACTTCGGTCTTGAGCAATCTAGCTCTGGGTTCTGTACAACATGTACACCGCCATTTCAGCTTCCTGTATCAAAAACAACGATGACAATGATTGCAGAATTTCTATTGCCGCTGTAGGCGTTGATGTCTTTACTCCTGCCATGCTCAGACGCGCTAGTCGCTGAATGCTGTCAATCTTCTTTCGTGTAACACTTTGTTTTGCTCGTGCATCCGTAAATTAGTATAGGCCTCACTACGTAGTGCGACATTGCCAGAAGATCCTCATAGCCTTTTTCACACGCTCATCAACGTGCTCTTTCCATTCCAGCTTTCCGTCTAGTATGACTCCAAGGTACTTGACTTTGTCTGCCAATTCAAGGACAGTTCCGAAAAGCTCTGGAATCTGCATCGCAGCCAACTTTCGTTTCGTTGTGAAGAGGATTAAACCGGTTTTGTCCGGATTTACGGACAGTCTCGATGTTCCGCACCATTCTTCCACAATCCGAAACGCTCTTCCCATCAGTGAACACAAAACTTCTTCGTAGGCTCCCGAAATCAGGATAGCGATATCGTCGGTATAGCCGGCCGCTAAATTTCCTGAATCGTTCAGCCTTACAAGCAAGTCGTCCACCGTCATGTTCCACAGAATTGGAGCCAAGACTCCGCCTTGCGGACATCCTCTGTCGACTAACCCGCTACGGTACGCACCGAACAAGTCTATCGACAATATTCGGTTGCTCAGCATAGCCATAATCCACCTAATGATCGTCCTTTCCATTCCGAACCTTCTCATTGCCCTGTTAATTGCTCCGGGTCGGCCCCATACAAAAAAATTGTTTTTTGATATGTTGTAGAGAAAATTGAGAGAAATATTTTTGTCTATGAAAGTATTTGTCCGAGGCCTCTCCTGATGGCACTAGGTGGGACTAAGGTCGGCCCTAGCCCAAAAAAGGATTTTTGCTTAGTTGTGAAGAAAATTCAGATGAACATTTTTGTCTACTTAGGTGTCAATTTTGGGATATTATATTCGACCGATCAATTAATCCAATACTACCGATAAAAAACAATAGAAAATAATAAAATACCGATAGAAATGAGGTACAGTCACTTGCAGCTCCACCATTTAGGGGTAATTATCAGTAATTTATTACTTTTTATCGGTAGTATTGAATTAATTTATCTGCCGGCCGTCAATTTTGTGCTTTCGGGAAGCTTTTTTTACACCGTTTCTTCGGACGGGTTTTTCAATATTGCCGTCTCGGCAATTTCCAATACAATTTAATGTGGACGTAATTTCATACACTCAAGGGTTAACGCAATATTTACTTAAATACGTTCGAGTCTTTTCGTAACATCAACTTTGTCTGCCACATCTATTCTGATATACGTACGCATATGTTCTTAAATTAAAAAAAACTGATTCTTTGGCTTATTATCTAAAAAGTTTTTTGAAGAGTGCATAGGTCTAGGGTGTCATTCAGAGTACACGCCGAGGTTCGCGCCGATCTCCGAAAAACTGATCGGACGCCTCTAGCTAGGGATGAATGTGACAATAAATGAGATTAGGTCTCTGTTTGATAATGAGGTGACATGAGATTTCTCCCAGGGAATTATCCTCCGGTGAATTATCGCCCAGGTATTTTTACATTCGTATAAGAAAATTCCCTCTCGGGTGATATCTTCCGGGTGATAATTCCCTGGGTGATAATTCCTGGTCGATAATTCCCTGGGTGATAATTCCCATTTGTCTGGACTATAATTTCCTGGGTAAAAATTCCTATTTTTTCGGTCTGGAGGATAATTCTCTGGGGGAAAATACCCCCGTCACCGATGATTTATTTGTGTTCTTTGTACACATCTGACAACACTAAAGAAAAATCAAATCAAAGTACAGAAGAATTCCTTGAAATTTAGAATGCGTGAGTAACCGCACATTGGGATTTAGAAAGGTTACAATTCCCAGAGAGCAACAATGTCAAGGTCTTTAAAAAAAATGGTTTCTTTTGGCAATTTTTCGGGTAATTAACGTAAATGTATTGAAATAACTTACCTTGGACATTCAGAGATTCCTCCGTGGACGGTTTCGACTTATGTTCGTAAATTTTTCAACTGTCAATTTTTCGAGTTTCAACTATTCTGTCGGTGACAAAACATTAAATTTGTATGGAAGATTGTGATTGTGATTTATTTATTTTGTGCTTTGTATAAAGCGGACAAAGTGAGTTATTTTAAAGTAACATTAAATGAACTTCCATCGTCATTCATTTGGTCCGCTTAATACAGAAAATGATTAATTCGCAAAAAAGCGATGTTCCCCATACAAATTTAATGCTTTGTCCCCGACGAAACAGTTGAAACTTATGTAGTGTTGCCTGATTAGACGTGAGGCATGACTTGATCCATCAAAATTGGTGTTAGTTCTAGAACCCAGGACTCATCCCAGAAATTTACAAAAAGTATTCAAAAATTAATAAAAAGTGTAATTAATATCCCAGATAACAATTGACCCCACGAAATGTACATAAAGTGCCATCGGAAAATGTGCTGATCCCATTTAATGTGCTCCAACTCCAGGACATTTAATGTATATTAAAAAGCGCCCTTACCGTCACATGTTTTCTTCGGAATGTGAAGTGCATTTAATGTACATTAAATGTGAATTACATGTACATCTAATGTACATTTAAAACACTTTGAATACACAACTAATGTACCTTTAATGTACTTTTTAGTGTGAAGTACTGGCACATTTCATGTACATATAATGTTATGTAAGAAAATGGCACAAAAAATGTGCTTTTTATTTACATCGAAAATGTACTACATCACAAGGACATTTTTGGTACATTAAATGTGATAGGGATAGTGTACACCTTATCAAGCACATAAAATGTGCGAAAAAGGTACTTGTGATCTAGTGCAATAATTTCGAGTTTTAATAGCACAAAAAATGTGCTTTTTATTTACATCGAAAAATGTACTACAAGCACATTTTTGGTACATTAATTGTGATAGGGATAGTGTACACCTTATCAAGCACATAAAATGTGCGAAAAATGTACTTGTGATCTAATGCAATAATTTCGAGCATTAATGGCACAAAAAATGTGCTTTTTATTTACATCGAAAATGTACTACATCACAAGCACATTTTTGGTACATTAAATGTGATAGGGATAGTGTACACCTTATCAAGCACATAAAATGTGCGAAAAAGGTACTTGTGATCTAGTGCAATAATTTCGAGTTTTAATAGCACAAAAAATGTGCTTTTTATTTACATCGAAAAATGTACTACAAGCACATTTTTGGTACATTAATTGTGATAGGGATAGTGTACACCTTATCAAGCACATAAAATGTGCGAAAAATGTACTTGTGATCTAATGCAATAATTTCGAGCATTAATGGCACAAAAAATGTGCTTTTTATTTACATCGAAAATGTACTACATCACAAGCACATTTTTGGTACATTAAATGTGATAGGGATAGTGTACACCTTATCAAGCACATAAAATGTGCGAAAAAGGTACTTGTGATCTAGTGCAATAATTTCGAGTTTTAATAGCACAAAAAATGTGCTTTTTATTTACATCGAAAAATGTCTACATCACAAGCACATTTTTGGTACATTAAATGTGATAGGAATAATGTACACCTTGCCAAGGACATAAAATGTGCGAGAAATGTACTTGTGATATAGTGCAATAATTTCGACTTTTAATAGCACAAAAAATGTTCTTTTTATGTACATCGAAATATGTACCACTTTACAGGCACATTTTTTGTACATTTTATGTACATATTCTCAACAACATTGAATTTCGCACATTTATTGTACATTCAGTGGGCAACCACATTAAAAAGTGTGATCTGTGTTATCTGGGTATAAAACTTCCTCAAAAATTCTTAAAAACAATTTCTTTCGACTTAAACGTTAAAAATTAAAAACAACTCTTCGGGAAATTAAGTAGGTCCTGCTATGTACGGAAAATATTTGAAAAGATAACGTGGTGTTGAGAGTTGTTACAAATGAACATTCTTCATCTGAGAGGGTGGGCATTAAGGTCAAAAAGGTTACATTCGTCAAATAATAGTGCGGCTAGTTGATTTCTGTCTTCATCTTCGACCAAGATCACAATCTTTAGACTAATTTTCTCTATCATCAAACAATTTGATTTAAGTCCCGTGTTCGTTTTGTTAATTTTTATTTTCAACAAGTCGCACCAAGTAACTTTTAGCACGCATTCATACACCTGTTTAAAAAAAAACTTATCAAATGGTAGAATTGAAAAACTAAACAAAATATCAAATATATGGAACAATTTAGGTGAATTAGTGACATGAAACAGACGATTTATAGTTAAATTAAAGAAACCAAATGAAAAGGATTTTTAGTTTTTTATTTCCGTGAACAAATTGCGGCTACTTCCCCAGCTGCAGTGAACGGAAATTATTAGACGATAAAATCACGAAAATAGAAAACATTGTTTTTGTTCGTTAGACTGAAAAAACAAACTACCAAAATGGTTAATATTTATCGTTAATTAACAAACAAAGAAACTTAAGTGGCTGGTTCACTAAAAAATGTTATCCGTACAATACGCGCAAATTAAAATTGCACGTTCTGTCCGCATTGGACAAAATGGTGGAATTTCGATTCGCTGATATTGTAATTCGAAAGAACAAAAAATAAAATGTGTAAAGCACAAACAATTAAGGACGTCAAAAGAAAAATAATTAAAAAAAAATTGAAACAATTTACGTGTCGAAGTTACATTTAAAAAGTATAAATAAAAACGAAGGAACAAAAAGAATTTTTAATATAAGTTTCGATGCACAACACTTTAAATGAAATTGAAATTGATGTGTTCAGTGCGTCATCGGCTTCTGACAAAGTATAGCGGATTTCATGATGAGATGCACTGTAGCAGTTACATATACTTCATCAGTTACCTGCTATATTTTGACAGAAATCGCTGTCGCACCAAACGCTTTAATCGATAAGTTGATTTGAAATTAAAATAAAATAAAAAAGAAAATGTCTCATAAAACTACCAAAAATGAATTTATTTAAAATTTATATACGTAGCGTTGATTTAGAGCAAATTGTTTTATTTAAAAGAAAATGTTTTATGCGACTGATTTGTACAAACATCTATATTTAATGTTTTAATTGTTGTTAAATTTTAATTCAATTTACGTGCTAACACAAAACCCTTCACTGATATTTATTAAGTTTCATTGAATTCTATTACCTAGCAAATTTTCCATTTTTTTCCTTAATTGAAATTAAAAAAATGAATAACAGAAATTGACATAGAAAATAAATCAAGAAAATTTATTGGTTCATAAGACAATAATCCCAATAAGATTATATGATCCGAACTAAAGTGTCATGGGTAAGACATGAACAAATATCTAAAACCAATATTTTTTAAAAACGACGAAGTGAAAATATGAACAAGGAGAAAACTTGACAAAACAAGCAACGCCATTTTATTCAACCAAAAATATATGATTTCATTTTCAACAGAGGAAAATGAAACCCCAAGAAAATCGAGTTTCATTTTAATGTCCGGAAGTTGGTATACGGCAACGAGACAAACAAACAATGGAAATAAAAAACAAATTTTCTAGCAATTCTTCCCGTGCTTGAAAACTACGTTTTTTTTTCCTCAAAAGACAATTCCAGACAAGAAATTTTCAGATGTTCTCAATGAAAGACACACAAAAAAAAACCAAACTTCTAAAAGGGTTGTATCTGTTGAGAATTGATTGATGCGGAATAAGGGAGCAGTTACCCTATTTGTGGTGGCATAAGATTCACCGTTAGAAAATCTTTCATTTTTTCTGAGTAATCGTTTCCATGATTCGAAACATGTTTGAAGTACATACCACGTAAAGGGGTCATTATGTTGAGCGCGATGCGCGTAAGGTTTGTGTGAAAACTAAACTTGACAGAACAAACATTTTTTTTGTTAAGTTGAGCTTTCGCACAATAATATGATCCCTTAAAAGGCACACATTTGTCGGTAATGAAAAGAAGAACCCTGTGTCAAATAAGAACCCTCAATGATGGCACATCATTTCTGATGGTGATCAAAAATGTATCGAGTTTGACATTGTTTCACATAGAAGACAGCGCCACTTTTTTACACATAAAAAAAAAAATTCAACGGGAAATGACAACAGTTGGCGTGATGATGATCGTAATGCGTAGCGCCACCTGTTATCACTTCTGTTATTTCGGAAAAGGCCAATTAGTATGTTCATGAAAAGTTTGAATCGCCACGTGAGTTTTATAATTTGTTATACGTTTTCTTTCATAAATAAAAAACATATCAAGATCAAGATAGAAAGAAGTTCATTGATTTTTTACTAAGTTATAAAAAAAGCGAGAATGTGTTTATGTTGTTTAGATTAGTGAATTGACAATCCATTTTGAAATGTTTCTGTGTCTGATTTTCCTTCTATTTTTTGAATGTGTCACAAAATGCATCCATCAGTGAGTTGAATAAAGAGTGAAATTCTTTACACTCTGCGGTGAATGATTGTCAAAGTGTTTTCGCTTCCCCACAGAGTCACAGAGTGTCAAGCGCTCAATCAGATTGAGAGCTTCACTTATGACATTCGATCCCTTCTGACAAAATCAAAATAAAAACCACTAAAGAGAACAGTGAACAATTGCTCTCTCTATCTCTAATTCTCTCCCCTTCACTTAAAACTTTAATTCCTGTACTTTCAATTCAATTGATTGAAATACTTTATGGACAGACTTGATTACAAATCCAATTCTCAGCAGGTACATACAAATTATGAAGACAGTACCCGACTTTAAGTAAAAATTTTTCAAATTAGCGATGGAAAATTATGTCGTTATTGGAAATTGTTCATGTGAAATCGTTTTCTTTATTCGTTTCACTTCGGAAACAAATTTTTCATTTCACATTAACAATCTGACGATAGTAACGGCAAAAAGAAAAAGAAAATTAAATGAAAGAATTCGATTTTGTTCAAGCAATTGCAAAGTAACCGAACGCCATCTTTCGCATCATTCACAAAGTAAACGTTTGAAATGTAAAACACAAGAAATCATAAAAAGCATAAAAATTAATAATATTATTATATTTAATACAAAAAGAAAAGAAAAAATGAAATAAAATAAAACGCTGCTTGTATATTTTTATTATGAATATCGTAATTTTTAATTATTTAATATCTTTAATATTTATTATACTAAAAAATTGTTGAAGTTTGTACAAAATAAATAAAATTAACATAAAAATATAGAACTTGACTGCTTTACAATTTGTCTTTTATTTAGAGTACTAGTATTGTTGCTCAGATTTTAAACTAGGGGGTGCTGTCAATAATAGCAAATTCAGAGAATTTTTTGTTGAGTAAACCTATAAATCACAACGAAAACCTCTTAAAACGTAGAGTGTGACGCAGTCCGTAAGTCCGCTTCCAAAATTAATAATATCGCTTGAGGTGACGCTATCGCTGATAATACGCAGAAGTTTGTTTGAATGGAATCTTGTGTTCAAAGTTTTAATTTCCAGAAAAAATTACAGCGCTTTTTTTAAAACAATATTACGAAAAAAATTGCGTCACAAATGCCGGACCCAACGACGAAATAATTTTTCTGTATTTTCAATTTTTGCGCTGCAAAAATTTGACTTTTGTTTCTTATTGCGTAAATTGTTTAAAGTAAATTAAAATTTTTGCGTGTAAAAACTGAAACTGAAACTGAAAAAAAATTTCTTCGAAAAAATTCTTCTCAGAAAAAAAGTTTTCTTCGAAAAAAAAAATTTCTTCTCAAAAAAAAATGTATTCGAAAAAATTTTATCAAAAAAAGTTTGTCCTCTAAAAAAAAATTTTCCTCCAAAAAAAATTTCTTCAAAAAAATTTTTTCTCCAAAAAAACTGTTTTTGAAAAAATTGATAATCGCACAAAAAAATTTTATTTTCCGAAAAAAAAATTTCTCCAAAAAATTTTCTCCAATAAAAAGTGTTCAACCCTCAAAAAATTTTTCTCTACTAACAAAAGTTTAGTCTCGCAAAAAAATTTTCTACGAAAAAAAATTTCTTCTCCAGAAAAAAAAATTCTCCAAAAAAATTTACTTCAAAAAAATTTTTTCTCCAAAAAGAAAAAATTTTCTGAGAAAAAGAATTTCTCCAAAAAAAATTTTCTCCGAAAGAAATTTTCTTTCCGAAAAAATTGTTCTCCAGCACCTTCCGCTACCATCGCAACACTTTGTATCACCTTCGGCTACCTTCGCAATTCTTTTTGGCACCTTCGCCTGCCTTCGGAACACTTCATGTCACCTTCGGCTACCTTTGGAACGCTTCGTGTTACCTTCGTAACACTTCGTGTCACCTTCGGCAGCCTTCGAAACACTTCGTGTCACCTTCGGCTGCCTTCGGAACACTTCGTGTCACCTTCGGCTACTTTCGGAACACTTCGTGTCACTTTCGGCTACCTTCGGAACACTTCGTGTCACTTTCGGCTACCTTTGGAACACTTCGTGTCACCAATTCTTTTCACTGATTCGTATAACTTTCCTGAAGAAACCAACTGCCTAGATATTTTCATTCAGAATTTAGCAAAAAATTCAAGATGGTGTCACTTTGACAGTTGGCATCCATTTTCTTAAAATGCTAAAAAATTGTCATGACCAAACTCTATAACTTTCTAGAAGAAACCATCTCTCTAAGTAGTGTCATTGCGGAGCTAAAATTCGAAAACCGAAAAAGCATAAACGAAAATCCAAGATGGCGCCGCTATGACAGCTGACAGCCATTTTCTTAAGATTTCTTCTTCTCCCGATCAAACTCTATATAACTTTCCCGAAGAAACCAACTCTCTAGCTATTGTCACTCCGGAGCTAAAATTCGAAAACTCTGAGCATTCTAAAAAACCCTCAAAATTGACCACTTTTCCACATGCCACGGCTTTTCCAGAATTATCCCGGAAAAGCGACCTATGAAATTTTTCATTTGTGGCCCAGACTGACGTTCCCTGAAAATTTCAGGTAGATAGTGTGTCTAGTTCTCGAGATCGAAAATTATTAATAGATAGATAGATAGATAGATAGAAACCGACAGATCAGAAAGAAAGTTTACATAATGATGAGAATAATAGAAAAATCCATTGGCGGGCCGTAGAAAAATGTCATATTCAAACCTCGATATCTCACCCAATTTTCAACCGATTTTGATGAGTGAGGGCTGGTTTGAAAGCTGCTGCGACGTAGTTTTTTTTAAATAATTTGGAGGGGGAGGGAGGCGAGGGGAAAAACCTCAAAAGTTCGCCTATATATGGCTCCTTGTCCCAAAAGTTTTTGTATGGAGTTTTTTGGGTTTGTGGGCGTTTTTTTTTGGGAGTGGGGACTGCGTCACGTCCTCCGCTACCGCTGCGGGCATGATTCACATGCAAAAAAGACTGCAGAAAAATTGTTTCGTCGTCGAATTTTTTAGCAAAGTTGAAAGGGTTATTTGCGTACTTAATGGGTCGTCCACCCTACGTACGCGAGAAGGAGAGAGGGGTTATTTCGTCTAACGAAATGTTTTTCATCGTCGAGGTACTTCATAAAATAAGTACCACCACCAACACCGGCTACACCCAGAAAATTAACATGAGCAATATTATGCTATAAGGTTGTAAGTCACAGACATCTATCTCATCTTTAAATTTGACATTTAGAGCGAAAGAACGTGACAGAAAATAGGCTTACTTGATTATTGCAAAATTACACTCACATAATAGATTGTGCGTAATAGAAGCTAAATCGATTACAATTTTCATAGATTTGCCTAAAAAAGGTTAATTATTTAGTACATTATAATATTACACCGTAATCGTAATAGACTTAATTACACCAATCTATTACGTTAATTCATTGGTGTAGAGGTTGCAGATCCAGTCATAAGCATACGCGAGTAACTAAGTCGTCAACGGAAAAAGTCATGGATTAAATTAATGCGAAACCTATTGTAGTAGTGTGCGAACACTACGCTTAGGGGGAACGGGTTAGTTCAGTGGTAACGTACTGGCTTTCCACCAAGAATACCCGGGTTCAAGCCCGGTGAGGATAAAATTCTGTATAGGATTTTTCGTCAATTTGTAGCATGAAAGTAACGTTCCTAAGCACACCCAAGCTTCTAAAAATGGGTAGTTGTGGTGTTCGGTGTCCGCAACGAACCGTACACATAATGATCACCAGATGAATTCCTATATGTAGCTACAATATATAGGCGTGGTTCGGAATTCACGTTAAGCCTGTGGTCCAACCATTCATCTGGGTTGCTCACACAAATGCCCTAGAAAAAGGTATTTTGGTTGTGTGTGATACACTGCATTTACGGGATCGTTTAGAATAAGCATAGTTAAGTCGGAGGCTTGAAGATCGTAATGTCCGGGCCCAAACAGCGAGATTCATTTGGCGTGTACGGTTTGTGCCGGAGGCTAGAATATGTATCGTAGTACGTGTGCTCAGACGACGAGGCTTATTCAGCGTACCGGTTACAACTATGCGTTCTGAAATGGGAACATTTAAATGTGGGAATCTAACGAAGACAGAATACATGACTAGGTGGAATGATAGAAGAGTAACGGGGAAGGAACAAAGGATCATAGGATCTGTGTTTGAAGACCATTTGGAAGCGGACTTACGAACTGCGTCACACTCTACCTTTAAGGAGGCTTTTGTTGTAATATCAGTCGTTTTGGAAGTTTTCAGTTGTTGAAAAATTTTTCTCCGAAAAAACATTTTCTCCGAAAAAACATTTTCTCAGAAAAGGAAGTTTTCTGAGAAAAAAAGTTTTTCGGAAACAAATTGTCTTTGAAAAAAAATTGTCTCCGAAAAAAAATTTCTTCAAAAAAATTTTTTTTCGAAAAAAAGTTTTCAACAAAAAATTTTTCTCCCAAAAAAAATTTTCAATGAAAAAAAAATTCTCCAAAAAAATCATTCTCAGAACAAAAACTTTTCCTTAAAAAAAATTTTCTCCGAAAAAAGTTTTCTTTCCGAAAAAAATTGTTCTTCAACACCTTCGGCTACCATCACAGCACTTCGTATCACCTTCGGCTATACTTTGTGGCACCTTCGCCTGCCTTCGGAACACTTCGTGTCACCTTCGCCTGCCTTCGGAACACTTCGTGTCATCTTCGGCTACCTTCGAAACACTTCGTGTCACCTTCGACTGCCTTCGGAACACTTCGTGTCACCTTCGACTGCCTTCGGAACACTTCGTGTCACCTTCGGAACACTTCGTGTCACCTTCGTAACACTTCGTGTCAACTTCGGCTACCGTCGAAACACTTCGTGTCCCCTTCGGCTACCTTCGGGACACTTCGTGTCACCTTCGGCTACCTTCGGAACACTTCGTGTCACTTTAGGCTACCTTCGGAACACTTCGTGTCAGCTTTGGCTATCTTCGGAACACTTCGTGTCACCTTCGGCTACCTTCGGAAAACTTCGTGTCACCAATTCTTCGCACTGATTTATAAAACTTTCCTGAAGAATTTAGCAAAAAATTCAAAATGGCGTCACTTTGACAGTTGGCAGCCATTTTCTAATGATACCAAGAAAGCTAGCTATTGAAAGATAGCTATTGTCACTCCGGAGCTAAAATTCGAAAACTCTGAGCATTACCTAAAAAACCCTCGAAATTGACCACTTTTCCACATGCCACGGCTTTTCCAGAATTTTCCCGGAAAATCGGCCTATGAAATTTTTCATTTGGGGCCGAGACAGACGTTCCCTGAAAATTTCAAGAAGATCGGCTGTCTAGTTATCGAGATGGAAAATTATTATTAGGTAGAACATAGAACATAGATAGAAACCGACGGATCAGAAAAAAAGTTTTCATAATGATGAGAATAATAGAAAAATCCATTGGCCATAGAAAAATGTCATTTTCAAACATTGATATCTCAGCCAATTTTCAACCGATTTGGGAAGTGATTTTTCGAACTTTTTTCTCTTGCATTGCTCTGTTTTTCCATATTTAGTCGAGAATGACTACAAATTTTAAATCCATCTGCCGCCGTCCTGGGACTTTTCTTCAATCTCGCACCATATTGTCCATATGTAGTACGAGTTGCATTAATAACTATTGATTAATTAATTGATATTTCGTTCAAAAGTAAATAAATAATTTCATATAAGTTATATATAGGACACTTACAGGACACTTTTGCACTTCGTACGGGTCCAATAAGAAAATTTTAAATTTGCAGCGCTATACCCAGAAAATAAATCATATTCGTCGTCGAAGTCGTCGAAGTGGTAGAACATTTTTTCGAAATTCAGTTGTTGTTTCGTATTGGTTCATTTCGCGATTGACATCGAAGTGAAGAAGAATAGCGCTGTGATCGAAAGTGTTCGTGAAGCTCAGAGAGAGTACAGTAAGTTTGAACACCACCAACGAAATTTACGATTTTATTGAACGGCGTAATATTTCGATAGCTTCAGCAAGTTATTAATCGTTCATTTCAATTGTTCTAGTTGAAAGCAATAAATTACTATCATGAGGAATCGCACGGAATTGTTAACCAACACTCTACCCTCAGGTAAAACATTTAGATTTTACAGCGCAAGGAACCATTTTTCATGGCGTTGTTTTCTTGTTGGAAACCGATGCCATTGCTACTTCATAACCTCAATTTCGGAAAATTTTAGAAAGAAAACTTGGCGCTACATAAAATTTAGAGTTTATAAATTGTCGGCATTGATGAATTTATTAGAAAAACATTTTTCCGCTCACTTTACACAAATTTCAAATTGGAATCATATAATGTTTCCAATTTGCCGGCTTCATTGGTACATATATGCGCGACGTCACACAATACGCTTCTCTTTTTGTTGTTATTTTTGCTTGTGTTTTCTTTTCGCGAAAAAAAAAAAATTTATTTCCATTGCGGTGCCCCATTCGCTTCTAACGATTTAATTTCGTTTTCATTTCACAGAAAACGAAGATGAACCATCCGATTTGGACGATTCGGAGGAAGATTGGAAGCCATCCGAGAAAAAGGTAATGTTTTTCTCTTTCCTAATTTTGTACTTTTCTTGGTGAAACAAATTAATCTGAAATCGTTGTGAAGCATTGTCGTCCCCTAAGTAACTTATTTTAAATTCGTAAAAATTGATTCCAGAAGGGTGGTCCTGGCAAAGTAACCAAAACCAGTCCGAAAACTGCTCCCAAACGTAAATCGTCTGCTGGAAAGGCTGCAAAGAAACCGGCGAAAAAAAACAAAAAAGAAGAATCTGAAGAGGAAGATGAGGATGAAGAAGAAGATGAATCTGAGGAAGAATTTTTTGAAGATGACGAAGACGAAGCAAGTAACGATGGAAAAACACCTAAAAAATCGGTAAATTTTGTTATCGGAATTTTATCGGTGATAAAAACTAACGTGTAAATTATTGCAGTCGCCTGCGAAAAAGACAAAGTCTTCTCTTAACGCAAAAGGTTTTCCCGACAAAGACGGCAAATTTGATTTATACATTTTCAAAAATGATTTGTCAAAGGACTTCAAAAGTGATCCAAAGCTGTGCATGTGGCGTCGAGATGGATCCAGTCTGTTGCAGAAATACCTTAAATCTACGGAGGATGACAATGGCAAGGATATATTCTTCAAGGCTTCGTCAGTAGTAAGTGAATGTTGATTGGTTTCGCTGGCATTTGTCATTCATTTGCCTCTCACTCTCTGTTTAGTATTCGTGTTGGGAAGAAAAACGCAAACACGACTTCTTCGAGATCAAAGTTCAATGTGTGGGCGATAAAAAAGACGGACTTGTCAAAGTACTTGATGTTGAGGAATTAACAAAATTCGCATTGGAAGATCGCCCTCAAATCGATACAGGCATTAATGAGGAAGAGGCTGAAGAAGGGGGCGACAATGAAGAAGAAGATGAAGGAGAAGAAGAGCCAGATGAAGAGTAAATGTGGTCTTCAAGGAATTAACCACCAGGCATTTAATGTTTTCTTTTTATTTAAATTTTTTTTCATCAAACAATTCGTGTATCCAAACTATAATACAATCTGAATGTGCGATTTCGCTTTTGAGTTGTCGGATTATGATCCATTCGGTCCCTCTAGTTATTTAGAAAGTAAGATAATATTTGAGACTTTCATCAAAATAGAAATCACCTGAATGTCATCATGTGACAAAATTGAGTTCTACATTCGTTCTTTATTCTCAAATAATTTACAAAGTTCATCAAATTGAACCAAAAATGTCATTTTAATAAAATGCAACTTGTAATTTCAAGTGACTCGGAAAATAATTTTATCAGAGATAATGTTCGAAGTTGTAATCAATTGTGAATTCAAAATAAATTTAAATAAAACTAAGACGGAAATCCTTTTTTTTCACATCGTTCTTTAAGAAGCGGAGTTTTTAGACCCGTACGAAGAAGAGAAGTTCTTCGAAAACGGGGCTTATGCGATCGACACGACGTTTGTAACCAGACGACTTTCGACCAGGGAGTAGGGTGGGAGCATCGATCATGGTCTCATGGTCCTTAGATAGCGAATCAGCAATAAAAAACATAAGCAAAGACGACCCGTACGTAAAGCCTTCACGTGCGAAAAGCCTCGACGTACTAAAGTCTTACTACGTATCATAAATATAATACGCATCAGAATGCATAGTCAAGTTCAAATTCCTTCCATAAAAATTACCCAGGGTAATGTTGAAAGCCCTCTTAAAGTACTTTTAGAATTCAATTCTCTACAACTTTGCCTTTGGAAGCAACTTTCTATCTGTCATAGTTCTTGAGATATGAGTCATCCCTTCCAATTCTAGAAGTGACTGAATCTCGGGATTGGGACATTTTTCTGCAAAATCCTGAAACACGTGTTCGCTAAAATTGAATTCTCTACGACTTTGCCTTCGGAAGCAACTTTCTATCCGTCATAGTTCTTGAGATATGAGTCATCCCTCCCAATTCTAGAAGGGGCTAAATCTCGGGATTGGGATGTTTCTGGTGGAAACACTGAAACACATGTTCGTTAAAATTGAATTCTCTACAACTTTGCCTTTGGAAGCAACTTTCTATCTGTCATAGTTCTTGAGATATGACTCATCCCTCCCAATTCTAGAAGTGACTGAATCTCGGGATTGGGACATTTTTCTGCAAAACCCTGAAACACGTGTTCGCTAAAATTGAATTCTCTACGACTTTGCCTTTGGAAGCAAATTTCTATCTGTCATAGTTCTTGAGATATGAGTCATCCCTCCCAATTCTAGAAGTGGCTAAATCTCGGGATTGGGACATTTTTCTGCAAAACCCTGATACACGTGTTCGCTAAAATTGAATTCTCTACGACTTTGCCTTTGGAAGCAAATTTCTATTTGTCATAGTTCTTGAGATATGAGTCATCCCTCCCAATTCTAGAAGTGACTGAATCTCGGGATTGGGACATTTTTCTGCAAAACCCTGATACACGTGTTCGCTAAAATTTAATTCTCTATAACTTTGTCTTCGGGAGTAAGTGTCTATGTTTCATAATCATAATAAACCATAGGTTGATGAAAACCCATCTCGTATTGTATATGGCTGAGAAATAAAAACTTCTCCATTCCGTGGGTTCCAGTGCCCAAACCACTAAACCGATTTCAACAAATATTTTTTACCAGGTTTGTGACATCTAATTCTTTCATTTGACGCTAATTTGAACAATTTACGTGCTGTACTTGCTGAGATATGCGTGAAAAAGTTTCACCGACCTTCGAAAAACCACGTTTTTGACACCTTTTCGACCATATCTCGGGAACTATTCGACCGATTTTGCTCATCTTCGAACTTGACCTCAGTTTTTCGACTACCTTTCAGGAAAAAATCGATCAATTTTTAAAAATCGGTCAAGATTTACTCATGTTATCGTGTTGACGGACAGACAGACCGACATTTTTTTTTTCGCTGAGTTGTCATCTGGAGGCAACAAAAAAAGTTTTCCCCTTACCCCCGGGTTCGAATTCGAGTGGTAGTAAACGCATCAGACCTAAACATATGTCTAAACATATGAACATAAACATATGAAGGGACCGGGTCCCTGGGACCCGTAGGTATCAGAATAGATATTGCAAACAGAGTTGACGTTACGAAAAGACTCGAACGTATCTAAGTAAATATTGCCTTTTTTTAGATTTATCAGGCTAGGACGTCCGTTTCCGGACTCGAAACACAGATCTATTGATCCTTTGTTTCATCCTGCTCATCATGTAAGTCATTTGAACCTCCCAGTTCCCACTAGGAACCTGTTTAAAGCAGCGGGTCCTAGTTTTTGGATCTCTGAAGGTGAAACCACAGGATCACCCAGTATTCTGCTTCTCAGAGTTAGTACTTCGGACATTAACTGATTAGGTTTACGCCCGTTTCCTCCTCTAAGCCGCAACTGCAATTTGGATCGTTTCCGTCAGGCACCGGAAAGAAGAGCTTCGTATGTGCTCCAACGTTTGGCGGATTCCGTTCGTACCCAGTCTCTTATCTCTCTAACACACAGGGAGTGTGGTATTGGGATGAAAGGCTCTGGGCCGACGGTAACGTTTGCTGAACCTTGTCTGGCCAGCTCATCTGCCCTCTCATTGCCGTCTATACCGGTGTGCCCTGGGACCCAAGCCACTGTGACCTGATTACTCATTCCCAGTCGATTTAGAGTCGCCTTTAGCTCACCAACCAATCTAGACGTTGTGACAGGTGACGCGAGTGCTTTGGTCACCGACTCGCTGTCCGAGCATATTAGTGCTCTATTAGCCGTTGTTCCTTCAGGAACCAACTCAATCGCCCCCATTAGCGCACATCTCTGCTTGGAAGACGCTAGCTAATTTTCCCATGTGGAAGCTATAACCGTTCTCCAAGTCTTGCGTATAGACTCCGGCTCCCGTTCCCTGCTCAGCCTTCGATCCATCAGTGAAGCCCACCTGTGCCCCATCGGTAAGGTCAACCGTCCAGTTTCCCAGCCAGTCAGTCCTGTCCGGTATGACAGTTTGGTATTGCCTCTGGAAGCTGATTGTAGGTACCACTCGATCTCTGGGTATTAGGAAGACCTGACTGTTTATCATTTGTCTGATTCTTCCGTGGCCCAAGTCGAAGCCCCTCATCCAGCGATCATTTTGCGTCAGCCTATCTGCCGCGGCAAAGGCCTTCGCTTTGATGGTCGTCTCAATGGGGGGTAACGCAATAAGCGCTTCCATGGCCGCTGTGGCCTTACGAATATTGCCTTACGTTCACATTAAATTGTACTGGAAATTGCCGATAGGGCAATATTGGAAAACCATCCGAGCAAACGGTGTAAAAAAAATTTCCGAAAGCACAAAATTGACCCCCTCAAATAGAGAAAATGTTCTTCTCAATTTTCTCTACAACATAGCAAAAAACCATTTTTTTTGTCTAGCGCCGCCCTAAGTAGAGGCCTCAGACATACGTCCCTCAAATTGCTCTGCATCATAGCAAAAAAATTTTTTTTGGTTAGGGCCGACCTTGGGACCGACCTGAGGCCCACTTGAGCCCTAAACAAAGGCACCGGGCCCGAATTTGTTTACGAAAATAATTCGGTACTCGATTACCTCTCAAAAAGAAAAAGAATCAACAAAATCGGTTAGGATTTACACGATTTATGTAAACAAACACGTTAGACCCTAGTAGAAACTCAGTTTTAGGGACCTGGCTGAGTCCAAGGGCCTAAATCAAAAAATATTATTCCATAAAATGTGATAAAATCGGAAAAGATTTGATTGAAATTTGATTTTTTTGATGACAATTTACGGAAGAAACTTTTTTAAATTTGAGTATTCGGACTAGAGATGAGCGTTTTGCCCGAAACTTCGAAAAACCCGACCCGAACCCGAATTGTTTTTTTCGGGTTAATGGGTTTCGGGTTTCGAAAATTTTAATCGGGTCGGGTTCAGTCCGGGCCGAATTTGGAAACAGTTCGCGTTTCGGCTTCCGAGTTTCAAAAAATGTTATCGGGTCGGGTTTCGAAAAATGGTCGACCCGCTCATCTCTAGTTCAGCCACTTTCGAAGGGAGGACGACATAGTTGCCGAGGCTCTAGGTGATACATATAGTGAATGTTTTGATGGTAAGAGCTAGCTAAAATCTCATTGATCCGACGAGCTAAGTCAGCAGTTTCTAGAACCGCCTCTGCTAATAAGACCAACGATACACATCCATTGTTGCACAAGGAGGAACAAGGAAATTTCGACCAGAAAAATTTTACGATACAGTCGAATGGCATCGCAAATATGGCTTTTATGAACGAAAAAACTGAACCGGACGAAATTTTTGCAATCGAAGAAGTAAGCCGAAGGCAAGCAGAAATAACAAGTTTGTCGAATTTAAAGTATTTTAATGAGAGCCGGTTCTAACTAACAACTGTGTTTCAGAGTTTCACTCACCGACACGGAAGCGGTAGAAACTCGTAAGCATAAAAGAGGTAAATCAGCTCAAAGCTCGTCTAGATATCGAAGTGATTCGCCACCAGATCCGTTAGAAAATTGGAGCACCAAAGATTTAGCAAATATCAACGAAACTTTAAGGTCTTAAGACAAAGTACTTGACGTTTTGGATAATATATTTAGTGCTTATCGAAAAATACTATCAAAAATTCTTTGCTGGCTTACCTTTGTGTCATGGTATCATAGAATAACATAAACGCGGAACGCCCACTACAGAACTTTGAATTCTGTAACGCCAATAAAACACAGAGGCTTCGCAAATCCGTACGACTTCGGATAATCGTCAACATGTTTTCATTTTAGAATGATCCCCGTATTTTCTTATTTGGAGCGCTAATACGACTGAATTTTCCCGTATTTAAAATCAGGAACACCAAAATAGATCTCGACAACGAAAAGCTACAACCACCAATCTTCACATTGCATAATTAAGCAAATATAGACGAATGGTAGAGAAACTCGATTTCGTCCCAGTGCACAAGCCACTAATTTCTTAAAAATTACAATTTTCGCCCATAAAAAGTTCAAAAAATTTTAGGGGTGTCAGAGCCAAACTGCATAGAAAAATGACTGCTAGATAGTCGGTAGATCAACTACAAAACTTTGTTGGCTAGTGTTTTTGATGAGTATGATGTGAGCTGGCTGCCCTGCCTCTGTTTATCACGACTGCACTTCGCTCCAAATGCGTTACCAATTTTACACATCTGGAATCTCCGATTGAAATTTCATTGGCACTTACCTTGTAATTAGAAATTCAAATTAATTTCGCTACGACAAGTTAGTAGTCCTTTCAACCAGAAGTTGAATTAATGCGATTTGAGGAGTGACTTCAATTTTTTATTTTATTGAGCGTCCTCCGAAAACCGAATACAGAACCTCACTCAGCCAAAACTTACATATAATTATTAATTTATTGTCTCACCACATTTTAACAATTTTTTAATTTAGAATTCTGACAACGAAGATAACATTTTGTTAAATATTTTCCAATTTTCATAAGCGATTAAAGTTGTTCTGGGATGGCAAGTAATTTCACTTGTGGTCTCTCAATATCGTTTTTACTTTGTATTAGTTTCAATTCTCTGTGTCTTGATTCAATTTTGCCGGATGCGACAAGATCTAAAAAAAATTCGTTTAAAAGTTACGTTCACCGCAAAGTTGGGAAGACGGTTTTTGATATTTTTGATGACTGAAAAGATATTTTTATTTTTAGCTTTGTCCTTAGAAACTAGTTCCAAAATTTTTTATTTAAGTTCGTAGAAACTCTCAATTATTAAGTAGCGATGGCTACTGTATGTTTTTACCCTTTCTGTCCGTCCGTCTGTGCACGTTCACAGAATATCACCGATGATTCACCGTAGACTCACCGATGATTCATCGGGGAATCACCGATGATTCATTGGGGAATCACCGATGATTCATCGGGGAATCACCGATGATTCATTGGGGAATCACCGATGATTCATCGGGGAATCACCGATGATGATTCATCGGGGAATCACCGATGATTCATCGGGGAATCACCGATGATTCATCGGGGAATCACCGATGATTCATTGGGGAATCACCGATGATTCATCGGGGAATCACCGATGATTCATTGGGGAATCACCGATGATTCATCGGGGAATCACCGATGATGATTCATCGGGGAATCACCGATGATTCATCGGGGAATCACCGATGATTCATCGGGGAATCACCGATGATTCATCGGGGTATAACCGATGATTCACCGTGGAATCATCGATGATTCATCGTGGAATCACCAATTATTCAGCGGGGAATCACCGATGATTCACAGGGGAATCGCCGATGATTCAACGTGGAATCACAGATGATTCACAGGGGAATCACAGATGATTCACCGTGTAATCACAGATGATTCACCGTGTAATCACAGATGATTCACCGAGTAATCACAGATGATTCACCGGGTAATCACAGATGATTCACCGTGTAATCACAGATGATTCACCGGATAATCACAGATGATTCACCGGGTAATCACAGATGATTCACCGGGTAATCACCGATGATTCACCGATGATGGGCATGGCTAATGGGTATGGGCATTTTGAAATTTAGAAAATATGGGCATGGGCATTTTCAGTGAATATGAGCGCCCATAATATTTTTCTAAAATTACGTGTAAGTAATATGGTGACGGGACATAACGTCCCGCTTAAGAGCACGTCGCCAAAAAGTAAACCTTCAAATGTGCGATGTTTTTTTAGAACAGAATTCTGTGTAAATAACAAATTATGCAAAATGATAAATCATACGAATAATACATGAATCAGAATTCAAAAATGAATATGAAGCTCGAAAGTTGCTCTGAAAAAGCATCGCATTCCAAATATTCGTTTGCGATGTTATTTCAAAGCAAATTTGTACCTTCATACTTGATCAATTTGAGTTCTGATTCATCTATTATTTGCGTAAGAGTCATCCTCTAACAGTACATGAGCTATCATTTTGATTTGTGATTTACGCAGAATTTTGTTCTAAAAAAACATCGCAAACTTGACAGTCACATTTTCGCGACGTGCTCTTAATATCGCCCGGACTTTTCATATCTCCGAGTGGGGGGAGTTATAAACACTCCGAGTTGAAGCAAAAAAAAAATGCGGAAAAAAGCAATAAAGTGAGAAATATTCCGGGTGATCCTCATCGGAACGTTAAGTCATATCATCAATAGTATTGATAATGCGTAATTTTAGTTCTCTGTCATACGTATGTGCAATCGTATTTTGAATGGTAACAAAAAAAAACTTTATTCAAAAAAGGATAATCAGACGGACAATGGCTCTATTTTTATCTTTTATTTGTCCTATCGAACAGAATGGAACTCCTAATTTTTCAGATGATAAGAAGCAGTTAAGAAGTTATGTGTCATAACTAATGTGTCTTTTATAGTTCGCACATATAGTTCAATAGGTAAGAACCGGTAGCAGTAAAGTAAGTGCAGAATAAAATCTATCTCTCTTTTAGTACATCCGTAGAGATGAGCGGGTCGACCATTTTTCGAAACCCGACCCGGACCGAACCCGGCCCCAATAAAATTTTCGAAACCCGAAACCCATGAACCCGAAAATAACTACTCGGGTTCGGGTTCGGGTCGGGTTTTTGAAGTTTCGGGCAATCCGCTCATCCTCCGCCAATAAGTCGCGATAGGTATGGGCTGGGTACAAAAGTCTTTGGCACTGGGCATGGGCATTTTTTTGGAAAAAGTGGGCACTGGGTATGGACTGGGCACTAAATTTGGCATGCCCACTCACTTCTAGATCAACCGGGGAATCACCGCTGATTTACTGGGGAATCAAAGATGATCGTCAACCCATTTTTTTCAGCTTGGTCTTCTCCCACTTGTCCGGTGTTTTTCCTTGCTTTCCATCCCCATCTAGCAAACTACTTCCTTCTACAACTACTCTCCATTTTTGAACATAATTTTGGCTATAAGCCAATTACAAGTAAACTTAATATTCTCTCTGTTCTTCGTTTCCGTTTTCTGAGGTTTTCTCGTGGAAAGTTTACGGAAAAGAGTTCCTTCCGAGTTAGGTTTATAGAATGCACCTGAAACCCGCTGATTGCTGGGAGAGTTATGCTTGGGAGTGGGGGGTTCATGAAGTGCTTCTTCTCAATGCCTGATGAAGTATCGCATTAGAAGAGTGGTTTGTGTGATAACCGAACAAATTAGAGTTTTATGACAGTTCACAGCTGTCTGCTGAGGGAACTTAGCCGATTCAACTGATCAAGGTTAGTTCTGCAATGACGTATCGGGCCGCCCCTCATTTGAGATTTAGTGGGTTGGAAGGAGACTCGATTATCTGTAAAGGGACCATTCATAAAGTACACACGTTAAAAATTACGATTTTAGGACCCCCCCCCCCTCACACGCAAAAATGCGTGAATGTATGGAGCGCATTACTTCGTCTAAGCAGCTTTTTTCCCCTTTCGAAGCATGAATTTTTTTGGTTGTTTCCTGAGGTCCATACCTTTCATTTAAAAGCTTGAAGAGAGATTTCCTGTCAAAGTGAATTATCGCTTACAACAGCGCCATCCCAAAATTTCAGCGAGCTTTTCACTAAAGTTTCTAACAAAAAAAAAATCCTGACTTTCAATGGCGGACTGAAGACTGTTGCCCATTCCACAAAAATAACCTCTGAGATCGAAAATTTGATAACTTACCACTCGGCATAGCTGAAATTGTGTTTGATATGACGGCTTGAAGTGAAGCAATAGTATTTTCAAAAGCCGTTTGTAAATTGATTGATAAGCTACTATGCGCCAAAAATAACGATGCGAACAGATCACCAGTGCCGGTAAAATTAATTCCATTACCCTGCTTCGGTATTGATAACGAATACAGTTGATGTTGTTTGCCTAACGATAGAGTTATCAGTTGGTAAAGATTTGCGTACTTTATCTTACCTTTTCTATGACTTAAAAACGCAAGTAATTGATCAGGCGTTCCCAAACTGGTCGATGATAATGCAACTGTAGTGACGCCTCTATCGTGAAACCAATTCAATGATTTCACAGTATCTTCTTTGGTGTTGATGTCAACATTTCCCGTCAGAAGCTCCATTTCGAATTGATTTGGTGTACAAATATCTGCCAGAGGAATGATTTCGTCACGATAGATCGGTAGAAGGGTTTTTGGAACGTACATTTGACCGTTGTCTCCCATTACTGGATCACAAACTGAAACCATTTAATTTGTGTAAGCGTCATGTGGTATTTGAGAAACTTGACGGCTACCATAAACAATGTTTGGATTGACTTGTCGTAGATGCTTCACGATATCCACAATTTTCCTGAGGAATTGATCATTTCCAATGTAACCCGTTAACAGATGTGTGTAATTATTGAGCAAATCGTTTTGTACAAGTCCGGAAAACACATCGTCTAGCAAATAGCTACATGAGAAACTGTTGAGTGACTCAAATTTTCACAATTACCCAATTCCTTCTCGTTTAACACCTGCCCTTTAATGTATTTGTAGCCAGTGTGATTCGAAAATTGCACAGAATTGATTGCATCCACTTCAAAGCCAAGTACCTAGCACGATAAATAAATTAAGGTCTGAATTTAAACCAAATTTTCAAGAAAACGTTTAGTGACAGCATTTTCGGGGACATTCCTAAATTACGTAACGCAAAAATTGCGATTTTTTAGACCCCCCTCCCGCCTGTCATGCAAAAAAAGGTCAAATTTGACCGAATTTTGATCTACATTAGAGGTTTCCGCCCTCCCTATACCGGGAATCGTTACTTCGAAAACGGGCGGGCACGGGCTGTCCGTTTTCAAAATCGGAAGGGTACGGGTGGGCTCGGGAATCTTTATTTCGAAAACGGGCGGGAACATATCTAATCTAGATGTCATCCCCGCCCCCCCCCCGTCTTTACGTAATTATGAACCTACGTTATGTTACTATGAACGTTGAACGCATTATTACGTAATTCATGAACGACCCTTTCAGTCAATTTCAGTGTTCATAACAGACTCTTAGAGCTTGGACGAGAGGAGAGGGTGTTGGTGGTTTCATTGAGGAAGAGAATGCGGAGCACGTGTTATTTGTCTGTTCCCGCTTTGAACAAGAGCGAGGTGAGCTGATGACTGTGAGTAGGTCAGATGTAAACGCCGAAAACATAATATCGGAGATATGCCGCGATGAGGAGGTGTGGAGAGTAGCGGATAATGTAGTTGCGAAAATAATGGGTAAGCTGCAAAGTGTATGGAGACACGATCAAAGAAGACCGCCAGTTGATCTGAGAGAGTATGTGCGAAAGCACAGCCCCTCCCCGCAGTAATGCGAAGACCACCCTTATTAAAAAAAAACATAGAAGGGACCCGTACATATCAGAATAGATACGGCAAACGTAGTTGATGTTACGAAAAGAGCGGAACGTATTTAAGTAAATATTGCCTTCACATTAGACTGTATTGGAAATTGCCCGCAGGGCAATTTGGAAAACCCGTCCGAAGTAACGGTGTAAAAAAATTCTCCGACCGCACAAAATTTACCTCCAAATAGAGAAAAATGTTCTCCTCAATTTTGTCTACAACATAGCAAAAAACTATTTTTTGGGCTAGGGCCGACCTAGGGCCTTAAGTAGAGGCCTCGGATACATACTTCCATAGACAAAAATGTTTCCCTCAATTTGCTCTGCAACATAACAAAAAACATTTTTTTATGTTAGGGCCGACATGAGGCCCACTTGAGCCCTAAGCACAGGCAAAAATTCTTCTATAAATTGTCAGCCGTGCCGAGATCGGCCCTAGCCCAAAAAATAGTTTTTTGCTATGTTGTAGACAAAATTGAGGAGAACATTTTTCTCTATTTGGAGGTCAATTTTGTGCGTTCGGAGAATTTTTTTACACCGTTACCTCGGACGGGTTTTTCAAAATTGCCCAACGGGCAATTTCCAATACAGTCTAATGTGATCGCAATATTTACTTAAATACGTTCCAGTCTTTTCGTAATATCAACTCTGTTTGCCGCATCTAATCTGATACGTACGGGTCCCTTCTATGTTTTTTTCGCTGATTTGTCATCTGGAGGCAACAAAAAAAAAAATTCCCCCTTACTCCCGGGTGCGAATTCGCAATGTAACAAACGTGGTCGTAAACGCATCAGACCTACGTACGTCGTACGGGTCTAACTACGTACTTCGTACGGGTCTAAAAATTGAAGGGTCGTTTGAAGCCCAGATCTCAGATTTTCAATGCCGAAAACTAGCCCACAACAAGCTAAACTGATTTGCCTCGGACTAGACAGTATAGTATCACACTAAATTAATATCGGGTACAATGAAGTCAATTGACTAGTTATTCATGTGCCGCAGGCAGACCCAACTCAAACAATTTTACATGTGACTCAACAAAGAGAAACCACATTTAACATTTATTATATTTTGTAATCTTATTAGAGTTGTATTTGTGCCATTTCACAATACGAACATTTCGTTTATCGAATAGAAGCGTTTTTGCTGCATGGCAAATTCTTTTGTCTCGTAACTAATTTCAGAAATTTTTCTGACAAAAGAGTTTGAGGCTTATGAAAATTAGGAAGATGTCACAGTGGAAGAATGAAAAGATTGTGCAACGTTGTCATAAACAGTACCAATTGGTCAAATATATGAATACAACAAATTGAGAATTAGTCATGGCCCCACGGTTGTAAGAGGCCGTGACGCAAGTCTTACACGCTAAAAAATTCACAAGAAATTTTTTCGTAGACTAAGGAACTTTATGACTTCCCTCCCTTAAGACGTACCCCCCGTAGGATGACTCGAATAACTCTAAGAATATAAGAGTTAGAAAGTTGCTTGAAAAGGCAAGTTGTAGAGAATTAAATTTTGGCGAACAGGTGTTTCAGTGTTTTGCTGAAATATGATCCAATCCTGGGATATGGCCATATCTAGAACTGGGGGGATAACACATATCCCTAGAACTATGAGAGTTAGAAAGTTGCTTCTAAAGGCAGAGTGTTTTTTGGACAAATGACTGAATGCCAGGATGCAGTCACTTTTAGAATTGGGAGGGTTTCGATAGCACTCTTCAACTTCCAACAGGTTCTGTGATATTTTTTTGTTATTCTCGACATTCCTAGGTTTATGGGATTATTGTGAATTTGTCTAGCACTCTTCAACTTCCATCAGGATCTTCGATATTTTTCGGTTATTCTCGACATGAGTGAGGTCATGTAATGGCTTCGTAGGTTTTTGTGATGAAGGTGGCTTTCAACAACACAATTTTTTTGCGTATCCCTCACCAATGCGTCACCCTTTTCTGATTTCAGAACTTTTGCGTCACACCGCCTCTGCAAAAGGTTCTTTTGTGCTCTTACTCTTCTATACGAACGCAAAATTCGTCTCACTTTTCTCTTCGTATGTAAGACAAATTCAGTGTATTCTACGTTCCTACGTTTGTGGGAAAAAGTATGGTAAATACTACGTTCGTTGTATTTGCGTATTTGACCAGCTGAACAACAAATTTGCACAATGTTATGAGAATTATGACATGGCAAAAATACAATTTTTTCCACCTGCGTCATCGCGTTCGCATCGATTAGACAAAGTATAACTATCTCTCGCAAAAAATGTTATTCGAAGGAAGATTCTCTAACCCAAGGATGCTGCGATACTCATTTTGCTCTAGTATTTTTTATGTTATTGAGAAACGTATACATTAATATGCACTCGCTTCCGACTCGGCACCAGGTTACTCACTTAATAAGTATGAGTAGTCTTCCTGGTGCCGCAAATCAGTTACAGTCATTATAACGGCAGTAACATATTGTTTGCACCAGGCTGCGTTCTTTATGGTCACTTAAACTTCTTAAGTAGCCAGCCTAGGGTTCGTTCATAAAGTCGTTCCCGCCCCCCATGTCAAACTTCACACCACACCCTCACCCCCTGACTTGTGAAGTAACGAGAAAAAACAGCGGAAAGTCATAAAAAGTCCGGAAACGTCAAGTTTTCTTATTTGTGAGAATCGTGCATTAGTATAAGAGTGGTGTCACTACATCCTAGTCCGAAACACAGTCTGGTACCAAAAAGAGATTTAAGTGAAAGTAGTAGGCTGTAGGCAGAAGACTTTTCAACTTAACATCAGGCTGAGTACTTTGTCTTTTTGAACAATAAAAAAGATGGCAGCCTGGTGCCGAAACTTTGAGCATACACTATAACGGCAATTCAATGAACAGGGATACTATGTCAATTGAAAGCTTTTGAAATCAGCGTAAAATATGACGTCGACAATAAATTCAAGTTGGATTGAGATACGATTTCAATTTTTTGTGCCTGGCGAAGCAAACAGGCTAGAGGTTAGAGTTATTTAAAAATCGATGAAATTTAAAGAAAAATGTACATTTCAGTCAACTTTTTCAAAAATTTCGCGTGATGTAACATGGGTCCACATTGTTTCTGCAGGATTTTGTAATGCGGGCGAATTTTGTAGGGGAACCGTTTGTAAGAGCAACATTTTTTTTTAGATTTATAAGGTTGGGGCGGTCCATTTATGGTCCATGAAAGACAGATCTAGTGATCCTTTGTTTCGTCACCCGCTCATCATGTAAATCTCCTAAAACCTCCTAGTCCCAACCAAGAACCTATCTAGAGCGGCAGGCCCTATGCTGGGTACTGTTGCGGGTTGGACCACATAACTACCTAGAGTCCTAAGCCTCAGTGAGGAAAACTTCGGACATTTACATATCACGTGAACGCCCGTCTTCTCGCCGAAGCTACAGGTACAATTGGGATCATTGGCGAGTCCCATTTTAGCCAGATGCTTGCTTAGTTTACAGTGCCCGGTGATCGCACCATCCACTCGCTTGATGCGACACCTGTCCATGTTTAGCAATTCTCTAGTCCACTTCCCATCGGGCACCGGGAAGAAGCACTTTGTGTGCACTCCTCCCTCATAGGTGGTCCAATGGTTAACGAATTCCGACTTAACCCAACACTCTATTGCTTTTACACATTCCGAGTGTGGTATGGGTATGAAAGGCTTTGCCCCACAACTTAAAATTGTCGAACCTTTCCTCGCCAGCTCATCCGCCCTCTCGTTTCCCTCCACGCCAGAGTGTCCGGGGACCCAGACCAGCTTTACCTGATTTCTCAGTCTAACCCGGTTCAGGGTTTCCTTTCACTCTTTCACCAGCGTGGATGTCACGACAGGCGACATGAGCGCCCCAATCAAAGTCTCACTGTCGGAACAGACTGTGACTTTTCTTCCACATGCCCCTGTTGGGATTGCCTCCTGCACTCCCATCAGTGCCGCGAACGTCTCAGCCTGAGTCACGTTGGCTAACCTTCCAAGGTGATACCACCTGCCCTGGAGAAAATACCCTCCCGCACCTTCCGAAGTCTTTGAGCCGTCAGTGAAGCTCACAACTTCTTCACCCGAGATGTGACTTGGCCAGCCTTCTAGCCATTCCGACCTGCTGAGCACGACAGACTCAAACCGCCTCACGAAGTCTGTCTCCGGTCTCATTCGGTCCCTAGGCATCTCAAAGACCTCATTAGTGATGACCTTCTTGATTTTCCCATGGCCCGAAGTGAAATTCTGAGTCCAAAGATCATTCTGTGATAACCCATCTGCCGTAGCAAAGGCTTTCGCCTTTAATTCCACGTAGACCGGTGGCAGGTTAATCAACGTCTCAATGGCCGCCGTAGCTGTCGACCTCATAGCACTGGTAACACAAATGCACACCAGCCTTTGAATCTCGTTCAGCTTTTTCCTCGCACTCCCTATGTCGAGTCTCGGCCACCACACAACGCAGCCGTGACTCATCATAGGCCTTATGACTGCTTCATAAATCCACAGTATAGCCTTGGACGGAAGACCCCAGTTCCTCCCAAAGGAGTTCCTGCAAATCCAGAAAGCTGCTATAGCCTTCTCTGCCTTGTCCTTGACATGCTCGATCCAATTTGACTTGTTATCGAGAATAACTCCCACATATTTTACCTTCTTTCCAGGGACGATGTCTTTATCGAACAGCTTCAGTTCACCTACAAGTTTTTGCCTAACTTACCTCTGATCAGAATTGTCAAATCGTCCGAGTACCCAAGGGCGAAAATCCTCTCGTCATTCAGCCTCCTGATGAGGGAGTCCACGACCATGCACCACACAAAGGAGATAATATTCACCCCCTGAGGGCAGCCCCTGGCTGTCCAGAAACTAGACTTGTGGCCAGTTTGGCTAGGCCACATACAGTTGCCTCAACTGCCCTGTTCCTGAGCATACAAGTAATCCACCTCGTCACCATCTGTCCTACTCCCCTACTTTCTAGGGCTCGGCGGATGATCTCGAAGTTGGTATTATCGAAAGCACCTTGAATATCCATGAAACATCCAAGTGCTATCTCCCGCCTTCGAAAGATCTCTCTACCTTGGCCACCAGACTGTGCAGAGCGGAGTCAGTAGATTTACCTACCTGGTATGCATGCTGATTCACATGCAGTGGACATCTTGGAAGAATTTCATCTCTGATGTAGAAATCTATCAGTCTTTCTAACGTTTTTTGTACGACAGACGTAAGACTAATGGGCCTGAAGTCCTTAGCATCGCAGTGGGAGGATTTACCCGGTTTTGGTATAAATGTTACCTTAACCGTTTCCCACGCCACTGGTATAGAGCAACACACTTGTGCGAACAGTCTCCTTATCTACTATTCACTCTGATCTATTTGCTATTCGCACTGTGCGTTGTCTGTTAATAATAAAATTAGAAAAAATTTCGCCCATTCGAAACTTCAAAGTTTTGGACCTTGATGTGAGCAAATTTTGAAAAATTCGTGCAGTCGAAATCACGCGGACGCGACGGCGAAGGAAAGAATTTATCAAATGTTTTCCACTAGTGCAATTTTTTTTCATTTCTCAACTCTATCTATAGAATCTACGAACTCCATTTAATGGAGTTTTAAAATAGTTGGCAGATCTGTTGACACAAATGTGTATAGCTTTGAATTTAGAAATTGCATTCGTCACGCAAGCATTGAAATTAAATTAAAATCAACCGAACGAAAAAATCGAGAACAATAAATATATTCAGAGAATGTAGCTGATTGGCCACCGTATTAATCTATTAAGGCTCAATGCCATTGTTAATTGATTTGTTTTCCATGAAAATTTATTCACTTACTTGTAAAGGGAATGTTGCACTTTTATTTCCCACGTATCCATGAACAACATGACTTTGTATTGACAATACACGATAGGGTCTCTCACACATAGTTTTATTGTTTGTACTCAAGTGCCGAATACTTTTAATTAATGACGAAGAAATAGTCGTAAGATTAATGACCCGTCGAAGTAAACCGTTCGAAAGACTCATTCCAAATGAGTGTGTGAAAAAAAAGTAAAATGAAAAAAATGGTTTGGTAAAAAAATACAAACAACAATTGTCTGAAGAGTTGTCACCGTTGCTACAGTGTGCGTATTAAAAATAGATTAACAACTTATCAAAAGATTTATTTGATCGTGTTTAATTAGCTTAAACAAACATGATGTAGATGGAAGAAATTAATTACAAGAAAAGTAAATAAAAATATCCAACTGTCATCCAGATAACGATATGCGTTCACTTTTATTTGACATTATGCCTGCGCACACACACGTTTTCTTAAACAATTTTCGAAATGGGTGACCCTAAATTTCATGTACACAAATCCTTTGTCTAATGGTTATAGACCTTATAGACCCGTGCACCGGTAAAAACTGTCGGCGACACACTAACTCTCAAACAGTCAATAAGAACGACAGACACCCCGCATGGAAAGTAATTTGACTTTCGTTGTCAGTCAACGGGTTATTACTAATTATAAACCTCTAATGTCCGTCTGTTTATCTATTTATTTATGTGTCTATTTGTCTATTTATAAGTCTGTCGGGATCGTTACCCGTTATTTTTGCGTTTAATTGCGTTTAAACTGACGAAGAAAAAAAAAAAAATTTTATATGTTGGCGGGTATGGTGCAAAACGTCAAGAAAACATGTTCCGGGGTGGGATATTGTTCTGAAATAAGGGAGTTATGGGTCAAGAAAGGTTGAAAATTGAAAATCGGCCAAAAGTCAGTCAAGATGTCGTCTTAGAGATTTGGTCGGGAAAGAAAAGTCTTAGAGTTTTTGATGGCCTACAACTTTGTAGAAGAAAACTTTTTGATCCGACTTCATGCAGAGGAGCTAGGCAGCGAAAACTGTTAAAATTTTGGGGTTTCTTCACTTTGTTGTTAGGGAACTTTTGTTGTTGGACAAGGTAGAGATAATTTTTGAGTGTTAATCGATAGTGGAGGCTTGGGGCAACAAAATTTCTGAACAATGTTGGGTGAAAAAGTTTCATATTCCCGAGCTATAGGTCGTTCTTTGGCGATTTTGTCCAGAGCTGGAGCACTTATTAACCAATATCTCGGCCGGTAGTTGTCGGAATGAGGCCAGTGGCGTGTCAAATGAAAGGTTTCGGCAGTGTGAAGGTAGCGGAATTGGGTTGAAGGAAATCGGTTGAGCGGTTCGGTGCCCAGGGTCGACCAAAGGAGGCAAAAATGGACAAAAATTTGCTCCGCTGCCCGAAAATTACTCAAAAATAATTTTTATATGTTGTCGGGTATGGTGCAAAACGTCGAGAAAACATGTTCCGGGGTGGGATATTGTTCTGAAATAAGGGAGTTATGGGTCAAGAAAGGGTGAAAATTGAAAATCGGCCAAAAGTCAGTCAAGATGTCGCCATAGAGATTTGGTCGGGGAAGTGTCGGAGTAGAATACGTAGCAAGTGCAACGCTGAATACGGGGAACGGTGAATACGGGGTAAGTGGAATACAGTGAACGTTGAATATGGTGGAAGTGGAATACGGGGAAGGTTGCATACGGTGAACGTGGAATACGTGGAACTTGGAATACGGTGAACGTTGAATACGGGGGAAGTGGAATACGGGGAACGTTCAATACGGTGAACGTGGAATACGGGGGAAGTGGAAGTGGAAGTATTTTAATGACATGAAACACCACGCATCATTATTTAAAACGAAGAAAGATATGCTTTGGCTCTCTGAATAGACAACACGCGAAAATGATAAAGCCTGCGTAGCCCCTAGGGGCGGGGGTTTCTAATACGTAACCTACCCATTAATGTTGAAGCGAAAATGATAAAGCCTCTAGGGGCGGGGGTTCGACTAGTTAAATATTTTGAGCAGGATGTGAAATGCATAGCGTATATTAAGTGAAAGCTCAACTTGAGAAAAAAAAATTTCTGTCAACTTGAGAAAAAAAAATATTGAAGGGACACGTACGTATCAGAATAGATGCGGCAAATTTAGTTGATGTTACGAAAAGACTCGATCGTATTTAAGTAAAGGGATTATATAAACGCATATAGACCGTGGCTCTTTTCGGAAATTATTTTTGATTGATGTAAAGTTATATTCTGTAGAACAAAAGTAGAAACAGAATTCAAGAAAAACGTTTCCTCGCTTTGAAAGTGGTAACACATCAAGCAGAATGTAGTACTCATTTCACATTCTAATACGATTCCCACGATTCGCATTGAAATTCCTATTGGAATTGTATTTTTTCCAATATGCGGGATTGACTCGGGATTGAAAGCAATTTTCTTTAAATTGAGATATAAAATCGAGGAAACGTTTTTCATGAATTCTGTTTGTATTTTTGTTCTACAGAATATCATGCTCGGAGCGGTAGCGGAGAGCGTGACGCAGTCCCCAAACCCCAACAAAACTACGACGCAGCAGCTTTCCAACGAGCCCACACTCATCAAAATCGGTTGAAAACGAGCCGAGATATCGCCAATCAAAGATGACCAATTTCCATATAAAAATGGTAAAATTATCTTTGCAAATAATCAAAATTTTATTCCTGTGTTGTGTGTCCACGATGTATCTACTTTTTTTTTTCGAGAACCGCCCGAGCAAATCGCAAAGGAAATCCCTTAAAATTTTCAGTGAACGTCAGTCTCGGCCCCAAATGAAAAATTTCATATGCCGCTTTTCCGGGAAAATTCTGGAAAAGCCGTGGCATGTGGAAAAGTGGTCAATTTTGAGGGTTTTTAGGTAATGCTCGGAGTTTTCGAATTTTAGCTTCGAAGTGACAATAGCTAGAGGTTTCTTCGGGAAAGTTATAGAGTTTGATCAGGAGAAGTTGTGGGATTTTCAGAAATCTGCCAAAGTGATTGGATTGGATTTTTGTTAGGTATAAATTTTGCTTCTTTGGGTTTTCGAATTTTAGCTCCGGAATGATAACACTTGCAGAGTTGTAGAGTTATAGAGTTTCATCAGAAGAATTTTTTGGTGTCATTAGAAAATGGCTGCCAGCTGTCATCTTGGATTTTCATTTATGCTTTTTCGGTTTTCGAATTTTAGCTCCGGAATGACACTACTTAGAGAGATGGTTTCTTCTAGAAAGTTATAGAGTTTGTTCAGGAGAATTTTGGCTGCCAACTGTCAAAGTGACATTATCTTGGAATTTTTTCTAAATTCTGAATAAGAATACCTACACAGTTGGTTTCTTCAGTAAAGTTATATGAATCACTGAGAAAAATTGGTGACACAAAGTGTTCCGAAGGTAGCAGAAGATGACACGAAGTGTTCCGAAGGTAGCGTAAAGTGACACGAAGTGTTCCGAAGGCAGGCGAAGGCAGGCGAAGGTGACACAAAGTATTACGAAGGTAGCCGAAGGTGATACGAAGTGTTCCGATGATGGTCTAAGGTGTTGAAGAACAATTTTTTTCGAAAAGAAAATTTTTTTGGAGAAAATTTTTTTCAGAAAAAAATTTTTGAAGGAAAAATTTTGTTGGAGAAAATGTTTTTTCGAAGAGAAAAAGTTTTGAATAAAAAATTGTTTTTGAGAACAATTTTTCTTTTCGGAGACAATTTTTTTTCGAAGACAATTTTTTCGGAGAAAATTTTTTTCGAAGACAATTTTCTTTTCGGAGAAAATTTTTTTTCAAAAAATAGAAATTTTTTCATCAATTGAAAACTTCCAAAACGACTGATATCACAACAAAAACCTCTTTAAAGGTAGAGTGTGACGCTGTTCTTAAGTCTGCTTCCGAAATTAATGATATCGCTTAAGGTGACGCTATCGCTGATAATACGCAGAAGTTTGTTTGAGTGGAACCTTGTGTTCAAAGTTTTGATTTCCTGTAAAAATTACAGCGCTTTCTTTAAAACAAAATTACGTTGTGTTGAAAAAATTGCGTCACAAAGGCCAGACCCAACGATGAAATAATTTTTCTGTACTGCGATGCAATTTTTTCAGGAAATCAAAACTTTGAACACAAGGTTCCATTCAAACAAACTTCTGGATATTATCAGCGGTAGTATCACCTCAAGCGATATCATTAATTTTGGAAGCGGACTTACGGACTGCGTCACACTCTACCTTTAAAGAGGTTTTTGTTGTGATTTTGATATTATCTATCAAAAATAAATTTCCAAAAAGAGCCACGGTCTATTACCGAAAATAAATTCGAATTGTCAAATTAAAAAATAAGTTTTACCGGAAGTTTAATCAACTATTACCGAAAATAAAATGATTTTTTACCGAATAAAAAATCAAATTTACTAAAAACTAATGATTTTTTTCGGTAGGTTGGGAAAAATCTCGGTGGCGGCTAGCCGAGTGTGACGGCGTCGGCGGCAACGCGCCGATGAACGATTTTATCGGCGGATTGGCTCAGCAGCGGCGCGGCGACCAATTTTCAAAAAATTTCTTACAATTTTAAAGTTACTGCTAATGTCACATTCATGCCGATCGTACTATCTCCTTTAGATTTTACTCAAATCACTTTTAGAAAAGTTTGCGTAATTGACTCAACTAGAAAGTTCCTAAAATCGGGTAATACTGGATTATATTTAGTGTACTAGTGTTATTGGCGACTTAAATGCAGTGCCTACCAACTATATATCGTATCTTAAACGTATAGCATCCGTAGTTCGAATTTAATTTGACATCAAAAGTAATAACTAGATATCTTTTCTGTAACACACAGTCCATATCATGGTCAGCTGTAAATTAAATGTATTACCTGCAGAAGAATAGATTGTGGAAATAGCTTAAGGCAAAGTCGTATTCAACTATGAAAAAGTGATGGCACAACTGAAGAAGGGTTTAATCCTGCTATGAATCATCATCATCATCATTATCAAACTTTATAGACCATTTGTAACTTTCGGTGTGAGGTCTTTACCCTCCTGTCCTGTGCCAAGGAGATGGTTTGTTGCCCCAACTTCTAAATCTCATTTAACTCAGTCTATAATCCTTCTCCTAGGGAGGAGGCCCGAGACCTGAGCATTCAACATCTTTGGCAGCCTGCTATTGCATCCTCTGAACGTTCCCATGCCATCGCAGACGACTAACCCTTACCGCCTCTTCCACTGATGTAGCCTCTAAATTTTCCCTGATGTCGTCGTTCCTGATATGATTGTCCCACTGCTCTCTCCGATTCACCCTCGCTATGCTCCTAAGAACCCTCATACCAGAAACTTCCAGGTCGCGCAAGGTATGGCATCCGGATAAAACGACCCCTGGACAAAAAGACCCCCGGACAAAAAACTCCTGGACAAAAAAACCTGGACAAAATAGCCGCCGGACAAAATAATCCGCAGACAAAATAACCCACGGACAAAATTACCCCCGGACAAAAAACCCAGCATTTGGAGAGATCGATAGAAATTACAACCCCCTTTAATTACGGTGTACGCCATTAATCCGGACACCAAAAATCCTAACAGAAAAATCCGGACAACCAAAAATCCGGATGACCAAAAATCCGATAACTAAAAATCCAGACGACCAAAAATCCAGACGACCAATAATCCTGATGACCAAATATCCAGATGACCAAAAATCCGGATTATAACAAGCAAGGCGCCGCTCCGCAGGTCTGAACTTTATGGGAAAATAAAAAAGCGGGGTCGAGGGACGGCAGCCCCCGCGATGTTGGGTCTAGGGGGTATCGCCCCCCTTGCGGGGTCTAAGGGGCGGAGCCCCTAGTTGGGTCTGGGACAGAGCCCAATGCTTGTAAGGCCGCCTGCAGGGCGTATTGTAGCTCGCCGCAGGCGCGGGGGTTTAGGGGGCAGAGCCCCCTACGAAATTTGTCCGGATTCTTTTTTAACATTTCATTACTTCTTGAAAGCGGACAATATAGCCCCTGGGGGGGTTATTTCGTCCGGGGTTATTTTGTCCAGGTTATTTCGGTTTTTTTTTTGTCCGAAGGTTTTTTGACCTAGAGCCGCAAGGTATCCGCAGTCCACCCAACTTTCACTACTATATAAAATCGTTGGCCTGAAGATTGAACTGTGAACCTCTGTGCCACTTTTAAATGCGACCTCAACTGACTGGCAACCGCGTTTCCCATTTTTCTCCTTTCCCCAAATTCCCAAACCATCCACCGAAAAAGTGGCCACTCAGAAACCTGTTCCAACAGTTGCCTATTTAAACTGCAAACTACTTATTTCCTAGATTTAACGACATGCATAACCTTAGTTTTGCTGATACTTATTTGCATTCCATACTCCTCACATGCAACATTCAGCCAGTCGATATTCCTCTGCAAATCACTGGTATTATCTGCCAATAGAGTTAAGTCATCCGCATTCTGCTATGAAAACACTTCTTATTTTTCTTCAGAGCGCACTAGCCATCCTGTAACCCTCACAATGGTTCAAGTTACAGCCTAAGTTAGACTTAGCTAGGGCACTAAAACCAAGTCTATGCTAGCGCCATACGTGTTTTTTGTACATAACTCGAATAAACCTTCTCCGATTGTCATAAACTTTTCTTTGTTTGAAAGATCTGTGCATGGCCGACAATTTATGGAAGAAACTTTTTTGGATTTGAGTCCTTGGACTTAGCTAGGGCACTAAAAACGAGTCTCTGCTAGGGTCATACATATTTTGTTTACATAACTCTAGTAAAACTCTCCCGATTTTCAAACTTTTTTTTTTGATCGAAAGGTCTAGGATCTTCTCCCGTTTTATGGAAGAAAATTTTTTGATTAGAAACCCTTGGACTCAGTCAGGACCCTAAAACTGAGTTTCTTCTAGGGCCCAACGTGTTCGCTTGCATAATTTTGATAAATCCTGACTGATTTTGTTGATTCTTTTTGAGGTAATCGAGTACCGAATTATACTCAAAAACAAATTTGGACCCGGTGCTTATGGTTAGGGCTGAAGTAGGCCTTAGATCTGTCCTAAGGTCGGCCCTAATCAAAAAAATTTTTTTTTTGCTATGTGGCAGAGCAAATTGAGGGAAACATTTTTGTCTGTAGAAGTATATGTCCGTGGCATATCCTTATGGCACTAGGTCGGTCCTAAAGTCTGCCCTAGAGAAAAAAATAGTTTTTCACTATGTTGTAGAAAAAATGGAGGGAAATATTTTTGTCTATGTAAGTACTTGTCCGAGGCCTCTCCTGACGACCCTATTTGGGGGTCACTTTCGTACTTTCGGAAGGCCTTTTTTACGCCGTTTCTTAAGAATTAAGGCAATATTTACTTACATACGTTGGAGTCTGTTTGGCACATCTATTCTGATACGTTGGGTCCCTTGCGTTCGTTTTTTATTGATGATTCGTCATCTAAGGACCATGATCGGTGGTCCCTACTCCCGGATCGAAATTCGACTGGTAACAAACGTCGTGGTAGACGCAATAGACCCCTTTTCGAAGAACTTCGTTCTTCGTACAGGTCTAAAAATATCTTTATGTGTCACACACCCCAAGGACCATTTGGTCGACTCCCGCTCACTTTGTATTCTGATCCTCAATGTCTAAGAGAAAACATTTTTAGAAGACTTCTCATGAAGTCTATGAAAAAACCACTGGATTGCATCGATCACTTAATTCATATATTTACATTTTCAAATTCCAGTTTTTGTTCAATTTCAATTTTTGATTATTGTACATTCTCTGAAGACATCCAATTTCTTACTTGCATTTTTATCCTTGAGAAATTCAGCTAGAAGTTTCTCCTTAATAATCGTTAAATCGGGACGTTCTTCCGTACTATTTAGTAAAGCGTCAAACACTAGGTTCCACAAGTCACCATTATAATAACGTGGTATCTTCGTTTTGATCGCGTAACGCGATTGGACGGTCTGTACGTCCATATACGTTCCAAATAATAATGCATGGATAGTACCCGCTAAGCAATATAAATCTGGTTGATACACCCACGGCCGCCCCTCCTTCATCTCGCTACACTTAAACTTATCAGTTTCTACAGTTCCGTTGAACTTTTGCTTCGATGGAAATCTGCGCAAGTCAACCGCATTGCCGAAATCGATTAATTGTAGGATGCAGTCGTCCGAATCCTTTGTTAATCTGTGAAATTGTAAAAGGAATTAAATTTACGACCAGCGAATTGTTGGGAAGAACTACTTTTTCATGACTAGGAAATTATCCGGCTTTAAGTCCAAATGGAGAATGTCTCCACGGTGTAGCTGCTCAATAATAACCAACATTTGAAACGCGAGTATAAAAACAACGGTTTCGTCAACATTCTTTCCAGTTCTGTTAAAAACATTGTTGACCACGTCGAGTAAAGTCCCGTAGGGGGAAAAACTCGCAAAAATGAGTGTCGCATTGTTACCAACGATCGCGTATTCAGGTGTCATGAAGGCGGACATCTGAAAATATAACAATTTTGGTAATAATTGCAACGGAATTGAAGATTAAAATGAAATTACCAAGTGCTCTGGAATACGTTTCTGCAATTCCAACAAAATATAAAGTTCCCACAAATTCGGAGGCATTTCCTTTTTGACAGCAAAGGTAATGTCTTTTTCTGCCAGTTTGACTCTGCGAAAATGATTAGATTTGTCGTCACCTGCAGTTATTTCGTGTAAATTGTACTTACTTGTAGACGCGTCCGTAAGCTCCTTTTCCAATGAGTTTTGAAACATTGAAGTGCGTGTCCTTAAACACAATTTTCTGATTAACCGCTACTGGCGCCACATTTTGCACCATCACTATCGTCTCCAATTTTTCTAAATCAGCAACAAATCCCAAATTTGTTAGAATTGCATTTCGAAGTTGGTCGTCGAAAGGGTCTAGGGATGATCGGCTGATTTTGCTTTCTATGACCATTCTGGAGTCTTCCAAATTAGTATCGTCATTGAGGTACACTCCGGTATGTAACTTGACATCCGGATTTCCCTCTTCCCAGGCCGGTTCCTTTGAATAAGCCTCACGATTGACAAAATAAATACTTTCTTCCAAATTATTATTTTTCACTCCTTTTACGAGAAACTTGTTGAAGCGCTCCAACTCCTCTTCATCCATCGAGATGCTAAGACGATCTCCCAAAATGCTATTATCTTTTAAAGCATATGACTGAACGTCAACAATCTTCGGAATTGTATCGAAGGTTATCGTGTCGTCAGGGACCTCAATTACTTCCATCTCTGATTCATCAGAACCTTCACTCGAAACCGGCAAAACAGATGAATCTCCACAGTCACCAATCAGAGTTGTCGTGTCGAAATTTTGTTTTGTCCATCGTGCTGAATAGTTGCTTGTTGGCATAGCGAAATCTTCATCAGACAAAGTATTTCCTGCAAAACTTTGTGGCTCATCTTTGATCCAAAATGAGGACAAATTCAATTGATCGATGCGACTCGGCTCCGCAATTTGGGACGGCTCAATTTTAACTGTCAGGCTGTGATTCGGTTTTAGGCTCAGGTTGGGCTTTAAGCTTGACGCTGTTGGCTCAATGGTCTTTTCAACTTTAACTGTCAGGCTCTGATTCTGTTTTGGGATCAAGTTGGGCTCTAAGTTTGACGCTGTTAACTGACTATCTTCGAATATCTCAAATGGGTAATTTTTGCGCTGATCTTTTGCTGGCGAGTTCGGGGAGCTTGAGAATAAGTCTTTGCCAGCGAGCGCTTCCAGTGGAAAAGACATTTGAATTGTAGGCAACGTTTTTTCCACATTGTTAAACGAATAATTCTCGAAATTTGGAAGAGCGTCACTTGTTTGCGAACTTTTTTGACCGTCGAATGCATCTTCGGTTGAACTGGGAGCTGTAACAGTAATTTTCGTGCTGTTTCGTGCAGTCGAAGTTTCCTCGTTCTCTGGCGATACAAATTCGATTGACGATTTCGAGCTTACCGTTTGTGCTGAGCCCTCACTGGTTTCCATAATTGTTGATAATTTTTGAGTTTCATGCTTCTTCACTTCCGTTAACGGATCGACTCGACGAGGTGGGACCGGGGTGCTCATTATTTGTTTAGCCAAATCTGAATTAAAATTTTGCGTGCACAAACTGTAATCCAAATTTGTTGCCTCAGGATCTTCTCTTGACATTATTTGATTTTGCCTGACAAGAGTTTTTCGGTTAGTCTTTCTAATCGCACCAGTTTGTGGGCCAAGTGGACACTCCCCGTGCGTTCGTTTGAGATCAGAAGTTCCAACAACTTCCTTCTTGTCCACCTGCGCATTCTTATCAACTATTTCTGCATCATCTGTGAATACAGACCAACCAACTGGCTGTTCATTCTTCTTTGGCATAGGTTCCCCAGTTGGAACGGTAGGTGCGATGCAAAGTCCGCCTACATTTTCTTGATTTTCTTCATCTGGTAGTGAGACTTTGTTAGGTCCTGGCCATTTAATTTTCTCTCTACAGCCTTCATCGATTTCCATCTCATCGCAATCGTCTGCTTCTATGCATTTGCTTTCATCTGCTTCCATATGCTCAACATTTTTCCGCAGAGGTGTGTAGCTTGGAATGATTGACTTTCTTCCCCCTACTATCGATCGACGATTGTATTTTACACCAAAAGACTGACGGCCGACAACACAAACGGTTTCATCCATACCATCATTATTATTACGTTTCATTGATCTAGTTTTTAGTATTTCTTCCAAAGACAGTTCCGCGTTTGAATGTTCCTCGTAAATGGCCTCTACCTTGCATGCAAAACGTTCATTACTCGGAAGAGCAGTAATGGCATGTCTCTCAGTTACCATATCAAAAAATGGCTTATTCTTTGCCACAAATCTGGAATGTTTTCGCATTGGAATCGTAGGACCTAAGCCCCATATTTTATCCTGTCTTCTTGTGAAATCATTTTCTATACCTTTGTCCTTACAGCGACGGTAATATCGCAATTCTTCGTTAGAGAAGCAAATTGTTGTGTTCGGATGAAGGAAGAACGTATCATAACATGGGAAAACATTCGGTCCGAAGTTCTCATATATGTACGCTGCGATTATAAATGGTGTTTGAGGATCGTTTCTTGGTGGCAATATGTAAACGACCTTCTCCACCTCCTCCGTCTTCTTCTTATCGTCATCATCATCTTGAAATATTGAATTGTTAAATGTTGACTTCTGATTTTTGCTTTTATCATAAACACTTTTGCTAAGCAATTTCTTCGACCAAGGCCCCGGCTCCATTCTATTCTCAATATCACATCTCTCAATATCTTCTACGAAAGAAGTTGACAGATCTAACTGCTTCCTTTCTTCTGATTCGGAAGGTCCTTCGAATATTTTATATTGAGCTTTCTTTACCGAGGATATGGTTTCTCTTTGACGAACTGTGCCAGGAGTGTGGCTCTTAACAGCAGTTCTCGTACTGCCTACCTTTTTGGCTTTTTTGAACGTGAGCAATGATGTGAATGCATGCCTCTGAGCCTCCATGGTTTTAATGAAATCGGGGCGATAGTCTTCTTTTAGGATCATTCGTTGACCAACCGAAAATTGGAACCGAGTGTAGGCCTCTTTTAATTGTTCGACTGGTTCGGCACGAGCGTCCAAACCTTTTTGATAAATTTTCCCGGCTTTTTCGAAGTTATCGATGAAGTCATAGTAGAAGGCCCAAGCGATATAAAATTCCGACACCCTAGACCCTTTGCCGCTGTTATACATTTTTTCATAATATCGGGTGGGATCTTTTTTCGAATCGATCTGTGAAGGAAACATTTTGATTTCTCTTCTAATAAACGAAATACAAAGTTAAAACTTACGAATTTTGTAAAGATTCTGACAAATCGTGGGTCCTGATCGTATTGGGCCTTTTTTTCGAATTTGACAAGGCATTTCTTCAGAATTTCATCTAATTTCGCTTCTTTTCCGCTTTTCGGGAAGGTTTGTTCAATGAAGTGGATGTACTCAAGCCAACTTTCGAGAGGATCATCCCCTACATATAATGTCAAATATAATGTCAAATTTATCAGATTTGGTGGATCTTGCACACAGGTACTGTGAGCCTTTGTTACAATTTGTTCCTCACCTTCATAATTTTTAATCGCATTTTCAAGCGCCTTCCTTTGCCTCTCGATTTCCTCCCGCGACTCCAGATTCGTCTCGGCATCCAATGCGGTCTCAAGGCGTTCAGCGTTGCGACCGGTTGCCAGCGGCTGTATATTTTCTTTTGAATTTTGAATATTCATTCTGGAAGCAAACCAATAACGAGCAAATAAATATAACGACAAGAGTCAAATTCCTCGATTTATTTTACGGTTTGAAAAACGGGAGACGTTGATACACGCTTTGAGTGCGGCTTCGGCTTATGCGAAAGTATGACGAAATTCATGATATGTCAAGCACTACATCATGAAAGTTTGTATACTTTGACATAAGGCGACGCCGCATTAATAGCGTAGATTCCATGTCGCCTTGAATTTTGTGCCTCTGATACCATTAAGAAAGCCAGTAGAAAATTCATAAGAATGTTTGGACTCGTACCAAGTACAACGGTCCCATACGTTTGTTACGAGACATTTTATTTTGTGGGAGTGAGGGGAATGCTTTTAATATCGTCTAGACATGACGAATCAGCGAAAATAATTCCCCTAAGGGGACATTTACAAAGTACGCACGAGGAGGGGTTAGGTAAAAGCGTACGGAAGCGTGCAAGGGGGAGGGGGTGAGGTTTGCCAAAAGCGTGCGTACTTATGGGCTGAAAATGCAAGATTATTTTTGACCCGTACTATGGTGCCATTTATAAATTACGTAACGCAAAAATGAGGACTTTCAGACCTCCCCCCCCCTGTCACGCTTGCCTCATACACATTTATGAACGACCCCTATGTACGAGGGCTCATGCTTTGACGCACACGTTTGTAACACATCAGCTAAGAATCGCTGAGTAAGGGGAAACTTTGGTGGCATGTAGAAAGTTTGGGTGAAGTGTCTTTGTACTTCGGACGGGACTATCAACATTGCTTTTAGCAATTTTCGTAGTCTTTTATAGTACGCGGTATATCAGATCAAGTTGCAGTCCAACACAAATTTATACTTTTTGTTTCTGTTCAAAGTACACCCGTCAGAGGTGCACACAACACAAACAGCAGTACTATAACATTTAGCAACATTTCTTCGACACTATGAAATGAGAATTGCGTGCGTACTTTTAGTGGGGAGGGGGGTCTCGAAAAGCGTGCAGGGGGAGGGGGGTGTCAAAAATCAGACTTTTTGTGCGTGAGAACTTTGTGAACGGCCCCTAAGTTTTTCTACCTGAAAGGTACGTATGTCCAATGATTCAAGTTCAAAGATGAACAAAATCGGTCAACTGGTTCCGGAGATATGATCGAAAAAGTGAACAAAAACATAGTTTTTCGAGGGTTGGTGAAACTTTTTCACAAATATCTCAGCAAGTATGGCCCAGAAATTGTTCATTTAGTGTCAAATGAAAGCATTTGATCTCACAAAACTGGGAATTTGTTTTTGTGGAAATCGGTTCAGAGGTCTGGGCACCAGGACCAATGGAATTGACGAAATTTAGTTTCTTGGCAGCATACGAAGGCAGATGGTTTTTCGTCTACTTTTGCTCAACTATGCAATATGGAGAATGTGAGTTTCAGGGCTTTAAAGAAAAATGGCCCAATCCAGGAATACAACCACTTCTAGAATTGGACGGGATGGCCCATATCTCTAGAATTTTGAGAGTTAGAAAGTTGCTTCCAAAGGCAAAGTTGCGGAGAAACACAACGAAATGACACGTATCAGAATAGATTTGGCAAACCGAAAAGATTTTGCAAATAGGTGCGAACTTATCACAATTGCAAATTGTGGTAAAGTTTTCAAAACTATCAGAATTCCAACAGAAATTACCCAAGGCAAGTACAGCAATTGTAGAAGTAGATATATTCCGGAATGGGGTAATTTTTCCTCAAAACCCTGAGACACGTGTTCTCTAAAGTTTTATCCTCTACAAATTTGTCTTTGGAAGCAACTTTCTAACTTCCACAGTTCTAGAGATATGAGTCATCCCTCCTGATTCAGGAAGTGGCTGAGATAAGTTCGAAAAAGTGGTTTTTCGAGGGTCGGTGAAACGTTTTCGCAAATATCTCAGCAGGTATAGGCACGAAAATTGTTCATTTTGGTGTTAAATGAAAGCATTTGATCTCAGAAAACTGGGAAAATTTTTTTTGTGAAAATCGGATCGGTGGTCTGGGCACTGGGACCAGTGGAATTGGCGATATTGAGTCTCTCGGCCATATACGAAAGCAGATGGTTTTCATCTATATTTGCTCAACTATATGCAATATGGAGATTTACTGTCACAGGCAATGTTGTAGAGAATAAAATTTTAGGGAATACGTGTTTCAGGGTTGTAAGAAAAAATGGAACAATCCTGGAATTTTACCACTTCTAGAATATTTTATTAGAAAATTTTGTTCGTTCCGAAGCTCTAAGCGTCACCCAAATTGATATCAGTTGTTTTGGAAGAAGGGACGAGGACTTGCGTCACGTTTCCCTTTTAAAAAGGGTTTTTGTTGTGATATCAGTAGTTTTGGAAGAAAAGAGGAAACGAATTTTGGAGAAAAAATTTCCGGCGAAAAAAATTTATCCCCTCAACTTCCTCTACAACATATCAAAAGTTTTTTTTTAGTCCTTGCCTATTTTCCGCCATTTTGGCGGTCACCCTGATACACTACACACCCAACCAAACAATTTTCCCTTTGACACCAAACCTCTATCTCGAACACCCAACCTTGTCTCATACAAAATGTGCTATCATACACATTACTCACACAAACACATACATATTTGCTTTATATAGCGCCTTCTAAGAGCCCTGGCGCCCAAACGAGGCAGGTACTTCCCCTTTTTAGGTCTTTTTTCTATGATAGAAATTCCCTATTGTGGACACTCCATCCGTCCGTCCGTCTGTCTGTCCGATGTCTGTTCCACTTATGGCGAAAAATTGCAAAGCCAGCTATGAGTTGATAGTTCAAAAATTCACTCACCACTACCACTACACGCACAAGTTCATGAGGCGGGCAATCACATAGTGCATAATAGTAGCAGCGATGGCAAATAATTGTTAGTTGGCAGCTGGCAATATATAGCCTGTAGTTGATAGCTTCACTACATGAGCCATGAAAAAAGTTCTCAGTCCAATAACCGACGTTCTTGCCAGTCACATTTGTGACCAATACAGTATCATATGTGGCTCAAAGCTACAGTCATATTTAATTCATCGTTGGATGACCGACATGTATCGCTTCAAGTTAGTCCACTGAAATGTATACGAGATGCAAGCGACGTACTCTTACAGCAAGACTGAAAACAATTTCGTAACTGCATGAGCCATGAAAATATGTGGTAGCTGAAAATCAATTTTATTATTACAGAGATGTTTACTCACCAACAACTGACAATCGACTAACGAAATTACTCGCTCAGCTCTCATCTTTATATCCGCCAATTTATAATTTCATAATTTATAAATTATAAAATTATAATTTACAAAAAAAATTGTAATTTTAATTTTAAAAATTATAATTTTATGATTTGTAATTTATAATTTAAAAAAATATAATTTTATAATTTGTAATGTACTAATTTAATTATAATTTTGTCATTTATAGTGAATATTGAGTGCAAGAATAATTGGCGTACATGTTTATCGGTTGACAGCTGCGAATCGACTAACGAAATTACTCTGTCAGCTCCCGTATTTGTATGAGTCAATTTGTCATTTTATAATTTGTAATTACAATTTTTATTAGTTATAAATTTATAATTAGTCGTCCTCATATTTGTTCGTGTTGCACTTCGGTTTCCGAGCGTGGAATTCATGGCTTAAGTTGTCAGAAGAGCGTCGGACGTCTTCCGAGGCATACGGAGATCAACAAAATCTTGCTACAGGCACTGTCGTAGGTCAATTTTCACGCCACGCTCGAGTCGCCCGATTTACACCGCGATGTCAGTAAGCAGCCCTACGGTTTAACGCTTGTTCCGTTAGCTAACGGTCGTCACTTGCTGGGATACTTTGGCCCCAAGCCATATCGATATATCCACTCGTCAAGCTAGACGCATAGCAGAGCTCGCATCCCGCACAAAGCACAGAAAATATTCCAAGTTGAAGGAAAATGGTTATATTTTCAACGCTTTCGCCGTCGAAACACTCGGCCCATGGTCATCAGACGCCCGTAATCTCGTCAACAAAATCGGACCATTACTTAATGAAATTAGTGGCGATCCACGATCACAGGCATATTTGGTCCAGCGCATTTCTTTGGCCATCCAAAGAGCCAACGTTTCTTGCATTTTGGGCACACTCCCACCAGCATTGAATCACCTGGATCAGGTATTTTATCTTTGAGCTTTCTTTTTCTTAACCGTGTATAGCATATCTAAACTCTTTTGTTAATAAATAAACTATTTAAATTGAAAGGATTAAAAATTATAAAATTATAATTATAAAAGTATAATTACGAATTATTAAAGTAGAATTTTGTAATTTATAGTGAATATTGACTGTAATTTTATTTCGCATACATGTTTATCGGTTGAGAGCTGCTAGTCGACTGACGAAATTACTCGGTCAGCACTCGTTTTTATATCCAATTTATAATTTTATAATTTATAACAATAGCTCATGGCAATGTCGATCAATTTCAAAATAGAAAAAAGACCCACCAGGCTTTAAACCGGTTGTTTCCTGTTTAAAATTTCTTATGACGTAGAACGCCCACCCGAAGGTCCCTGCAAAATTTCAAGAAAAATTATCGAGCCGTTTTCGAGCACGAGCCAAAAAAGTCGGTTTTCATACAAATGGCCCTGGAACTAACTAACTAACCCACTAACTAACACACTAACTAACTAACAAACTAACGTAGGATGTTTGCACTAACTTTGGCTTCTATGAAACAGCACTTTTTTTATAGGAAATGGTCATTTTCTAAAGGTCGTATCTTCGGATCTACCGAACCGATTTTAATGAGTGAAAAGACACTTCGCCTTAGAATTTTCCGTAGAATCCATGAAAAGTATTTTCCAGGGGTACGTCGCAAGGGGGGGGGGGGGGTGGGAAGTCAAAACTTAGCTGTATATAGGGCTCCGCAGTCTACGAAAAAAAATTTCTTCAAGGAGACATGAAAGAGAGAGAGAGAGAGATGAAAAATGGTTGGCTTTACTAATCGGAAGCTGAGGAAACTGAAACTCGAGTGAATTTTTACGCTTGCAGCACTATTTAGAATGGTTTGGGTGACGGACGGACGGACGGACATCTTTTTTATTGCTGATTCGTCATCTAAGCACCATGATCGATGCTCCCCACCTACTCCCCGGTCGAAATTGGGGTGGTTACAAACGTCGTGGTAAACGCATAAGACCCCTTTTCGAAGAACTTCGTTCTTCGTACGGGTCTAAAAAATTGAAAATTTGGAAAAAAAGTTTTTGAAAATCGGTTGAGTTTTCCTCGTGTTATTGTGTTGACAGACAGGCAGACAAATTTTTTTTTACAGATTCGGCATTTAAGGACCATGACTGCTACTTGCAAACGTAAACGGCCCATCACGACATGGCATGAATGACTCAAATAAAGTTTGTTCTTAAATTTTTTAACATTCAGGCCAAACACAATCTAAACTTTTCCAATAAAAATATACTTTGAATTTTCCGGTATTAATAACAGTATCTATTTGTTGGTCAAAATCGGTATTCGGTGTTGGGGTTCCCTGGTATCGATACCCCAACTTTACCGTCATTACCTTAATTTCGAACAGTATGAGAAACATGAATGAAAATAAATGATATTTATCTATTAGCTTTCTTGTTATTGCTACATCACTTGAAAATCATTCCGATAAAAAGAGCCCAATCTTTGTGTTCCACACAAATGATAATGGCTGGACAACGCTTGCCTGTGAACGCCATTAACCGCTTATTTTTCAGATAACGGGATCATCTCTACCATTCATAATTTCTAAACATCAGAGATGATCCCTTTATCTGAAAAAACGGTTCGATCAATGGCGCTTACAGGCCAGCGTTGTCTAGCCATTATCAGTTGTTTTCCTATGCACAAGTACGGAATTGCTTACAAAATGAGCCCGCCGATAAACGAATACGAACCGAAAATTGGACGATATTTGCACCAGTTACGTGCCATGTGCTATAATTGTAAGCACTCTGTTCAAAACAAAGCAGCTTTGTTCTTAATAAAGGGCTTACAAATTATAGCACATGGCTCGTAGCTTATCTGTAGGCTTTGCTTTAGGTTTTAGAATGATATTCATTTCACTTATTCATCACAAACTTTGGGTCGTTAAAATTGTTTCAGATGAATATAACATAATATACATAATACATAATATAACAACACTTTATTTCATTTTATTTAACAAATAAAATTGAATCTAAAAAGTTTTCTATGTTCTGTCGAAGCGTTAAGTCAAATGATTTTTTTATATTGAAAAAGACCAATAACAAAGGAAAAAAAAAATCTAAAAAGTACAAACTTACATAAATTAATTATTAAAACGACAATCCTTTGCGATGACGGGAACCACTTACTTCACTATTTTATTTTTCAATTATTATTTATATTAGCACGTCCTGGACTGGACCGTTTTATTCAACTTTCAAAACTAAAATGAGAGCAAAAAAATCCGTGCCGCATGTATCTCATATCGACGATTGCGACAATGTTCGAAAAGATAAAAACCCAACCGATATTTGTTATATTCACAATCATTGCGTTTGAAATATTTTATAGGTCATGGTTATTTTTAGACCCTTACGAAGAACGAAATTCTTCGGAAAGGGGTCTATTGCGTTTACCACGACGTTTGTAACCAGCCGAATTTCGACCCGGGAGTAGGGGCGAGCAGCGATCAAGGTCCATAGATGACTCATCAGCAATAAAAACATATGAAGGGACCCGTATACGTATCAGAATAGGTGCGGCAAACAGAGTTGATGTTACGAAAAGACTCGAACGTATTTAAGTAAACATTGCCTTACATTAAATTGTATTGGAAATTGCCGATAGGGCAATCTGTCTGGGGCTGACTTTAGGACCGATCTTCATCCGACCATCACTTCAGTGTCAGAATCAATAGCAAACGCGGGACAAGTTGATGTTTTATACAGATTTCTCTAAGGCATTTGACCGGATACGTCATGATCTGTTATTATTGAAACTGAGGAAATTCGGTTTTAATGAATGTCTAATTGATTGGTTTGCCTCATACCTATCAAGTCGCTCTCACTTTGTTGCCATTGGTGGAGGGTGCTCAAGAAGGATTCAACCTATGTCAGGTGTTCCTCAGTGATCGATTCTTGCCCCTTTTTTGTTTATAATTTTTATTAATGATTTGATTGCATCGTTAAAAACCGCCTCCCCTACAAAATCCGGAGGCACAAAATCCAGAGGCGTCAAAATCCGGACAAAAATTCCGGAGGCTACAAAATCCGGAGGCGTCGAAATCCGGAGACGTCAAAATCCGGAGGCTTCAAAATCAGGAGGCGGCAAAATCCGGTGGCGTCAAAATCCAGAGGCATCAAAATCCTGATGATGTTGTTGCGTCTGGATTTTGCAGCCTCCGGATTTTTATTATTACTAAGTATACAATAATGTATTTTGAATTTTTTACAAATTTAACATTTAACTTAAAATATATCACAGCGAATGAATGATTGTAATTCATTCGCGACGCGACGGTCTTAATTATATTTAATATTCGGGGGGCTCTGCCCCCTCACTCCCGCGCCTGCGGCGGGCTTATTTTTTACTCCTTCGGTTGGCTTTCTTTACGCCTTGCAGGCGGCCGAACGTGCATGAGGCTCTGCCCCTTAGACCGCGCAAGGGGATATTTCCCCTTGACCCCCTATGTGGGGGCTGCCACCCCTCGACCCCGCTGTTATTTTAAATTTTATTCGCGGCTTGCGGCGCAGCAATACATATTCATAACACAACTTGTATAAGTAAACTGCTGTAAATAACAATACATATTTCGCCCTGATTTTGTCCAGATGTTATCCTGATTTTTTATTTTCTTCTGGATTTTGACGCCACCGGATTTTGACGCCTCCGGATTTTGACGCCTCCGGATTTTGTAGCCTCGGGATTTTGTGCCTCCGGATTTTGTAGCGGCACCTTAAAAACCTCATTCGGATTTGTCGATGATTTAAAAATACTTCGTAAGGTGACTATTTGTGTAAGGTGACGTCATATTTGTTATTCTTCTATGCACCAAATTCACAACTACCCATATTATGAAGATTGGGTGGGCCTAGGAACGTTACTTTCATGCTATACATTGAAGAAAAATCCTATACAGAATTTGTCCCCACCAGGATTGAACCCGGATATTCTTTGTGGAAAGCCATTGAGTTAATCCGTTCCCTGGGGGCTCATTACAAGTAAGAATTTCATTTGCATAGGCATGTCACTCTACTCGAACTCATACGGAGATTATTAAAATTTTGAACGAATTTTAATTATTTCTTGATTTTTGCCGATTATTGTACGGTAGACACAAAAAAATGTTAGAAAAATACTTTTATTGAAATTTTGCGTACATCTGTGAAAATTCATATGAAGTTCGAGTAGAGTGACACGCCTACGTGTTAGGCATCCCCAGCATGCATTTACCTGTAAATCAAAGTGACTTTCGGCATTTTTCTACTCTTATAGTCCTTCCCAAAAAAGCCAAATAATGACGAAACACACGGACGGCCACTTAGGCAGGCTCATGGAAGTTCATGAAATTTCATGGAGGTTCTCGAAAAATAAATTTTTGTTCAGCCTTAATGAATTTTATACTTCCAAGTCAAACTGTTTAGGCGTTATTTTGAAGTCCTATCTAGACTCAAAATTTCATAGAAGACCGTTTTCCAAAAACTGTGAAACTCACCGAGGCCTGGAGCAAAGAAGTTGTGAACTAAGAAAGCCACTTGACGGACTCTCTTGACACCGAAACACTTCGGATGCGTCCAGCACATGAAAAAGTATTTTCTCGGGACTATTTTGAACGGAATAAACCAAAGTTGCCCTAACACCACTCCTCATCTTTGACAAGTTTCATGCACTTTTCCTAAAACCCACGTTTTACGCGGTTTCCACGTTTTTTTGACTATTTTGCTCTGGGGAACCCTCAGGACGGCTTTGGATTCAGATGGCTCCATATACACTTTTTATCAGTGACACATTTAGAAACTTTTTAGAGGTGGGGCCCCGAACTTTTCGACAAGTTAATTTTCCCATACATTTTTGGACCACCCTAAAGCACAGGCACCGGGTCCAAATTTGTTTTGGAATATAATTCGGTACACGATTATCTCTCAAATAGAAAAAGAATCAACAAAATCAGTTAGGATTTATCCAATTTATGTATGCACACACGTTGGGCCCTAGTAGGAACTCAGTTTTAGGGTTCTGACTGAGTCCAAAGGTTTATAATCAAAAAATTTTCTGCCATAAAACGGGAGACAGTACTAGACCTTTCGATTAAGTGCCCTAGCTATATCCTAGGGCCCAATCTCAAAAAAGTTTCTATTACAAATAGTAGGGCTTTCATAGACCTGTCAATTAAAAAAACAATTATGAAAATCGGAAAAGATTTACTCGAGTTTTGTACAAAAAGCACGTATGGCCCTAGCATAGACTCGGTTTTAGTGCCCTAGCTAAGTCCAAGGACTCAAATTGAAAAAAGTTTATTCTATAAATTTTCGACAATGCCCAGATATTTTAAACAAAAAAAAATTTATGAAAATTGGAAAAGATTTACTCAAGTTAGTTACAAAAAACACGTATGGCCCTAGCATAGACTCGGTTTTAGTGCCCTAGCTAAGTCCAGGGGCTGAAAATACAAAGTTTCTTCCAAAAATTGTCGGGCATACCCAGACCTTTCAAAGAAAAAAATATATGAAAATCGGAAAAGACTTACCGGAGTTATGTACAAGAGACCACTAAAGCGGCCTTATCTCGGCGGGTTTTCTATTACCATTCAGTGGAAAAAGTTTTTGAAAATTGGTTGAGTTTTACTCAGATTATCTTGACTGATTGCAGATTTGCAGATTCGGCATCTAAGGACCATGAACGGTGCTCGCCCCAACTCCGTTCTCCATACGGGTCTACAAAATGTCAATTTTGAGTGGCGCAAGTTTACTCTAATATACTTAATACGTAAGACATAAAAAGTTATTAAAAAATAAGTGAAAACTCAGACGTGACAGCGAAAAATTTGTCACATTAAACTGGCAGTGTTCGGTGAGAATTATGTCTAGGTAGAGCGTCACATGACAAAAAGAATGACAATTGGTGGATATGATTTTTTTAGAAAGTCTATCGGTCTCGTTCACATGGCACTGAGACTTAGAGATTTCTATTTGAAGATTCTTACTGTGGATTTATATAGCAACGCGAGAATGACAGAAATTTCTTTTGTTCTCATGCTACATTTCATTGTTAACAATTGTCAAACTCGCATTTGCAATCGTTTTTTGTCGATTGATTCAATTCAATTAGGCAAACTTAGGCAAAAGAAGACCTCCAACGCCAGTTTGACATTTGATAACAATGAAATGAAGCGTGAGAACAAAAGAAATTTCTGTCATTTTCGCGTTGCTATGTAAATCCACAATTAGGAGCATAGCGAAAGTCAGTGTGGGTGAGTAATAACAGGCTGTCAGGGATGATTTTGAATGCATAGTTTCCGAGTGTTGCGCATATAGGGGTATGCAAACAGAAGGTGTATGAATTCAAAAGTTAGGAAACTATGAAACTATCTCCTTAGCGGGTGACATACGACAGTGTCGCTGAGAAACAATGACATAAGTAAAAAAAGTACGATTACGATGATGATGTAAGAAACAGTGCGCGAGTTTGATCAAATTTGATGATTGATGCTTAAAAAACAACACGCCGCGCCGTTACGTTTTTTCTTTCAAAAGCGTGTGCGAAAATTTTTTTCGCAGAACCGAATATGAAAAAAAAGGCTGGGATGCACATATTTGCCAGGGCGCGAAAAATTTTATGTCGCAAAAAGTCGCAATAGCGACAACGACAAAACAAAGAAGTTCAGCCATTTCTGAAATCTATTGTATCGCGTCAAAGCCAAAAGGAATTTGTAAATTGTTGGACGATTCGGTAAAATTACTGTAGAACGCGATTGCTAAATTTATTGTTAAAGATGAGTGCCGTTCTCTTCGCTTGCTCGAAATGTTTTTCACGACATCCATTCGAAGAATTATCAAGTGGGCAGCAGTTGTGCAAGGTAAAAAAAATGTTTGCATTTGTCATCACAGCAGAAATAAAAATATTGAATTCTGCAAAATGGTCACAAAGTGTTGTTATTCTGAATGTGTATGGTTGTGACCTTCGACGGGTACTACAGAGTGAATGTCAATGCCAAAACGTTGCAACAAAAATATTGCTTGAAGGTTAAAGCCACGTCTTTCGTTTTAACTTTCTTTAAGATGTAGATCAACCAATGACTCAGACATGTCCCATACGATCCTCTTCGTGTTTGTGCTTTTCATAACAAATTTTGTATTTGAGGACCTATAGAGTCATTTTTTTATCAACATTTTAATTTAACGAGAGAAGAGAAAGGGTGGGTGTACGAAAGTATATTTTCAGTTTCAAATGTTCAATGTGATTGCAAATGTCCGAAATGCTTTCTGTTGCATTCGTTGATTGGAACAAGTATAGAGCTAATGAATTCAGTGACTCACTGATGTCAAGACATGAATTACAAACACCATGAGTCGGACCGTAGAGCCTTCCCATTCGTTTGGAAGCATTTACGTACTCTCTCTTGTACATTTAAACTGGTCCAACGCGTAAGCGTTTATCGGACAAATTTGTGCTTAATGAGAATAACTTTCTATGTGTCCTTTTTTGGACTAGTGATTTTAGATAATTGTTGTAGAACGAGCAAAGCGATTGAATTTTTGAATTTTTTCCGTGAGAAATAACTGAAATATTTCAAAAAGTTAGCAATATTCTTGTCATCTATGCGTTGAGTACGACATTGTCTCGTGTCAAAGTATAGCGAATTTCAAAATGAAGATTCTATTATTGTGTTACGCATTTCACCATGAAAAACGCTTTACTTTGACAGATGCCTATGTCGCAGAATGTAACGTGTTTGTTTAATGCGTCATTTATTTCTTGTTTCATGATACAATTGGTGACGAGTCCGTTGCGCTATTTTGAATAACTAGAGACCGCTATGAAATGATAAGTTGGTACGCCGGTGCCTAGGTAGAACACTCATGTGAATGACAGTTCGTTACACTAGGGTGTTCCACGAAATAAAGGATAGCCACAGGTTGATCTCGTTACCCTACACAAAAAAATTTTAGGAGTCCAAAAGGCGCAAAAAATTTGTTTTTGAATTTTTTGACTGCAAACTGGCCGAAAGAAAATTCAAAAATGTGATTTTTCCGCCATTTTTCAAACGCTCGAAGCGCCATCCTATCGCATTTTATGTAAAAAAAAAAAAAATTTATAGAAGGCGGGGCGTGACAGTCTTTTGTTTTGATATTTGCAAGCTGAAGTTGCAACCGAAACTAACTTCATTGCAACAAAATCAGCTGACTTCATTGAAAAGTTAAAAAATCAGCTGATTTTTTGCATCTGCAGCTAACTTCACGTTGAATATTAGTTGCAAAGTTTAAAACAAAAGACTGTCACGCACCTGAGGAGGCCTATTTCTGTACCTATCAAACGGCACCTCACCCGTCAAATTTGATCAACAAATGAATTTTCTGGAACGATTTTTGTGAACGCATAAGTTTCCTCAGGAAATTTTGGAAACTCATCAGGACATTCGTCTACAAAAATCGCTCTATAAAATTCATTTGTTCATCTAATTTAACGAGAGAGGTGCCGTTTGATAGGTAGAAAAATAGGCCTCCTATCAGATAGATTGATATCAAAAATATTTTTTTTACATAACATGCGATACGATGGCGATGCGAGCGTTTCAAATTGGCAGAAAAATCAAATTTTTTCTTTCAGCCAGTTTTCATTCGAAAAATTCACAAAATAAACTTTTGAGCGTTTTGCACTCCTACAATTTTTTGTGTAAGGTAACGAGATCTGCATGTGGCTTTTCTTTTTTACGTGGAACACCCTAATTAAACACCGGTTCCATTCTCTAACTCAGCTTTCATTCACATGTATGTTCTACCTCGATTCAGGCGTACCAACTTATCATTTCTCTGCAGCGCTATTTGCGCGCTAATTTACAGCTCATTAGCGAATTCAGTTTGAAACGCACATTTTTTTTCATTTTAGCGTTAGAACAAGCGTTAGTGATTGGGATCAAAATATATAGGGAAGCCAATAGCGGAATTGTTGGTATAATTTTTAAAGAAAAGTAGATTGAAGTTTGAATTTCGTTACAAACATAAATGGTTTTCCTCTCAATGAAAAGAAAATTGTGATAATTCAAATTGGCCTTTCTAATTCAGATTTTGTTTCACAGGAATGCCGAGGAACGTTCCCAATTGTGAAATGCACTTATTGTCGATCTGAATTCCAGCAAACGAGGTAATTACTTGAATTTACTTTCTTAATAAATTACTAAATTTCATTTGACTAATAAAAAAAAACTTTTGGTTAACATCCCTTTTACCCTATAATTGTTGATTGGCAATCCCCTTAAAAATGAGTAGCAAAGGCAACACATCCGCAATATGCAAAAAGTGTGACCAGAATGTGAAACAACACGGAAAACCTTCAGCATGTGAATGTTGCAACATTATTGCAGCATTTATTGGATCGAAATGTCAAAGGTTCGTACCAAATGTTTTTTTTTTTCTTTACTCCATTCATAAAATGCGAGAAAGCAAAATTGGCCAACGTTTGATCAAAGAGACACGAAATACAAAAAGGTCTCATAGACTCACGAAGGATTTTATAAATTGGATCCGACATCGATTGTCGGTTGGAGGGACCAAATAAAAGATAAACATCTCAGGAGCCTTCCAGGCTGTTTAGTACCTTTCGGTGTAAGGTCTTCATGCCACAGCACCTGAGTCAAGAACCATTCTCCTCCACGCCACCCAATTACTTGCCAAGCAGATGGTTCAGTCCAGTTCTCTAACTTCTAAATCAGATTTTATAGAATTCTTTGGCAGAATATTATCACCCATTCTTTCAACGTTACCAAACCATTACAGACGGCTAGCCCTCGTCGCTTCCTCTACCGAAAAAAAAACCTTTAATTTTCTCTAGTATCCTCCTTACTAACATAATTATCTCATTCCCTGCGATTAGACTGAGCTATGCTCTACATGTCTTGAACCAAATACCCAATCATACGTGTGGTTTGTCGTTTAGTTTCTCCTATATCAAAACAAAACAAAATCGGGTGTTATATCCTCCCAGCTTCGGCATGCTAAAAGCAATTCTACGAAGCTATAAACTATTGTTAATCTGGAAGTAAAGAGAGTCGCTCCTAAAGGTCCAGATCTTGAGATCATTTCAGTGTCCCAAGTCCATTGAAATATCTGAACTTTTTTCTGTTAAGGCTTCGTCTACCTCAATGACCTCTAGTAAATAGAGTATTACATGTAGCTTAAGACTGCTAGCTCGATTACAACCTTTCAAATTTAGGACCGTGGAGGCCAGAGTTTGCGGTCACAAGTCTAGCTATCAAAAGGCTGTCCGCAAGGCGGTATACTCTCACCGTTGCTGTGGTGCATGGTTGCCGACTCCCTGATCAAGAGGTTGAATGAGACAGGCGCTCATGCGCAGGGTTATTCGGACGACCTGACTATTCTAGTTAAAGGCAAGTTCGAATGTACCCTGAGAAGTCGCTTGAGGAGTTCGCTGAGGTCAGTGGAAGAATGGTGTCTGAAAAAGGGCTTGAAAGTCAACCCCGACAAAACAGACATTGTGCTTTTTAGTAAAAGGAACGCAGGACACGATTCAGTGGGGAACTTCAGTCTATTCGGAAAGGTTGTTGAACCTAGCCCAAAAGTAAAGTATCTGGGGGTTACTGCCGACTAAAACCTCAACTGGATCGAGCATGTCAAGTACAAATCATAGAAAGCGGTAGCCGCTTTCTGGATCTGTCGAAAGACTTTTTCAAGGGACTGGGGAATACCGTCTAGAGTCATATTGTGGGTCTATGAGACGGTGGTCAGACCCATGTTGAGCCATGGCTGCGTAGTTTGGTGGCCTTGGCTTAACGTGGAGTGCGCAAGGAAGGAGTTGATTGAAATTCAGAGGCTTGTGTGCATCTGTGTCACGGGAGCTATGAAAACTAAAGCCACAGCAGGCATGAAAGCCCTCATTGCGCTAACGCCCATCCAGACGATCGTTAAAGCAAGAGCCTTTGCTGCAGCAGACAGGCTGAAGCAAAATGGTCTCTGGATGAGAAATTTCGAATCTGGCCATGGGAAGATCCTGAAAGTGATCAACGACAGGGTCTTCGATATGCCCAGAGATCGCATGATTTCACAGGTCGACCTTATTAGGCGATACCAGATCGTTATACCGGACAGGGCGGATTGGCTAGAAAATTGGCCGACCTGCCTGCCGGCTGATGGACTGGTGAGCTTTACGGATGGGTCGAAAACTGAGGAAGGAGCGGGAGCCGGAATCTAATCGCAGGATCCGGTGAACTGCGCCAGTCTCTATTTGGGAAAGTTAGTGAACGTCCTCCAAGCAGAGACGTTTGCTACATTGATGGGAATGATGAATTTAGCTCGCGTCGCCTGTGACAATTTCAAAACTGGTTAAAGAGCTAAAAGGTACCCTAAACCGATTAAGATTGAGAAATCAGATCACGTCCCTAGGGTCCCGAGACGCACTGGTGTAGACGGTAATGAGAAAGCAGACGAGCTGACCAGACAGGGTTCAGCATTTGTCTGAACATTCAGTTCAACCCAGAAATCGAAAGGAACGATAAATGAAGACTTAAAACAAAGACCCAAAACCCCACATCCCGATCCCACACTCTGTGTTGAAGGGTGGTGGAAAACGGGGTGCGGGCTGAGTCCGCAAAAAGTTGGCGTGGGGCGGAGGAAAGCACACGAAACTCTTCTTCCCGGCGCCTGACGTGAAGTGGGTCAAGGAACTTCTCAGAATGGACCGTTGTGGCATTAGGAGAGTAGTGGGAGCTATTACGGGTTGAACAAGCACTTGGAAAAAATGACCATATTGGATGATCCAAGATGCGACTGCGGCCTGGAGGAGGAAACGGGCGTCCACGTAATATGTGCGTGCCCGAAGTTTCACTTGTTAAGGAGCATGACATTGGGTGGTTATGTGATTCAACCTCCGTTATCTAAGACCTAGTATCCATCGCTCTAGACAAGTTCTTGGTAAGAATCAAAAGGTTTTAAGGAAGAAAACAAAGGATCAACAGATCTGTGTTTTAGGAGCCAGGAATGACCCATCCCACCCTGATAAATTTAAAAACCTTTGAAATTAGAGATCCTCCTGTTATATTAACTTGCAGCTTTGTCAGACGGTCTTAACTTAAGAGCACGTCGCAAAAATGGAAACTGTCAAATTTGCGATGTTTTTTAAGGAGAGAATCCTGTGAAGTTACAAATTATTCAAAATTATACAGGAGGAGAATCATAAGATTGTGCAACGCTTCGTTTTAACTGTTTCAACCGAAAAACCGGTTTTACTTGAGAAAAATACAAGCGAATACGTGAAAAGAGCGATAAAAGAGCAATCAAAAAGGTGCACAAGCTTACGATTCTGTTCCTGTAGCTCACGTATTGTGAGAGGATAACTCTTACACAAATAATAGATGAACCAGAATTCAAAAACTTTAAGTATGAAGGTACAAATTTGCTCTGAAATAACATCGCAAATACAATTGGAATGCGATGACTTTTCAGAGCAACTTTCGACCTTCGTACTCAAAATTTTTGAATTCTGATTCATCTATTATTCGTGTAAGAGTCATCCTCTTACAGTACATGGGATACAATTTTGAATAATTTGTTGCTCACGCAGGATTATATTCTAAAAAAAAACATCGCAAATTTGACAGTTCACATTTTTGTGACTTGCTCTGAACATGTCGCAAAAACAGTAAAAAAAATTTGCGATGTTTTGACAGAGAAACGACTTGCGATGTTACGTATACTACTACGATATGCTTCAACAATTTAAAAAAAAGAAAAACCACTTGCAAATATAGCTTGTCTACCGTAGTAAACTTATAAGATTAATCAGAGTTCTTCATGATTGAATGTGAAGGTCTAGAATTGCTCTGAAAAAACATAGCATACTGATTTGGATTGCGATGTTTTTTTCGAAGCGACTTTACACCTTCTTATTGTCTGCCTGAATGCCATTTTCACGCAGAATATGATCCATAATTTCACGTAATTCGCTGTTATTGCAAGATATTATTCTGGTAAAACATCGCACTTTTACCAGCTCAGCGACGACAAAAGAGTCTCGAGTATTCGAAGGTGAAGTTCAGTTAGATGTCTTAAGCAACACGCAACAATACATTCACTCTCTCTCTTATGATTCGCAAATCTTTCCCTTTCACAAGCTAATCTTACGTTCAAGATGAAACGATTATAACAAATGAATGGTTTTCGTTCAATTTTGCTTTCTCGCTAAACAATTGTTTGTTCACTATCACAAAACGATATAAGAATTCTCCGGCCATGTTTATGACGCAAAACAATTTACCAAAAAACAGGTGCACAAATTCGGAGTTGAAATATGGACCAGCAGTAAATTGCGATCAGTGTAAACAGCGTTGTGCTTTTCGGCACGATGAAAGTAAAAAGGTTCGTGCTTGATCTGCGATCCTTAAGTGTGCGAAATAGCAATAAATATCCACAAATTCATAAAAACATACGACATTGCGTGTTTATTGGATGGTTAATCATAAAACTGAATTAATGTTAAGCAAATCACTGAGGAAGGAATATTTTTTGGACGAGTGTGACACACAACTGCCCAAAAAATATTTCCCTTAGTTGCGTACTAAGCCTTTACATACCAAGGGTGTGGAAAATCATTGAACGGATAGTTCAGCATGCTTTCTCTACCTTGGTATGTTAAGTATTTTATTAAATTTTAATATAAAAAATCAATTGTCATTAGTTAAGAATGTTCGCTCAGACACCAAGAACATTTTGTTGTTGTATAAATTTTTGTTGTATTTAAAAATCGGAATAAATTTGGTGTTCGCGTAGATCTTCCAATTAATGATGTAAATATTTCACTAGAAGTAAGCTTTTTGTTTGTGTTTAATTTAACAATTAAGCGAACCATTCGACACCATTCCATGGTGAAATGTAAAAAATTCGATGGTTCAGAATTTCGAAATTATTTCACTGAAATGGAAGACGATAAAAATGGAAAAAAGTTACATTGGAATGACATACTTCACACGTTCATTGATGCTAAGGTATCACACATAGCCGTCACGTGTCGTTTTGTGCCGAACGATAAGTAACGTTAAAAATTCAATTAAACATAGAAGGGACCCGTACGTAGTACAGAGTTGATGTTACGAAAAGAGTGGAACGTATTTAAGTAAATAATGCGTTCACATTAGACTGTATTGGAAATTGCCCGTAGGGCAATTTTGAAAAACCCGTCCGAAGTAACGGTGTAAAAAAATTCTCCGAACGCACAAAATTGACCTCCAAGTAGAGAAAAATGTTCTCCTCAATTTTGTCTACAACATAGAAAAAAAACTATTTTTTGGTAGGGCCGACCTTAGTAACTGACCTAGGGCCTTAAATAGAGGCCTCGGATACATACTTCCATAGACAAAAATGTTTCCCTCAATTTGCTCTGCAACATAGCAAAAAACATTTTTTTATGTTAGGGCCGACCTTAGGACCGACCTTAGGACCGACATGAGGCCCACTTGAGCCCTAAGTACAGGAAAAAATTCTTCTATAAATTGTGGGCCATGCCAAGATCTTTCAAACAAAAAAAAAAGTTTCTGAAAATCGGATGAGATTTACTCGAGTTATGTACAAAAAACACGTAGGGCCCTAACAAAGACTCTTTTTTAGTGCCCTAGCTAAGTCCAAAGACTCAAATCGAAAAATGTTTCTTCCACAAATTGTCGGTCATGCCCAGATCTTTCAAAAAAAAAAAAAAATTGTGAAAATTAGAAAAGATTTACTCGAGTTATGTGCAAAAGACCAAAAACCACTTAAACGACCCTAGCTCGGCGTCCCTTGGGCCGACAGTGTCCAGATTCAATTCCATAAAACATTTTTTGACTACCTTTCAGGAAAAAAAAAGTTTTTGAAAATCGGTCAGGATTTGCTCAGGTTATCGTGTTAACGGACAGACAGACCGACAGACAGACCGACAGACCGACAGACGGACATTGTTTTTTTTCGCTGATTTGTCATCTGGAGGCAACAAAAAAAAGGTTCCCTCTTACTCCCGGGTTCGAATTCGCAATGTAACAAACGTGGTAGTAAACGCATCAGACCTACGTACTTCGTACGGGTCTAAAAATCGTACCAGAAAGTTTGACGAAAAATTAATTTTGTGTAATTTTGGATCTATTTATTTGTTCATTTTACTCGTCTGAAGCATTCCATGATCTCACGATAGTGTAGCCATGTTCAATGTAACTTTTCGATCCAATGAAATAGTAGTTGACGGGAGGAAATATATTTTTCATCGAGCTTTACAAGTGCCACTGACTTAGTTCCAACGAGTTCAGGTCAAATTCCAACTAAAGTATTTGAGGTTCTGATTTTCTCAGAATTTAAATGAAATCTAATTCCATCTTCGGCAGAGCCCGTGAGATAGTTTCAAGTTGTCTATCATGGAAAACGCATGATAGTTGAACGAACGAACTGGCTAAAGCTAGAAAACAACTAAAAGTCGAAAGACGCTCTATAACTTGAAATGTTCTAAGAATTTTGTCAACTGCGATTTCATAGTTAATCAAATAGACATATGCAAACAATGTGCTCAATGAGTTTTTTTGAGCTAAGAATGTATTGCACAAGCCGCAGGCATTGCGAGCGTGAAACACCCATTGCGGGTTTACATAAAAATTCTACTTCTCCGACAATTATTTTCGCGACAGCCAATGGATCAAGTCATGCCTCACGTCTGATCAGGCAACACTACATAAGTTTCAACTGTTTCGTCGGGGACAAAACATTAAATTTGTATGGGTAAACATTGTTCTTTGCGAATTAATCATTTTCTATATTTAATTAAGCGGATCAAATGAATGACGATGGAAGTTCATTTAATGTTACTTGGTCCGCTTTATACAAAGCACAAAATGGATAAATCACAAAAAACGAATTTCTTCCATACAAATTTAATGTTTTGTCACCGACGGTTGAAGCGCCCTCAGCTGTTTTGTGACCAATATGTGAAGTAGGCGCCTGATCCATGAGAGATATAAATTCTTCGATGAAAAGATTGGACGATTCGATAAAAAAATGTTAACGAAAGATTCTTGTGTTGGTTGGCGCAAGAATTTACCGCGAAAATAATTGACGTACAAGTAGAATTTTTCAGCGAACTCGCAATATTAAGGAACTCATTAGTTTTTTAAATGTTACACTTGTACATAAATCTACAGCCAAGTATTTATTACTTTCATCATACCTTAATTTTAAACAAAAGAATTCTAATGAAAATTATGGAAGTTAAAAGCACATGGCTGTATGAAAATCCATCAAAAAAAATTGATTTTCTTTAGAAAAATTGATCTTTTCCGCATGAATCTAGTAAATTAGGACTTACTATGCAAACATTTTGTGCAACAATGTATCGAAATAAGACAAAAATGAAAATCATTCAAAATAGTTAATTTGGCAAACTGTTGAATTTGCTTGAATAATGCGGAAATAGTAAATTACAGTGGACCCTGCGAAAGTATTTCATTACATGAGGACACAATTTTGTCATCAGAGCTAAACATACGAGTGTTTTTTTGAGCAACAAGCTTTGAAAACGTTATTTTGACGAGTGTAGAGCTTGCATATTCGACCCGAAGGCGACTTCAGTCAAAATATCAGTTTTCAAAGCGTGTTGCTCAAAGTAACACGAGTGAGTTTGCGACTTCCCAAAATTGTGTCCGAAGTAATGAACTATGTAGCAGGGCCTTATTAACCAAATTTTTTCGCGGAAATTCGTTCGGACAAAGAACAGTGAAAGCTTTCAAAATCTTCTTTTGTTCAATGTCCGAACGACTTTCCTCGGAAGAATTTGGTTAATTGGGAGGGTCCACTGTATAATGTTGATTGCGTATCCATCCGAAAGTTGAGCATCACATGTTAGGGCCTATTTTAGGGAATTTAATTCCTTAAAAATTCCCATAGAAATCATGAAAAAACTTACAAAAAACTTGCCTTAAAAGCTGTGAATACCAGTTTTTGAAGCTTAAACTCCGAAAACGTTGAGATATTTATGATCTTTTACAAAAATATGACAAAAAATCGCTAAAAATTTTTTGGGGAATTTTTAAGAATTTTCGGGAATTTTTGGGAATTTCGGGAATTTACCTAAAATAGACCCTGTTACATGTATGTTCACCCCCTACGAAAACCATGCATTACATGTAGGATCTTTTTCACCTCACTAGTGAGGTAAAACTACTGAAAACGAAAGTTTTACCTCACCTAGTGGAGGTAAAACTTTTATTTTAACTAGTGAGGTAAGAAAGATCCCAATGCATGGTTTTCATAGGGGTAAACATACATGTAACGCTCAACTTTCAGAAAGGATAGCCAATTTTCGCCTTTGGGCGGAAAAACTCGCAGTTAAATTATGTTTGCGATTAAGTAATCCGTCATGTTTCGATTAATTGTTGCACTGTGATTTACGTTTGAAAGATTGATTTTAGATAATTTTGCGAATTGTAGTTAAAGTGAAAGAGAGGGAACAGGTACACATTCAATTTAAGAGCGCGCCGCAAAAATGTGAACTGTCAAATTTGCGATGTTTTTTCAGAAAAGAATCCTGCGTAAATAACAAATTCTTCAAAATTATGGCTCATGTACTGAGAGAAGATAAGAGTCACGAATAATAGATGAGTCAGAATTCAAAAAGTTTAAGTATGAAGGTACAAATTTGCTGTGTAATAACATCGCAACCTAACTTGGAATGCGATGATTTTTCAAAGCAACTTTCGACCTTCATACTCAAACTTTTTGAATTCTGATTCATTTATTATTTGTGTAACAGTCATCCTCTCACAGTACATGAGCTATAATTTCGATTAATTAGTCATTTACGCAGGTTTCTGTTTTGAAAAAACATCGCAAATTTGACAGTTCATATTTTTGCAACGTGCACTTAACATGCAAAGAGACGAATCTCTGACACAAATTTAAAAATTCATCCAATTTTCGTTCCCAGTTTATGAAGCAGAACTTGAAATATTGCCAAACGGTTCATACGTCTTGCGAATGTCATATTGTTGGACTTTTTTACACTAGTTTTCGAACAATAGGTTGGAACAAAAAAGTAGCTTTCTTCAACAAATGTCAGAATTTAAAAAATTTAATTTTTTAAAATATCTACATAAGAGAAATGATAAGGTGGTACACCTGTGGCGAGGTAGAAGGCTTATGTGAAAGACAGCTTGAATGTATGGGAGAGAAGCAGCTCAATTTTGTTCGTAATTCTCTCCCATGGAACCCAGCTGTCATTCACATAAACGTTCTACCTCGCACCAGGTGTACCAACTTATCATTTCTCTGATCTACAATTCATAAAATCAACTCAAATTACTCAGAGAAACTTTTCCTTTTTACTCTCTTTCGCGTGTTTCTGACTTTCTATTGATGCAAATGAAGAAACGAATGAATTGGAAAAAATGTCTCTACGCAATTTTCGCTCACTGTAATGTAGCAATTAATGACATATTAGATGTATATAGGATGGCACTGAGGAGCAGATAATCGTGTATTTTGGGTGCGAAACGATTTTCTTAAAGAACATCTTCAATGGATTTTATAGATTTCCAATGGTTTTCTATCGTTTTCTTTTTCAACTTCTGTGGATTTTCAAGCATTTTTAAGCGATTTTTAGGGATTTGACTTTGATTTCCAAGGATTTTCTTACAATTCAAAAGATTTTTTGAGGATTTTCAATGAATTTGACGACTTTCTTAACAATGGATTTTCTTTTGAGTGCCAAAGAATGTTCTACGTTGATCTACCCTTCGTCTGGCACCCTATGAGACTTTTACAACTAAAGAAAGTTAAATTTTGAAAATAGTTATTTACAAGACAGACTTCAGTTTTATGTAGCGTATTTATTCGGTTTATGCACAAATTTATTACCTATTTTGAAGTTTATGCTTGTATTGTATTTTGTATGGAAATGTCAGTCTATCTCACATGTCATTGGTTGCAATAAAAAAAAACGCACACTGAAAGCGCTTTTCGTTCCAAAATGCCTCGTCTCGTATAATTTTAATGAATACTTCGTAGGACTAAGAAAATCATAGAAAATTAACTGAAAATTGTCGATTTCGAAACTTTTGACGTTTCGAATTTTTTGTACGAAAAAGTCTATAAAAATTATTGAGCTAAGTTTAAGCAAAAAAAATTCGAAATCAGGTCGATTCGACTCCAAAATTGTAATTAATTTTTCATTTATGCAATGTATTCACTTTAATTAGAGAATTTTATTCGTTATCGTTCCACACATGAATTCGTCAAGAAAACTAGCAATAACATTACTGCCGCCATTTTCATTTGTGTGACTTGTTTCTAATGGAAATATAGGCAGATTAAATATGTAGTTGTGACTCTGATGCGTATTAATAACGCTATACACACAATGTCAAACTTGTTGGAAAATATTGTGGAACAAGAAAAAAACACAATCCACAAAGAAATATTTTGTACGAAATTCGTTCCACAAAAGAATTCTTTTGTTTTATTTGTGGAACTTGTTTCTTATGAAAATTAAGGCAGATGTGGCTTGCATATACATTGTTTTTATGTTGAAACTTTAACTCTTTCTCGTAAGTCTCGTAAGCGATTAAGGGTGAGAATATAATATTCTTACAAAAGAAAATAGCTGCAGTCAAAAACAAGCTTTCACTGTCTTTAATCGCTACGTAATAGATGATGGCTAGCATCGGTTTCGCATCGGGCAATAGTCACCGACAAACGGTGTCGCTATCTTTTCATTTTCTATAGCTGATTACGGTTCGATATAAAGAGTGTCACCGACTGACAGTAGCGCCATCAATTAATTTCATTGTTAAATGTGGTTCAACAAGTAACTCTCTATCGTGTGATAAAATTTCGAATTCACTGTTGAATTTTAGAGCGAATCAGCCAATACTTTAACTTACAAAAAAGTGCCTACGATGACGGTGCACATAGGAACAGACTTACGCTATAATGTTGTTAGCCACATAATTTGCTGTCACGCACAAATGTCAAATTTAAAACTGAGCATTTGCATTGTTTTTGACATCACCTGGTCGTATGTTCTTGGCAAATCAATTCATTTACATCCAAGAGTACCAAAGAAAAAAGTTTGAAACTTTACAATAAAATCTCGTTGTATTTTTTTGAGATTAAGAATCCACCAGAAATGTTTTCTATTCATTGCTTGCCGTGAAGCTTCTAAAAATTCCTTGAAAAAGTTCGGTGGTTTATAACCTTTTTTTTTCACGCTGAAAATTTTATTTCCGTGGCTGTAGCATAAAAATGCGCCAAAAATTATAAATTCTATTGGCGATTTGCAACGAAGGGTGCGACACGTGTCGGAAAAAAATCGAATATACTTATGTCCGACTTTACACGTAGAAAGTGGCGACATGAATGAGTAGTGAGCGCTATTTCAACATACTTATGTCCGATTTTCTACATCTGTTTAGTGTGAAAATCGCGAATAAGATGATGAAGTAAATTTAGTAGATTGTAAGTGACATCTAATGAAAAATCTCTGTACTAGCATTAAAGTTACCAAAGAAAAGCTTTTAAAAATCATGTCGTATACTGAATTTGTGGATATTTTTTTAAGTGAATGTTTTGCGTCATCAAACTACAATTCGTAATCAAAACTAATTAGAGAATACATAATTTATACTTCCTTTTTGTTTGACTTACAGATCGATGGGAAATTACTCTGCTGGTTGTGTACTCTTTCCTATAAGCGTGCATTAGCCAAAGCTCGGCAAGTAACGTCTAGTCGAATGACTAAAAAGAGACCAAGTACCGACAAACAGCAGCCAAAGGAAATACCTAGCAAGAAATCGCAAAGGCAAGACATTTCCAAGCCGCCTTTACCCGAAATACCAGAAAAGGTCGTAAAAAATTCGGGTAGCGTTGACAGTTCTGAACACGTTGTCGCCATTCAACTGAAAGAACAAATTGCAAACTTGCAAAAGAAACTTCAAATGAAGGATCGAGAATTATTGAGCAAAGACAAGCACATCACCGAGCTGAAAAGCCAGAATTTTATTAGTGAAAATGAACTGCGAACAAAAATGAAGGATTCGGAAAAATATTACGAAACCAAAATTGAAGTACTCAATAAGAAAGTAGCTGCACTGTTGAAGGAAGTAGCACAACTATCGAAAGGCGCTAAGAAAAATAACTCCAACAATTCGAATTCCGTAACTGCTAAAGACAGTGGAGGATCAGGAACGGACAGTCCACAATCTTAAACTGATTAACTCATTTCAATAGGCAAACAATGAACTTCAAGACATTAAAATGGAAAAAAAACTGTTTTTAATTTAATTTGAGTTATACGTGTGAATGTATGTCACTTGTCCGAATAAAGTAAATTTAATTCCTGAAAGTGTCTTACTCTTGACCCCGATTTAAGTACTTTTCACATCATTGCCTCTTCGTTACTCATTTTGAATATATCTGGTGCATTATCCTGTCTGACAAAAACAATATCCACGCGATTTGTGCGATGTCGGCTTATGTCAAAGTATACGACATTTCATGACAAATTGCAAAAAAAAGTGTGTCCGTGTATGCACCTTGCTGCACCTTGGTACACCTTACTGCACCTTGGTGCACCTCACTGCACCTCACTGCACCTTGATGCACCTTGGTGCACCTTACTACATTTTGGTACACCTTATTACACCTTGGTACACCTTACTTAGGGTTCCCAGCAGTCTCTTTTTCGTTTAGGTTTTTCCTTTTAGACGAAATCCGCTAGAATATTTCTTTTTTGCTTGTCTGTCCCCTTCCTTCTTCCTCTTTTTCGTACGATAACGTTGAATAACCAAATTTTGCACACAAAAAGTTTCGCTACGCGGTACGATTTAAGACTTTTCCATTATATATAGCTTGAGGGTTGGATTTACATGTCGAATGGACATGAAATGGAGAATGAAAATGAATTTAGAAAGTGTGAGAATGACTTCTTGAAATGAAAATGCCCTTACCGATATTTGAACCATAGATACTTTTCCATCATCTGCCTTCATCAAATCGATACTAAACAATTCATGACAAGAAATAGGAGTGTCTTATTTGTCTACGGCCGAGTAGTGTGACTTGAGGTCACTCTCAGATCTCTAACTCATCACCAAGTTAACCGATTGTCATACAATTTTTTCCCTATAGCTGAGATCACCACCTTTCATTTTATGTTCTAGTTGAAGTCGTAGAAGCTGCATTTCTCGATCGATTTTGCTCATCTTCGAACTTAAAACCACAATTGTTATTTACTTTCTGCAATAAATGAAAAAAACTTCATACGTCACTCGGTAAAGTACTTTCGGCCTACTACCTTGCAACTTAAATAACTATTTCGAAATCGGAGTTAATTTACTCTAGTTAAGTGACTAACAAACAGACAGAATGATAGATGGTATGTTTTGTATGTAGAAGGAAGTAGCAGTTGTATTTGTGATCCCATTCCTTGATTTTTTGATATGGGAATCCTACCTTACTGCACCTTGGTGCACCTTACTGCACCTTGGTGCACCTTACTGCACCTTGGTGCACCTTAATGCACCTTGGTTCACCTTGCTGCACCTTGGTTCACCTTGCTACACTTTGGCGCACTTCACTGCACCTCACTCCACCTTGGTACACCTCACTGCACCTTGCTGCACCTCAATGCAATGTCACAATACCTGGATTCAGGCAATTCTAGAATCCGGAGAAATGAAGACTCATTTTTTTACACAAAAAGTACCACCTGTACACAAAATATACATTTTGCCCACAAAAACATCCACTTTTGTACGCAGCCAAAAATGATTTTGTACATATTTGTGATTTTGTGATATTCCCCCTTTGCGGGGGCTGCCGCCCCTCGACCCCGCTTTTTTATTTTTCCATTATGCAAAAAAAAATTTCTTTTCATTGTACAAAATAAATTGCGTTAGTCCACAAAACCATCTTTTTTGTATACAAAACTATCTTTTTTGTGTACAAAATGTATTTTTTGTGTACAGGACCTGTACACAAAAAATACATTAAAAATACTGTACACAAGAAGTACCACCTGTACTACAGGTGGTACTTCTTGTGAACAGTAAACCTAGAACTATGATAGTTTTTTGTTTTCACCTCTTTTGCATACACTACACATTTTTGGACCCGTACGAAGTACGTGTTCTATGCATAACCGGTCGATTTGAGGGGACGAGTAGGAGGGGAGCATGGTCATGGTCCTTAGTTGCCGAATCCGCAAAAAAGTGAGTCTCTACAAGGCCCTACGTGTTTTTTGACATATCTTGATTGAATCTTATCCGATTTACATAAATTTTATTCGCTGGAAACGTCAATGAGTACCCAACAATTCATGAAAGAAAATTTTTTTAGTTTGGACTTAGCTTAGTTTCTAAAAATGAGGCATCAAGTGGGATCCTACGCTGCCGTCCTAAGAAAAAAAAACTTAGAGAAAATTAGCGACAAATTTCGCCGAAAAAAATTGAATTAACGACAAATTTAAACAAAAAATATTCAAATATTCAAAAATTACATCCGAATTTCATGATTCTTTCTCTATTTAAGAGGTGAGTGAATACCTAACCGTTCTGAAGAAAAAAATTGGGTCCAAGGCCTCTACTAGGGCTACAGGTCGTCCCGGCCAAAAAATTTTTTTTTGCTATGTTGAAGACAAAATAAGGTGGAACATTTTTGTACATTGAAATATTGGTCCAAGGTCTCTACGCCCTTGGCAGGTCCTAAGCTCTGCCATGGCACAATAATTTCTTTTGCTATGTTGCAGAGAAATATGTTCCCATGGAAGTATAGGTCCGAGGCCTATTGGATGGGCCGGCCAGCCCCAGTTCGAGGGATTTAGTGGGGGTTAGAAAGATTTTTCGCACCGTTGCTTCGTAGGGGTTTTTCAATATTGCCTTTTGGGCAATCTCCAATGGAATCAAGTAAGGACGTAATCACTATTTAATTTTAATATTTATTTAATATTTAATCATTATGTTAAACTTCATCCCTTCCGACGGACGTAGGCTTTCGTACGAGTCCGCGCAGCATATGTTCATTGTTTTCGTATAAACAAAAATGAGTAACGGGTGTGCCACGTTAGTGGCCTTGCTTGTTCATCGCTTGACAGATTATGCAAGTCGTCATGAAATTGTGTATACTTTGACATAGGCCGACGCCGCACTAATAGCGTAGTATACGGCTTATGCCAAATTATTGTGATTTTAATGATTTCAAGTAAATTGTCATTAGTTTGTCAGTTTAGGGATCGGGTCATTAAAATTAATATGCTTTGACATAAGATGTTGACGCACTAAAGGCGTTTGTGGACTAACACTAGAGCGCTGAAACCTAAACTCGGCTTCATCATCATCGTATCAGAAACAAAGTTTCAAAAAATGGCTCACTTGTTTAATATAAAGGCCGCTCGCATTGATGTTGATTATGTCAGAGATGTATTTTGTTGATGACATACGGTAGACTTGCTCAATGAACAATTTGGAAAGAAAAAGTTTTCATTCTACTAATTTGTCTCTCATGCACCAGTTGAAACGAATCAGAAAATAAAAACAGTTCTATCATCGGGCTTGACAACAAATAGTTGAAGCAATTTAGTGCCAATTTTTGATGTGCTGAAAGAAATGAGTGACATGGTTTTAACCGCCGAAGAAATGTCTGTCGTTGATGTGTATGATTTAGCTTCCGACATCGGAAAGGAATGTGAGAAAATTATTGATATGTTTGGCGCTGATTCACTAATTCGTTTGATGCCGAAAGTGATAAATGTTTTGGAATTGCTTGAAACAATTGCAACGCGAAATGAAAGTGAGAATACACGTATGCAAGAATTGAATGATAGGATCGCTCATTTGGAATGTGAGAAACAGGAGAAGGCTGTGTTTCGACAACGATTTGATAAGGTAAGCGCTTTTGTTCTCCTTCTTTGCATATTGTTTCAAATTGTCACCGAGGTGATCGGTGTACCAGATGGAATTGATTTCCACTTGCAAATTTCCACTTCTAAACTGCAGTGTTACGAACAATGAAATTATGAAATCCATCAAGAAGCGACTATATTTTTGAGTCAAGAGTCAAATTTTCGGGGTCTGAAAATTTTTATTTTATTTTTTCTTAAACTGGGGAGTGAAAGTCTTAGAAGTGTAACATTTGGATTCTGTGAATTGAGGTTGTTTCAAATATTAACTTTTACTTTGGCTTCATTGTCTCTGAAGCGATCATAAAATTGTCAATGCAATGATATCATACAAAGGCAATGTCACCCTTGCGATGAATGCAGGACTTTATTCTGTCCCCAATGAGATCATGTTATGAGTAATCGGTGAAACATTGAAAATTCTATTTTGCAAATAATTTTAACGTGCAAGCACTCGGTAAACTGTCACTTCCGTGATTTCATATGATTAATTGGGGTCATTGCATTCTAGTAGATTGACACGACTGTAAAAGTCAGATGAAAACAGCAGTAATAGCAATTTTACGAATGCGACACTGCGATAAACGCGGTTGTAATGACCATTCATCCATCTGTAACACAGATCTCTTGAAGGGTGGACGACATAGTCGGCAAATGTCCTGTGCCTCACCTTAAGGAACTTGGGGCATTCGCATATAAAGTGAAAACCCGGTTCCTCTTGCAAGCCACAGGATCACTCCGGGTCACCTAGATTCTTGTTGAGTCCGCAATGGCCGGTCACTCGGTCCCGGCTCATCGTCAGGAGCTCTTTTGTTCATCTTTCGTTCGGAGTGTGCACTCCTCCGTCATACGCTGTCCAGCTCTTACCGTGTTCCACCTTCACCCAATCCTTTATCACTTTCGCATAAAGTGAGTTCGGGGCAGGGATGTGTGATTCCGGTCCGAATGTGACAGCCGTCGATCCGGTTCTAGCCAGCTCATCAGCTACGCGTGTGGAAAATGTTTTTTTTCCGGTATCGAAATTCGTTTTTTTCGATTTTTCACGGTATCCGCTGAAATCAGGATGAATTTCCCGATTTGGTACCCAAATTTCCCGATTTCGAAGATAGGACGTACCTTCCTCGTTTAGTTGCGGAATAAGGTATTCAGCGCAAAGGACAACCGATAGATAACTTAACCGCTTAGCGTGTGACTATTTACGCGAGCGTAGCAAGCTAAATTTTTTAAAGCGTTTCTTCCAATTTTATTTTGCTTGATGCGTGGGAATGCAAGGCTTGTCTTTAATTTCCTTGAATTTATTTCAACAATAGAAAAATTTCTCAAAATATAGTTTGGAAAGGAGCTAACTTAATTGTGAACATAAAAGATAGCGCCGCAGACGAAAATTTCATTTTTTTGAATATCGATAGATTATGCAAGAAAAACTGATTTTTATAGGGCGGATTTTCGCTATCCACTTTCCATATTCGGTCGTCACACGAGACAGATAGATTTTATTAGCGAGCAAAACTATTTCGGTTTTGTAAAGTAGTAAATAAAACTTGCGAACGGAGCGAGCGAAATTTTTTTCAGAATTTTAAGTTTTTTTCTCTGATTTTTAACTATTTCAACCTTTTAGCTGTTTTCCGTTTTTATTGACTAGTCATTTCCCGATTTTCAGATATTTCCCGATTTTTAGTTATTTCCCGATTTTTAGTAATTTCCCGATTTTTCTTAGTTATTTCCCGATTTTTAGTCATTTCCCGATTTTTAGTAGTTACCCGATTTTTAGTAATTTCCCGATTTTTAGTCTTTTCCGGATTTTTAGTAATTTCCCTTTTTAGTCATTTCTCGATTTTTAGTCAGTTCCCGATTTTAAGTTATTTCCCGATTTTTAGTCATTTCCCGATTTTTAGTCATTTCTCGATTTTTAGTCAGTTCCCGATATTAAGTCATTTCCCGATTTTTAGTCTTTTCCCGATTTTTAGTCAGTTCTCGATTCTCAGTAGTTTCCCGATTTTAAGTCATTTCTCGATTTTTAGTAATTTCCCGATTTTTAGCCTTTTCCCGATTTTTAGTCTTTTACGGATTTTTAGTAATTTCCCTTTTTAGTAATTTTCCGATTTTTAGTCATTTGCCGATTTTTAGTCATTTCCCGATTTTTAGTCAGTTCTCGATTGTTAGTAATTTCCCGATTTTTAGTCGTTTCTCGACTTTTAGTCATTTCTCGACTTTTAGTCATTTCCCGATTTTTCTCAGTTACTTCCCGATTTTTAGTCATTTCCCGATTTTTAGTAATTTCCTGATTTTTAGTCATTTCCCGATTTTTATTCATCTCCCGATTTTTAGTAATTTCCCGATTTTCGACGCGTCTTCGGAGCGTCGTATTTAATTTTTTCGTCTAATTTCCCAGTATCCAGTTTTTCGGCTCCTAAATTTCCCGGTATCTAGGATACCAGGATACCGCACTTTTTCCACATGCGATCAGCTATCTCATTGCCATCCACTCCCGAATGTCCGAGTACCCAAACCAGTTTGACCCGATTCCTCAGTTCTATCTGATTTAGGTGTTCCTTGCATTCTTTCACCAACTTGGAAGTCACAACGGAAATTATCAGTGCTTTTATCGCTGCCTCACTATCCGTGAATATTACTATATCTTTGTCTTCCAGACCTTCTGACCATAAAGTCTAACATAAGTGAACAAATTGACAACCAAAAACTAATATGTACCCTTGCCACATCATTAAGAAACGCATAAAAGCCCTAGAATTGACAAAATAATCTTTTACTTCCAAAATTAACTTAACTGTTATCCTAGAACAATTCTGTAAATCTTTTATCTTTGTCTACAATGTTCTGTAACGTTTCCCAATTTTGGCTTGTCTAATAAACTATTCTCACTTCTCTTCCTGCAATTTTTAAATGAACATTTTTATTTGTACAGTGGGATTGCTTGCCACCTCTATTGGTACGGGTTGAATGTTGAAAAAAAAATATGCTTCGAGACTCATAAATGCACATACTTTAACTTCGTTGACATTTAATTATTTTAAATTGCAAAAAGCTATTACTGTTCAGATGTTTGAGGCGTCGCGACGTACGTATATCTTTATGCATGTAAATACGAAAGCTCACTCACAACGTTCCTTTAAAAAAAATCTCTAGAGGAATCATCACTCGTTCTGTAATAAATAATGATATTTTCAAATTGAATGTACTTAGTCTCTCTTGAGCTGTGAATTGCTGAATTCTTATATTATTTATGTGACGTTCTATGATTGCAAGTATAATGTAGCGAAATGATTTGCATAGCAACAATGTTAGAAGTTATTTAAAATGAAGAAGAATGTTACTGGATGACCTGAATTCATATTCCAAACTTTAAAAGTGAAACAGTCGTGAGAGCCGCACAAAATGTTGATAGAGGCCGTCAAGTGTGAAAGTCAGCAGATTACGCTGGGCGTAATTTTTAACCAAATCAGCGACTAAAGGTATAAAACAACTGGACTATATTGAGGCCAACTATGTAAAATTTCCCCTTCATAATCAGAGTAAACATAACATATTTGCAATAATCATGATTCTCTTACTGAAGCATGTTATATAAACCTAAGCGAAGAAAAAAACTTAGAGAAAATCAGCGGAGATTTTTAGCGAATTTCGCCGAAAAAAATGAAATAAGCGACAAAATTAAACCAAAGAATCACTGAGAATCATTTGTTGAATTTTGTCGCTAATTAAAATTTTTTGGGCAAATTTCGTTAAAAATCTTCGCTTATTTTCTCTTAGTTTTTTTCCTTACGACGGTTGCATTGTTCAGTTTAGTTAAAGATTGTTAAGCTTCGCGGACCCGTACGAATCCCGTTGTATTAAATTACTGATTATACATACTCATCTCTACTGGAAATTGCCGAAATGGCAATATTGAAAAATACGTACGAAGAAGCATTGTAGAAAATTCGTTTTGGGCCTGCTTCGGACCCATATTTGGGAATCCTCTGACCCATATTTCCATGCTCAAAAATGTTCCACTCAATTTTCTCTACAACATAGCAAAAAAAATTGTTTCTGGACTAGGGCCGAACTTTAGGATCGACCTAGGGCCTAGGCCTTGGACCCATATTTCCATGGACAAAAATGTTTCACTCAATTTTCTCTACAACATAGCAAAAAAAAATTTCTTTGTGCTGGGGCCGACCTTTAGGTCCGGCAGAGGGCCCTAATTACAGGCCTTGGCCTCAAATTTTTTCTTGAGGACTGTTAGGCCGTCTATTACCTCTGAAATAGAAAAAGAATAAAAAAATCGGAAGGAACTTACTCGGTTTAGTAAAAAGACATTTGGCCCTATCCATTGGGCCTGTCTTAGTTCAATGGCCCGACCTAAAAAAAACTTTTTTGCATAAATTGTTGGGCTTTCATAGACCTATCGAATAAAACAAGATTTATGAAAATCTGAAGAGATTTACACTAGTTATGTACAAAAACCTCGTAGAGCCCTTGCAAAGTTTCATTTTTAGAGCCCCAACTAAGTCTAAGGGCCCGAATTCAAAAAATTTTCTTACATTAATTGTTCGGCTTTCATAGACCTATCGAATAACAAAAGATTTATGAAATTCTGAAAAGATTTACTCGAGTTACATACTAAAAATTCGTAGAGCCCTTGTGGAGACTCAGTTTTAGTGCCCTAACTATGCCTAAGTACCCAAACTAAAAAAATTTCTCTCATAAATTGTTAGGCTTTCATAGACCTGTCGATCAAAAAAACATTTATTGAAATAGGATAAGATTTACTCGAGTTATGTACGAAAGACCAAAAACCACTTAAGCGGCCTTAGCTCGGTGGCCTTTGGCCCAAAAGTACCCATCTCAGAACTCAGGAAAAAATCGGTCAAGCATTACTCGAGATAACTTGGCGGCAGTCGGACGGACAACGTTTTCTTTTTGCATATTTCTTCTATTTATACCCTAAAACGAAAATGTCGGGCCGTCCGAGTTTTTATCCGGTCTGACCCGTCTACATTTTAACAATTTTATCGGATCGGTCTTTAAATCTGAAATATCGGATAGGGCTCGGACTCGGACGGGCCTCGACATAAAATTTTATCTAAAAATACAATCACAAGCAGGACAAAAATAGAATGAGTCGACCGTTGGTTCAGCTTCGAATGCTCCGAAGAAAAAGGAATCATCAGGATTCGAAAAACTCAAAGAACGAGTGGACTGAGAGCTAGCTAGTTTGCTATGTATAATTTAAATTTGTCATAGCAACTTTTTCAGTTGAGCCGTTCTAAATGCTATGTCATTTATCGCTTGTTCAGAACATATTGTTCGTTGTTTAAAATGATACAATTGTCAATTGTGCTGATATACACATACATGATGAACATGACGAACGTATTTTTTCCGACGCATGCTACACGGTCCACCACACTGTCAGATCTTGAGTTGGTTTTTAAGTTTCTGCTGTATTTTGTATGAATTCTTACGATTTCTATAATATAAATACCAAAATGTCACTGCATCTCAGTACACCTCGCTGCACCTTCCTGCATCTCACTACAATACACCTCACTGTACCTTGATGCACCTCACTACACTACACCTCACTGCACTGCACCTCAGTACACCTTACTGCACCTCACTGCATTTCACTGTACCTTGGTGCACCTTACTGCATCTTGGTGCACCTTACTGCACCTTGATACACCTTGATGCACCTTACTGCACATTGATGCACCTTACTAAAACTCGTCAGGCCTGTTTCGGGCCGGACTTCAAAAACCAGTTTTCGACTGGGCCTCGGGCCAGGCGGACCCTGAAAAAACCTCGGCCTGCACACCTCTAGTATAGGGACCTCTTAGATAGTAATACAGCTGATTGAGCAAAAGCTTTTGTGAGCGATATAGATTGCTCTGAGTCAATCGGACAACAGCATTTTGCTTGCATTTTCGTAAAATATATATGAGATAAAACATGTTCTGATGAGTTGTCATATTAAGAAAATCGTTGTGACGGATGTGGTTTTGCAATTGCATACGCAAAAAAAAAATTTTGTGATATCGTTCGGCTAGTCATTGGCCATTCCGGTAGTTTAACCTATAGACTATTTCATTAGAGAGAATTCATCGATGGTGGTAAAGTGACAGGGCCGTAGCTAGAAAATATTGACTTTAGTAGCAGTTCATTCTCATAATGATATCCATGCCTAAAAAGACATTTTTTGAAGTAAAATGTGGGAAGGCACTTGGAAGTTAAGAAAGTTATAAGGCAAAAACACTCTTTGAAACGTTATAAACTGTTCGAAAAATTTGAATGTTGATTTTTTCGAACAGTTTATAACACCTCAGAGGATGTTTTGTCTCATAACTTCCTTAACTTCCAAGTGCTCCCCACTTTTTATTTCACATAACGTCTTTTTAGGCATGGATTTTAGGCATTGTGAGAATAGACTGCTACCCTAAAGTAAATATTTTCTAGCTACGGCCCTATAAAGTGAGGTTAGTATTTTGTATGAATTCGACGATACCTCCATACAAAAAACCAACCTCACTTTACCACCATCGACGAATTCTGTATATATACGAAAATGTTCGTTAGAATATAAATTTTAATTGTGACATGGTTTTACAAAATTGATCTTACAACCCTTGAAAGTTAAATGATCGAACTCAACCCCGGGTATGAAATTGTTATTCTTCAGCTGTTTATCCTTCTTTTCTAAACTGCTTCTCCTATATTTAAAAAGCTATCTAACTACCAAGTTGCTGATAGTCTTGAAATTGCCTTATAAACTAATTCTGTTTAAAGAATATTTCACTCCTACGTGTGGCTTTAAAATGTCGACTGAATTACAATAACTCTGCATTTGATATTTGCTCAGCGTCTCGGCATTATGCACGGTGTATAATATTAAGTTTTTAAAAAGTACATGCTGTTAGACTGTGCTAGCGGCAGTAAAAATATATTTACTTGAAATCGAGATTGCAGTTGAATTATAAATGAAATTTCACATAAATGTATGAACATAAAGCCATTCTATCGATTTGACGTAATAAATTTCCGATGCCATTTAAAGGTCGAATGTGAACCTACAACTTTTACAAATCAAAATAATCTAATTTTAGTCATAGAAATTTTAGCAAATTTAATTTTGAATTCAATTTCAATTATTTCATCTAAACGTGGATTTTCACAAAAGTTGCTCAACTCACTGTTGTTCTAAATTAAATACTCTATTTAATAAAGGGAAATGTGGTCTCTGATTTGTCATCTCAATATAGGGCATCCCCTCATTATTTAGGGAGGGCATTAAACGACCGATATTTTTATTCAATTTTACCGATGAAAAATAATGAATGACCGATAAATTTTTAAACACCTAATAGGTAGTTTTGAATTAACTTTTCGGTCGAATTTTCCTATTATTTACGTCTATAAACTGCATAGAACGTTGATCATAAAGCGGGCTGTATTCGAAAATTGATTTTTATAGCAGAGCGGACCTTGCTTGTATTTGAGTTCTAGTTTGTCCTGGACAAATTGGGTGACAGAAAAAATGTGTTGACATTGTCCATACCCAATTGAACGGTGCTCTGCAGAAACAGCGAGTGAGATACGCTCAACCAAATAACGATATGCCCGAGGGTCTCTACTAACGTCGTTCAGTCTGGGGCCGATTTTATTCATCAGGTCCAATGATTCGGTCGACCATGGGCCTACGGCGAAGGCTCTAAAGATGTAGTTGTTTTGTGTTTTGTTTTTGACGCGAGTTCGGCTGTACGTCTAGCGGTGGCTGGGAGTTAATGAACCCCAGCAAGTGGCGTCCCAAACCAGATACCGCCCATTAGCCCAGGCAACCAAGTAAATCCGTCTGGCCACTTACCGTCGTCACGAAATAACCCGGTAGGCTTCAGCGTTGCGTTTAGGGGCTGTTTATAAATGACGTCACGCTCGCTATAAAATCCACAAAGTCAAAACTGGTCAGACATTTTGTTTATAGTACTCCGGTAACCTCCCCCCCCCCACACACACACACCCCCTGTTTGGGTAGCCAGAGTCCTATAAACAAAATTTGCTGTAGATTCCGAGTTCTGTAGCGGAAGTTCTACATGAACATATATGTGGTCGACAGATAGGAGCGCCGATCCTGAGAGCGATAGTTATCTGGATAAAATTGTTGTCGAGGAAAGTGCCGATGTGTTTCGAGGGTATGACGTTGATCCAGGCGTTAGACTCACTGCATCAACTTTATACGGAAATATAATGAACACCAGAAGAAATCCGAATGGTGAAATGCAAGCTACCGTTAGGCGTGGTATTACGTTTGTATTTGGTCACCCTAACGAACAAAAAATCATCTGGAATACCTTTAATAACCGAAAGCCATCTAAAAACTTTATGGAAGTTGAGAAGTGCTGTAGAAATCACCTCGAAGTTTTTCGTCTTTATGGGTTAGGAGAGACCTAAGACGCATACTTCCAGACAAAAATATTCCCTTCAATTTTCTCTAAATCATACATAAAAGAGCCAAACCGGCCAAACCCAATGACAAAATATTAATGAAAAACCTTAAACTATCGTGTACGGGCGAGCCCCCATTCAATAAAGCCTATGTGCCCAACCACTCAAACCATTTTACTAAAAGTTTCAACCAGCGTTAAAGGACCATGCTTTCACCACTTTTTTGGTCGTAGTTGTTACTAATGTCCGATATTACCAACGATCTACAAAGCGGTATATGAACTGTCACTCTGCTGCATGCGAAGAGTTTTGTGTGAAAATAGGTGCAAGCAAGAGCAAGGTTATGCATGTCGGCAGGGCCAAAGCCCAGAGCCGCCAAAAACGGCGACTGGCGGCTGAAATCAGCGCCGCCGGCTCCAAAGATTTTCGAATGGCAAGCCGCCCGCCGTCGCTATGAAAATAGTCGGCGCTGACTCGGCGGCTGGAATGCATTTTCGTAAATGGTTTGAAAAATAAAGTGAAAGTTTTTATTTATAAAAAAAATTTTACAAAGGGAAAAATATTTCTTGACCTATTATGCTGTAAAATTTGTTTTTGATACCTTAAAAGAACCACCGCGTGTGCTATCAGGCGTCTATATACGGCTGTACGTCCGACGAGGACTAGCCTTCAAGTCGAAATGCCCCATTCAATGTAATTTAACACTTACACTGACGGTGCTTCAGATTCAGTAGGTCCAACTCCAAATTTCCCATTACTCAATCCCTTATCCCTATCGTTACTGGAGCAGGCTCAATGGCCTAGGTGTAGTGCTCAACGATGCAATCCTATCGAATACATTTTACAGAATAATGAATTGAGAATGAGAATGAATTAAAATTAAAATTTTCAATTACTTCCGAGTAGTGAAAATTAAAATTGTTGCGTTCAGCCACCGTCAGCCGTCTTTTTGACCGTCGGCGCGGCCGAGCCGCCGCTCAAGATTTTTTTTCGGCTAGCCGAATGCAGCCGCCGCCGCCGAATATTTTTCACCCTTTAGCCCCCGCCAGCCCTTTTTTTCGGCTCTGGACAATGGGCAGGACCTATTTTTGGGAACTCAAATTGCCAAAAAGCGCCGCAGATGTGACAAATTTTCCCTAAAACTCAATGTAAAGACAGACAGAAAATACAAAATTGAATATCGCACTTATTTATTTATTTATTTATTTATTTATTGAATTTTTATAGATAAACAAACAGGCCGATGGCCCAATAACATGTTCATCTTAGATATTTACATTAAATAAATTTTAAATATTTACATTACAAATTAAATCAAAAATTAAATCAAAAGTTAAATCAAAAATTAAAATCAGAAATTCAATCAGAAATATAGCTAAGACAAGGTTAGTACTCAAAAAAATTTCTTATTCGTTTTTTAAAAACTGAAATTCTACTATCAAATATATTCACTGTAGAAAAGTAAAAGTCATGGTTTTTTTGGATTCTATTTATAGGTGCATTGGCTTCATAATTTGTTGACATCTTAGGTAGATAGAATACTTGATTCCGATGGTCATTCACTTGGTTATTAGTGATTTGGAACTGATTGCGTCTAGTGATCCTGATCGGTCTATGATACGATAAGCGTTGCTTTAACGATTTTGAATCAATAAAGTTATGTATGATTTTGAAAAGTGTGATTTCATCGTTTTCCAGCCGCCTGGATTCCAAAGAGTGCATTTTAAGATTTTGCAATCGTACATCATAATGAGGACGTGGATGTTCCAAATTGAATTTATAATAAAACATTCTTGTAAATTTCTTTTGAACTCTTTCAATTCGGTCAATAGCGTTGTTATATTGTGGACTCCAGACCGATGAGCAATATTCTAAACGATTTCGAACGAGTGCGTTGTAAAGTGACAGTAGACTTGACTTATGACGGAAGTATTTGCCACAACGGAAAATGAACCCAAGCATT
>CM055405.1:52101523-52113550 GCA_029228625.1 Pseudolycoriella hygida | reverse complement strand
ACACCATGAGGTACATACACAAATCGTCAGTCTGTTTCTACGCTGGAAAAAATCGAGAATAATAATCCAAATCGCTGCTCACACACACTGTCTGAAAATTTGTAAATTGCAGTTCGATGTTTTCTTATTGGATAACGAAATGAAAAATTAAAACTTTAGACTAGCGTTTTCCGTCTGTGCATTTGTCGCTATGAGTGACATGTTCATTAGGCACTTGAAAATTGGATGAATATACTAACATGGGGTGACATATTCTCCTACTCTCTATGCCTTTTATCCGTCATATATATGACATTCGATATCCGTTCTTATCATAACCTCATGGTATTTGAACGACGAAAGAAATACAACACCTACCGTTCGGGAATGGAGTTTTACATATAGATACAAAGCTTTAAAAAAAAGTGGAAATAGAGAAAGAAATTCTCCGAAAAATAGAAAAAAGATTTTTGTAGACGTGCTGTTCGCGCAGAACTATGTCTAAAACTATCGAATCAAACGATTGATACCTTTGAAACAATTTTTCCGTCTTTTCAAAGAATTGTGTGGGCATCATGGTCGAGTGGTAGCAATGAGACCGTGTTTCAAGTCTTACGTTAATTTTTCATAGACTGACGATTAGCCCTATTCATGTCAAAAAAAAGTTGTGCAAAACTTTGACCCGAATGTCTATTTCGCTTCTTTTTCCATTACTGAATAATTCTCTAGAACAACAAAATGCTCTGAAAATGAGTTTAGGTGTTCCGCAAACCGCTGCAAGATGTATGTGTTTCGATGCGCCACCATGCGTTTCATACGGTGACGGTTATTATCCCCCAGGGAATTAATATCCCCCAGATTAGAAAAGGAGAGGAAACATCACCTAGGGAATAATCGCCCAGGAATTATCCCCCAGACAAATGGGAATTATCGCCTAGGCAAATGGGAATTATCACTCGGCTATACTTCCCGGGTGATAATTCCTGAGCGATAATTCCCATTTTTTCAGTCTGGGGGATAATTCCCTTGGGTATAATTCGTGTCGCCGTATCATACAATGTTCACAATCTTTACGGGACCCCTAAACTCATTTATGGAACATTTTTATGTTCTACAGAATTTTTCGGTGATGGAAAAAGAAACCAAATAGACATTCAGGTCAAAGTTTTGCACAAATTTTCATGACGTGAATAAAGCTACTGACGATATTTCTTTGCGATATTTGTAATATTTTGATAAGAAGACATTGTGGTCTTACGAATAAAATTTTTCACAAGAAAATCTAAATTGATTTTGTTAATCTTGGGTAATCATCGTCGGATTGTTCGTGGATTATTTCATTTAAGCTGCGGTTATCATAATTGCTTGTCTTCTCTCTGTTCCCAATATTAAAAAAATGTATTTTAAGTTGACATTGATAACTCTTCTGTTGTCTCTGCAAGATATTGTTATTTAATGTTCGGTATACGTAATACGATAAAGTTTACTCTAATCCGAAATCTTTTATGTTTTTTAACACTTCTACCATTTTTGTTCAAGTAAATATCTTTCAATTTTCTTCGCAATTATGAGATAAGATATTAGACAGGCTAACTTACTCGGCTAGACATGACAGCCGCCGACTGACTAGAATGGAAATCCAAATAGGTCAAGTATTACGCGCATATCGAAACAATTTTGCTGTCGGTTTTGTCACCCGAACATTTTGAGATTGTTTATTAGTGTGCAATGCGAATAAATTGCGACAGGTTTGTTTGAAAGCTCAACTTGACTGAAATAACAATATCATCCCTCCTTAAAGGGGTCGCAGCAGCTTTCCAACGAGCCCACACTCATCAAAATCGGTTGAAAACGAGCCGAGATAGCGCCAATCAAAGATGACCAATTTCCATATGAAAATGGCAAAAATATGTTGGAAAATAATCAAAATTTTATTCCTGTGTTGTGTGTCCACGATGTATCTATCTATCTATGTATCTATCTACTTTTTTTTCTCGAGAACCGCCCGAGCGATTTCCTTAAAATTTTCAGGGAACGTCAGTCTCTTCCCCAAATGAAAAATTTCATATGCCGCTTTTCCAGGAAAATTCTGGAAAAGCCGTGGCATGTGGAAAAGTGGTCAATTTTGAGGGTTTTTTAGGTAATGCTCGGAGTTTTCGAATTTTAGCTCCGCAGTCACAATAGCTGGAGAGTTGGTTTCTTCGGGAAAGTTATAGAGTTTGATCAGGAGATTTTTTTGGGATTTTCAGAAATCTGCCAAAGTGACGCCATCTTGGATTTTTGTTAGGTATAAATTATGCTTCTTTGGGTTTTCGAATTTTAGCTCCGGAATGATAACACTTGCAGAGTCGGTTTCTTCTAGCAAATTATAGAGTTTCATCAGAAGAATTTTTTGGTATCATAAGAAAATGGCTGTCAGCTGTCATAGCGGCGCCATATTGGATTTTCATTTGTGCTTTTTCGGTTTTAGAATTTTAGCTCCGGAATGACACTACTTAGAGAGATCGTTTCTTCTAGAAAGTTATAGAGTTTGGTCAGCAGAATTTTTTAGCATTTTAAAAAAATGGCTGCTAACTGTCAAAGTGACAACATCTTGGATTTTTTACTAAGTTCTGAATAAGAATACCTAGACAGTTGGTTTCTTCAGGAAAGTTATATGAATCACTGAGGAGAATTGGTGAAACGAAGTGTTCCGAAGGTAGCCGAAGGTGACACGAAGTGTTCCGTAGGTAGCCGAAGGTGACACGAAGTGTTCCGTAGGTAGCCGAAGGTGACACGAAGTGTTTCGAAGGCAGCCGAAAGTGACACCAAGTGTTCCGAAGGCAGCCGAAGGTGACACCAAGTGTTCCGAAGGCAGCCGAAGGTGACACCAAGTGTTCCGATGGTTCCTTAAGGTTTTGGAGAATAATTTTTTTCGGAAAGAAAATTTTTTTGTAGAAAATTTTTTTCGGAAAGAAAATTTTTTTGGAGAAAATTGTTTTTGGAAAAAACTTTTTTGAGAACTTTTTCTAGAAAGTTTTTTTCGGAGAAAATTTTTTTTGAGATAAATTTTTTGGACGAAAATTTTTCTGAGAAAATTTTTCATAGGAAAATTTTTCGGAACAAATTTTTCTTTAGGGAAAATTTTTTTTTTTTTTTTCGGAGCAAAATTTTTTTCGGGAAATTTTTTCGGAGTCAATTTTTTCGAAGACAATTTTTTCGGAGAAATTTTTTTTATAAAAAAATTTTCTTTTCTGAGAAAATTTTTTTTCGGAGAAAAATTTTTTCAAAAAAAAAATTTTTTTCAACAACTGAAAACTTCCAAAATGACTGATATCACAACAAAAACCTCTTTAAAGGTGAAGTGTGACGCAGTCCGTAAGTCTGCTTCCAAAATGAATGATATCGCTTGAGGTGACGCTCTCGCTGATAATACGCAGAAGTTTGTTTGAATGGAACCTTGTTGGGTCCGGCATTTGTGACGCAATTTTTTTAACACAACGTAATTTTGTTTTAAAGAAAGCGCTGTAATTTTTTCAGGAAATCAAAACTTTGAACACAAGGTTCCATTCAAACAAACTTCTGCGTATTATCAGCGATAGCGTCACCTCAAGCGATATTATTAATTTTGGAAGCAGACTTACGGACTGCGTCAAACTTTACCTTTAAAGAGGCTGTTTTGATTTTTTAAGAAATTTCAAAAATTTTCAAAAATTGAGACTGATTTGAGGATGTGAGTACACTCAATTTTAGTACTCATTGAGACTGCCATTTTCACTTGGGTACGACTCTTTGGTTAATTTTCTTTGTTTAATTTTATCGCTAATTTAATTCCTTTCTGCGAAATTCATTGAAAATCACATTAAATCATCATTAAATCACATTTCGTCTAATTTTTTTTTCCTTATGACGGCAGCTGATGTTATCTTCTAGCTCTCGTTTCAAACTCGCGATTCGCAAGAGAACAGGCGAAGAAAAAAGATCGCTGTGTATCTAGCCACCTCTTTTTGTCTTTGTATTCCTGCCAAGCGATTGGCATTCGTGCAAGTTATAACGGGAGCCATACACATTTTCTATTTGTTTTTTTTTTATATTTTTAAAGTTTCAAAAGTTTTGTGCCGTATATATGTCCGAGAATGATTATTCAAAAAGTAAAAATCAATATTGGAAGAAAAAATGCGAGAATAGGAGGTGTATTATTTCAATCACTGACTCTATTGTTCTTCTAAATTAGTTCTGCCACTCTGGATGTGTCATGTAAGAAACTATCTGAAAGTGATTTTCAGAAAAGTAATAAATATAACATTTCTTAGCCATACGGCTTACCGCTTCCACATCACTGCTGAGTGAAAATCTTACTCAATATAAATAAATTGCTTTCTCGTTTATTATATTGCTTTTATGCCAGATACACTAAATCCTATCGGCGGCGCAGCCATTCCATCTGATGTTTGATAACATAAAACATCATATTGAAAGTGGTTGTGTTTATTGATTGGATTCGTTTGGATGGTTAATCAATAACATCCACTGTTTTTCTTGTTTACAACATTAAAACATTTTCCGAGATTTTTATTTTTTGCTTTGTTGGGAAATTTGAATTTTAAATCAGATTTTGGGAATTAAATATTCAAATTCAATTAAACTTTATGAAAGACGTCAACAGATAATGTGTTTTTATCGAAAATAATTTCAACTTTCGGCAGAAAACATTTTGGCTTCAGCAACAAAGTGTTCATTTTATTCTTTCACATGCTTCAGGAATGGAATGAGGAAATTACTGAATTTAGTTTTTTTCATTTCGTCCTTTTCTATTGGCGATACATTTCAGGTAGAGATGAGCGGGTCGACCATTTTTCGAAACCCGACCCGGACCGAACCAGAACTGTGTCAAAACCCGACCTGGACCGAACCAGACACTCAAGTTTTCACAACCCAAATTACTTCGAAACAAAGATTATTTCAACGCCCGACGTCTGCATTCTTCACGGACCTTAGACTAAAACAAAATTTAAATTTTCGAAACCCGAAACCCATGAAGCCGAAAAAAACAATTCGGGTTCGGGTCGGGTCGGGTTTGGGTCGGGTTCGGGTCGGGTTTCTTTCTTGTGAGTGTACCTGATCTTGACCTTGACCTTGCAACATTCGAGCTGGTACCTATGTACAATCCCAGAGAGCTTGAACGTGCAAACGCTAACAGTGAGTCGGCCACTTGGTTAGTCCTGTTTACTCACAGTTCCCAGTATACATGTTCATTTGGATTATTGGCATGTATACCGGAAACAGCGCTGGGGCGCTACTCGACACGCATAGAACTTAAAGCTAACGACAATCCACCATATTGTAACTATGTAATGTGAGGGTTTAGTTCGATTTAAACTGTTGCACACATATCGATTTACCCGTTCAAATCGGTTAAATCATGGGCGATCGTTACGGAGAACAATTTCCGGCTCAGGGATCATAGAAACTCGTAATTAATTCAGAGAATTTGTTGTTGTATAAACCCAACTATGAATCGGTCAACTGGTTCCAGAAATATGATCGAAAAAGTGACCAAAAACATGGTTATTCGAGGGTCGGTGAAACTTTTTCGCAAATATCTCAGCAAGTATAGCACGGAAATTGTTCATTTTGGTATCAAATGAATAGTTATTTGTGTACCTGTTTTGAACGATTGCTTTTAGGCAATTTCGCGAGTTGTTGACCGGAGATTTACTGTCAAAGGCAAAGTTGAAGAGAATAAAATTTTAGAGAACACGTGCCTCAGAGTTTTCTCGAAAAATGTCCCTAGGTGTGACGCATATCTCTAGAACTATGAGATTTAGACAGTTTCTTCCAAAAGAAAAGTTGTAGAGAATTAAATTTTGGTGAACACGTGTCTCAGCATTTTCCTGAAAAATATCAAAATTCTTGGAACTCAGTCACTTCTAGAATCGGGAGGAATGACTCACACAACAAAAACCCTTTTAAAAAAAATTCCGGCGAAAAAAAATTTCCGGCAAAAAAAAATTTTCAGCGAAAAAAATTTCCGGCGAAAAAAAATTTCCTTTGACACGAAACAACAAAAAAAAATTTAAAGAAAAAATCAATTTTCCCCCTAAATCCGTCCCATACCACCCTCGGCCATTTTGTTGGTCACCCTGACACACTACACACCCAACCCAACAACTTTTCCTTTGACACCAAACATCTATCTCCATCCTAACACATTTCAAAAATTTTGCTCATATTTGACCCATACTTTGAATGCACTCACACACGCATACAAAACATTCTTTTATATGGGCTTTATATGGCGCCTTCTAAGAGCCTTGGCGCCTAAACGATGCCGGGAATAATTTCAGCTTAGGGGACCTATCTATTTGAGGGGGGGGGAGTGGGAGGGAATGATAGGGGACCTCCCCCAGATCACAAATATGAAACCGGTAGGTGGCGCTCGTGCTCCGTGCTTCATAAAATGAGAAGAAAATAGTCTAAGGGGCTAATTAAAAGGTGGGAATGAATGGAAACCACAACTATCAACTTCAATATGTATCCGGCAGGTGGCGCTAGCAACGCAATAGAAAAGAATTCGGCCCTTTACCTGTGTAAACATTCATAATTTCAGTTTAGGGGACTTCCAAACGGAGCTCGAGTGTCACCTACCGGTTGCATATTTGTGATCTGGGGGAAGCCCCCTATCATTCCCTCCCACTCCCACTCCCGCCCCCCCTCAAATAGATAAGTCCCCTAAACTGAAATTTTCAAAATCTTCACCCGAAGGTCCCTGCAAAATTTCAAGAAAAGTTATCGAGCCGTTTTCGAGCACGAGCCAAAAAAGTCGATTTTCATACAAGTGGCTCTGGAACTAACTAACTATCCCACTTAATAACATAGGATATTTCCATTAACTTTGGCTTCTATGAAATAGCACATTTTGTATGGGAAATGACGATTTTCTAAAGGTCATATCTTCGGATCCACTGGACCAATTTTAATGAGTAAAATGTCGAATCAAAATTTTGCGTAGAATCCGAAAAAAAAGGTCTCAGGGGGGATACGACGCAAGGGAAAAAAGTCAAAACCTAGCTGTATTAATGGTTCCGCCGTCTACGAAAAATTTTTTTCTTAATTTGTTGATCGTATGGGGACTTGCGTCACGGGCGCATCGCTACCGCGCGCCCATGATATCTGTGGACCTATGTCAGTTGGAAAGTTGCTTTCAAAAGAAAAGTTGTAGAGAATAAAATTTTAGAGAACACGAGTTTCAGGGATTTCAGGAAAAATGACCCCATTCCGGAATATATCCACTTCTACAATTACCGTATTTCGGGAGGGTTTTCGACATAACCTTGGGTAATTTCTGCGGGTCTATGGAAGCCTTAAAAACTTTGCAATAATTTGCACGAGCACGACACCTCCGGATTCTGAGACGACGATCTTTCGAATGTTTTGGAGTCATATCCGGCGCCACTGTAATGAGAGCGAGAAAGAAGGTCAAGTTCACTGCTATTAAGCGCTGGAGAACAACCCAAGTAGCAATTGGAAAGTCAACAACTTCTTCAGCAAAATAACTTTATTGCATCGTTTTCAAAATACAGTTTTATGACCGTCATTGCCCAGTTATAATTAGAATTAAGATTCATTCTTGTCTAATGGACTCCAGTATGAAAGTGTGCGCCGACGAATAAGACGAAATGTTGGGCCACCGCAAAAATTCACTAAATTTGCATGAACACTCAAGCCGCCGATCCCTTTTTTACAATTTTCATGCCGCGATGATGAAAAAAACAGACCGGAGCACACATCTAGATCAGGTGTACCCCAAGTTAGCCCTCCGGGACCCATCTTGCTTCTACTATCTATTAACGACATGGTAAATACATTTGAATATGCCAGCATCGACTTTATTAAAATACCCGTACCTCAAGCCTGTCTTTTAATGTTTTGCTGGACATTTTGCCAACAGATGGCGCAGAGCACAGACATGATATTTTTTTAATTTTTCTGTATTTGTTTAGGAACTCGAAATAATTGAGGAACAATGGCGTGCGGAATCAAATGAGTTGGTTACTCTAGTTAGTAGCTTACAAGAGGAGAATCGACGGTTACAGAAATCATTAGGCCATACCAATGAATTGAAAGCATCAAACACAATCACACCAACAGTAGTTAGAGATGAATCAGCATCGAATTCGGCAACACCAGATTATCAGGTATTGCAGCGGCTTCGAGGACAAATCGAAAAACATCGAAAGGAAATGAAACTTAAGGAATCTGAACTCGCTGAAGCTGAGCAAACTGTTCAAGTGGTAGGTCATAGGTTTTTTTTTTCAATTGTTGAAACCAATTTATTTTACACGCTTTCTATTACAGTTAAACATTCAAATTGAACGACTGACGAACTCAGGCAGGGAGTCACGTAAACGACAGAAACTACTTCAAGTACAAGTAAGATCATTGGTCGAAGAACGAGCTGACTTTTTAGCTCAATTGCAAGACCAACATCGGGAAATTTTGTCACTACGAAAGCGGCTTGGTATTGCTGAAAAAGAGAATGAAGACTTATCCAAATGTCAGGTCTGCGTCAGTTTTTTTTTATTCAATTGGATGTGGGTAAATGAGTTCCGTTGATATTTAGGATGAAGAGAACGATCCCCATCGCGCCAGATTTTCGACGGCAGAGTTAAAGGAAATTTTGTGCGAAAGAGATGAACTTAAAGCTCAAATTAATGATTTGGCGACAGAACTACAAATATACAAGCCGGTTGAAGAACTCAAAACTGAAGAGAAGTAAGAATCATTTGATTTATATTTCTATTTTTATTTTGTTATTTTGTTGGAACATTTTATTTAGCGTTGCTTTGTTATTTCTAAATTAAGAACGTTTGTAGGCCTACAGAAGAAGATCCTCCTGTGCAGGGGCCGTTACCGTATGAACCAGACGATGCACCTTGGAAAAAAGGCTCCGAAACTGGCATCCGAAAATTGTTAGTTCAATTCTTCATAGTCGCGTCACGAATACAATTTTCTTTTTTCATTTTCAGCTTTCGGAAGCTATTTTCTGAACCAGGCTCCTCGAGTTTTCCTCGGCGATCCCTTTCCACGTTATCTAAAATGGCTCTCTCTTCTAGCACTCACACTGACAGCATTTGAATCACACGAATGTTCACCACAAACGATGCATCTTCTTCCAACTTATTTAATTGACGCTAGCGGTAATTCGGATATTTGGTACATCAAATGATTGTTAACGAAAGAATGTAACACAACTGCGCCATTTAACACAGAAATAGGTGCAAGTGCTGCTGCACAAGAAAGTAGATGAATAGTGAACACATTCATAGAACAAGTTGACAATTTAGGTGTTGGTTAGATCAGCGTAGGATGAAATTTTCTTATTTTATTACTTTGAATGTTTCAATAGACAAATCGCTCTCATCGAATTGTCTGAATGAACTCAATATTTCTTAAAACAAAAATCCTGAAAAGGCGAATCCCGAAGCCACATTTCCGCAATTCTCTATGCCTTTCAACTTTAATACTGCAACTTTTATGAAGCTTACAGACAAGTCGAAATCGAGTTGCTACACATATAGTCAAATAGTCCCGTACGCCTGCCGGAAAGTACGCCGCGGTCGCCGAAAGTTTTTTTGACGTACGCCGAAATGAACCGCCGTCGATAACGTAGAAAACATCGCGCGGCGCCGCCACTGACATATTTACAATCCGCCATACAACTAGAAATTCAACAACTGAGAACAACAGCTGAGTGAAAAAAATCCGCGGCTTTAGTACGTCAACGACTTATGTCAAAGTATGGTGCCTTTCATGACACTATGCATAAGCTGTCAAACTTACTGTAACATCGCGTATAGTTTGACATAAGTTGGCGCATTAAATGCGTGGATTGTTTTGACGCATGCTGGGAATAAGCCACCGCCACCGAACTCATCGCCGTATTGTCCATGTAATTATAATAACGGAGGGATCCAAGTTAGTTTTTCATAAGATATGGTCAATGATATGCAGTCAATGTCATCTGACGATCTGTTGGCTGTCTGCCACTTGTTTGTGCATGAATTGTTTTTAATGGACCACTGACTGTTTCGAAGACACGCTTTGTGTAAAGCTAAAGAGGCGTGGAGAAGATTCTGTGCAGAAATGGATTACATTCCAGACTATGCCAGAATCCACAAAATCCTCGCAGAGGACTCTAGGCTGCTACCGAGCTCTTTGCGGAGGTCTGATGGAAGCTTCACTGTGAGTGGTGAGGAGACGGCTAAGCACATGTTAGTGACACACTTTCCTGGCTGTGGAGACGAAAAAGCTGATGTCGGCTCGCCAGATTGCTTGCTCCCAACGGAGGAGGACTGGTCATTGGCAAAGCGGATTGTCACCGTGGGTAGGTTAAGGTGGGCCATTGGCAAATTCAAGCCGTACAAGTCAGCTCTGAGCGATGGTATCTTCCCTGCTCTGCTAAAGGACAGTGGAGAGATTCTATTGAGACCGCTGTGCGAAATATTACGTAGATCCCTGGCTCTCGGTCACGTTGCAGGAAGCTAGGAGAAAGTAAGAGTAACATTTATTCCTAAACCGGAGAAGCCGTCTCACCTCACGGCTAAGGACTTCAGACCGATCAGCCTCACGTCTTTTATATTAAAGACGTTAGAACGACTGATTGATTTTTATATCCGGGACGAGGTTCTAGTGGCCTTTCCACTTCACATCAACCAGCATGCTTACCAGTCAGGCAAATATACGGATTCTGCCATGCACAAACTGGTATCGAAGGTGGAGAAGTCATTTTCGGTTGGGGAAGTGGCTCTGGGATGTTTCATGGACATTGAAGGGCCCTTTGATCACACGAACTTTGACACTATCCGCCAGGCGCTGGTTGATAGAGGAGTGGGACGTGTAGTAGTGAGATGGGTAAGTATCATGCTCAGAGATAGAATCGTTGAGGCGAGTGTGTGTGGCCATAAGGCGAATCTCTGGGTAGCTAAAGGCTGTCCTCAGGGTGGGATTCTCTCGCCAATACTATGGTGTATGGTGGTGGATTCTCTCATTTGGAAGCTGAATGGTGAAGGAATCTATGCGCAAGGCTATTCGGACGATCTGACGATTCTAGTCAGAGGCAAATTCGAAAGCACGCTAGAAGACCGAGTCAGAGCTGCACTGAGGGTAGTGTAGAAATGGTGGGATGAGAAAGGTCTGAGAGTCAATCCAAACAAAACAGATATAGTGCTATTCAGCAGAAGGCTATCGGTCTCAGATTTGGTGGGTAAGAGGAGGCTCTTTAACAAGACCAAGGAACTGACTTCACAGGTAAAATACCTAGGAGTCAAGGATAAAGCGCAGAAGACTCTAGCGGCTTTGTGGCTATGTAGAAACTCTTTCGGGAGGAGCTGGGGCCGGAAGTCGAAGATCATTCTGTGGTTGTACAAGGCTGTGATTAGGCCCATGCTTAGCCACGGCTGTGTGGTATGGTGGCATAGGCTGGAGGTTGAATGTGCGCGTAAGTTGCGAAGTGAAATTTAGAGGCTAGTTTGCATATGCATAACTGGTGCTATGACGACAACAGCAACCGCTGCCATGGAAGCGCTACTGGCTCTGCGCCGCTAGAGGTGATAATCACAGCTAGAGCTTTTGCTGTCGCAGACAATCTGGCGCAAAACGGTATATGGGATCATAATTTTCGAAGTGGACACGCGAAAATTATCAGAATGATCTCTGACCCGATTTTTGACATGCCAAGAATCGACTTCACAAGGCGATTCGGCGTAAGGATTCCGAGTAGGCAAGAGTGGCTAGATGGCTGGCCTGCTGGCCTACCCGGCGACTGCGTGGTAGAATTTACAGATGGATCGAAGACATCTGTAGGAGCGAGTGCTGGGGTGTACGCCCTGAACTCGGAGGAAGGAAATCAGTTCCATCTGGGAGCCTTTGCGAGCGTCTTTCAGGCAGAAGTTTTCGCAGTGCTCGTAGGAGCTTGTAGCAATGAAAGCAGATCTTTGTATGTTCAGACAGTAAGAAGATGATTACCACTTCCAAGCTTGTGAAAGAGTGTTTTTTTTTTTTTTTTTT
>CM055405.1:52061023-52101023 GCA_029228625.1 Pseudolycoriella hygida | reverse complement strand
CATGAAAAAGATAAGGCTTTCGGCAACTTCCATGCGTGCGGATCAGAAGAAGAAACGGGTATCCACGTGATATGCGAATGCTTCAAGTTCTCTTAACTGAGACGCTGGCTGCTGGGAGGCTACGTCGTGCAACTATCAGATGTTGTCCAACTTGGACCTGGTATTTTGGACAGGTTCTTGGAGTCAACAGGAAGGTTTGCGTCATTTAAATGATAATTGGGTTGGGAACAAAGGATCGTAAGATCTGTGTTCCAAGACCATTCACATGATCGCCCGAACTGATAAATCTATAGCGTCGACTTTTTGGTATAAGTCAGTTCCATAAGGGGAAATGACATGGCCACCGGCTCAATTTCTTCATATAAAACTGCGTCACGTCATGATACTCTAAACATTTTCAAGAATAGAAGAAGAAGATAACTCAGCAGTGTGTTCCACAAAAAAAGGAAAGCCAAATATGGATCTCGTTCCCCCTAGCAGAAAAATTGTAGGAGACCAAAACATCCAAAGAATTTTTTTCTATGAAAAATTGGTAAATGTGATTTTGTTGCCGTTTTTCAAATTTGAAACGCTCGCAGCCTGTTTATGAAAAACATATATTTTTTATAGGCGACCTGTTTTATTATCTAGCAAACGGCACCTCTCCCATTATAATTGATCAACAAACGAATTTTTTAGAACGATTTTTGTGGATGCATGATCCAATACAACAATACGCCTATAAAAAACATTTTCTGCATAACATACGATGGCGCAGCGAGCGTTTTAAATTTGAAAAACGGCGCAAAAATCACATTTTTGAATTTTCACTCGGCTAATTTTCCCTCAAAATTTGTAAAGAAGAAGAAGAATGTCATTTCAAGGTCGAGCAAAGATCATTCACATTTTGCCAGCTAGTAACAACTACGAGTCAGAAATGGATAAAAACTTTTTGAGTTGATACATTTGCAAACAATTGTAAACGTCAAAAGCCAACAAAGATGGCGGCCATTTTTATTTGCAACCATCAACTCAAAATTTTTTGTATCAATTTCTGACTTTTAGAAAATCTTTTCTGTCATTTAAATTGATTATTCAGTTAAAGACTAAGTGAGCAAACACATTGGTCGAAAAAATAATGCGTTTTGAAGTGTTTATTAAGTGGAAAAGCTGAAAGACTGACTTTTGCAGTGAAATATTGGAATTCACATTTCTAGCAAATGTAAATGTTTTCTCCAAAAGTGTTTCTGCAATTTTGTTTGGGAATATGTTAAGTATGTAATGACGACATAAGCATTCGTTTTCATTTAAAGCTGTAAGACAAAAACGTTACAGAAAATTGCGACTTTTTCCATACAAATTTTCATTAGTTGAAAAGATTCCGACAGATGGCTCTTTAGTAAGCAGTGTGCACTCTTACATGAGTGCAGAGTTTGATATTAGGCTTAACTTGCTGAAAGATGGCACTGGCCCTTACTGGTAAATATGGGACGTAAACAAAAGCAATGGTAACTTGTAACAGCGCGTGATTTGAATAATTGTTGTTTTCTGTTTATGTTACTAATGTGTTTTTTTTAAATTGTGTTTTTGAAGTGATTTTTTTAAAATAAAAGTGAAATGGAGATGGTAAATTGTGTTTTGAATAACACATTTTTAATATCCTGGAAAGTAAGGTAGATTTTGACGTGTCGGTGTTGAATTGTTAAAATATTGAATAAAATTACTTTTACGTGCAACACAATAAAAACATTAAGCGACGAAATTCACTTGTTCACAAAAAGTTCCAAAACAACACCCACCGTTCGTAATATTCGATCACACGAAGTGTATTTTCACCAACTTTGAAAGGTTGTCAAAAATCGAAATCTTATCGGATCTTCGAGATTCGAACGGATTTGGAAACGTTGAACCTTCTACTTTAAAGAAAAAATATAAAAAACTGGTAAGACAAAAGTGAAAGTTTTGAGAAATTTCGAATTTTCCAAAGTCTTGCATAGTCAGGGAACAAGGCCGCTCTTTGTTTTTTTTCCTATACCAACTCTATGGGTATCGTTGGAAAGGTAACATATGTTCCATAAGTTTTGAACGGCTTTTTATGCAGTGTGAACGAATCGAATCCGAAATTATCACTATTCTGAATACTTTGCCCATCTCTGAATCTTCTATAAACCACATTTGAACCGGAGCAAAAATGCACTCTTTACAGATTTTTTGCACCTCAACACAAACCATGCCCGATAGCCCTTGGCGGACAAAAGTCTTAGTTTTTATCGTTTTTATGAATTTAATTCCATATGTTTGTCAAATGATGACTCATTCTGGCTCTAATCCGTAGTATATGGGTCTGCCGAGTCGAAATAGTCCGGAGGTAATTGATCGGAAGAGCTTAGGGCATATTTGAGTGACTGGTGAAATTTACAAGTTTGCCTTTGAAGTGTGTTTGGAACGTCAAATTTTCAAGTTTCTTCACAGGATTCTTAATTGTACCGTCATAAAAGTTTAGAAATACTGTATTTCTCTTGGAATAACCTAAGTATTGATCTTACGAAGACATCCCAACCTCTAAAATAGTTCATAACTTCAGGAGTTCCGATTTTTTGGGTTCGCTGCAATACTGCCTATGCTGTGATGTTTTGTTAAACTCGTTTCATTTATTCTCGATTGCTCACTCTCAGAACAACATCCCAAATCAAGGGAAACTTTTCCACGAGGCATCGTTTCGTCATTGAGATCATCAAAATTTCTATCTGGTGAACTCTGGATGTTATTTTCAGAACATCTTATTTATTAAAGTGAAGCTAAGGAGTACCCAAATAGTCTATGAACATTGATTGGCATCTCGATTTAATTTATGTAGAGCTGTGAACACTTAAAAATAGTCTCAAAACTTATGGAACATATGTTACAATTGCCAGCTTTCTAACGATGCCCATATCGATGTTCAATTTAAAAATTTTTGGGGGTGACTAGAGTTTTAGTGAAATTGCAGAATCCACTTTTTAATCAAAGATAATAACGTCTCTCTATCACGTTTTTCAACAGGTACCAAGAATACCTTCCTAGTAGTCCTATCCAACGGTACACATATTAGCCTTATGCGATGGTTCGTTTATACAAAAAACTTTAAAGATGAAATTCACTAAAATTCCAACCACTCCCACATATTGTAAAATACTACGACTATATGGGTGTCAATTGGGCTGGCAATTTTACCTTTCCAACGATACCCATACAGTTGGTATAGAAAAAAAACCAAAGGAACAGGAAGCAAAAAACGAAAAACGGAATTCCACATTTTTCATTTGCCGATCGGTGCACATAGATCAGCCACGTGATTTATGTACGGATTATGAAAGAGGGCTCGTAACTACACTATTCTGTAATATTGGAACCCTCCATTCGGGGTGAACTTTAGCCCGTATTTCATCTCTTTCACTCTTGCAATGTGATTTATATTAACATGAGACAAAATACTCGTTCCCCAGGTTACAAGACATCAACTTTGTAAATTTTGTGAATTTGTTTGCGTTCACCATTGTTTTCAGTGGTAACTTTTTTATAAAAGTGAACGAAAATACACTTGTGAACCTGAACACTTAGTTCCCAAAGCATTTACATACTTTACAACGATAGATTTTTACGTGCAATGAGCCATATACTTACTATCATGAGTTTGGCAAACGCCAGCCTTCTATGGTGTCAGGCCTGTCGAAGCCGTTGAAGCTTTTTATACGGGTAAGTGTAGCATCTAGTTTTGTCTGTTTCCATTTTCATATCCTCCTCAACTTCCATATCTTAATGAACCAACCAATTAAAGACTTTTGCAACCAAAATCATATCTCAAACTAACGGAACAATTAATTGGAATTTCAATCCACAATTTGGTGAACAAAAAATTCGTTTTCTTGAATAAAGTAACTAATACATAAAACTAGATACTCGTAGCATATAATTCCACATATTTATAAAGAAAATGAAATTACAAACTAGAAAAAGTGTTAACACAGTCGCATTCAAAGCAGAGTTCCATCTTTTGTCATAGCAAAATATCATTAGATGGAATCTCTTTTTTCGAGACGACTGACTGTCTGAAGAGGAAAAACAACTCATGAAATAAACTATTAATGACATTGTGATGGATATACGTTTTAACAATAATTTATTGAAAATTAACACTAAGAACAAGATGATATTTTAATGGCGTATGCCAAGGCATGGCATGGCGTAAATCATGAAATGTATTATTGTAAAATATATTGAGATATTAAAGTTCATGAAAATTATTTAAAAAATTTTCGTTTTTATTTTGTAACAAATAAACATCAAAGCATAGCCAGTTAGTTACCTTGAAAAAAGGAAAATGTTTTGCTGAATTAAATGCTAATATTTCTTTTGTTGTGAATACCACTGCGGGCGTTACTAAGTTGAAAACATTTTTCATGACTTTTTTGTATATACTTTGTTCATTATAAAGAATCGGTGGTTTTGCAAACCATTTTCTGTATAATGATACCAAATTATAAGAGCCAGAACTCATTGTAAAGAGTAATTGGGGCGTTTCATGTAATATGATGCAAAAAGTCTTTCGCTTTCGTTGTAGGTTACACATTTATGCGTCCAATCCAATTTTTAGGTTGGAGAAGGTGGATGAAGGTCATCGGATGACAATACAATAAGAATTAGGCCGCTAAAAGGCTTCACCGACGTTCTCAGTTTTCAAAAAAAAAATTTTTCAGTGTGGTTAGTGGCGCAGAAGCCTACACTGACAACTATCGAAAAGATTTTCCTTGTACAAGATACAGACGACAAATTTTCCTTGTACAGAATATCGGCGAAAGATTTTTCTTGTACAGAATATCGGCGAAACATTTTCCTTGTACGAAATACAGATAAGGATTTTTCTTCTACAAAATGCTGGCAAAAGATTTTCCTTGTACAAAATACAGGCGAAAGATTTTTCTTGTACAACATATCGGCGAAACATTTTCCTTGTACGTAATGCAGGCGAAATATTTTCCTTGTACATAATGCAGGCGAACCATTTTCCTTGTGCAAACAATCGGCGAAATATTTTCCTTGTACAAAATATCGACGAATCGTTTTCTTTGTACCGGCGACTACACCTTAAATAACTTAATTATCCTTGTACGAAACTGCGAAGACTGACCAAACACACTGTTCTTTCTTAGAATTTTTTGTTTCATTTATAAGTTGTTCAAACATGCGGACATCACCATTGAGAAACATTACTTCTTTTCGATGGAAATGATATGAATAGAAGTCTCGTTTGTAGCGGGGTTTCTCAAAATCTTTGTAGAAGTTGACCATTTTATAGCGCTCAATTCTACCGAAATTTCTATAGACCGTCACGTTCTGCTAGAACCCTTCCTCTTAGAGCGCAACGTTATTTGTTCAATGGGGATGACACTTGGATCTTGCGAAATGTCAAATTTTTCACTCAGAGTGAAGTTAGTTCAGGGGTGTGACCAGGGGGGTGACGGTCTCTTGTTCTGAACCGTGCAAATGATATTCAGAGTGAAGTTAGCTGCAGTTGGGATCGTAGCTAGCTTCATTACAAACAAATCAGCTGATCTCATTCACAAATTTACCAAATTCAGCTGACTTCAGTTCAAAAGTTCAAAAAAACAGCTGATTTTCCTGCAAGTAATACTCAACGTGAAGTTGGCTGCAGTTGCGACCAAAGCTAACTTCACTGCAAAAAAAATTTTGAACTTTTCAAAGCCGTCAGCTGATTTTGGTAAATTTATGAATGAAATCAGCTGATTTTGTTTGCAATTATGTTAGCTACGATCGTGACTGCAGCTAACTTTACGTTGAGTATAACTTGCAAAGAACATAACAAAAGACTGTCACGTCTTTGAGTTAGTTGCAAGCTCAATTTTCATTCATGAATTTGTTTGCGTTTGTTTTCATGAATGAAATTTTACGATTGCAACTAACTTTATAATTAACTTCAACGATTTTCTGAATCAAAAGTGAACTTGCAACCAACGCCACTCTGAGTGCGGAAGTTGACATTTCTCGACAACCAAGTTCCATTCGCGTTTTTTGAACAGCCGCTTTGTGCGTGCTCTCGGATTAAATCCAGATGGGTATAATCGGAATTGACAAAATCCGGACGGACATAATCCGGAAGGCCAAAATCAGGGCTATGTGAAAATCAAGACGATGACAAAATGAGCTAGAACAATATCAGGATGATGACAATTTAAGGTGGGATGAAATCTAGAAGAAATCATGAATAAATCCGGACGAAGACAGTAATCCTTGGGATTGATCTTTTAGTAGTTGAGAAAAAATTGACGTGTGTGTAGGTTGTATGTGGTGCTCTGCCTCCAACCCCACGCCTGCAGGCTGCCCAGCGTGCATGGGACTCTGCCGCCCCCGACCCAGCTTGTTATTAGGAGTTTATTTTTCGGGCCTATACATAATTGTATAATGAAGTCCATGCATCTCATACCATTTTTCATCGCTAAATTATAAAGTTCGTCATTAATTTTGTATAGTTTGACGTAAGCCGACGCCGTTCTAAGGGGCTGTTCACAAAGTCTTGTCACCGAGCCTCAACTGAATTAACGTTTCAACGTGGAACTACTCTCTTTTCTCAAGTGGCGTCATCCATGCTTTCATTGCTGAATACGGACAAACATAAAACTAATGACACAATCTACACATCAAAATGAAAATGTGACGCAAGTTGTTCCTTCTTTTTTCAAAACCAGTAGCATCAAGCGAATAGCATCAACCTTCAAAAAATGCTTTACGTGTGAGTAGCACTGTGCAACACAAGAAAAACTTAGAGAGAGGTTTTTGAGAGAGACTTTCATACAATTTCTCTCTCGAAAACCATTCTCTAAGTTTTTCTTGCGTTGTTGGGCAGTGTGTGACGTGTAAGTTTTTCATTCTTCACTTTGGCTAAAAGGACATTACGTAGTAGCACGTATCATTGAATCGCCCCCAAACATTGAACAAATTTAAGTCAATCTTTTGATAAAATAAATCTTATCTAATTCCTCGTCTGATACAAAAGAAAATAGCAAAATTATGACATTTGACAGGTCAAGGCAGGGGTAAGAAATTTTCATCGATGATTAAGGACATTAGGCGCGGTGGCAAGAAAGAGGGATGTAGTAGCATTTTAGATAAAGATGTCGAGTCAATTACAGATGAAGGTGATGACATTTTGAAGACTTGGCGGGAATATTTTTAAGATTTATTAACATATTATGTCAATTAGGTAGGGGGAAATGATAGGGATGCAGGCCCTAGTTCGGGGGTGGAGGAAGAAATTACACTGGATGAGGTGTCCCGAAAGGTCGGCATGAGGTCTTCTACAGTTTACATGCTGACTGAAGCTTCGGTGTTATTGCGCCGATTTATAAAAAGGGCAACCGTAAGGTTTGCAGTAACTACAGGGCGATATCGCTCTTGAGCGTGGTAAGTAAGGTGTATGCGCCGAGTGTACATAGTGGAAGGTGTACTAGAAGAGATTCAGGGTGGTTTCAGACCTCTCAGAAAAGCTTTATGAAAGGAACAGGGATTTATACTTAGGAGAAGACATTCGGACAGGTACCAAGGCAGAAGCTGTTCGGGCTTCTTAGCGAGTACGGTCTCAATGGGAGTTTACCGCGTGCAATTAAAAGTATTTACTTCGGGATTAGAGCGGGTCCTTCGAGATTAATGAGGGGGCTCGTCAGGATTGTTGTCTTTCCCCGCTTCTGTGGACAAAATGGACAAAATCATCAAGCGAGCAAACTTGCAGGGGAATGTCGAGGTGGGTGAGTAATAATGAAAATCCTGGCCTATGCGGATGACTTGGTTCTGTTAGCAGATCATACCAGGGATTTACAGGGTGGGATGCCTGAATGCCGCATGTGAGAAGTACGGGATGAAGATAAGTGTAGGGAAAACAAAGGTCCATTGCTTGTCGGCAGGAGATAGCTTGCCATTTAAATGGGGAGGAGCTGGAGCAGGTTTCTGAATTCAAGTACTTAGGAACTATTTTTTTAGAGGATCGCAAGTTAGTTAGGGAATTCGAGGAAAATAGGAAACGCGATGGACAGTCAGTTGAAGTCGCACATGTTCAACAAAAAGGAATTAAGTAGCGAAACATGTTAGCTATGCACAGGTCAATTTTCAGGCCTACGATTCTGTACGGTAGTGAGAGTTGGGTTGACTGCGGATATCTCGTGCATGACCTAGAGGTTTCTGATATGAGGGTTCTTAGGAACATAGCGAAAATTAATCGAAAGGAGCAATGGGATAATCATATTAGGAACGGCCGACATTAGAGAAAATTTAGGTATTTCGTCAGTGGAAGAGGCGTCAAAGGCCATTCGTCTGCGATAGTTCGGGAAGGTTCAAAGGATGGGTAATAACACGCTGCCGAAAAGGATCTTGGATTCACAGGTCTCGGGTGTTAGATCAAGGAGAAGGTATATAGATTCAAGTCAGATTTAGAAGTTAGGAGACTTTCTCTGGGCGAACAAACCATCTCCTTGGCGGGTGATAGGAGGACAATAGTTCTGGGGTTGTGGCATAAAGACCTCACACCGAAAGGTACTAATACGGTCTATAAAGCTTGATGATGATGATGAGCTCCCAGTAATATATGTAAGGGACCATCCATAAATTGCGTACGCTTTTTTCAGTGCTGTCATCAGATTTAAATCAACAATAACTTAAAAAATATTCACTTTTGAGACGTCAAATGTATGACCGACCCCCCCATACTACCCCCCTAAATGGGGGGGTCGGCCATACATTTGATGTCTCAAAAGTAACTATTTTTCAAGTTATTGTTGATTTAAATCTGATGACAGTACTGAAAAAAGATTACGTAATTTATGGATGGTCCCTAACTATTGAAATGGTGTGTGACTCCTTCGTCGTTAAAAAAACTTTTCAAATAAGTCGGAGAAACTACTGCGTTGTGGTTTTGACGATCTATTCAATAGAAAATGTTGAAAGCTCTTTAAAGAAATGCAAAAAAGAGCAAACAGTTTATCAAATTGTTTAAATATTTACGCTTGCCATTATACAGTTCGTTCACAGAAATAACAACACCTCTAAGATGAGATTTGCTTAAGTTTTTTTTCTCTCTGATGTGAAGTTGTAAAAGCTGTTTTGCGAATTTGTTTTCTTTACATCTCTTTCTGTGCTTATCTGCACGTTTTGCTGTCTAAAGTGTCAGTTTATTCCGACGATTAATATCAATAAGAGGCTTACGAAGCCTGAATAAATAAAACGAAACCTTCGTTTGAAAGCGTTTTTTTTTTATTTAACATCAATTTATTATGTTAAGGAATACAAAAATAATTTTATTTAGGTTTATGAGATGATTTACAAAATGCGTTGACTAGCTCAGAAGTTGTGCTGAATGTACAAATAAAGAAAAATGCTTTTCTTTAAATGTTATCTCAAACGATTAGCACAAAAGAAAATTACTGAAATGGTCATTCGCCATACCCTGTCCGAGTTATTCGCATCAAGTTGTCAGCATATAACGCAAATCAGTGACGTGATTATTTCAAAGTGCCTATTGGCACCCGAAGCAGATCAAAGCTCATTTTGGAGAAAATATTTTGTTAATTTTTGGAACATTTTCCCGATTTTATCGAAATTTTCCTGAATTTATCGATTTTTAGAAAATCAGGAAAATTTGGAGAATACAACAAAATACAACAAAATATTTTCTTGAAAATGGGCTCTGGTGCGGATAGTCCTGAAAGAATTGGCAGACGGTACGGGTTTTCCCTTGGACAAATACTTAGATATAAGTCATGTTGATTATTAAGTAACAGAACTTTCCTACTCTGTCCTGTTTGTGCGTGTACACTCATTGGAGATAGCTCTCACGAAAACTCTGACAGGTGTGACGAAAAGCTATGACATCACAGATTGTTTCGTTTAATATTATTGAACAAAATACTCAATCGCACCCCCACCCGGTGTCAATAGCACCTACTCCGCGAATGTTCTGCCGATTTCCTACAAATATATTTTCACTAGAGGTGAGCGGGCCGCCCTAAGCTCGACTAAAAACCCGACCTGAACCCGAATTAATTTGTCGTGTCGGGTCGTATTTTTGAATCTATTTTTTGGTTGGGTCAGGGTTTACATTTTCGTTTTTTTCAGGAAGGGTTTGAACACTTCAACACTAACAAAGCCCGACCCGACCCGAAAAAATGCACTCAATTATTTTCTCTTAAAAAAACATTGGAAATGAACAATTTTTAAACAAAGTTCGGGTTCGAGTCAGGGTTTCGAGTTCGGTTGGGAAAAAAGGTCGACCCGCACACATCTAATTCTCACACCCCATGCGAAAATCATCTACACATGCTTTTTTTTAAAACTGCTCACTTTTCAGCGAAACAACTCAAACAAGTCAAGCTGTAAATTATAATTACCGTCCGGCTCTGTTCTTTTACGCGCGCTTTTTAAAATTTAAATACGTTCATTTAGTTCGACATACCCGTACGTTTACTATGTCGATTAGATGAATTTTTGTATTCTTCTAATTAATGAAATTAACAATAAAATGATTGAAAAGAGCTAAATGTGCGAATACTGAGAAATGTTTGAAAAATGAACAAGTTTGAAAAGTGAAAAATGTTTGTTACTTGCGAATTGTTCGAATTGATTGAAAAGTCAGAAAATTTCAAAAATGTTGGGAAATGTGAGATTTGTTTGAAATATGTGAAATGTTTGAAATTTGCGAGATGTGTGAAATGTATGAAAAGTGAAAAATGTGGGAAATGTTTGAAATATGGGGAATGTTTGAAATGTAGGAAACGTCGTAAAACTTCAAAATGTTGGCAAATTGCAAAATGTGGTAAATTTTGAGATTTGTTTGAAATGTGTGAAATGTTTGAAATTTGCGAGATGTGTGAAATGTTTGAAAAGTGAAAAATGTAGGAAATGTTTGAAATTCGGAAAATGTTTGAAATGTAGAAAATATTTAGAATTACCAAAATGTGGAGGTCAACGAACTTTTCAAGCATTTCACACATTTCGCAAATTTCAAACATTTACCACATTTTTCAATTTGCCAACATTTTGAAATTTTGCGACGTTTCCTTCATTTCAAAAATTCCCCAAACTTCAAACATTTCCCACATTTTTTACTTTTCAAACATTTCACACATCTCGCAAATTTCAAACATTTCACACATTTCAAACAAATCTCGAAATTTACCACATTCTGCAATTTGCCAAAATTTTGAAAGTTGACGACGTTTCCAACATTTCAAAAATTCCAAAAACTTCAAACATTTCCCACATTTTTCACTTTTCAAACATTTCATACATCTAGCATATTTCAAACAAATCTCACATTTCCCAACATTTTGAAATTTTCTGACTTTTCAATCAATTCGACCAATTCGCAAGTAGCAAACATTTTTCACTTTTCAAACATTTCTCAGTATTCGCACATTTAGCTCTTTTCAATCATTTTATTGTTAATTTCATTAATTAGAAACAAATTCACTTGAAAATTCATCTAATCGACATAGTAAACGTACGGGTATGTCGAACTAAATGAACGTATTTGAATTTTAAAAAGCGCGCGTAAAAGAACAGAACCGGTCGGTAATTATAAATATTACAGAATGTCTAGCTTGACTTGTTTGAGTTGTTTCGCTGAAAAGTGAGCAGTTTTAAAAGAAAGCATCTGTACCTTTAATTTCAGGTGCGAATAGCCATTCTGAACGAAAAGAGCGACATCTATTATCCTCATAACTCATGAACTAAGGATAGTCTGCTCCAAATGACAAAATTCTCAAATAAGCTGGAATGCTTCAAATGTCAAGTGTATAGAATGTGCTGCCATCTATTCTCGTAAAGAACTGCCTAATTATACTACGGCTAGTAGCACATTGTGCGAATAGTATGTCTAAAATAGAGTGATTATTGGCACAATGTGCTAATAGCCGCAGCATAACAGAGTGACAAGGGCACAATGTGTGAATAGTCGCAGTGTAATAACGTAATTATTCGCTCAATGTGCAAAAAGTCTATTCGTTACTAAACAAAACTTCTCATTGGAGGGTAACTGAATTTCACATTGACATTTTAGGGTTACAATAACACCAAGTTATGAAAAATTAGGTTGAATGTCTCAAATTCCTTGATTTAAAGACCAGCTTTATCGAAAAAAAATATCGTTATAACGATTCCACGAAAGAAAAACCAAAAACTCAAGTGTTCTGAGAGGTCATACAATAACCAAGTTTCGTTCACAGAGAAAAACAAAATAGATTTTTCGTCTCTCATCCGGGGTATGGTTTTTGAATCAAGAAAGACAACATTTTTCATCAAAGGGAAAAGAATGGGGCAGACAACTATTGTGAAAACATCCAAAAGCAAATTTTCGAAAGTTCTGATTCTAATTAGGAATATGTTCTCCCGATAAGCAATGCCATTGCTCGTGGAAACAGTCGGGCATTCTTATACAATCTTTCCACTGTTTCAGTCGACGCCCTTTGCTATTTCCACCTAAAATTAGCGAGCCTAGGAAATCGTTGCTTTTACCAAGGTCCTTATCCCACACAGTCAACAGCAACAGTTGCTTATCCAAATCATTTGGTCGTGTCTCAAAAGCAAATTCTTCATTAAAAATTGGATTTAACGTTCGCCACTTGATGGAAGATTTGAATTTTTTTTTCTGTGAGTCGGGTCTCATTTGCCTGAAATCAGTAGAAATTGAATGTTAACGATCGATTTCTTTTCGGTTCAATGTTCGTCCAATTACAATTTGACAAAAGGGTCGGAGAAACCATTTTTGTCCTTTGCCATTAGGTTGGTGCATTTGTCTATTCTCACAATTAATGATCTACGTTTGGTGTTGTAGCACAGCGCAATCAGAATTTGTCCGAATAGCCAAGGACCGGACATTGCGGCTTCCACACAAAAATTGTCCTCGACATCCAAAGGTACAGTCATCCGATGTGGCCCCGAACTGTAGATCTAAAACCATATTTTTGTCTTAATTTTCTTTTTCACAAATGAACAACCAACATCCTTACAGGCGCTAAGTTGATTTTAGCAGCTCCAAGGAAATCATGGCCATAGCGATCATCATCCAATATCACGACATACAACATGCTACCATTTATCAACTCATCCGGCTCAACACCGAGAAATCGCACTTTTTCATTGAATTCGGGATTCGTTGTTTTGTGCACCGTTTTCGTAGCAAACCATTTTTGCTGCTTCGATCCGTAGGGGGTTATGATATTGGTCTTACAAAATGGATCCGCATGGCCGGTCACATCCATTGTCGGAAGATCGCGTGCTCTCAGTAAGGAACAGTCTAACGTATGATCTGCTTCTGAATAATTCACTGATAGCTCGAGCCATCCAAAACATGGCTCTCGGTAACCTTAGCAAAGAATATACCCGAGTGAGATTAGCGATTTTTAAGAAAAATACAACTTCGTCTGCTTATGCCAAAGTATATGACAATTCATGATAATGTGCGTCAGTTGACAAGCACACAATTTTATGAATTGCGTTATGAAATGTTGTATACTTTGACAGAAGCTGACGCCGTGCCACATTGAAAGTGGATTATTTGCTAGGATAGACTGTATACAAATCGGCGAACTTACATCCCATTCCGTTGCTGCTGTTTGCTGAAGATGTCTCTGACATCGACATGGAGCTAGTTACCGAACCTCTTCTTCCATTACGGTTTGTTGTCGAAATTGAAGCCGTTTCCCAATCATAATTTGTTTGATTACTTTGCGTGTCGGTGGCACTATTTTGCCTATTTACCAACGGGTGTTTTCGGTTTCCTCCTGTAAAGGTAAACATGAATTATTTACACCGCCCGTCCAATGATCGAATAGCGCTGTAGCTTTGAAAATTTGATTTATTGCTACTAATTATTGAGTACGGGTAATTTCGCACACTATGGATAATGAAGTGTGCGAAATTCCCTCCTAGCGCGGTGAACTTCGTATACGCTAACAAGTGTGCGAAATTCCCCGACGCCTAATTATTCGACGGAGTGAAATGATTCTATGTTCTTTCTAGAATAGAAATAGGGTCTTACCAACGTTGAATGCACTGCAATAGCTACTACGTCCATTCAATACAGCTGTAGAGTGTTTTTGAGCATCAACTTCAGTCGTTGACTCATCTTCTTCTTCTGAACTTGTATCTGTACATTTAATTCCTAGTTTTACTGGCTTTTCTTGGCGCAATTTTGAGTCCCTGAATGATTGTCGCGAAGAGCTCGTACGTTGTTGGGGAATTTCATACTTTGGAATACCCTTAAAGAACCACGCACCAGTCTGAAATTAAAATGTGCCTTAAATAAAACCAGAGATGACTTGCATCAGCTACGCACCTTTTTCCACATTTCTCTAGTTTCGGAACATATTTTGCACAGCCATATATCCCTGTGTTGATTAAAATTCAATTAAAATGGATAGGATGCAAGAATCAATTTGCGTTTCTTCGTTACCTAGTTCCCGTTGTCTCTCTGGAATGCAGTTCGATGGAACATTTCGAACATACTGGTTTCTGGCAATCATCACAAATTAACTTCGAAGGACCCAACAAACCAAATGATTGACCGCATAACCTAGAGACAAGTTATTGGAAACGTTACTATGAAAAAATTTTTCGTAAACACTTTTGTAAGGTCTTTGACGAATGACGTCACGCTGGAGAGGAGGGATGTCAAAAAACGTGACGATTTTAGCAAATTCGGATCAATTTGGATAACGGGAGAACGGTGAGGAGGTCGAAAATTCCGTAAAACAGTGTAAGTTCACGATTTTTTAAGGAGTCATTGATAAATTACGTAAAGCAAGAGGTGGGAGGAGAGTATGAGGTCAGCGTGACAGCTTTGACAAACTTTTTGAGTGACAGGGGGGGGGGGTCGGGGTTAAAAAAATCCTAATTTGTGCGTTACGTAATTTATGAACGGTCCCTATCGATTTTAATTAGGGAATTGAGGTACATGTCATTGGCACCTCCACCTCTCAGTATCAGGTCAGATTAGGACTAATTTTTGGACCGCAAGAATTAAATTTTGGGCTGTTGCACAACGCGAGCCCTAAACGATTTAAAGGGTCAAACATGTCATTCTATAGTTTAGTCATTAAAACGAATATTTTTGGACTTGCTTTGCTAGATGACTCAACATTTGAGGCTTGTTTAGGGCTGATGATTAAAACCGGCCCGAGCTCAGGGCTCATCAGGAACCCAAGATATTTGACTTTTCCTCAAAAAAGCATGCTGCTTTAGCTGTTCGGCGATGGTGGAAGCTTTTTTACTCCAAACATTAATCTCAAATTTAGGAGGGCCTGTTTAGGGCTGACGATTAAAATCGGTTCCGAGCATAGGGCTCATCAGGGACCCGAGATATTTAACTTTCGCTCAAAAAAGCACGTCGTTTGAGTTGTTTCAGAGATAGTAGCAGTTTTTTTAATTCAAAAACTAATCTGAGACTTGGGGCTAGTTTAGGGCTGACGATTAAAACCGGTCCCAAGTTTAGAGCTCATCAGTGATCAGAGATATTTAACTTTCGATCAAAAAAGCATGTCGTTTGAGCTGTTTCAGAGATAGTAGTCAGTTTTTTTTAATTTAAAACGAATCTGAGACTTAGGGCTAGCTTAGGGCTGACTATTAAAATCGATCTCTAGCCAAGTTCATTATTATTAAACTGCGCGCAATCAAGATATTGAACAATGTTCTCATCTGTCACTCATGTAAGATTAAAAATCGTGACTCAAGCAGTTGTAATTCATATAGCGACAATATGCAATCTCGTCTCTGACAAATAGTGATAAATAGAAACTTAACTGCGTTCATTATTTATTAAGCGAAAAAAGGCTACTCACAATGGCGTAGCCAGTAAAAAAACGATCTTTTCAACAACAATGTTACCAAGATGCATGCCAAGACTGCAGGTCATTAAAGTTTAATTTTTGGTTCACAGCTATGAGTGAGTCAACTTTGAACTTACATTCAAGGGTATTTTTATAGTGCTATGATACCGAATAAAAGCTTATTTTCTCGGCATCCGGACAAAACGATCCCTGGACAAAAAACCCCTGGACAAAAAAAAACGGACAAAACAACCCACAGAAAAAAAACCCGGACAAAATAATCCCCGGACAAATATCCAGATGACCCAAAATCCGGATTATAACAAGCAAGGCGTCGCACCGCAGGCCTGAACTTTAAAGAAAAAAAACGTGGGATCGAGGGGTGGTAGCCCACGATGGTGGTCAAGGGAGTATCGCCCCCCTTGCGGGGTCTAAGGGGCGGAGCACCTAGCGGGGTTTGGGGCAGAGCCCCACTCTTGTAAGGCAGCCTGCAGGGCATATTGTAGCTCGCCGCAGGCGCGGGGGTTTAGGGGGCAGAGCCGCCTACATCATAAAAACAACATATGCAAGCCATGCTTTGTGCGAAATTTGTCCGGATACTTTTTCAACATTTCATTACTTCTTGAATCCGGACAAAAAAATCCCTGGGGGTTATTTCGTCAGGGGTTTTTTGACCTGGAGCCTATTTTCTCATAGAATTTCATAAGGAATCCGAAAATGAGCTCAGAATTGAGCTTGGAGTGCAAAATTTTCATTTTGTTCACGTTCTGTCGTAAGAACGTCCCTGCCGGAATTTCAAACTAAAAAATAATTCGTAAATTTTTGTAACTTTTGGCTTCAAATCTCATAAAAACTGTTTTTTCCGTCGAAAAACAACATTTTTTCTTCCTTTTTCAAAGCTCGAACAATATCTTGTGGACCCAAAGATAGAAACAGAAGTTTTCGTCCAAGTTCACTTAAAGCCTAACTAATTTCGATGTTTGAAGCGCAGATGAATGAAAGCATAACGGTTATCTCATTTCATTTTCTTTAAAATGACACTCAATGCGTTGATTATGAGCAGAAATTACATCCCAGAGAATGGCAAAATATGCTGACAGAAAAGACGTTGCCCGTAGTGAAAATTGTGCTCCCAACTAACGCATAGGGTGTCATTTTAAAGAAAATGAAATGAGATAGCCGTCAAAAATGGTTTTAAGTTTTTCTAGAGATTTCTACTGTGTCAGTGGTAAATTGAACACAAACCTAGTGCCATCTTTGATGTACTGTTATTTAACTTATTGCTACCGGGGTGAACCGAATGTACAGAACGATACATAATATTCGTAAATATTGACCGAGGATAATTGTTGCACCTTCAAACATTTCTGGTATATGAATTCTTATCCTTGCAAGGGAATTGCGAGGACAAAGTATTTGGAGTCATTCTACCATTAAACTTGTCTAAATTTCCAAACATTTTTGTGTACAGCTGTAAAAGGGCAATACACATTACCTGATTATAACATGCAATTCAGAATGGACTGTAAATTCAAGATAATATAATAAGACATAACACGGTCGTCAGCAATTCGTTCTATGCATTATTTGTACAAATAATCACTTAAAAACACAAACAGTTTAAATAAAAGAACGTTTCATATTTGAACTTTGTTTTTTTCATTTCCTTTCTACGTAAAAGCTCAATGCAGATTCAATTCCCTGGAACGAGCATAAAGGGTATAGAGAAAATAAAAATGTTGGCTTGGTTACATATCTGTACTTACGCAATTTGCAGCACATTTCTGACACAACATTATTCTGAGAGAACTAGTTACCTTCACAAAACAGATATGTGAGACCTTGTATATAGTTAATCCGAGTCTAATTAAATGTAGAAAGAGATTTCATTGATGTATAAATTGGGGTAAGATGACATCCGGTAAAAAAAGTGAAAATATGAAGCAGGAAATTTACGAATGTTTTCTGTTCTCATTCGACAACTTGTAGAAGAAGTAATTTGTCTCTTAACTCGATTTTGATTCAATGGGTCAAGCAAACTGAAAGCAAATGCTACAGAGACCCGAACGAATCCCGAAATTTTGCGACCTAACGTCCTTACTGGCGTTCGGACAAAATAACCCTCAAACAAAAATAACACTGGCAGAAATAACCGCAGACCAATAACTCCGTAATTACAAACGTTAGCGCACTTAATTGCGCACCGAAAATCAGAGGCGCCGAGTTTGACTTTCGAGAAACTTAACTGCGTTCATTATTTATTAAGCGAAAAAAGGCTACTCACAATGGCGCAGCCAGTAAAAAAACGATCTTTTCAACAACAATGTTACCAAGATGCATGCCTCTTTGAATTGCAACTGAAATCTTCTGTAATAGGAAACCTTTCGAGCGTGATTCTCCAGAAGCTGTCCTTATCAATGACCCAAATGTGCCTATAAATTTCTTCGTTTCTGGACCCATGCAATAGAAACTAGGGCACAATCTACCAAGGGTAAGCTTGATGGGCCTAATACAAAGGGTAAGCACTATTGGCCTAAAGAGGCTTACGGGCATGGCATGGCTTCATTACCAGTAAGGCGCGTAGTTTAATAATTATGAACTTGGCTAAATACCTAAAAAAATTGCTACGATCGTTGAAACAGCTCCAACGACAGGCTTTCTTGAGCGAAATTTTAATATCTTTGGTCCCTGATGATCGCTTAACTCGGGGTCGGTTTTAATTTGTCAGCCCTAAACTAGCCCCAAATGTTGAGCTATCTAACAAGCCCAAAAATATTTGATTTGATGACTGTACTATGGAATGACCTATTTGACCCTTTAATCGTGTGGTGTAGTAGCTCTAAACTTTAATTGTTGCTACCCTAAACCAGCTCTAAAAAATTAGTCCTAATTCGACCTAATACTGAGAGGTGTGTATGCCAGCGACATCATGTACTGGGGAATTGTCTGATAAATGATGAATTTTGCAAATTCAACTACATTCGCAATCTTATTCATATTACGTTTCCTTGTAATGCAAACAGCATCACCAACACATTAATAAAGTCAAGCATTTGAAAGGGATTCAACATAATTCATTTACCCACCTACAATACCGAGGACCACATTCAGCGGCCCTTTGTTTAATTTTCTCAACTCTTTCCACCAATCGTCCGACACGTTGTCGCTCAGCCGTCTCTAATAGCTCGTTTCGTTGAATAACTTCCAATATTGCCATCTTTTCTTCGGGCTGCAATGTGCCAGTTGGTTTACCTGAACTCCAACCAGTGTGCAATCTAAACGATACAAAGACATCAAAATGTTTTATGAGTCAGTGGGGAATTACAGGTTTTAAACGTCGTCGTGTAAACGATATTATAAAACAAAAATTTTCCAGTTTTGTTTGACATTTTTTGCGAACATAGACTAAACATTCTAATATATTGGGAGGAGAAATAACATTATCTGAATCTGTTAATGATAACCCAGGGGTTTATCGGTGAAATGTGAGGCTCAAATGACATTCATAATAAATTCCATTTTCGAGAGGTACGTACATATATCATGACTCCGCGGGAATGCTAGTTTGTATGAAAAATCAGCCTAACATCAAAAGTACAGAAGCTCGTCAAATTGAACTTGCATGCTAATGTTACGCGATGTGATTCAGATAGACTATAATCGTCGTCGATTTGCATTTCGGGGACTGCGGTGGCATGATGTGTATAACTGCAGTTAGTAAAACAACCACTTTGTTGCGAACTTTGTCAACGAGTATTGTTTATCTAGCGGTTATCAGAGAAATTAGTTGGTTAACGATAATGCTTGTATCGCATCACATTTGTTAAATTAGTCATTCGACATGAGCATTCTAGTTTGCACATGCACAGTTGCGCCTTTACATCGGTTACATAACGAAAAAACCAGTGTCGAGAAGTATTATGGATACGAAGCAAGGGTAAAAAGTAAAAAATTTGCGAAGTATTGGCTACTCATCAGTCTACGAAAGAAAATTCTTGAATTCTTAAACCAGTACGAAGAACGAAGTTTGCCTTGACATATGTAACCAGTCGATTTGAGGGGGAGTCCGCTCGTCCGTCAACTAGAGTAAAACTCAACCGATTTTCAAAAAATGTTTTTTCCTGAAAGGTAATTGAAAAATCTTTTATGGGATTGAATCTGGGCACTGTCGCCCCAAGGGCCATTAAAGTGGTTTTTGGTCTTTTCTACATAACTCGAGTTCCTATTTTCAATAATTGTTTCTTCTTTTAAGGTATTGGCATGCCTGACAATTTATGGAAGAAAAGTTTTTGATTTTGAGGTTTAGGACTCAGTCAAGGCCCTAAAACTGAGTCTCTACTAGGGCCCAACGTGCTTTTTCTATCGAGAAAATCTCAACCGATTTTGTTGATGCTTTTACTCACTGAAAGGTAATCGAGTACCGAATTACATTCAAAAACAAATTCGAACCCGGTGCCTGTGCTTAGGGCTCAAGTGGGCCTTAGGTCGGTCCTAAGGACCGCCCTAACCAAAAAAAAATTTTCGCTATGTTGCAGAATGCAGAGCAAATTGAGGGAAACCTTTTTGTCTATGGAAGCATTTGTCTCCTTAGGGCGCTAGGTCGGTACTAAGGTCGGCCCTAGCCCAAAAAATGACTTTTTGGTATATTGTAGAGAAAATTGAGCTGAATAATCTTGTCTATTTGGAGGTCAATTTTCGGGTTTCGGAAAGGTTTTTTAGCACCGTTGCTTCGGACGGGTTCTTCAATTATTGAATCTCGAACTAAGAGTGTTTTCACTCCACAAAGTTATGAAAATCAAAGTGCTCCGAATAAGTAGACTAAATGAAAATGGTCAAGGGAGCCTAGACTCTAGTATAAATACAAGGCACTTATAAGAATATAATTCAGAATAAACATGAGAATTGAACGGGCAACACGCCCTAAATGATTTGTTTGTTCTCAATACAATTTGATGTGGACGTAATTTCATACGCTTAAGAGTTAAGGCAATATTTACTTGAATACGTTCGAGTCTTTGGGCAACATCAATTCTGTTTAACGGATCTAATCTGCTGCGTGCGGGTCCCTTGCATATGTTTTAATTGTAATTGGATTGGCATCATCACTGGTGCATTGACATTGCTTGCCCGTAATTTATGAAAATACCCGTTCATATGCACGAAGTGAATAATCTAATTTTCTCCACTTAAATGCGGTAAAAGAAAAAACTCTTTCGCAAGAGAATTTCTAAAAATTGCACGAGAAATAATGGCAGGTATAGTTCTTTTCGGGATTGAAAGAAATTTTTAACTCTACACAAAGTAAACCTCGAACAGGTAGATAGGGGAGAATGAAAAATTCTAACTCGAGAGAATTACGGCACTCGCTCCGTACTGGTCGCAAACTTTCTCTCTTGCTAGAAATTACTATTCCCTCCCCACGAAGAGCAAAAAAACCTTTAGGAGAATAGGATTAGCCCATCTCAGTTTTCTCGAAATTTTGTACATTTTCCAATGTTTCAAACGGCAAAGTATATTTTGAGCTGTTGTCGCTGTTGTGATCAAAGGGCTTTTTATTCAAACTGTCAAAATGACGTTTAAAACGTCAAGAGTTAGGATTAGGATCAGGACAAGTGGGTGGGGCGTAAATGCAACCCCCCCAGCATATAGGCCGCCAATGGGCCTATTGTGCGTCCCGCGATCAATTAGTACCTTCCTGTACCATTTAGGTATTTCAGAATGTACTTGGGATTGATGCTCCAGATAGAGCTGTATTTTATCGTATCCTAGGAATTTTCTCCTTGCGTTTATGTAAGCTGGACGTGTGCTGTTCAGGGTCCCCAAACTTTACACAGTTTGGGGTGTTGCTGATGCCCATAGTGTGGAGGTGTTTGTTGAGAGTGTTGTGACCCGTTAATATGTCTGTGAGCCTTTTGAGATGCTTCCTGTTTAGAGAGAGGAAGTACGTCAAGAGTTTCTCTAACACCGTGGATACTGCATTTTTCTAAATTTTCTTTAATTTCATCAAGTATGTAATAAATCAACTACAGTTGGAATAAGGCGACGTAGCCACCACTAAAACAAAGTGAGGGAGAAAACCCATATAAACAAATTATGGTAAAAATGTGCTATTTCATGTTATATGGTTTCCATTCTCGGGAAAATCATCATAGTCAAGTTAAATGGGGGCTAAGCCAAAAGAGAAATATTATTTAGTCTCCCGTACTGAAAGTGTAATTAGCCGATCTACCACAATGAACATTTCATCCCACAAAAGCCCAAACACAAAACTTCGAACAAAGTATTTCATTACGTAATTATATTTGAACTTTTACACTTTTACAAATGCTTCATGGATTTATAAACAAATTAAAATGAAATTGTTTATTTGAACCACATCCGACGAGTTCTTGTTTCGTTTTTCCATAAAGTTCCGAGGGGTAAACAATCCCAAAATCATCGAAAATATCAGATTAATGTTGAGCATGTATGCGTACTCGTTTAGTGCAGATGCTGTAGTGATACTGCGATATACTACGATATGAACACGCGATACATTTGGTGCAACGTATACTCAAGAAACCTACAAAAGTATATGAAATTGCCTGTTTATTCATGGAGAAAAATCCGGTCACACCATTTTTGGATGTCGTTTACCCCTCGTATAACACTAAATAAATTACGCTCCTTGAAAACTCACGTTAATTATATGAGATTGCATTATAAAATACATACAGCGAATATTCATATAAAGTGAACAGCCTATTATGACCTTCTCACTCCTCGGATGTGTATAACAAAAGAGAAAATATGGTAAATGTGAACTTCTACATGAAAAACCGGAAAACCCTCATATTAATGATGACGCCAAACTTCAGCACTGGACAAATAATATTAGGGCTAGGTATGTACGTATGTGTTTTTTTATTTGTTTATAGACCAGTTAACAGGCCTAGCAAATAACAAACCAGTCTCCTAACAATAGTATATTATTAACCAAAAGAAATATTCACGTACCGAGACTATAATCATGCTATTTATCCCTTGGTTAATACGATAGTTTATATCATAAGGGCATGTAAGCATTGGTAAGGAAATCAAAAAAAGCCACAACTCAAGTTTATTCAAGTTTATTCAAGTTTATTCAAATGTAAGTATATGCGCAAATCGTTGGTTGAAAGATACCTTGTATACCTTTCAACTCGACTGTTTGATACAAGCATTGGTAGGCTGAAAGTAGCTATTTTTCTTTTTCATAGCGGTCATTTTGTAACAGTAACACATCGAGATAATTTTAATGGAAATATTTTGTCATTGTAATGACGCTCAGGTGTAACTCAACTAGAACATTCGAGTTGAAGAACATATCAGAAGAGCCAACATTTTGGAATATCGTTCCAATCTTCAGCGAAGTCATTCAACTTGATATGCTGGGGGTATCATAACAAAATGGCATCTCCAGCCAATTAGCTATGACACACAAAAAATTGAAATATTGTGATTGAGTTAGATTTGGAGTACTGACAAAAGATGGCAATCATACGTCATTCAGTTGAAATTCGCTAGACCCAGTTATACCGAAGATTGTGCATATAAGAAATTTTCAGTATCTCGGTTTTCATCTCCCCCAAGTTGTAATTAGTATATTATAATACAAGGGGAATAATTGCGTAATTACAGTCGAGGTGGGTTGAAATTTCAAGGGGCGTTAGCGAATAACAACCGAGCAAAAACCTTGCATGCAGTATTCAGCAGTGAAATGCCACGGTAGTTTTCGCAAAGCATTTTTACGCCTTTTTTGTGTAGATGTATAATGGCGCCCTCCAACCACTCGGTTGGTAATGTTTCCTCGTTCCATATCTGCAACACTATCTTATACAGAGCGTTCGTCCAAACCTCACCAGCCATTTTCAACAATTCTGCGGGTGTATTGTCTGGACCGGAAGCTTTGTTGTTCTTGGGTGTGGTAATTGCCGCCGAGACTTCCTCATATGTTGGTTCTGCCACGACACAGCCGTCGTCGTTAAGGAAGGAAAATTCATGGTCACTGGCGGCTCTACTTGTCCCATTGTACAAGGCCTTGAAATGTTCTCTGAATCTCTCCAGTACATCAGGTTTTGCTGTAAGTTATGTGCCGTCTACAACTCTACAGCGTTTTGAACTTTTTACTTTTAATTCAAAATGGACATCGCTTTCCATATCCCCCAAGGCCCCCTGATTACGAATGTTACAACCATTTTTTTTTTTAAATTGACCGAGCATTTTCGAGTAGAAAATTTTGGGTATGTGAAGGGTTTTCGAAGCGATCATTGTGCGGAAAGTTTGTCAGATGGGTTATAAGTTTCTCGAAAGAAAATGTCAATAAAAGTCCAAAGTTTTTTTTCTGAACATTGTCTATGAAAAAAATCAAGTATGTGAGAACTGCAGGTCATTAAAGTTTAATTTTTGGTTCACAGCTATGAGTGAGTCAACTTTGAACTTACATTCAAGGGTATTTTTATAGTGCTATGATACCGAATGAAAGCTTATTTTCTCGGCATCCGGACAAAACGATCCCTGGACAAAAAAACCCCTGGACAAAAAAAAACGGACAAAATAACCCACAGAAAAAAAACCCGGACAAAATAATCCCCGGACAAATATCCAGATGACCCAAAATCCGGATTATAACAAGCAAGGCGTCGCACCGCAGGCCTGAACTTTAAAGAAAAAAAACGTGGGATCGAGGGGTGGTAGCCCACGATGGTGGTCAAGGGAGTATCGCCCCCCTTGCGGGGTCTAAGGGGCGGAGCACCTAGCGGGGTTTGGGGCAGAGCCCCACTCTTGTAAGGCAGCCTGCAGGGCATATTGTAGCTCGCCGCAGGCGCGGGGGTTTAGGGGGCAGAGCCGCCTACATCATAAAAACAACATATGCAAGCCATGCTTTGTGCGAAATTTGTCCGGATACTTTTTCAACATTTCATTACTTCTTGAATCCGGACAAAAAAATCCCTGGGGGTTATTTCGTCAGGGGTTTTTTGACCTGGAGCCTATTTTCTCATAGAATTTCATAAGGAATCCGAAAATGAGCTCAGAATTGAGCTTGGAGTGCAAAATTTTCATTTTGTTCACGTTCTGTCGTAAGAACGTCCCTGCCGGAATTTCAAACTAAAAAATAATTCGTAAATTTTTGTAACTTTTGGCTTCAAATCTCATAAAAACTGTTTTTTCCGTCGAAAAACAACATTTTTTCTTCCTTTTTCAAAGCTCGAACAATATCTTGTGGACCCAAAGATAGAAACAGAAGTTTTCGTCCAAGTTCACTTAAAGCCTAACTAATTTCGATGTTTGAAGCGCAGATGAATGAAAGCATAACGGTTATCTCATTTCATTTTCTTTAAAATGACACTCAATGCGTTGATTATGAGCAGAAATTACATCCCAGAGAATGGCAAAATATGCTGACAGAAAAGACGTTGCCCGTAGTGAAAATTGTGCTCCCAACTAACGCATAGGGTGTCATTTTAAAGAAAATGAAATGAGATAGCCGTCAAAAATGGTTTTAAGTTTTTCTAGAGATTTCTACTGTGTCAGTGGTAAATTGAACACAAACCTAGTGCCATCTTTGATGTACTGTTATTTAACTTATTGCTACCGGGGTGAACCGAATGTACAGAACGATACATAATATTCGTAAATATTGACCGAGGATAATTGTTGCACCTTCAAACATTTCTGGTATATGAATTCTTATCCTTGCAAGGGAATTGCGAGGACAAAGTATTTGGAGTCATTCTACCATTAAACTTGTCTAAATTTCCAAACATTTTTGTGTACAGCTGTAAAAGGGCAATACACATTACCTGATTATAACATGCAATTCAGAATGGACTGTAAATTCAAGATAATATAATAAGACATAACACGGTCGTCAGCAATTCGTTCTATGCATTATTTGTACAAATAATCACTTAAAAACACAAACAGTTTAAATAAAAGAACGTTTCATATTTGAACTTTGTTTTTTTCATTTCCTTTCTACGTAAAAGCTCAATGCAGATTCAATTCCCTGGAACGAGCATAAAGGGTATAGAGGAAATAATAATGTTGGCTTGGTTACATATCTGTACTTACACAATTTGCAGCACATTTCTGACACAACATTATTCTGAGAGAACTAGTTACCTTCACAAAACAGATATGTGAGACCTTGTATATAGTTAATCCGAGTCTAATTAAATGTAGAAAGAGATTTCATTGATGTATAAATTGGGGTAAGATGACATCCGGTAAAAAAAGTGAAAATATGAAGCAGGAAATTTACGAATGTTTTCTGTTCTCATTCGACAACTTGTAGAAGAAGTAATTTGTCTCTTAACTCGATTTTGATTCAATGGGTCAAGCAAACTGAAAGCAAATGCTACAGAGACCCGAACGAATCCCGAAATTTTGCGACCTAACGTCCTTACTGGCGTTCGGACAAAATAACCCTCAAACAAAAATAACACTGGCAGAAATAACCGCAGACCAATAACTCCGTAATTACAAACGTTAGCGCACTTAATTGCGCACCGAAAATCAGAGGCGCCGAGTTTGACTTTCGAGTGGGGGGGGGGGGCATTCTCAACATTGAGACTTGTAGCATTGTCCTGCGACCTATCTTTAGGCATTAATGACAAGAATAGGTATGAATTTCTTTAATCGCGAGCGAAGCGAGCGAAAAATTTTGTTTTTTATAAACGAGTAGCTTACACGGAGCTTCCTCCTTGAATATTCAAAGTAATCTATGTGATTGATTCTTATCGATAAAACAAGCGAATCTACAAATTGGTGAATTTCCTCTGTTGTTTCTTATGCTATTTCCTAGGCTCTGTGAAATCAACTTTGCTTTCCTGCTATATTGGCAAAAAGAATATTCAAATTAGGAAGAGTAGTGTAATTCAATTTTATTATTAAAGTTATTAAATTTGTAGCGCCGCAGGCAAAAATTTTAAGAGTTGAAAACGTTTCTTAGTGTATTTTTTTGGTTAAAAAAAATTGTTAGCATAATAAAGATCATAATTTTTCCATTAGTATCTTTCAAACAAATTATACTACGCCCCCCTTGGTTTTATAAGGGGGGCGGCCGCCCCCATTGCCCCCACTAGTCGGCGCCACTGCCGAAAATAGCGGGATTGAGGAGCGGCATCCACCGGATAGTATACAACCCCCTTCGCGGGGTCTAAGGGGCGCAGCCCCTAGCGGGATTTGGGGCAGAAACCCATGTACCTGCGGGGGGTAATTTAGCTCGTTGCTAGTCGCAGGTGTGGATGTGAGGGGGCATAGCTCCCGGAGTTCCACATTTCATTCAGTCCCGGAGATATTTCGTCCGGGGAATTTTGGATTCCCTTGGGTTTATTTCGAGCGGAGCAATTTTGTCCAAGAGCCGTTCTTATTAGCATTGGAAATTGTTCAAGAGGCAATATTGAAGAACTCGTTCGAAGCAACGTTCAAACAAAAAACAAGTGCAGGGGACCCACATTTGTTTACAAACCAGTTCACAGGCCTAGGCCCAATGGCTCTAGGTCAGAATATCTATGCCAAAATATCTACAGGACAAAATGTCTACAGCCAAAATATATACGACATAAATACATACGGACAAATGGTACCATGTAAAAACGTCTGTAGTGAAAATACCTACCGAAACAACAATGTCTACAACCTTTATAACAATGTGGAAAAGAATAAGTGACGGCAGATACTCGTTATTATTGTTACTATGTAGAATTTTTTGACGCCTTGCAGGCAGCTTTACCGACTTACTACTCACATGGGACTCTGCCCCAAACCCCGATTGGGGATCTGCTCCTTAAACCCCAAAAAGAGGATTACACCCCTCGACCCCGCTTTTTGACCAGTAGATATTATTGACCTGTAGATATATTGGCCTGTAGATATTTTGACTGTAGATATTTTGGCGTAGATATTCTGAACCAATCCCAGACCCAATAACAAACCAGTCTTCGTACAAAATATTTTAACACAAAACTGTAAGGGGCCGTTCATAAATTACGTAACGCTCTAGGGGGTTCGTACCTAGCGTGACAGTTTGTGACAGGAGTGAGGGAGGGGGTCTGAACAGGTGTTACGTAACGCAAAATCTTTGAAAAAACTTACAAATACCCGAAAGCTGTTGGGTCCAAAAATACCAAGTTTTGCGTTACGTAATTTACGAACGGCCCCATAGATATAGCAAACAAGTCTGTGCTACGGCCCTACATTTTTTTTGTGCATAACTCGAGTATAAATCTCTTCCGATTTTCATTATTTAATCGAAAGGTCTAGGAATGTCTGACATTTTATGGAAAAAAGTTTTTTGATAAGATGTCAGCCAGGACCCTTAAACCTTTTAAATAGTCAGTTGGTAAACCTTTCCTTCTTTCTTTCTTTGTGGCAATTTTTTTTTTTAACTTTGCAACGTTTTGTAATTTCATATAAGGTTTCATGAAATGTAGCCCGTACCTCTAGAACTATAGCAGTTAGAAAGTTGCTTCCAAAGGCGAAGTTGTAGAGAATTAAATTTAAGCGAACACGTGTTTCAGGGTTTTGGGGAGATATTGCCCAATCGTGGTATATGGCGACTTCCATAATTGGGCAGGATGACCCAAATCTCCAGAACTATGAGAATTAGAAAGTTACTTACAAAGACAAAATTGTAGAGAATTAAATTGACACACAAAAATCATGCTCGGAGCGGTAGCGGGGAGCGTGACGCAGTCCCCAAACCCCTAAAAAATGTCCACAAACCCAAAAAACTCCATACAAAAACATTTCAGACAATACACGATGTATAGGCGAACTTTGGAGTTTTTCCCCCCTGCCCCCCTCCCCTTCCAAATTATTTAAAAAGAACAACATCTTATCCTGATTCCAACGCACTTTGGATCATTAAAATCGGTTGAAAACAAGCCGAGATATCGCCAATCAAAGATGACCAATTTCCATATAAAAATGGTAAAAATATGTTTGAAAATAATCAAAATTTTATTCCTGTGTTGCGTGTCCACGATGTATCTATATACTTTTTTTTCTCGCGAACCGCCCGGGCGGTTTCCCTACAATTTGTAAAGAAGTTCAGTTTCGGTCCCAAAAGGAAAATTCAACCGGTGGCTACCCCCACAAAAATCTTGGAACTGAGTTATTGGCCTTCAAAGTTTTCATACAACCCCCATATATGAAAATCCACCGACGGGAGCACTTCTTCGGCTATATCTCGGCCGGTAGTGGTCAGATGGTTAGATGGGGTATCAAATGAAAGGTATCGATCTCACGAAGCCAAATTAACCGGTCTTGTGGAAATCGGTTGGGGGGTTCGTTGCCAGGAGTCGGTCAAAGTGGTCCAAAATGAGCTACGCTGCCGTAGAGCGACTATGAGAAAAAATTATTTTTTGAAGTGACCGAAAATGATATGTAATGATGTGGAAAGTGCGTAGGATGATGTGGAATGAAGTGAAAAGTGTGTGGAATGAAGCGGAAAATGTGTAGAATGAAGTAGGAAGTGTGTGGGATGAATTGGGAAGTGTGTGGGATGATGTGGGAAGTGTGTGGAATGATGTGGGAATTGTGTGGGATAATGTGGGAAGTGTGTGGGATGATGTGGGAAGTGTGTGGGATGATGTGGGAAGTGTGTGGAATGAAGCGGAAAATGTGTAGAATGAAGTAGGAAATGTGTCTGAAATGTATGTGAAAAAATTTATTTTGGAAAAAAAAAAATTTTTTAAAAAATTTATTTTGGAAAAAAAAATTTTTTTAATTTTTTTTTACATTTTTTTTGAAAACATTTAACAAAAAAATTAATTTTTTTGAATTTTTTTTGAAAAAAATTTTTTTTTGAAAAATCTATTGTAAAAACCTCTTTTTGGAATAAAACTTTTTTTTGAAATTTTCTTCCAAAATAAATGATGTTGATGGAGGTGTGACGCTTACGCTGGTCGAACGCAAAAAATATTAAATGGAAATAACTTTATCTCGTGTTCAAAAAATGCGTCATAGATGCCAGACCCACCAAAGTAAAAATTTTTCTACACTTTCAGACTTCACATCCAAAATTTTTTTTCTCATAAAAAATGTCTCCAGGCGGAGACAAATTTTTCCAGTTTGAAAGCTGAAAGAACAGAAAAATTATACGTTGGTGGGTCTGGCATCTGTGACGCATTTTTTGAACACGAGATGAAGTTATTTCCATTTAATTTTTTTTTGCGTTCGACCAGCGTAAGCGTCACCTCAATCGATATCATTTATTTTGGAAGTGGACATAGCGACTGCGTTACACCTTACCTTTAAGAGGTTTTTGTTGGGATTTAAATTTGCCTTGGAAAAATTATTACGCTGTTGCGTCTGGTACGTCTGGCATTTGTGACGCAACTTTTATAACTAGAAGAAAATCGTTTTGCATAGGATGCTAAATGCGTCACCCTTTTCTGATTTCAGAACTTTTGTAAGCAGACACAAAGATTTGCGTCACACCTCCTCTGTAAGAGGTTTTTTGCGGATTCTATGGACCAGTCAAGTATAGAACGCACTTTCCATTAGATCTAATCGAGGATCTTTCAACAATCATCATGTTAATTTTTAATAGCTGTACTGTATCTGGTATGAAGTCACGTCAAAACAACACTGTAGACAAAATAATGTACATATTGTTTCTGTAATAAAGTATAAAAGATTATGGATACTTGACTCAAATCCAAACAGCTTGAAATTTGTTTTCATTAGAATTTCATTTGTAAACTTTGTAATAAAACAAGGGATGCATTAGAAGTTTTGCGTCGTTAGGTAGAAACGTAACCTTGTTGTATAAGAAGAACACCTTAACTTAAAACTGTAGAAAAGTCCGCCGGAAGGGGGCTCAAATACTAGAAAGTTTATCGTTATTCACATTCTTTTGGAAAGAACTTCGACAAATATTATCAAAACAAAGGTTCGAGAATGAATTTTTGATGGGTAGGAAGTTGAAATTTTCCTTAAACAAATTCTATCAAATTTTAGTGGGCATTTCAAATCTATTGCAGGTTTTAGGGTTTGTTTTTCCACATTATAGAAAGGTTGTTGCAATTTACAAAATGGCAAATGAAATTTGACGGAAAGGAAAGTTTTTCATTTAAATTTGAACAAAAAAAATGCCGCTAAATGTCTCCGCTTTAGTTTGTAACCCATCACAAAGAATCTTCCTTTCCTTTTGTAACTTTACATGAAGTCTACATTAAAAAAAACTTGCCTTAAGCAAACGGTAAAATGTAATTTTTTTCCCTTTTATAACCTCGTATTCGTTACTCGTTATAATATATTCTCATCTTCTTCCCGTTGAAGCTATCGCTTTTTTACGTTTTATTATACATATAAGATTGAACAAGATTATTCATAGATTGGCAATAACATTTATTTTCTGAAATGGCTAATGCAAGTAGATGTACAGAGTTTTGAAATTTGAAGCCTCTGAGAGATGGTTTCATTTCATATATAGATTTCATCTTCAATTTCATTTGAACATTTTCCTTGTTGCAAAACGATTCAATCGGATGCAGTTTTCTTGCTTACCGTCTGTTGGAAATAAGTAAGATTCTAATCAAGTTGATGCGTTGTTGTCGCTACTTTTCATGGACTCATTTCGTATTCAAATTTTATATTCCTGGGGAAATTTAGAAAATTATTTATCGAAGAAAATAAATTTTTCGAAATGAAATCGAATGACGATTTCAACAATTTTTTTCTGTCTTTTTGTTGGTAAATCTGAAGTTCTTTTTAATGAAAAATATTTGTAATTGAATTTTTGGGACCCATACGAAGTTCAAGGGCCTATGCGCTTACCACTACGTTCGTAACCAGTCGATTTGAGGTGGGTGAGTATACGAGGGAGCATCGATCAGTGACCCCAGATGCCGAATCTGCTAAAAAAAATTGTGTCCGTCCGTCCGTCAATAAACACGATAACTCAACCGATTTTCAAAATGTTTACCCCTGAAAGGTATTATGTACCAAAGGCGGTTTTGGGATTGCAGATGGGCATTTTTGGACGAAGGGCCTTTCAAAAATATTTTCTTGTTGGGAAGGTCTAGGAGGCCTCGACAATTTTTGGAAGAAAATTTTTCGATTCTGAGCCCTTGGACTCAGCCAGGGCCATAAAATGCAGGCTCTACTAGGGCAAAACGTGTTTTTTCTACATAAATCGAGTAAATCTTATCCGATTTAGAAAAAAATTTGTTTTAGCAAGAAAATCTTTTTTTTTTTCCTAAAAGATAATCAAAAAATTACTTTTGTTTTGGGCAAAATCGGTTAAGAATTTTCGAAGCTACGGTCGACAATAAAGGTGAAAAAAATGGTTTTTTGAAGGCCGGTGAAACTTTTTGACTTATATCTCTGCGAAATCAGCACTGAAAGTAGAGGTGAGCGGGTTACCCGAATGTAGGAAGAAACCCGACCCGAACCCGAACCCGACCCGAACCCGAACCCGACCCGGATCCGAGCCCGACCCGAGCCCGAATCAATTTTATCGGGTTGTCGAGTTACGGGTTTTTAAAAATCGAATCGGGTCGGGTCGGTTTTTTTTAATTATTTGGCTAAAAACCCGGTAACTTTTTCATGAAATTATGCGTACTAGTGTTGGTATATCGAATAAATTAAAATAACATTTGTGCCATGCCGTATCATAATTCGAAAGATCTCGATCGCAGTAACAGATTTGAGACTGACAATTTTCCGAACAGTTTTCCATTGAAATTCAAACTGTGAAAATAAAATACTTTTACTCGTGACACTCGCAAACTCATTCGTGTATTTTTAAGGAACTCGCTTTAAAAAATGTTTTTTGACTCTTATAGTTGTATACCTCGCCTTCGGCTCGGGATACAAACTCCACACTAGTTTTCAAAGCTTTTTGCTAAAAAACACCCTCTTGAGTTTGGCTCATTTCACAAAATTAAGGGGCCATCCATAAATAAAGTCCAGTTTTTTCAGTGCTGCCAGCACATTTAAATCGTTAATAACTCGATAAATGTGCATTCTGGCGAGTCAAACGTGTCAAAATTGGTCGAGTGATTCGAGCTGTAGGGTCCTCAGTGATTGTGCAACTTTTTATTTCTCCACTGAAGTTTACTTCTGAAATAAAAAGCTGCACAATCTTATGAATCCATGAGTGTAGTGCGAAAAAGGATTTGGTTAAAATACGAAATTTGTACATTTTTAACGACTTCGTTATGAGGGTACGAAAAATCTTGATACACGTGACGAAATGAGATTTTACAACTTGGACTTGTGTCTGCAATCTCACATTGCGAAAAGCAACCTCATTTCGTTACTTGAATACATAATTGAGAATGAATGTTACTTAAAGCAAATGTCAAGTTTGCACCAACCACCGGCAGTGCACACAAACTCACCTTTCAATGTCCGGCCGGTGACCAATAGTGACTTTCAGTGCCGGCCACGCCGGCCGGTGGCCGCTAGTGATAGTATGTGTACGGTCATTGACCGCTAGTGACTTTCACTGCACGGGCATTAACCGATAGTGACTTTCAGTACACGGGCATTAACCGATAGTGACTTTCAGTGCACGGGCATTGACCGATAGTGACTTTCAGTGCACGGGCATTGACCGATAGTGACTTTCAGCGCACGACCGGTGACCGCTAGTGACTTTTCAGTGCCCGGCCGTTGGCCGCTATTGACTTTGTGTGCACCGCCGGTGGCACCAACTATTGTCAAACCGAAGTTATTCAACTTTCAAGCAAAAAACCACGTCAAACGACTTTTGAGCTGTTTCCGTAATGTAGCCCAAAACTTGATTTAGCCACGAAAACAGCTAAAACGACATCGTTTGACAATAGCTCAAAGTTCGAGGCTGATTCAAATCGTAAGCTCAAAACCAGCCCAAAATGATACAATAAATTTAGGATCGGAAGAATTTGATTTAGTTACGAAAACAGATAAAACGACATGGTTGTTTGCTTAAAAGTTGAGTAAGATCGGTTCGACATCAGCCCAAAACTCGAGGCTGGTTCAAATCGTTGGCCCAAAACCAGCCCAAAATTTTGAGCTACATACCGAACAAAGAAAGCATCGATTTCATACGAATATTCGAATATTCGACCACTAAAATCATTTTGGGCTGGAGTTCTATGGCAGCCCAAAACTTAATGCTATGTGCATTCGCCAGCCCAAAACTAGACCAATTGAAAGGGTGGCCGTCAAAAATCCCGAAAATTAAAATCCCGAAAATCCAAAATCCCGAATAACAAAAATCCCAAAAATCAATAATCCCAAATGTTTAGGTTTAAGGAGAAAGAAGTTTTTTGAAGCGAAGGTGAAATAAACAAGAAAAAAAAGCGAGGTCGAGGGGCGACAGCCCCCGCTGTGAGGGGTTAAGGGGGGTATAGCCCCCCTTGTGGGGTCTAAGGGGCAGAGCCCCATGCACGCTAGGCCGCCTGCAAGACGTAAAAAAAAACCAGCCGTAGGCGTAAAAAATAGGCCCACCGCAGGCGCGGAGGTGAGGGGGCAGAGCCCCCCAAACTCAAATTCAATCGTATCAATCAGGATTTTTAACATTTCACAATTTTTGTGTTCATTCGAGATTATCGTTTTTCGGGATATTTGCACATTCGGGATTATTGATTTTCGGAATTTTTGTTAGTCGGGATTTTGGATTTTCGGGATTTATGCATTCGGGGAGCCAATTAAAAGAGCTTTGATTCGATACAGTTCATAATGGTGCGGGTGCCGACATGTAACCTCACTTAACGGTATGCTTAACCTTCAATCAGCTGACTACGAAATGTCCTTATGATACAAGGGATACAAGTGTTATTAACCTTGATGCTATGAGATAAAGAAAACCGTCTGAAAGTCATTTTTAAGATTTTCTTGATTAAATTTTCATGGTTTCCGTTCGCTGTTTCACAAAAAGAACTAATTTGCTCATTTTTTGTCAACGTCGCCGCACTTACAATAAAATTTTTCCATGCTTCACGTTATCTGCAGAAACCAATTCATTATTCATAATCGGTTAATTTATTCATTAAGTAATACGAAAGAAAAAGTTCTTTTTTCATGTTCGTTTTTTCTCTCAAGTTCGCATTGAGTGTCATGTTTTTAATTTGTAAGAAAAGAATTAAAACGATGAATATAACAGGGATTGTGTAAGGCCAAGTACAAAGACAATTCAGAAATAGAGGCACGCGTTGAAACGTCGTTCTATGAATTTTTCCAAATTGTCTCTTCTAGATTTTCGTACAATGATGACTGCCGATGACTTTTAGACCCATGCATGTTAAACGAAAGTAAGCGTTGATACTTTGAGGTAATATAGTGGGAGTGGGTCGGACATGTGCGAGAAAGAAAGAATCAAAGAATAATCAATAGACTTTTCAACATAAACCGAATTCACATAAATTGCTTGAATGCTCAAAAGATGAAGATTTTTCAATTATACGACAAATCACTTCGAGTGAAAATTATCTTTTCTATGTAAAACGATTTTTTGTTTCATCGAAACAAAGAGTACTTTGAAGATTGCCACATGTAATGAAACAATTTCGCATTAAAAGCTTTCAATGATTATAAACTCAACTGGTAACAAAATAAAGGAGTAAATCCGCTTGTAAAATCCTTTACAAAGAAATTTTGTCAACCTCGATAAATACTTCTTTTATGCTTTCATGTTTTCAGTAATTACACACGTACTTTATACACACAAGATTGAACATTCAAGGACTAGAGAGGAGGTATTTTTACACAGGTGTTCAAAAGTCAGTCGCCCGCAGTCCGGGATCTCTTTTGAACTACCGATGTAGAAAAACTCCCTTTTTAGTCAGATCTAGTTACATCAAATAATCACTGGTAACATCTACAATGAGTCGGAGTACCAGGCACAATTCAACAAAAGTGGATCGTATAACCACTTGTTATAAAACAACGCTTTTTCCGTTCCTTAATAACGTAACAAACACTTTTTCAACCAAAAACCTTTATTTTTAATTAAATTTGTTCAAAATCGCATACGAGAAATGTTTGTGTGATCATCTGTTATATGCTTTTCACTTGGTGACGCAATGTCTAGTTGTTTCTAGTTATTTTTCTCTAGTTTTGACAAATCATAGGATACACGTTGAACTTCATAACATTTGCTTGTTTTTGTTAAAAAATAAATTCCTCAGTTTTGTTACGTAACAGGGGAGGGGGGGGGGGCTTCGAGTGATTGTTACAGTGTGTGACAACGACGGGGGGGGGGGGTAAGTGTCCAGAAATGTGTTACGTAATTTAGGGACAACCCCTTATTTGTGTTCAAATCATAGTCTCAATGATCGTGTAGGCGATTCAAATATGTCGGTAGTAAATTTTTTTTCTCTCTGGAAACTTTTTACCAATATTCAAAAATAAAAGGATTTCGCCTGTGTATCGCGTTGAAATACACTACCGGGAGTGCTTTTTCACGTTTTGCTGCACGTCGCAGCTCAGAGGAGATTCGCCGCGATTTTGTGAAGGTTCTCTCACTCTCAAGGGTCTTCCAGCCAAGGGTTCTGAATTTTAACGCAGTAAAACTTTATGAAAACAGTGTCAAAAAAGCTAAACTAGTGCGAAACGTTTGAAATACTTGAAAGGTGGATTTCGACTCAAAATTACCAATTTACTGGTAGAAGGGTGGAAAGTGATAATCTTGAAGTGATTGATTCGTTAAACAAGATTCGACAATGGATCTTATTACAGCTGAAAAAATTCTTATTCCACGTATGAATGCTTCTCCACCCGGTTGTAATAGAACTAGCACCAGCTCTAATGAGGAATTCTAATTATTATTATGATTTGGTCTAAATCCTTACGCTTCACCAAAACGATGAGGACCAATACACCGGATCTTTTCAAAGAACTTGTAGAACCTGTACAAAAAGTAGGGAAAGTCGTTTTCCACGCTGAACCACTAATCCCAAAGCCGATTCATGTAGCCCCTCCAGTTCAAAAATCAGTCGAAATAAAGCAAGAAGCGACAGACGCCGGAAGTTGGGAAGCCACTAAGCCCAAAACAAGAAGAAATCACAATAAACACGACTTGTGATCACGAATTCAAACCACGGCATCCAACACTAAGCATCCCCTCCCCCATATCTCTACACATTCTCGCAGGTAAAGAACTATTCACTAAGCACACTACGATTCAAATGAAAATCAAGGACACGTTAAATGACACTAATACATAAAACGCACTGCTCGACATCTTCCCGTCGAACAAACGCAAGATCACATAAGTAAAGGACAAGTGAAATAACGAAGGAATATAGAAAGACCTGGTAGGCTCAACAAGATAAGGTAAATGGCAAAATGCCACACCAGGTACCAGATAATTCAATTCAATTCAACTAAAATTAAGATCTACCAATATCAACAAATTTAGTAGCTAGTCCGACTGTTAGACCGAGAGGCGGCAGTTGTTGTTAGTTCTCACTGTACCTCTCAGGTAGATATAAGTGACAGGTGGCGCTCCAGCGCGGTCTGGATGGCAAGCGAGCAGCGGCGTGTTCTAAAACAGGCACTGCGCTAACAAATCCGGAAGAACTTAGGGGTCAACGATAACCAACAACGAATGTCGCTTCAATTAAATGCGACCGTATGGGATGAGTCTGTCATGTGAAGTCATCAGTCAGTCAGTCTCTCTTAGAATAAAAGTGAGTGGTAATGGTCTTGGTGTCATTTGTGTCATCCTTATGTCCTGGAAATTTGAAAGTGTTTACCGTTGCTAAAACTGGCAAAAAATTGCAATTTACCGGTAAACGGTAATTGATTTTGCCAGTAATTACCGGCAAGAAATTCATCGGTTGAAGGTAGAAACTTTATAAAATTCGCCCATTGTGGGCTACAAACGAGGCTGCAAACTCGTCGAAAACATTATATTTTTCCTAGTTACGTAAATAACTATATATTAGTCCTCATCGACACGTTTCAAAGTAAAGCGAATTTCATGATGAGATGCACAAACTCTTCATTAGTAAAATATGATTTTCACATACATTGACAGAGGTCGATGTCGCAACATTTTTTCTGAATGTATGGGAAATGGAAATACCCCAACGACATCCTTTCGTGTAATTAAACTTTTAGTAATATTGTTATTGGACTCACGGTCTGCGTTCGGTCCATTGACCTTTTAACGCCTTGGATAAAAAAAGTTCTGTTAAAATGCGTAAAATGTATGGCACGTGGACAGTTGGTAAGAAATAATAGTAGTTTGTTCACGAAGGGAAGAAAATCGAAAATTGGTTTAGTTGATTTGAGAATCATTCTTGCCTACTGCATGTAAGGGGTTTCCCATTCACATGTATAAAATCTTCTTACATGTTCTACTGAGTTTTTTCTTACTCATATCAAAAATGTACATTGATATTCCATACAACGTTATTTATTATCTTTATTCCTTTCCGATAAATAATCCCCTTTGTCTTCATTTTATCCAAAGCGTAGCTCAGATTTTCCTCCAATGGTGAAAGACAACGTAATGCTATTATGTAAAAAGATTCTTATATAGAAAGAGGATAAATAGAATATGAGTGCCCATGAAAATCATTTATAATAAAATCTAAACAAGATTTATCTTCCTCAAGGTCGAAGAGTGTAAGATGTTGTTGGATGTAACAAACCGTAAAGTAATTAAATATTCCAGACATTTCACCGTTTTATGTGTCAATACGGAAATTGTTCGTTCTATTATTCCTTGACATTGATCGTGTTTCTGGAATAATTGAATTACTGAAGGTTTATTCTTGCTATTGTTTACGGTAAAAATTAATTAGTGCTCTGTATTCAACATCCGATTGTTGAAGCTAATGTATGGAGTCTTTAAGTATGTAGATAAAGTCAGCGAGTACAGAATTTTGATGTTATGTTTAGCTTAATTAGACTCCTACGAAGAACTGTCTTATGCGTTTACCGCGACGTTTGTAACCACCCCAATTTCGATCTGGGAGTAGGGGGGTCCGTCCGTCTGTCACTTGAGTAAAACTCAACCGATTTTTAAAAACTTTTTTCCCTGGAAGTTAATTGAAAAATCTTTTTTTTGGATTGAATCTGGGCACTGTCGGCCCAAGGGCCAATGAGCTAGGGCCGCTTAAGTGGTTTTTGATGTTTTGTACATAACTCAAGCTAATCTTTTCCGATTTTCATATTTTTTTTTTGAAAGGTCTGGGTGTGGGTATGCCTGACAATTTATGGAAGAAACATTTTTTAATTTTGAGCTTTTAGACTCAGCCATGGCCCTAATACTGAATCTCTACGGCTCTAGGTCAAAAAACCCCCTTACAAAAAAACCCCGGACGAAATCCTCCCCAGGTGTTACTTTGTCCGGTTTCAAGAAGTAATGAAGAATCCGGACCGCACAAAGCATGGTTTGCATATGTTGTTTTTATGATTTAGGGGGCTCTGTCCCCTAATCCTCGCGCCTGCGGCGAGCTACAATATACCCTGCAGGCGGCCTTACAAGCATGGGCCTCTGTCCCAAAACCCGCCAGGGGCTCCGCCTATTAGACCCCGCAAGGGTGGCGAGACCCCGCTTTTTTATTTTCCCATAAAGTTTTTTGGTCATCTGGATATTTGGTTATCAGGAAAATCCGGATGTTTTTGGTCGGCCGGATTTTTGGTCGTCTGGATTTTTAGTTATCGGATTTTTGGTCATCCTTATTTTTGGTTGTCCGGATTTTTCTGTCAGGATTTTTGGTGTCCGGATTAATGGCGTACACCATAATTTCAGGGGGGTTGTAACTTCGATCGCTCTCTCTCCAAATGCTGGGTTTTTTGTCCGGGAGTAATTTTGTCCGGGGGTAATTTTGTCCGGGTGTAATTTTGTCCGGGGGTTATTTTGTCCGGATGCCAATCTCTACTACAAAACTTTTTTTTCTAAAGATAATCAAAAAATTGATTACGGGATTGAATTTGAATTGAACACTTTCTAAGTTACGGTCGAAAAAGTGGTCAAAAACGTGGTTTTTTGAAGGTTGGTGGAACGTTTTCACGTACATCTCAGCGAAATTAGAACGGAAATCGCTCTTTAAGGGGTTTAATGAAAGATTTGGTCATCAGAAAATCAATCAGAAAATCACAGAAAATTTAAATTGGTGAAAATATGTTGAGTGATTCGGGCTGTAGTGTCCTTAGTTTGGGCCAAACTCACGCTACGCAAC
>CM055405.1:52010397-52060523 GCA_029228625.1 Pseudolycoriella hygida | reverse complement strand
TTCGTCGTTGGGTCTGGCATTTGTGACGCAATTTTTTGAACTCAACATAATTTTGTTTAAAAATGTTTGTTGCGAATCGAAGCTTAATGCGTCACCCCCCTCTGATTTCAGAACTTTTGTAACTGGAAGAAAAAACTTTTACCTTAGATGATTAATGCGTCACACTTTTCTGATTTCACAGATTTTGTAAGCAGACGTAAAGACTTGCGTCACACCTCCTCTGTAAGAGGTTTTTTGGCGGATAATTAGTACGCGTATGAGCAAATCTTACGCCGCGCCGTTACCCTTACCAACTGCCACAATGTTTCAGTTTAATTTTCTTGTCTTGTACATAGTAAAAGCTTTATTCATGATTATAATAACTGAGGAGTCGGAATCAAAGGAAATGCTCCTCGCAGACTGTAATTTGGTGTAATGTAATCTTAGGTTAATGCCATCCTTAATAAATATACGTCGTTATAACACTGCATCATAATGGGGTAATTTGGGATTTGTGTTCAGATTGTGTTTAGTACATCTATTAAATGACTGGCTACAATATTATCACCAAGCCACTGCTTGCCAAATAAAATCGTTAAACGATGAATGTAATAGCAAATTTGGCATTTACGCCAGATATACACGAACACACTAAATCCCTTTTTCCATTAAGCACCAAGTGTTTGATTGAGTCTGAGAGCACATTTTTGATATATGACTCATCTCATTTCTACACGTATACTAAGCTACTGTATGGAAAATAATCTTATGTGAATTTGTAGCTTGGTATTCTGAATTGATATGAAAAAAACTTTTATGGAAAAAATATTCTATTTTTTATTACGTTGAATACTCGCATTTCTCGTATTTAATTCCATAATTTGATGTGTGAACTGAACATACTTTTCATAAGATACTTCCAGAGCCGCCGACTTTTTCTAGAGTGGGGGTAAGATGAAAAAAAATATTTCGACTCAATCCAATGCAAAAAGAATTTGTAGAGAAAGTTAGAATTTCGTTATTAGTTATCCATCGAAATACTATAAGTACACAGTCATAAGCATTTCCTCAGCGGATATATTTTGTTTCCCGTAGTCTAAATCTTTTGTCTGTAATGAGTAAAATTATGACCGAGTTCGATTATAACCCTGAGAGATACAATTTTCGTTGTGCATAAGGTGACTGCCACGGCCAATTTGAATACGTCCTAATTGACCGAATTAGCCAACTGCATCCTTCCTTGACATGAACGGTGATTCTTAAGTCGAGTGGCTTTTACATGATTCTGTCGGTAAATACGTCATTACCTCGTCGCAAGCAACTCGGAAAACGCATTAACTGAGCATCAATAAGAAATAGTATATTATTAACCAAGTGAAATAATGGCGCGATTAGTAGCGAGAATATAATCAAGGTATTTACCCCTTGGTTATCATTTGGACATATAATTAGCCATTCGACTCGTGCCTTTTTTTAAATTTTCATTGAAATTTGACGTCATGATAAATTAGTCGGACTATAATGAAATTTATAGTCAAATTGAAAATTATAGTCGGACTGAAATGAAAATCATAGTCGAGTCGACCATAATATGGATATTATATACTAGGGGTTATGGTTTTTCCAAATGACCTAGAGGAGTGGTGTGAGTGAGTTCCGCTACACGTGCGAAAAGGCAATGGAAGCCACCGCAGCAACTGGCCAGAATAATGCCAAACGGCTTTGGACCGCGCAGCAGCAAAAGGAGGCTCCTAGTAAACGTCACCCTATCAATATTGCACTACGGGGCACGAGCTAAATACGAAGAGGAATCAGTGCAGGCCTAATAGAGCCCAAAGGATGGCAAGCATAAGAGTAGCAAGCGCATACCCAACGATATTCCTTGAAGCGGTATGTGCATAGCTGGGACGATGCCCATATGCATAACGCTGACGGTACACAGCGAATGTCATAGAGAGAAGAGAAGGCAGGGTCAAACTACCAAAACAGTGAGAACGCAATTAAGAGCCGAATCAATGATACAGCGGCAGCGAGAGTTAGACTCCTCTGACAAGAGAAGGTGGACTCACAGACTCATACCAAACATAACGACATGGATACAGAGGAAACATGGAGAGGTTAGCTTCCGATTGACACAGTTTCTGTTTTCTGCTTCAGGAAATACCTGAACAGGTTTGGATTCACGTTGTCACCTTTCTGCACGACATGTGAGGGAGAAGAAGAGGCTGCGGAGCACGTGCTATTTGCCTGTCCCCGCTCCGTACAAGAGCTAGGCGAGCTGATGACTGTGAGTAGGTCAGATGTAAACGCCGAAAACAAAATATCGGAGATGTGCCGCGATGAGGAGGTATGGAGAATAGCGGATAATGTAGTTGCGAAAATAATTGGGAAGCTGCAAAGTGCATGGAGAGACGATCAGAGAAGGCTGCCAGTTGATCTGAGAGGGTAGGTGCGAAAGCACAGCCCCTCCCCGAAGTAATGCTGTGAGGCGGTTCCGAGGAGAAGAGAGTATGAAAGCTAAGGAAGGGGGTGTTAGTTGGTAGTTGGTGTCTATGAAGATTTCCCCACCTTTATAAAAAAAAGTGAGTTCAGCTAGGCTCTGTGCGTTTGTCGATGGTGACCAGATGTTTGTTAAAGCGAAAGTGTCCCGTTACAACGCTTGTGTAAGTTTTCAGTCTTGTTCTGCTAATGTTTAATAAGAACTTAGTGTGTCTATGGTTTTGATTGTCTATAGTTGACTGTAGAATGCCAACTTGCTGCAAATTTGTCGTAGTTACGAGCTGTACTTAATCTTAATCTTAATCTAGCCTTATAAGTGGTTCAGGACCATTTATATTGCTCAGGGCGGCAGCTTTAGCAAGCTTGTCTGCTCTTTCATTCCCTTCGATGTTAGAGTGAGATAGAACCCAGATTAGCTCTACTTGGTTAGTGGCACTGATTTCGTTTAAATTTTCCCAGCATTCCGAAGTAAATGCTGATTGTATGTAATTTGAACTTAGGGCTTTTAGGGCAGCCGTACTATCCGTGCAAATGGCAATGTATTCTTCCGCCGTGTTTTTATTTTTGATTAGGTGACATCATTGAATAATTCCTCTGATTTATGCGAGAAAAATTGAGGCAAAAAATCCTAGAAATATCGAAATTTCTACGGGAAGAGTGCAGCGGTAGAATCTCGCCTTGTGTATATTGTTATTCCATTCGCGGGAGGCATGCTGCCATTAAGCCAGTCTAATCTGTTCGCTAAAGTCATTTTGATTTAGTTCTTCTGAAGATCTTCCTTTTTTGCTGCTTGGCTAAACTGTCTAGTACTTTAGTGGTGGAAGATTTAATATTACTTCTAATGCGTTTGTTGGAGTGAACTTCCACGTCTCCGTAATTGTTTTGCAAGCTTATCTCTGTAATTTCTTCAAATTAGTTTGGACAGTCTTTAGCGTACAGATGTGTGATCAGGATGGGTCTTATAATTGTCGTGTAGATCCAGTGTAGGACGTTAGGTGATAGGCTCCATTTGGTGCCGTACGCTTTGCGGCATTGCCATAGTGCTACATTAGCTTTCAGGCGATGTTCAAGATTAGGAGTCCATTGGAGTTTGTTATCTAGGATTACACCTAAGTATTTGACTTGATATACTATTACTTCATCATTTAACTTAACAGCATAATCATACTGAACAGTTTCATTACACCAGGACAACAAATGTCTCCATTTACCATGTAGGCTGGTGACAATCGACGCTCTACATTATATATGTATATGTATAGCTGCTTTTCGAATGTTTACATTGATTCCCTTATAAATGTCATGCCGTCGGGGATATGAGGGATATCTGACAATTCAATAAAATGATAAAGTCGTAAAAAATATTCTATCAATTTTACAAAGTTGTCAGTTATATGAACAAAAATGATTATGTTCAACAAGAAATGGAAATGTAAGCATTCAATTGATAAAAGGAAAACAACAACTTTGTGCATACATACTGGTGTACCCTTGTACGGCTGAATGGATGTTTTGAACAAGTAGTACAAGAATTTTGCGAAAATATCCCTTTTATTGGTCCTATATCAACAAAAGTATAACACTGTTGTTCATCGGAATTATTCAGGGAAACAAAACAGCAATCTGTTAGACTTTTTTCAATATAAAAAGGAAACGATATACATACGTTTCTACCGTTTTCTGTCCTTGACCCATTTGTCGATTAGCATTATTGGCAAAAGGATTGAAATTAGAAGGACTTTTAATTAGCCTAGGATTGACTCTTGTTTGTTGTGAATGAGTTACGACAAATCAAAATGAAAAATTAATTTATGACGAGGGTGTATGGTAAATATGTTGCAAAATTGATTAAATATCAAGGGTCATTCAAATAGTGCGCACGCGGTAACGTGGGTATGTGCGTCTTCGAAAAGTGTGCAAAATTAACGAAGAAACTTCCACACATTCCATGGATCACCTTGCCTTAGGACATTCCAGGCCCGTAGCCAGAGTCGATGGCCAGATCGAGCCAATCTGCATGTTTGGCGCCGAGCTTTGGGGATGTGCCAAAAAAACAAACAGAGATACGGTAAAAATTGAGAAAATTCTCGTTTTGGTACAATTGCACCCATAGAAGTAATATTTTACTATGACGGCTGTACCTTCGGCAGATTAAAGTCCACACGCTTGAATCAACATTTAAAAGCCACTCACAATTCTTAGTCCTACTTCAAATTGTTTAATATTCAACCTAAATACTATCTTCGTACCGAAACAAACTCACAATTCTATTACTTCAAATTGTTCAAACGAAATGACATGCATCCAATCGTAGGATCTGGATTGTATAAAAGGCGAGTTGACATAGTCTGAGTATCATTCTATGGCCATCGTTGCTGTCATCCGCTGACCGAAATTGGTGAGTAAAAGAATTGTGAGTTTGTTTCAGTTATTTTTTAATTTGGATTATTCTGCTAGGCAGATTATCACAATTCAACGACTATCGAAGATAGTATTTACGTTGTGCAAAGAAGTACACAAACTTGCAATCAAGGTAAAAATTTGTTGTTTTTATGTTTGAATATCGAGAAATTACAATTTTCGTGGTTCTCGAAATGAAAAGACGAATAAGATTTTTGTTCGAAAATGGGAAGGGACAACTATGGTGTGCTAGAAAAACGGCTTTCATTATGAAAACCGTGGTAGTTTCAAATTGAGCGACATTACCGAATACGACGTCTGTTTTCGTCAAACACCCCCTCCCCCCCGCCTGTCTGTTTTCATCTGTTTTTCATGACCCCCCTCCAACCCTTTAAATGTAGACGTCATTTATGGACGCTCCCTTACTTCGAAACATTTACAACATTAAAGTTTTACCAGGGGGCCCTGAAGACCCCTAGACACGGGCCTGGGACATTCTTGATTAATCTTCTGTAGAAACGACCACCAACCAAAAAGACAAAAGACGTGACGAAGCCTTGTCACTAGCGCCAATTTTTATTGAGATGAGCGGATGGACTATGCGTTGGTTGACAATGTTCATATCGTTAGAGGAACGTTTTCAATATGTGCATCATGCAGCTTCTGAAACGCTTTCGAATATGTTTGAAAACGTAGGCAATTCTAGGGAGAGTGTCCAAAAAGATGAGTGCCATTAATCGTGCGCAATAATTGAATGACCCCTTATGTCATGAAAGGCATGTGTTTCATTTATAGCTGTTGCTATGCCCGTTTTGAATTACAGACAACAGTTTATTTACACAACGAAAAAGAACAAATAAACAGAAAATTGAAGGGAGATGATTTCATTTACATTATTGCGACCATTCAAATAATCGAAATATGAATCCAGTATCTCTCTTGTGCGTATGTTTAAAGAGAATCATAAAATAATTTTACAAATCATTTGTAATAATGGATGTCACAGTTTGGTAATGTGGTAGTCATGGTCAACGCATCTATATGTAATAAACTGGACAATTTTGAACACAACTCTGAACTTACTGGTTAAAGTTTCTAATCTATTCGAACCGATTCAGGAAGAGTCTCAATAAATCTAGAGAAAAGCCGAGAAAATATTGAAAGCTAAACAAATGCATCTATATGCAGAAGTTTCAATAAATAGCACGAAGCACCAATACACATTTCAAATAGAGATGTACGCCGCTGAAAGTATAGCTAAAAATCACCTGTCGCCTAAAATCAAAAAATTGTTCAGGTGATCACGTGACCGCCAAAAAGATAAAATCTGTTGAAGCTCCGATGAAATTTTATTAACAAAAATACTTTTACTCGAAATTACTTGGTGGAAAGTTTCCACTTTTTTGAATATTTAAGGTGCCACCAGCCCAGATAACACAGATTCAACGAAATTCAATGTTGTTGAGAATATGTACATAAAATGTACAAAAAAATGTGCCTGTAAAGTGGTACATATTTCGATGTACATAAAAAGCACATTTTTTGTGCTATTAAATCTCGAAATTATTGCACTAGATGACAAGTACATTCTTCGCACATTTTATGTGCGTGATAAGGTGTACACTTTTCCTATCACATTTAATGTACCAAAAATGTGCTTGTTATGTAGTATATTTTCGATGTAAGTAAATGACACATTTTTTGTGCCATTAAAGCTCGAAATTATACCCTTACTTACTTGTAATCACATTTTTAGATTATGTGCTTCGAAAAATGCTCATCTTATTTTTTCAAAAATGTATATTTTTAGTCCGTGAATGGATATCACGGCTGCTACTAAAATTTACTAATGTACTAAAAAGTACATTAAAGGTACATTAGTTGTGTATTCAAAGTGTTTTAAGTGTACATTAGATGTACACGTAATTCACATTTAATGTACATTAAATGCACTTCAAGTTCCAAATATAGATGTAACGGTTATACATTAAATGTCCTGGAACTGGACCACATTAAATGGGATCAGCCCATTTTCCGATGGCAATTTATGTACATTTCGTGGGTTCAATTGTTATCTGGGCAGGTTTCCCAGAACTTCAGATTGAAACATAGCCCACTGAGACGCTAACAATTTCCTACAAAGCTTACGTCGCAACAAGAAATATCAATTTGTTCTTATTAGATTGCATTGGAAATTGCCAAAAGGGTCAACCTACCCACTTAGCGAGAGGCCTCGACCCCACATTTCTTCTCGGAAGAGATCAATATCAGTTCGAAAATAACGTATAGGACCTTTGTATTTCGTACGGGCCTAATAATAGATAGTGTATTGTCCCCGAATCTCAAGTGGTGACATCTATGTTTTTTATAGCTGAATTAACGTCTCAACATAAAACTACTCCCTTTTCTCAAGTGGCGTCATGCATGCTTTAATAGATGAATACGGACAAACATGAAACCAATGATTTTTTTTAGACTTTATCAGTTTGGGACGATCGCCATCGTGGTCTGGAACACAGATCTTGTGACCCTATGTTCCTTTTCCCGTTCATCATTTAAAGATCATGAAAACCTTTGTGTGTCGACTAGGAACCTGTCTAATATGATAGGTCCTAGTTCTAACACTTTCAAAGGGTGCACTCATATATAACGTGAAAGCCCGTTTCCTCTTCCAACCCACAGCAACAATCCGGGTCACCTGAAATTCTCATCTTCGTCAGGTGCTTGTTGAGTCCGGTCGTCGCATTAACCACCCTTCTTATGCGATCCCGGCCCATCGTCAGGAGCTCCCTAGTCCATTTCTCGTTCGGAGTGGGGAAGAAATGCTTGGTATGTATTCCTCATTCCTACGCCGTCCAGCTTTTCCTATGCTCCGCCTTCACCCAGTCCTTCACTGCTTTCGCAAAAGCGAATTCGGGATGGGAATGTGAGATTCGGGTTCTTTTGTGATTGTCGTTGAGCCGGTTTTTGCCAGCTCATCAGCCTTCTCATTACCGTCCACTTCGGAGTGCCTAGGCACCCAAACTAGTTTGACTCGATTCCTCAGCCCTATCTGGCTCAAGTAGTCTTTACATCCTTCTACCAATTTAGAAGTTACAATGGGTGATATCCAACGATCCAATCTATGTAGTGAGGATTCAGTTTTGTGTCGAATCCTATTCAGCTACGAAAAAAATGGATGGCGCCACAGACAGGTGTCCTTTAGTTTTATATTGATCCGTATTCAGCTATTGCCTGATGGAAAGTGATGTAAACCATGCTCTATTGCGACACGTAATTCATCAAAGCGATACATTCCGATACATTTACAGAACTCGAAATTTGAGCTGCAAAACAAAAAGAAAGACGAAACAGCTGCTGAAAATGAGAGGCACAATAGGAGTAACTAACAATTTTTCGCCTGTATTTATACAGCGGACCGGTTAAAAATATGAAGTGCGGCGAAACAAAATGTCGATAAGAAAACTTTAGTGGGTTCTAGGCGCCACTGAAGGTGTTAACCACCGCTGCCGAAGAAAATGAACCGTCGCACACCTATAATTTCCACATAGTCATCGCTTGACGATGTATCAACTTGTTTTGATTTTGAGATTGTGTGCATTTTATGTCATTTGAGAAACATCATGTTGTCAGTAATCCCATTTTATTAGATCCATTGAAATCTTGTGTCCCAAAAATACTAAAACATGCTGACACAATGTATCTACCCTACCTACAGTTCTAAGAAAGCAATATACTTCCTGGTATAAAATACAAGTTCAATTTAAAATAAAGAATATCTTACAGCTCACGTGAAGAGGTATATAACAAAATAAGGAAAAATTTTCACTGGAAAAAATGAAAACAACCTGCTTTAAAGGGAGACATGGAAATCTTGACAGTTTCATTTTTTTCTCGTTCTTTTATGAGGAGATTGTTTGGATAATAACGCGTTTCGGAACGCTAACTGTTACATTTATATTTCATATTTATTTTCTACGAAATGTTTTTGTATAGCGCCTTAAATAACTTGATTAAAACATAAATAATGAAGTAAATTGGATTGTTTTGTGGTTGAATCTTTAAAACCATCCCCAAAAAAATGTTCACAAACCAACGGTATTAATTATCGTGAAGTGTGTGCAATGTGTACGGATGAAGAACGAGGATGAAAATTTAATAATTATCTAAATAAATACTGCTTCATCATTCTAAAGCTTCAATATTCTCTTCTTTATTCATGGTATTATGATGCTTTGTGACTTTTAAAATTTGTTAAATAATTCTCCTTTTATATACTGTGGGCGATATTGTGGGAGATTTGTATACAAAAGGCGAATCGAACTGTGTTATGCAATGAACGAAAATCTTCTTCATACCACAATGTTTAAATTATGATTTTACCACTTCAAACATTAATGCGAAGAAAATTAAAAGAAAATCGCTTCGTGCTTTCTGAATCAAATACCAATTTTACGCTAGGAAAAACTTTAGATTTTTTGGGAAGTCGAATACTGGGCCAAGAGGTGGATGCTGATAGGACGTCTAATAGGATAAGTTAGTAATAACTAATTGTGGTCTGAATTGCCCATGAATGGGGATGTTGTAACTTGCGGTTTGGTTTAAGGGTTTATTGAACATTGTGAATCCATAACATTAGGTTAAGGGCTCATTATTTTGGACGTCTGTGAAAGTCTGTGTGAAAACTCAACTTGACAGAACAAACACTTTTTTTTGTCAATTTGAGCTTTCACACAAACCTTACGCGTCCAATATGATGAGCCCTTTAAGAAGACTTTTGAATTAACCGGCGAATTAGTTTTTGGAAACACATGGTGAAACCGTTGACAAACAGATGGTGCGCGAAAGACATTGTGAGGTGTCATTGTAGTTTCAGGTTAATACTTCACAAAAGCAGACAAAATCAGTTCCATTTCAGCAGCCAAGGGATGAGCATCGTTTGCTCTTGGGATTACCGGGCTAATATAGTTTCAAACCGCACTGTCATGGAGGTGCTTGGGGGTGTCGAGGTTTAAATTCGGTTGCTGTTGTGGTTCTACAGGAGGGGTTTAATTAATATTTATGCAAAGTGTTCGTATAATAGGCGGCAACGCCTTCAGTTTATAAGTTATAACAAGTCATAAGCTTGTTTCAGTGGAAAAAGGCGGTGACGCTTCCGGAAAATTAACATTTACTTGTGAAAATTGTAAAAAAGGAAATTTTTGTCTAACAAAATGGCGGAGACGCCATCGTGAAAAAGCGCGTGATCGTGAAAATAAAATAAAAACTAAAGCAGACAAGACATGGTTTTTTGGATTCTCATTTCGGACTTCAAACAGATAAGTTGTTTTGAACCTTTACCATTTCGTTAAGGTGTGAAGATTCGTGTTAAAGTGAAGAACGGTAACGTGAGCCATAATTATTGGACCCGTACGAAGTACAAAGGTCCTATACGTTTACTACAAACAATTTTATTGTAACATGGGGTAGATCGAGGTGGGAGGGGGGGATGCACCTTTTATCGTCTAAATATGACGAATCAGCAATAAAAAAATGTCCGTCCGTCCGTCTGTCCGTCTCCCATGCCTCCCATGATTCAAGTTCGAAGATGAGCAAAATAGATCAAAAGGTTCCGGAGATATGGTCGAGGAAGTGATCAAAAACATGGTTTTTCGAGGGTCGGTGAAACTTTTTCGCAAATATCTCAGCAAGTAAAGCACGGAAATTGCTTAATTTGGTGTCAAATGAAAGCATTTGTTACCAAAAAACTGGGGAATTTTTTTTTGTTGGAATCGGGTCAGGGGTCTGGGCACTGGGAGCCATGGAATGGGCGAAAATAAATTTCTCTGCCCAAAATGATAAGATATAGTTTTTTTTCAGTATTTGGGCAATTCCACGGTACGCTTCGTTCCCACGCGTGAAATTCTCAGTAGTTGCAAAATGAAAGCAATAGAAAAGTTACTATCCTCTAGTTAAGGGATCAATACGTCTGATGCACCATTTTCTATTAATATTTTTTCGTAACAACTGAGCATTTCGAGCGTGGGAACGGAGTTTTCGTGGAATGGCCCATTTGCTTAAATACGCAATACAGAGATTTACTTTCAAAGGCAAAGTTGTAGAGAATCAAATTTTAGCGAACACGTGTCTCAGGGTTTTGGGGAAATATGGTCCAATCCTGGTATATGGCCACTTCCATAATTGGGCAGGATGACCCGGATCTCCAGAACTGTGAGAGTTAGAAAGTTAGTTTCAAAGGCGAAAATGTAGAGAATTAAATATAAGTGAACACGTGTTTCAGGGTTTTGGGAAAATATGGCCCAATCCTGGTATATGGCCACTTCCATAATTGGGCAGGATGACCCAGATCTCCAGAACTATGAGAGGTAGAAAAATGCTTCCAAGGACAAACTTGTAGACAATAAAATTTGAGATAACACGTGTTTCTGGGTTTTAGGGAAAAACGACTTATTCCTTGGATATAAGCTTTTCTAAATTTTCTAGAGACGTACTTCGGTAGGGCCTTTGACATTACCTTGGGTAATTTCTATGGATCTTTGAAATTCTTACAGTTATGAAAGAACAGAAAGCGTTGGATTGTTTGCTTATTTGTATATTTAGGAACGTTTGAGTCACTTTGCCACATCTATTCTGTTTGTCACATCTATTCTGATACGTACGGGTCTTTGGTTATGTTTAGTTATGATTTTGATTAAGTCCGATGGATCGGGGTAAGATTTCAACGATCAGTTCTGTTCTGTTCATCATTAAAGTGGTGCCAGGGAGATCGACACTAAATGTAATCAACGTATTGGTACCGAACGCCAACTCTACGATGGTTGTTCAGCAGCCTAAGCAATATATTGGAATGACGTATGTAGCTGAGATCTCCGAAATCCTCTCCAAAACAGTCAAGAGAAAAGCACCGAACATCGTGATAGCGCCAAGACCGGCAGTAAAGTTTAAAGGAATTTTCACCGAGCTGAAACAAAAAGTTAGAGCAGATCAACAGTATTTTGTAGTGTACAGAGTCCGATGTCAAAACTGTGGTAAGTTTTACATTGGAGAGACCACGTGGTGCCTTTGCGATAGGTTCAAGAAACACAAAAACGAATCCCACGAAAACAGCACTAGTCAAACACGTCGTTGATACTGACCCCCAAAACACCACACATGACGGGAAGGAAATTATCAAAAAAGTACGGAAAAAAGGACTAATGAAAATACAGGAAGCAAACCTAATTGTCCTACACGGAGCCAATGCGTTAAATTTCAAATCAGATGCAGCACATTATATCCAGTTTTCTACAACATCATCATGAAAAATCCCCCCCCCCCCCGTCCCGTGATTACCAACCGTAAATTTCAATTAATTTTTGTACCTGAAAAGTGAAAATTTTGTGTTAAGAAATGTTTGTTTATTTGGCCATGATTATGTTCTTTAACCCGACCGAATGCAAAGGAAATAAACGATAAATTGACATTTTTCAATTGGTCCACCTCAAGCAATACAACACCAAGAAACTAATGTTCCGGATTCACAATGTTCAATAAACCCTAACCAAACCGCAAGTTACAACGTATGGGATTCCTGAGAATACAGCCGTTCAGAGGAGGTGTGACGTGACGATTACAGAGACAAAGTTATAAAATAAATACGACACAGGATCCTTAATTGCTAGATTTGTTTCATGACTCCATTATATCTATATTTTAGCATTAGAGAGTATTAGTATGACAATTTCTTTAGTCATAATACTTTTAGCAACACAGTGTACGAAAAACTCGATGAAAAATTGAAGTACTAAGAATCAATTACCGCGCCAACCCAACTTTTCGACGAATTCGTTAATGCATCCATTAAATACACTCAACATTTTTGTTTTTACGAAGGGATTATGTGACATACGGCGCGTGGAGTGGATTCAGATAAATATGACTCATTCCAATACATTTTCTTCATAGAATTTTTTAATTGGATGGAAAGTACACGCTGCATTACAAATTTTGCCTGCGACAAATAGTTGAAGTGAGTCGATGCAGAGTGGCGAATGGGTATGGGTAACAAAAATTACTTGTCTGAATGGAAATCTATTCGACTCGTCGTAATTGAGGTGAACCGCACCGTTACCTCTTCACCACACTGTGATGACCGTGACGATTCACCTCAACTTACGGTATTGCTTTTGGACGGTTGAATTTAGATAATTTTCCTTGTCTCGACTAAAACTTTTTACGAAAATCATTGCAATCAAAAGAACAATTTTTCTTCGTCTCTGACGAGTACAAATTAATATTGGTTTTTGCCGATAACTGTAAATTTTTTCCCATATTGACTTATTCAGTCACACGGAAAATATTTAATATTTCATCATTTATTTGGAGTTTTTTCTTCAAATTTTCTATTACCAACTTATTTAACATTTTCATTTGAAAGCAATACAGTGAGCTTTCATTTAGAGAGATAGCTGTCAGGTTATTTCATTCAAACAACGAAATTCTTCGCAATAAGCAACTGTCAAAAAATCTTTCAAATCAAATTAACTCATTCTACTATATACTGCAGCCTACTAAATTGGGGTGTTGGACAATTGGTCACAATAGCCTGTTACAGATACAGCAGAACGCCCTCCATTCTTGTGTAAAGCAAACTAATGTGTGGAAGGTAGTTGCTCTTCGCACCGAGTGCGAATAGATTTATTGACTATTGGCAACGGACACTTTTCTACAAGTAGTTTAGTCGCCAGCATGACTTTCGTCATGCAACGTTCTAACTGTTATAGTTCTAAAGATATTAGTCATCGCTCCCAATTCTAGAAGTGATTAAATCCCGGGATACGGTCATTTTTCTCTAAAGCATTGAAAAAAGTATTCTCTATATGGGTCATCCCGTTAAAATCTAGAAGTGGTCATATTCCAGGATTGGGCTATTCTTTCCTTAAACCCTGAAACACGTGTTCTCAAAATTTCCGTGCTATAATTGCTGAGATATTCACCGACCCTCGAAGAACCCATGTTCGACCTCCACTTCTTCGATCATATCTCCCGAACCACCTGACCGATTTTGCTCATCTTGGAACTTAAATCATGGGGCATATGTACCTTTCAGGGAAGAAAAGCTTAGGTTGATCGGTCAAGTTGTTTGAAAAAAAAAACGTGGAAACGGACGTCTGATTAGTCATCACTAGACAATAATAAATGTATCCCCCCACCTCCCACCTCAATCTACCCCTTGTTGCAATAAAGTTGTTTGTAGTAAACGTATAGGACCTTTGTACTTCAAGCCTCAATATCTCAACTCATTTCTAACCGATTTTGATGAGTCTGAGCTCGTTTGAAAGCTGCTGCGACCTGCAACGTTTTTTTTTAAAAAAATTTTGAACGGAAGGAGGGCGGGGAGAAAACTTAAACGTTCACCTACATGAAGCTCCTTGCGGTGTTTTTGAATTTGTGGAATTTTTTTGGGGGGACTGTGTCACGCCCTCCGCTACTGTTGCAGGCATAACGTGTAAGAAAAACTGATATTTGCACCAGGTGCAGTTACTCTCAAGATGTAAGTGTAAAATATTTCTGTTTCGAAGGGTACGTTTTGTTCGAAAAAACGCAAATAGCCTTGTGAGGCACATGAGCGATACACAATGTGAAACGTCAAATAAGACAATAGAATTTCTTTTGTATATTTGACACATTCACGCAACGACACGAAAAGTCTAATTGGGAAGTTTTCATTGTACGAATCATGCTCGGAGCGGTAGCGGAGAGCGTGACGCAGTCCTCAAACCCCAAAAAAAAAGTCCACAAACCCAAAAAACTCCATACAAAAACCTTTTCGACAAGACACGATGTATAGGCGAACTTTGGAGTTCCCACCCCCCCCCCCCCAATTATTTGACTACTTCATATCCTGATTCCAGTGCACTTTGTATCATAAAAATCGGCTGAAAAAGAGCCGAGATATCGCCAATCAAAGATGACCAATTTCCATATAAAAATGGTAAAAATATGTTTGAAAATAATCCAAATTTTATTTCTGTTTTGCGTGTCCACGATGTATCTATCTACTTTTTTTCCTCGAGAACCGTCCGGGCGATTTCCTTAAAATTTTTAGGGAAGTTCAGTTTCGGTCCCAAATGGAAAATTCAGCCGGTGGGTGGCTACTCCCAAAAAAATCTTGGAACTGAGTTATTGGCCTTCAAAGTTTTCATACAACCCCCATGTATGAAAATCTACCACGGTCAAAGTGGTCCGAAATGAGCTACCCTGCCGTAGAGCGACTATGACAAATTTTTTTTGAAGTGACCGAAAATGATGTGGAAAGTGCGTAAGATGATGTGGGAAGCGTGTGGAATGAAGCGGAAAATGTGTAGAATGAAGTAGGAAGTATGCCTGATTATGTGGGAAGTGTGTAGAATGATGTGGGAAGTGTGTAGTATGATGTGGGAAGTGTGCGGAATGATGTTGGAAGTATGTGGGATGATGTGGGAAGTGTGTGGAATGATGTGGAATGATGTGAGAAGTGTGTGGGATGATGTGGAAAGTGTGTGGGATGATGTGGGAAGTGTGTGGAGTGATGTGGGAAGTGTGTGGGATGATGTGGGAAGTGTATGGGATGATGTGGGAAGTGTGTGGGATGATGTGTGATGGGAACAAGTTTTTTCAAAAAATAGAAGATTTTTCACATGAAATTTAGTTATAACAACTGAAAACTTCCAAAACGACTGATATCACAACAAAAACCTCTTAAAAAGTAGAGTGTGACGCAGTCCGTAATTCCGCTTCCAAAATTAGTGATATATCTTGAGGTGACGCTATCGCTGATAATACGCAGAACTTTGTTTGAATGGAATCTCTCGTCACAAATGCCGGACCCAACGACGAAATAATTTTTCTGTACTTTCAGTTTTTACACGCAAAAATTTTAATTTACTCTAAACAATCTACGCAATAAGAAACAAAAGTCAAATTTTTGCAGCGTTTATCTGGGCGCTGGTTCGCGTTTATGGAGTTTCGGTTTTAAAAAGAGAATCTAAGGAGCTGCACACGCACACATTCTCGAAGCTATTGAACCAAAAAATTTGTTTTTCATATTTTCAAGCAATGATTTATAAGTCGAATCCCCTTCAATGAAAAACGATCGTGACATTCGAGACCATTTGTGGACATTTTTTCGAATGATTTCTCTAACATAAAAGGCATCGATGTCAAAGTCATAACCGGAGAGAGAAATGTACGTAAAACATCGATTAAATTGTAAAATTTAAATATCGAGATACAAGCCTGAGAAGGTGTGTATGTAGCAAATGACTTCGATTTGTTTACCGGCTGGTGCCCCAGACTTTCTGACACTTCTGACACTTTCTGTACATTATACCCAACCTATGCATAAAATCTGGTTACAATAACTCATTACACTTAACGATAATCTTATAAATACGTAACTCTCATCGTTTGCACATTTTGCGCCTGAATTTAGCAAAGTATCGAAATTAGTTGAGGATATTTTGTATGAGTTCAGTCGTAAAATTAAGTGTTTTCTGAAGAAACTTTATTCGTCATGTCACTTGCATAAGACATTAATTATCGATATCAATAGTTGCTTTCATGAAAATGTGGTGTAAAAGGTTTCTCTTTTACTAAAATAATAATACAATCGAATAACTGCTGGGGCTTAGAATACATTGAGTGGTATTGGGTACTAGAGGAAAATATATATATTTTTTGATGGTAAAAGAGCTAATGCTGTCACCACATTTCCTTCATGAGCATTATAAGCTCCATACCCTCAGTTATCAGCATCCAACTGTTCATCTGTAATAGGTTTTTGGTAAGTATATTGTGACTGTTTCATTACACCCAATTTCCAGCGCTCTGCTGGAGCCTATTTGGTAATATGAAATAAAAATAGCTTGAGCTATGATGAACATATATTTTTATGTTTGATTGGCGTATAGACACACTTCATGGCTAACATCAGTTTGACACATTCGATTTGGTTGACTGAAACGAGAACAAGATTTTTTCTTTCTCGACGTAACGTCTCTAAAACAATTTCTGAATCAAGCTTTTAAAAATTTTATTGAATTACTGGGAATGAGGGAAGATCTAAAATGTCCATAAAAGAACTGGGTGCTTTTCCTTTGTGTTTCTGTTCGTTTCGCTATATTTTTATTTGTATTCAATTAAAAAAAAGCCTTGAAAAATATGGCTTCATTAGATGATGTTGGAGCATTTATGTGGACTTTGCATTTAAATAAAATTGAAGGAAAATAATAAAAAAAAAAATTTGTTTGTGGAGAACAAGAAATATTTTTTTAATTCAGTCGATTTTTAATTAAAATTCGCGTTCATTTTAATTCTATATTTTTAGACCCATACCAGGTACGTGTTGATGCTATTCAAATAGTGCGCACGCACTTTTTGGACAATTTTTTACCTTCTCTCCCCTGCATATAAATAGCTTCCACAAATGTCAATATTAGGACCGCTATAAAGCGATTATCATATTGGATCGCATTTATGTTTATATTGGACGAAAAACATCGCAGCTGGATTCCACATGTGCTTGTACAATTATGGATATTCTATACTCTGTAAACCCAATTTCAATCTCTTCCACTTTACTTTGTCACTAAATTTTGTAAAAAAAACTTTTCTCAGAATCAAAAGTTTATTGGACTTGTACGAATTATAAATGTCAGATACGTTTACTACAAGACAATTTGATTTGACCATGGTTTTTTCGAGGGTCGGTGAAATTTTTTCGCAACTATCTCAGCAAGTATACCACGGAAATTGTTCATTTTGGTGTCAAATGAAAGCATTTGATCCCACAAAACTGGGAAATATTTTCTGTAGAAATCGGGTCAGCGGTCTGGGCACTGGGAGCAATGGAATGGACTAAATTGAGTTTCTTGGCCATATACGAAAGCAGATGGTTTTTCGTCTATGGGCGATTCCTTGGTAGGTTGCGAGGGAATCATGTGTTCTTGCTAAACCGTGCACATACGAGATTTGTGTTGTATGAAGAAAATTCCTCTATAGGTTCCAATGTACAACTCCTTCATGCGAAAGAAGTCCAACCTTTGCATTCTTAGCCAGAAGACGGTTCCCTCGTAACACACTTTCCAACTTTTCAATGGAATGGCCCACAGGTAGACTTTCGTATCGGCGAGTCGAGACCTTTTGCGTGGTCGGTCTAACAGTCGATGCTTGGAAAGGGCAATTCCATGCAATGAGTTTTGTATATGACCTGGGAACCGTGACAATCTCCTGAAGCGTACAAAGGTGGGAGAGTTGTGATATATGAAACATTTTTCAGGAAAACTCGTATCTACAAGTCTTTCATACAAAAAAATATTGTCAGACGAACGGCTTAACCGAAAAACGTGGTTCCCAGGTCATACACTTATTTATTTTGAACTATTGAGCGGAATAGCTCAGCAGTTGAGATGGAGGAAGGATTGTTTGATTGGAATATTATACCGAATAGAATTAGGCAGAATAGAAGGGGGAATCGTACGATCTATAGATGTGAGTTGCATTAGTCGCGTGAGAGAAAATAAAAAAAAAATGTGTCGCAATTATTCGTGGTCGAGTTTTACAGTGGAACGGCCAATATTTATTCGATTTTCTTTTTCTCGGTTATTTTGTGACTGGACTGGCGTTAAGACTTTTTTATCGATTTTTTTTTATACGAGATGCTTGAGCGTTGTTTAATTTTGTGTTCAATCAAATTCAATTTCTGTATGATTTTTATTTACTTTTTTTATCTATCTAGTCAAATTGTCTATTTTATGTTTATTTTTACTTATCTTCTTTATGGTATATTCGAGATTATGCGTCACACAGACTCAATTGTATAAGGGAAATCTTCCATAATAGGAATCACAACAAAAACCTCTTAAAAGGTAGAGTGTGAAAAATTTGTTTTTTGTTTCTTATTCCTTAGGTAAAGGTAAATTAAATTTTTGCGTGTAAAAACTGAAAGTGTTGAAAAATTATTCCGCTGGTGGGTCCGGCATTTGTGACGCAATTTTTCTTATGATCCCAAAAAATTCTCCTGATGAAACTCTATAACTTTCTATAAGAAACCAACTCTGTAAGTGTTATCATTCCGGAGCTAAAATTCGAAAACTCCGAGCATTACCCTCAAAATTGACCTCTTTTCCACATGCCAAGGCTTTTCCAGAATTTTCCCGGAAAAGCGGCATATGAAATTTTTCATTTGGGGCCGAGACTGACGTTCTCGAGATCGAAATTTATTAATAGTTAGACACATCAGCGACAGCGTCACCTGAAGCGATATCATTAATTTTCGAAGCAGACTCACGGACTGCGTCACACTCTACCTTATAAGAGGTTTTTGTTGTGATATCAGTCGTTTTGGAAGTTTACAGTTGTTGAAAAAATTTCTATTTTTTGAAAAAAATTTTCTCCGAAAAAAAATTTTCTCAGTAAAGAAAATTTTCTTGGAAAAAAAATTTCTTAGAAAAAATTTGTCCAAAAAAGTTTTTCTCCGAAAAAATTTTTCTCACCAAAAGTTTTTCTCCGAGACAAATTTTTCTCCAAAAAATTTTTTCTCCGAAAAATTTTTCCCCAAAAAAAATTTTTTCCGAAAAAAGTTTTTCTCCAAAAAAAATGTATTCTCCAAAACAATTTTCTCCAAAAAAATTTTCTTTCCGAAAAAAATTGTTCTTTAACACCTTCGACTGCCTTCGGAACACTTCGTGTCACCTTCGACTGCCTTCGGAACACTTCGTGTCACCATCGGCACCTTCAGAACACTTCATTTCACATTCGGCTGTTTTGGTAGCTACTTTGTAATTACCATAGTTCTAGAGATATGGGTCATCCCGCCTAATTCTAGAAGTGGTCATATTCCAGAATTGGGTCATTTTTCCCTATAATCGTGAAACACGTTTTCTCTAGAGTTTTATTCTCTTCAGCTTTCTTTTTCGTATATGGCCAAGAAACTAAATTTCGTCCATTCCATTGGTCCCTGTGCCCAGACCACTGACCCAATTTCGACAAAAAATTTTTTTCCAGTTTTGTGAGATCAAATCATTTGACACCAAAATGAATAATTTGAATGAATATTTGCGAAAAAGTTTCATCGACGCTCGAAAATCCATGTCCGACCTCCACTTCTTCGAGTATATCTTCGGAACTACTCGACCGATTTCGCTCATCTTCGAACTTTTATCATGGGAGGCATCTACCTTTCAGGGAAAAAAGTTTGGGGTGATCGATTGAGCCGTTTGGAAAAAAGTGGAGACGGGCGGAAGGACATTTTTTTATTGCTGATTCGTCATCACTAGACGATAATACATTACCCCACCTCCCACATATTACAATAAAGTTGTTTGTAGTAAACGTATAAGACCTTTGTTTTTCGTACGGGTGCAAAAATCAAAGCCAAAAAAAGAGCTGGTGTAAATACTCAATTCCTCTTAGTGTAACTCATTCCAGAATTCTTGTGACAGATGGTAACTCTTATAGTGGAAGAGCCATCGTCTTGAAATATGAAAATACACGATCTCAAAAGATTCAAATAATCCAATCCAATGTTGGATGGGTGTAAATCAGATGAAATTCATCAAAGGCATTAGTGATTTTTAATTGTATTTCTCTTTGATATTGAAATTTGTTTGATACTTTCACATAACATTTGCGTATTTACGAAATGTACATTTTGATTTCAATTGTTCAAGGAAAAAAAGGTTCGAGACTTATTGAAACGTCTGCAAAATGAAAATAGATAAAAGAAATATTTTAAATTGATTATCAATGAAATGGTTACGTGAATGTTTAAGCGATTCGATTTATCATTTGAGCAATGGAAAAGCATGATAAAATAAAGTTGAAATTCGAAATAGAAAATTAATTGCCAGCTTTCTATTTTAGCGTAAGGGAATGAATCGTAATGAAAGGAAAAATTCGTAACGCGTTCATTTTACCTTCCTTAAGCTATAGATGACGCGCTATCTCTCTAATCTTTTCGCAACAAACATAGAAACAATGTGTCTCTATTCGTTACAACCCTCATTTCGAAATTTCAGTACAACGTTTAAATCTTTGACACGACACCACGATATCAATTATGCCTTTTGTTTTGAAAGATATGGCCAAAATTGTATAGGGATAATGGGAGAGAAAGAAAGCCATTCATATCTTGAGAAGGATCATGCCTGGAGCGGTAGCGGAGGGCGTGACGCAGTCCCCACACCCAAAAAAAACGTCCACAAACCCAAAAAAACTCCTTACAAAAACCTTTGGGACAAGGAGCCATATATAGGCGAAATTTTGAGTTTTTTCCCCTCGCCCCCTCACCCTGCAAATTGTTTTAAAAAAAAACTACGTCGCAGCAGCTTTCAAACGAGAACTCACTCATCAAAATCGGTTGAAAATTGGCTGAGATATCGAGGTTTGAAAATGACATTTTTGTATGGAGAATCAATTTTTCTATTGTTCTCATCATTGTGGAAACTTTTTTCTGATCTGTCGGTTTCTATCTATCTTTCTATGTTCTATCTATTAATAATTTTCGATCTCGAAAACTAGACAGCCGATCTCCTGACTTTTCAGGAACGTCAGTCTCGGCCCCAAATGAAAAATTTCATATGCCGCTTTTCCGGGAAAATTCTGGAAAAGCCGTGGCATGTGGAAAAGTGGTTTTTTAGGTAATGCTCGGAGTTTTCGAATGTTAGCTTCGGAGTGACAATAGCTAGAGAAATGGTTTCTTCGTGAAAGTTATAGAGTTTGATCAGGAGAATTTTTTTGGATCTTAAGCAAACGGCTGCCAGCTGTCATAGCGGCGTCATCTTGGATTTTCGTTTATGCTTTTTCAGTTTTCGAATTTTAGCTCCGAAATGACACTACTTAGAGCGATGGTTTCTTCTAGAAAGTTATAGAGTTTCATCAGGAGAATTTTTTGGGATCATAAGAAAATGGCTGCCAGCTGTCATAGCGGCGCCATCTTGGATTTTCGTTTATGCTTTTTCGGTTTTCGAATTTTACCTTCGGAATGGCACTACTTAGAGAGACGGTTTCTTCTATAAAGTTATAGAGTTTCATCAGGAGAATTTTTTGGTAAGTCAAAGTGACGCCATCTTGGATTTTTTGCTAAATTCTGTTTAAAAATACCTAGACAGTTGGTTTCTTCAGGAAAGTTATATGAATCAGTGGGAAGAATTGGTGACACGAAGTGTTCCGAAGGAAGGCGAAGATGACACAAAGTATTCCGAAGGTGATACGAAGTGTTCCGATGGTAGCCGAAGATGTTGGAGAACAATTTTTTTCGGAGAAAAATTTTTTTGGAGAAAAACTGTTTTGTACAAAATTTTTTTCGGAGAAAATTTTTTTTTGAAGAAAAATTATTTTCGGAGAGAAATTTTTTTGGAGGAGAAACTTTTTTTCGGAAAAAAAATTTTTTTCGTAAGACAATCTTTTTCGAAGACAATTTTTTCGAGACATTTTTTCGGAGAAAATTTTTTTTCTAAGAAAATTTTCCTTTCTGAGAATTTTTTTTTTCAAAAAATAGAAATTTTTTCAACAACTGAAAACTTCCAAAACGACTGATATCAGAACAAAAACCTCTTAAAAGGTAAAATGTGACGCAGTCCGAAAGTCCGATTCCAAAATTAATGATATCGCTTGAGGTGATGCTATCGCTGACAATACGCAGAAGTTTGTTTGAATGGAATCTTGTGTTCAAAGTTTTAATTTCTTGAAAAAATTATAGCGCTTTTTTTAAAACAAAATTACGTTGTGTTAAAAAAATTGCGTCACAAATGCCGGACCCAACGACGAAATAGTTTTTCTGTACCTTTCGGACTGCGTCACACTCTACCTTCCAAGAGGTTTTTGTTGTGATCTTAAGTTTCTCTACCGACTACTGCTCGTCTAATATTCTCCGCTCGTGAAGAAATTCTCTAATCTACTAGAACAAAACGTTTTACCTTGCTTAAAGAAAACGTCATTTGCCCAATTTAAACGGGAGTTAAACATTTATCAACCCGAACAATGATCCAAACAATTTATTGTTTACTTCATATCTACAATCCCACCCACCTTCATAATGTATATCGTATTTGTCCATCATTTTATGACAAAGAATATTATACTACACCTTAAACGAATGAAACGAAACACTTATTTGCCCTATTCTTTTTATATTGCCTTACAAAAAAGCATTAACCAAAAAGAATCGAGTTATTGAGTAAGAATAAGGTTTCCATAGTCAATAGAGATCAATGATTTATTGACTGTTTCGTATTTATCTATGTTTCCAAAAGACTTCCTCTTCTCAGATTTTGGTTGCTAGTACCTCACCCACTCGAACAATGAAACCAACAATGAAAAATCTTGATTCACATTAGAAGATGGTTGTTCTTTTATTGGATTTGTTATACTGAAGAGCTTATGAAAAAGTCAAGTAAAAACCACTTATTATGAGCTCACTCATATACAATATATCACTCAAGTAATAATTCGAATAGTGATTGGATGTAATTGCTAACTTGGAAAACAATTTCGTAATTTAGTCGCTAAAAGTAATCGTTTCTGTTTATTTTTCCTTCTGCCACAACGAAGTTATGAAAGAAGTATTTAGTGAATTAATCAAAGAATTGCATGGACAGCTTCCAGTTTCATTCATATCCTTCCATCATGAAAAAAAAATTCTTTGCCGTAAGAAATGTTTTTGCTTGTTATTGTAATTAATACTAACTTATTTTATCGGCTTCCTTCATTAATACCAAAATTATACTCTGGCTTTAGATAGGTTTCTTCGCTTTGCCAAATGTCATGTAGCACGTCTTACCGATGTTCATCATAAGAACATTGCGATTAAGCCGTTCATTTATGATCCGAATGTCTCTCTTCTCTCTTCCTCTTATTGCTTTGAAGTTTTCGAGATGGCACGGGATCAATTCTGTTTGAGCAGGCCTGGACTGGCCATATGGCCAGGGTGGCAAATCACACCCGCGCCTTTTGCCGTTTTATGTCGATAACGCTTTTGTCAGACGCCTTTGATGTGTACTTTGTGTTCATCGTAAGTACAGTGATGCGCTTTTTTATTGAAAAAAGTCTCCATCAAGTAATTTAGTTTTTAGAGAGTACGTTCTCTCTTTAGTACAGTGGTGTCTCTGATAAACAACTACTAACGTGTTAATACGACCTTCTTTTCTTTCAGCTTTGTGAGAGAAGAGCGACTATTCAGTTTGTTACGCTTTTATTAAGGAATTTCACATTTTTTCTAACCAAAATCCTGAAAAAGAATTACCTAAACTTCTAGGGTTTGGGCTTCAAAAACAAAAAAAATTTGCCTGCGACGCATCACTTTTTATTTGCTATACAACGAATTTTTATTTTGTATAAGATTAGATGAAACTGAGGCTAGTTACTGTTCAATTTTTTAATAATGAGGAAATTTACACATAAAAAAACTCGCTCGCTACGCTCGCGACAATCACGTTACATAATGTTCACATTCTCCTTGAAAGTTTTGTGCTAACACAAACTCAATTTCGGCAACCAGGGGCTTTCACCGGTAGTAGAAATATAAGTTTTTAAATTTACAATAGATCTTGTTGTTCACGTAAGCGCCTTTCGACTGGTCGCACACTTGCGCCTTTTGATAGCCAGTTCGGCCCTGTGTTTGAGATATGGATTGCCAAAATTGTGATGCTTCTGACACTGCCGAATCTGGTGTTTGACTGACGACTGATGGCAGGACGGCATTCCATAAATCCGAGGTTTTTTTCTCTGCATGCCTCCCATGATTCAAGTTCGAAGATGAGCAAAATCGGCCAAGTAGTTCCGGAGATACGATCGAAGAAGTGGAGATCGAACATGAAACTTTCGGGGGTCGCTGAAACTTTTTCGCAAATATCTCAACAAGTATAGCACGGAAATTCCTCATTTTGGTGTCAAATGAAAGCATTTGATGTCACAAAACTGGGAAAAAATTTTTGTGGGAATCGGGTCAGGGGTCTGGGCACTGAGACTAATGGAATGGAAGAAATTGAGTTTCTTGGCCATATACGAAAAAAGTTTTTCGTCTATATTTCCTTAACTATGCAATATAGAGATTTTTTGTCAAAGCAAAGGGTGCCGTCACAAATCTGTGGTCAAAATCACAGATTTTATTGAGGAAGTGGGAATAAAATGTCCTCTTTTTGTCCGTCCTTTTAGAAAAATTTGTCCTGGCTCAGGAGCCAGGATATAGGAGTGTACTAAAAACGGTGAAAGCTTTTTTTGACGAAAACAGTGAAAACTAAGATTACTAAGAAAGGACAAAATGAGGACATATTTTTGTTGTCAATTAAATTTTCAAGGGGGGTCTGACAGTCCAAGTTGCATGAAACACTCAATGATTTTTCATCGATTTAATGTATGTTTTCTAGCGTCGGCGTTTCAATTTCAGTCGTCGACCCTTTTTTTTATTAACTATTTTCGATTATTAAGAGAGGAAAAAATGAGAAAAACACTAAAGGAAGGCGTGAAGATGCATAGTTGAAAATTGGACTTAATTGTTTTCTAGACGTTGCATCCTAAAAGGACAAATTGAGGTATTGAGGACATATTTTTGTCATAATCAATTTAGAAATTTATTTTTGTTTTGACTATTTGGCGTTTTAGAGCTTTTATTAAATTTGTTTTAGTACACTTTATTTTCTTGCTTCCTAGGACAATATGTGTTTTTTGCGGTTGACATACGAAAAGGACAAATTGAGGACATAATTATTGACTCAAAAATTCGAAAATCTTAACGTTATTTAGTTCATAATTTAATTTGAGCTTTTAGTACTAAAAATAATGTATGGTAAGAAACGAATGTGTCAAAAACAGATTTGTAATTATTTTTCTTTTACAATTATTATATTTTTGAAAAGGACAAATTGAGGACAAATTTGTAAATTAGAATGCAATTGGAAATATGCAGTAACTTCGGGTTTCGAAATATTTTTGGCCGATAAGATTATCATTTCTAGTCTAGTCTTATGACCTTTTTTGAAAATTGTGAAGGTACATCCAGAAAGGACAAATTGAAGACTAATTTTTGGCATTCTTAGTGTTTCTGTCAGGAACAATAAAAAAATAGTATAATAGTATTTGTACTATGGAAGTGTCCCTACTAACATAACAAAGTGTCCATAATTAAGGACATATTGAGGACACATTTTTGGCATCATCACTTTTTTAAAAAAATATTGTTTTCACTGTTTTCGTCAAAAAGAGCTTTTACCGTTTTTAGTACACTCCTATATCCTGGCTCCTGAGCCAGGACAAATTTTTTTAAAAGGACGGACAAAAAGGACAAAATGAGGACATTTTATTCCCACTTCCTCAATAAAATCTGTGATTTTGACCACAGATTTGTGACGGCACCCTCTGTAGAGAATTAAATTTAAGCGAACACGTGTTTCAGGGTGTTGGGGAATTATGGCCCAATTCTGGTATGTGGACACTCACATAATTGGGCAGGATGACCCGAATCTCCAGAACTATGAGAGGGAGAAAGTTGCTTCCAAAGACAAAGTTGTAGAGAATAAAGTTTTAGAGAACCTGTGTTTCAGGGTTTTGGATAAAAATGCCATAATTCTGGGATATGACCACTTCTAGAATTAGGAGATATGACCCAAATCTCTAGAACTATAACAGGTATAAAGTTCCTTCAAAAGGCAAAGTTGTAGAGAATAAAATTTTAGAGAACACGTGTTTTAGGGGAAAAAAGCTCAGTCCTTGGATATAAGCTTTTCTAGATTAGGTAGGGCGTTTGACATTACCTTGGGTAATTTCTATGGACCTTTGAAATTCTTACAGTTATAAAAGAATAGAAAACGTTGGATTGTTTGCTTATTTGTATTTTTAGATACGTTCGAGTCTCTTTGCAGCATCTATTCTGTTTGTCACATCTATTCTGATACGTATGGGTCTTTGGTTATGTTTAAACTTTGTGGGATAAGTTGGCTTGGTATCTCATAAAATGCGTTAAGTTATTAATGCATGACTGTATCACAATAAATTCTACATGCAAATATTTTATGTAGTTTACCCCCCGTGCACTCGAAACTATGCGACAGGACGCACTAAAAATGGCTATGAGAATGTTAAACTTTAAAAATGTTTTAAAGAATTAGTGTGTGACTCCGCCACACCTGATTTTGATAATGTGTGGCACGTGCCATATAAAACTCGTCGCCACTGGTAAAGCAATCCCTTTCGTTTCTACTTTTGTAATATGTTTTCTTGTGAAACTAACGGACGATTTAACTGAGAAAAATTTATTTCATTCAATGAAGGTTATATGTTCTTTTCTCGGTATATAAAATAAAATATTTCGAATCGTTAAGTTGATAAAGTTGAAGAAAATCTTCAATTAAAAATGAAATTCAAGATAAAAAAAAGTATATTTTGGTTTTGTCGTATAAAAAATTAATTTGAAAAGAGCGTTGGGGATCATGTTACTTATTAATTCAATTTCATCCATCGAGCGAAAACGCCGAATAATTTTCATCAAATATACAAAGTGTAAATTTTATGTGATAAATATGCTAACGAGGTGTAGTTAACGATACAAAATAATTTTATGTGTAAACGGTCGTAAAACAAAAAAAAGTTACAAGTCATTTTTGTTATAGTGAACTTCACCTGAATAACAACCTTGGCAACAAATTAAAACTAAACATTAAATGTAAATATTTTAACACACCACCAATTAGCATAATTTTCCTTATCTCAAATTTATCTACTTAGCTATTAATCGTCTGTTGCATGATATCGGTTCGTAGGCTTGACATGTTGGATACCAACAAGGCATGTATAACGAATTAGCTACACCAGATAATAAAAACTGTTCAAATGAACCAAACTCGAAGATAAATTTCCATGTCTTTTTGTTCAGAAAAAGGTTCTACACCAAAGTAATGAATTATCTGCTAAATTTTAAATGGACATTCCCTCATGCAAAAAAAAAACCATTTTACAACAAATAAATAAACAAACACTTACTTGGCACGTAATGCCAGCTGTCTATCACTAGGGCATACAAACGGTTTTTTCTCATCATCTCGTCCATACAAATCCATTTCACAGACAAAATCTTTCAGAAATTATGTCTTAGCATATGTTGCCGAAAACAATTTTACAAACACTGCCTTCAGCCAAGTTTTATTCAAATTGTTTGAAAACTCGTAGATTTAATGAGCTCACAAAGAAAAATTTGATTACAACCACAATAAAGGGAAAAAGTTTAACTTTCATTTACTAGACAACACACTGTTGCTTCTCATACACATTTTGCCTTTTTCGATCATAATCGATATCCGTCCTTCACGTACTGTGCCTGTTGAACGACTGACACCTAACGGTTGATAAAAGTGTACACACAAAAATGTCTCAATTTTTGCTGAATTGCGATGCTTGTAACGAATCCCCCACACCACAATTTTCCTAGCGCCTAGCGTGATTTTCATTTCGGAAATGTTGTATATATAAGTTAGTGTGGAGCGAATTTGGTGAATTTTTTGTTTACTGTGTAAATGAAATGTTTTTACATTCACATTCAGTCAAATGTTTTATGTTTGTTTTCAAGACCAGGAATTCAACTCTGAAATTTTCATTTCACCAGAAGCTAAACTTTCCTCATTTTCTGGGCAACACTTCTTCTTTTCTGTCGGAAATTCCTCTCACTATTACAATCTTATTTTTCCTGGTGTCTTCTGTGGACTGGCCGCTTCGGTACTATCGGCCCCAATTTAAAGAGGGGAACCGCAAGGTCTGCGACATCTGCAGTGCTACTTCACTTCTGAATGCGGTAGGTTAAGTATATGCGGTTGTTCTAGCATTATGCACTATGCACATTAAAGGATGTTCTCGAGGAAGGTCAGTGATGTTTCAGACGCCAGGGTCACATTTTCCGTCTGAGACAGGTTATGAAGAAGTTGTATGAAAGCAATAGTTGTACTAATCATTCATCAACGGCTTGGAGTAGAGTAGAGGAAGTTTATTGAGGGTATTTAGAAGCGGTGCAGTCGTTCGACGCATTGGCTGGGGAACGACACCGCGACTCCAGTTCTTTAGGTCGTAAGTCAATTCACACGAGTCTCGGGCCCCAAAATAAAAAATGCACGATTGGGGTTCCGGGTCGAATAATGTTATTGTCGAAATCTCCAAAAAAGACAGTGGCCGTAAGCAAATGCCCAGGTAAAAATGCAACATAGATTTTTGGACCCGCACGAAGTACAAAGGTCCTATACGTTTACTACGAAGCTGGGACGTGAGGGAATGCGTTTATAATCGTCTAGTGATGACGAATCAGCAATAAAAAAGATGTCCGTCTGTCTGCCCGTCCGTTCCTCTCCACTTTTTTTCCAAACGGCTCAATCCATCACCCCAAACTTTTTTCCCTGAAAGGTACATGCCTCCCATGATTCAAGTTCGAGTATGAGCAAAATCGGTCAAGTAGTGTTCGAAGAAGTGAAGGTCAGACATAGATTTTCGAGGGTCGAAGAAAATTTTTCGCAAATATCTTGGCAAGTAGTGCACGGAAATCTCAGAAAACTGGGAAAATTGTGGAAATCGGATCAGTGGTGCCCAGGACCAATGGAATGGACGAAATTGAGTTTTTTGGCCATAAACGAAAGCAGATGATTTTTCGTCTATATTTGCTTAACTATGCAATAAGGAGATGTACTGTCAAAGGAAAAATGATCCAATGCTGGCATATGGCCACTTTTAGAATTTGTTGGGATGACCCACATCTCTAGAACTACGAAAGTTAGAAAGTTGCTTCCTAAGTCAAAGTTGTAGAGAATAAAATTTTAGGGAACACGTGTTTCAGGATTTTAAAGAAAAGTGACCCAATGCTGGCATATGGCCACTTCTAGAATTTGTCGGGATGACCCTCATCTCTAGAACTATGAAAGTTAGAAAGTTGCTTCCTAAGGCAAAGTTGTAGAGAATAAAATTTTAGAGAACAAGTGTTTCAGTGTTTTAAGGAAAAATGACACAATCCTGGAATATGACCACTTCTAGAATTTGTCGGGATAACCCATATCTCTAGAATGCTGAAAGTTAGAAAGTTGCTTCCAAAGACAAAGTTGCAGAGAATAAAATTTTAGGGAACACGTGTTTCAGGGTTTTAAGGAAAAATGATCCAATGCTGGTATATGGCCACTTCCAGAATTTGTCGGGATGACCCATATCTCTAGAACGCTGAAAGTTAGAAAGTTGCTTCCAAAGGCAAAGTTGTAGAGAATAAAATTTTAGGGAATACGTGTTTCAGGGTTTTAAGGAAAAATGACCCAATCCTGGAATATGTCCACTTCTAGACCGACGAGTACGAGTAGTGGGGGCGCGATCATGCTTCCAGTGTCTCTCTCTACCCCAATAGAATAGTACTGTGAATAAATCACGATAGAAATAGAGCCATTTTACCATGAATACACCTATATAAGACGATATCACCCAAAGGTGAATTGAGAAGAGTTTTTAACCTGGGTACCGATGTTTAGATAGCCATTTCTTAAACTTATACTTAAAAATAAATGCGCTTGCAAGAGCTATCTCTGTCGGGACTAAGTTATACAAGTCACTACCGATTTTTGTTAGTGCTCCTTCCCCTAGCATATGGCCACTTTAACAATTGGGAGGGACGAACTATGGCAAAAAGAAATTTTCTTCGGCAGAAATTAACTAGCATACTTTAAGCGGTAATAATGGTTGTCTCGCACTGCAGATGATTGTCTCTCTACTATTCTATTCATAATTATTATTATTTGCGGTATAGATTGTGTCATTAGTTTTATGTTTGTCCGTACTCAGCTATGAAAGTACGGATGACGCCACTTGAGAAAAGGGAGTAGTTCTATGTTGAAACGTCAATTCAGCTATCAAGAAAACATAGATGTCATCACTTGAGGTTCGGTGACAAGACATGGACATGACACGATCTATTTGATAAGAATGAAAATTGTTGCCTAATTTAACTCTTACAGAGAAAAAGACCAAGCAGTTGCAGAATAATATTGACTGCCTAAGTGTGTAAAAATTAAGGTTTTGGATGATTGGAAATCACGGCAGGAGGTAGTTGAGAGATGGTTATGAGTTTAAGTATTTAAGAACTTTTTACTGCGGATGACAGGTTAACAACTAGGGAAATTGAGGAAATCAGAAAATTGCCATTCTATTATTATCATTAGATTCTGATACGGGAACTAAATTCAATGCAACATTGATTCTAACACATTCATAGAGCAATCTATAGTCTGATAGGTTGCCGGTAATCCGTAATTTAAGAAAAACTTAGGCTGGTGTGGCAAGAGGAGGCAAGGGCAAGCCGTTTGAGCAAGTTTAGGAACATAGTATAACTGGCTGCCGGAGAAGACATTACCTGCAGAAGTTCCAGTTGTTCGCCTTACAGATACAGATGTAGTAAATTACGTAAGTGCTTCCAAATCGGTTGTTTTGACTCGTAGGAAGGTTGCTGCATGAGCCGAAGGCGAATGCTGTAATCCTACGAGTCAAAACAACTATCATACGTACGATATAAAACGAATTTACCGAGCATCAACATGTAAATTCATATTAATTAGATGTAGGAGCTCGACGATACAACTATCTTTTTGGGAGGTAAGGGAGCGTCCCTAAATTACGTAACGCTTTTCCAGTGTTGCCACAAATTTTAAACTATCGATATCTCGGAGTAGACGCACTCCAGAGAGGTCAAATGTATGGTCGACTCTCCCATTTAGGAGGTATGATTTAAAATTTGTGGCAACTAGAGATGAGCGGGTCGACCATTTTTCGAAACCCGACCCGGACCGAACCCGACCCGATTAAAATTTTCGAAACCCGAAACCCGAACTGTTTCAAAACATGACCCGGACCGAACCCGACCCGATTAAAATTTCGAAACCCGAAACCCATGAACCCGAAAATTCGGGTTCGGGTTCGGGTCGGGTTTTTCGAAGTTTCCGGCAACCCGCTCATCTCTAGTGGCAACACTGAAAAAGCGTTAGGGACGATCCCTAATAGAATGGTGTGTTTGCCATTTATTTCGGTTTTCATGTAAAGTATTGACAAAATAGAGTCTAAGGATCCGGATAGTAAGAATAAAAACAAACGAAATCAATCCACTCTAAGTATCAAGAATACAATATGAAAACGACATCGTCAGAAAGTAGATGCGCGGTACACACAGCTATCGTGCTTGTTTACGTTCTACATAAAGAGAGTGTTTGAGAGAAGTCAAACAAGGTGTTTCCACCCATTCGCAACGCCAATATATTTGAACGTAAAAGAAAAGTTTGTTTACATACTCCAGCAAGGAAGTTTATATGCTAGTCGATTGATGGAAACGGGACATTTATTTGAAAGTTTTGATGTTCTTGTAGAAAGTTAAATATCAACTCTGGTATTGATAATTGTATTGGAACTTTTAGCAAAATATTTTGTGGAATCGAAGTTTATGCTTCTAAGAAATCATTTAGAAATTATTTTATAAAAAAAATAAAATCTTTGTTCGGTGCACCGAATCAGAAAGTCATAAGAAAAAGAATTTATTTAATGTGAAACACCTACAAAAGTTGTTCGTCAAACGATATCTCTTTCAGGTGTTCGGAATAAGTTTTTTATCCATTCCTTTATTTACGTTTCCGTTAGTTAGTTTTTCACGAATGTAACAGGCATACGATTCAATATCACAGAAAGGAATATTTCATTGAAGGTTTTAAATAACAAAACTTTGATGGACCAACTGCTGAGAAAGCAATTCCAGGAATTTTGCTATAACTCATGGAAACAGCTTTTATGTTCATTTTAAATTACTTGTTCCGAAACTTTTTGGTGGGTCTCTAAAAGCCTAATTTGACCCATAATGTATGCTTTTAAATATGAAGCCGAACATAAAGTTCACAAAGTTCTTAGATTTACCAATAAAGAAAAATCGTCTCATATTTTTTATGTAGGCGTATTCTTCTACTAGTGTAACCTGGATTTGGCTTTTCGGTAGATGGATAACTAAATAACAAAAAAAATTCATTTGAAAAAAAATACCTTCAGTCACGGCCTGCAGACTGGTGAGGGTGAGCAAACAATATCTAATCAATTGGGTCCGAGAAATAGCATAACCTTCATGAAAAAGCTGGTGTAGTGTTCGCAATAAGCTCATCAGTACAGACCGATACCCACTTCACCAGTCTCTCAAGCGCTACGCGAGAATACACTGAAGGAGTGAGTGAAAGATAAAACATGAAACTTCCTCTCACAGCTATAAATTTCGATTTGTTCTTCTTTAGTTCTTCTCCTTTTATATGTTCTATTTTGATGGGCGTCTGCCCCCATCCCAAACATTTATCCATCATCATCATCAAATTTTACCCAGATAACAATTGACCCCACGAAATGTACATAAAGTGCCATCGGAATATGTGCTGATCCCATTTAATGTGCTCCAGTTCCAGGACATTTAATGTATATTAAAAAGCGCCCTTACGGTTACATCTTTTCTTCGGAATGAGAAGTACATTTAATGTACATCAAATGTACATTAAATAATGTACATTAAATGTGAACCCATTTAATGTACATTAAATGTACACTGAAGTGTGGTACATGTATGTGCATCTAATATACATTTAAAACACCTTGAATACACATTTAATGTACGTTTAATGTACATTTTAGTGTAAATTACTAGCACATTTAATGTACATCTAATGTTATACAAGAAAAGAAAGGAAAATTTAATTTTGTTTTCCGACTTTTCTATTTTGGTTTTTCTTATTCTGATGATCGCTACGTCCTCCATCTACATTTTTTTATGCCAAGCTCTCATTTTTTTTAGAAGAATTTCTTTAATTTGCGGGGCTTGAACCCAAGACGCTCGGAATTATGAGTCGACTGCTTTACCAATTGTGCCACCCGATACTTATGTGTTGGTGTGTTAAATTTGTATAAAGTGTTAAATTATAGAAAGTACATCACAAGCACATTTTTGGTACATTAAATGTGATAGAAATAGTGTACGTGTGCGAAAAATGTACTTGTGATCTAGTGTAATAATTTCATGTTTTAATAGAACAAAAAATGTGCTTTTTATTTACATCGAAAAATGTACTACATCACAAGCACATTTTTGGTACATTAAATGTGATAGAAATAGTGTACGTGTGCGAAAAATGTACTTGTGATCTAGTGCAATAATTTCGAGCTTTAATGGCACAAAAAATGTGCTTTTTATTTACATCGAAATATGTACCACTTTACAGGCACATTTTTTGTACATTTTATGCACATATTCTCAACAACATTAGATTCTGCACATTTAATGTACATTCAGTGAGCAACCACATTGAAAAGTGTGATCTATGTTATCTGGGTTATAGACCATATTAGTACCTCTCGGTGTTAGCTCTTTATGCCACAAACCCAGAATGGTGAACTAAGGAGATGGTTTGTTCGCCCAGAAAAAGCCCTCTAACTTCGTTATGTTCCTAAGAACCCTCATATCAAAAACCTCCGGGTAGTGCACGAGATATCTGCAATCGACCAAACTCTCACTACCATACAGAATCGTCGGCCTGAAAATTGACCTGTGGATAGCTAGCTTTATTTCACAATTTAATTCCTTCCTGTTGAACACGTGCGACCTCAATGGATTGTCCACCGCATTCCTATTTTCCTCGTTTCCTCAAATTCCCTAACTAACTTGCCATCCCCTGAAAAAATGGTTCCAAAGTGCTTGAATTCAGAAACCTGTTTCAGCTCCTTCCCATTTAAATTACAAGCTTTCTCCTTCCGAGATTTGCCGACATACATAACCTTAACACACCCACACTTGTCTTCACCCCGTACTCCTCATATGCATCATTCAGGCAGTCAATACCGCCCTGAAAATCCCTGGTATTATTTGCTACTGCTAACAGATTCAAGTTATCCGCATAGACTAGGATTTTTATTATTACCACACCCACCTCGACATTTCCCTGCCAGTTTGCCCGCTTGATGATTTTGTCCATGAAAATTATGAACAGGAGCGGGGAAAGACAACAACCCTGACAATAGCACACATTAACATCGCCATACTCCCGAATTAAATGCTCTTAATGGCGCGCAGTAAACTCCCATTGATACCGTAACCGTATGAGATTCTTCCGAGATATCCGCTGCATGCGAACCAGCAAGCATACCAGGTAGGTAAGTCTACCGACTCTGCTCTGCATAGCCTAGTGGCCAAGGTAGAGAGATCATTTGAGGGAGGGGAAATTGCATTTGGATGTTTCATGGACATTCAAGGCGCTTTTGATAACACCAACTTCGACAAGCCCTAGAAGACAGAGGAGTAGCATCAACGGTGACGAGATGGATCACTAGCATGCTCAGGAACAAGGCAATTGAGGCAACAGTGTGTGGCCATAAAGCCAGTTTCTGGGCATCTTGGGGTTGCCCCCAGGGTGGAATACTCTCTCCATTACTGTGGCGTATGGTCGTGGACTCCCTCATCAGGAGGTTGAACGACGAGGGAATTTTCGCCCAAGGGTATTCGGACGACCTGACGATTTTGATCAGAGGGAAATTCGAGAGTACGTTAGGTGACAGGATGAGATACTCTCTGAAGCTAGTGGAGGAAAGCTTTTGCCACGGCGGATAGGTTGTCGCAGAACGATCTCTGGACTCCGAACTTCATTTCGAGACATGGGAAAATCAAGAAGGTTACAACTGTGGAGGTCTTTGAGATGCCCAGGAACCGAATGAAACCGGAGACATACTTCGTGAGACGCTTGGAAGTCTTTGTACCCAGCAGCTTAGAATGGCTGAAAGGGTGGCCAAGCTGCCTATCAGGTGAAGGAACCGTGAGCTTCACTGACGGTTCTAGAACTGCAGAGGGCGCGGAAGCCGAAATATTCTCTAGGGAACTATCGATGGACAGATGGTTTTACCTAGGAAGATTCGCCTATGTCTTTCAGGCTGACACTTTTGTGTTATAGTCTGCACTAATAGTGGGGCGATGATTAAGGCGCTCATGTCGTCAGTCGTGACATCCAAGCTAATAAAAGTGTTGAAGGAAAACCTGAACCGGACGGGACTGAGAAATCGTGTAACGCTGGTCTGGGTGCCCGGACACTCTGGCGTGGAGGGTAACGAGGGAGCAGACAAACTTGCGAGGAAAGGCTCGACAACACTAAGTTGCGAGCCGACACTCGACGTGTGTGAAAGCGGTTAAGAGTTGAGTGAGGTCGGAATTCACTTACTTTTGGAGTACCTATGATGGAGGAACGCACACGAAGTGTTTCTTACCTGCGCCCAATGGGAAATGGGCAAGAGAATTGCTTAATATGGACAGGGGATGCATCAAGAGAGTGGTGGGTGCGATCACTGGGCACTGTGGATTAAGCAATCATCTGGCTAAAATGGGACTCCCTAATGATCCTAACTGCACCTGCGGCCTCGGTGAGGAGACGGGCGTTCTTGTTTTATGTGAATGCCCAAAGTTTTCCTCATTGAGGCTCAGGACTCTAGGAGGTCATGTGGTTCAACCCGCAACAGTGACCAACTGGATCGCTAGATCTGTGTTTCATGGACTTATCAAGGTCCGACCCAAACTGGTAAATCTATAAAAACTTTTAGTCAACACGCAATTTTTTTATTGTAATACAATAAAACTTTGTATTTGGCTTTGTGATAAATTCCAATAGAAATTGCGGATAATTTGTCGACTGAAATTTAAATGTTTTACAAGTAGCAGGGCGTCACATCATTGCAATCACTGTGTATCGTTCCAAGCAATAAAAACCGTATAACAAAGTTCAGTTATGCCACCGGATGTAAATTTGCATTTTGCGTATTGGAATGTTTGCAGTCAAAACGTATGGATGCGGGTGATTTCGCATTCATATTTTGCTGATTTTTTGTCACTAGCGTTCTTTGTTCCGTGTAAAACAACAATTGCTTTGTGTTATCTGCGTCACATTGAGTATGTTTACATAGAAATGCTCTTCTACAGTGGTATTATGCATGCACGTGCACATTAACATTATTTAAAGGTGCTAAGCTGTAAGGTTTTAGAAAGCTATTCATTATTCTAAAGTAATTCGCGGTCGTTGATGTATCAGGAAAATCGCTTTTTTAACAACTTTGACTGAAACATTCAGTAAACAATCTTCGCGTACACCCACCAAAAGCTGATGAATACATACCACATTCATCGGACCGACGCACGAGTTGATTTTAATAGTTAATTACGTAACTAGGGATGGCAAGTTATGAGTACAACATTCTGCGAAATTTTTTTTCTTGGTAACTGAAATTGTATTTCACAATTTTCTGCAGCATAGTGCCTTTTCGAAAACCTTGTTTCCCAAGTTTCCAAAAATTTCAAAAATTCGAAAAATATAGTAAATTCAATTAAAAAATTTTGCAAGGGACCCGTACGCATCAGAATAAATGTGACAAACACAACAGATGAACTTTTTCGACCGAAACTTCGAAAGTTTTCAACCGATTTTGTCCAAATTCAATGTCGTCATCATTGTTTCCATAATCTTTCAGAAAAAAAAAAAAGATTTTGAAAATCGGATGAGATTTACCCGATTTATGTAGAAAAAGCACTTTGGGTCCTCCTAGAAACCCAGTTTTCGGGCCCTGGCTGAGTCCAAAGGCTCAAAATCAAAAAATTTTATTCCATAAATTGTCGGGCATGCCTAGGCCTTTCGACAAATAAAAAGTTTATGAAAATGGGAAAAGATTTACTCGAGCTATGTCCAAAAGAGCAAAGGCCACTTAAACGGCCCTAGCTCGCCGGCCCTTGGCCCGACAGTGCCCAGATTCAATCCCATAAAAGACTTTTCGATTACCTCTCAGTTGAGTTTTACTTGAGTTATTTCGGTGACATACGGACGGAAAATTTTTATTTTTTGCAGACCCTGAAACCAAAAAGTAACCGACTCCACTGCTGTTCCTCTGCTCCAGAATTCCGTGGTATAAATCCGAAATTATTTTTTGAACGTAAAATTTGATCGCAATAGTAGATTACAGATCAGATCATGTAATTGGCTGTCACATAAGTGCAAACTTTGCACTTGTAGCCACCCGTCACGAATAAGTGAACACATTCCCTTTAAGAATCGTACAGGAGTCGTGTGTGGGAATGTCTTATGCCATGCAAAATTTGTATGACGGAAGAAAAGCCTATATGATATAGCCTATATGATATGATATGCATACAGAATTACCACCATAATAAACGTTCTGCACATGGCCCATTCTATGCAAACTGCGACGCCTGTAATGTAAGGAACGGAAATACCGCCTTAACCGTAGGAGATAACGAGATCATTCGTTCGGCAGAAAATTAGATATGACAATTTTGAACAATTTTTTCATAGAACACAAAAATTGGACCCTTGGGTGACTCAGGAGAAATTTGCGTTCCTTACATTACATACATTTGGAATGGCCCACATATGCGGAACGAAACACAACGCACCAAGGATGCGTTCAATTGCAATGTAAAATTAACTTTTTTTTAAAGAAGTGAATGCATCCAGAACGGAATGTCTATCCAACACGTTTTTTCACCCATATGTCAAATTTAAAAACTGAGACAGCAAACGTATGTGGCTTGTAACCTTATAACTTAATTCTGTTCCTGTCAAGCGGCCCATTTTTCACATGGAACTCATACATTCATTTCATCATGAAATTCACTATACCTTGACAATTCTGTCCTGCAGAATAAATAGATAGACGTGTGTGACGGACGTATGTCTACATGCACATTGTGTCGCCAGACACCACAGCGTTAAACACTATATGACAAACCTGCTGCACTCGAAAGGTTAGACTTGTTTTGAAAAAGTGTATGGTGTCGATTCAGATGGAAGGTCGCGCTTCAGTGACATCATCGCCTTCGACCCGAAATCTACGAACGTCTATATAGGGGATCCTACTGTGCGCTATGAAACAAACGACCCCGAACAAGACTGTAAAATCAATCAAGAAAAGTGCTCGATATATGGAAAATGTATTCCATTCTACGCCCAGAAATATTCTTCAACATTAGGAGAAAAAATATGGCACGTTCGTGGGCTCTGGTGTGGAAGTAGAGGAAGTTTTGGTCAAAGCGTAATAGATCTTTTCAAAGAGACGAAGATAGATATAGGCAAATTGAAATAAGAAAATTATTTTTTGCAACGCACAATCGATTTTCGACTGTTTTCGATGTTGTTCACGATGCGGTAACGCGATCAAGATCGAAACAGTTTCCAATTTTTTTAACAGTGTGAGGGGAAGTGAAACAAATTTACACCTTGTAACGATATGACTTTTGAAATTTGATACATGTGCTGAAATGTACCCCTCCGTTGCTATTATACGACGTTACAATGTCGTATGTGTGCATTGCAATCTGATCAAAAATTGTTTGTACACTGTACAATATAATGGTTTCTGTGGAGTGAATTTTTTAAGTTTGGCTGTTATTTTCTTCTCAATCGATTTGTTTGTTGCAAAAAGCAGTGTGTCCACCTCGTTGCGATACTTGATTTTTTCAGCATACGTCCTAAATATTGTCCAACTCGCCTTTGGCTCGTATGGACAATATTAGGACTGATGCTGAAAAAATCAACGTATCGCAACATGGTTGACAAACTACTATTGTGTGGTTGGTGTTTCTCTGCCGTTTATTCATATCGTTGGAATTTTCTCGGGCAATCGCTTTCATGACGCAAGAAAATTCCCAACATCACGAAAATTATTGCGTATTGAAGTCTTTGTCAAAATTGCGAATTAACTTTTGATTATTGCGTACTTTGTCACCTAAGCCTAAGAATTTATTCAGTTAGAGGTGCTTAAGAGTTGGTTATAAATAAGGATCGGAGTGGGTCGACCCACACCTGACCCACAATTTTAACGCGTCGACCCACACCTGACCCACAGTTGCAGAATTCACAGAAATCGTTTCTCTGTGTGTTCTAAAACTTTGGGTCAGGTGTGGGTCGACCCACTCCGATTCTTAGTTATAAACTTGGATACCGTCATTTTCCCAATAACTTTTTTTTTAAATCTTTCGATTTTTTAATTTTTTTTTAATTCTCGAAAATTTTTGTAACTTTTCTCGGGCTTCCAGCCGATATAAGCCGTATTTTTTAGACCTTGTCGGCTGGCGGCTCGGCTGGACCGAAAAGTGTCGCTGGAAATCGTCGGCTCTCTAGCCTGGCGCCCGACAGCCTGACGAGCTTCCCATGGAGTCACGAAAAATTTTTGGTTTAGAACGTGACGGTAGCTGACACTTTAGCCGCTTCCTATATTAACCTGACAAACATAGAAATGCATCTGTTTGGAAGCAAAACCCGGTCTATTCCAACTGTCAAAATGGCGTACACTGAGAGACTCCTAAGATTGTGCAACTTTTCATATTTGTTTCAGCTGGTAATTCATGAATACAAGTTATACACAGTTTGCAGAATACTTGAGGCATGAAATTGCGTGAGTGTACAATAGATTGAGTTTTTAGTTTATGCAATGACCGCAACAAAAATGGCGCCACTGACAGGCGGCTACATGTCAGATTTTGACAGTTGCATTTGAAATTACAATTTAAGAGCACGTCGTAAAAATGTGAGCTGTCAAATCTGCGATGTTTTTTATAGATAAATAAAAATCAAAATTATAGCTCATGTACGATGAGAAGATGACTCTTACACGAATAATAGATGAATCAGTATTCAAATAGTTTGAGCATGAAATTTGCTGTGAAAAATCATCGCATCCCAAGTTCGCTTGCGATGTTATTTCACAGCTTCATACTTGAGCTTTTTGAATTTTATTTCATCTATGAAATAGTCATCCTCTCACAGTATGTACATGAGCTATAATTTTGAATAATTTATTATTTACGCAGAATTGTGCTCTAAAAACATCGCAAATTCGACAGTTCACATTTTTACGACGTGCTCTTAAATTGTAATTTCAAATGCAACTGTCAAACAATTACTTTTCTTTTTCGTCTATTTTTGTTTGTCCACAATGTCCTCAAGAAAAGAAAATAAAGAAACTATCAAGAACAGAAATTAAAACTTTTTGGTGCCAAAACATCGGGAACGAAATCATAGAATATTTGCGGTAAAGTATTTACATCCAATGCTGTCAATTCAGTTCCACATTTCCGAAAGTGTTCTGACAACGTAATCGACGTCAATACGTCAGTATTTATCAAGAAAACCTCTGCTTCATTTGTATTTGGAGTTGACTAGTGTCCGACAGCATGTTTTTATGGCAAGCTTTCGATTAAACACTAGATGTTGGGGAATCTGCCACGGTACGGTGACACTACCTTTTATTAACCGTTTTTCGTCATTCTAATTATGACATGTAGCCGCGTGTCGGTGTCGCCATCAGTGTTTCCTTACTCGAAGAAAGATTTATTGCCTGATGAAGAAGTGATGCACGACACAACCTATCTGACCAACATGCTACTTACTTTACTTTTTCGGCGCCCTCTTGTCAGCCTTGATCTGCTAGAGGATTCTTATCTAGCACTCCAAGATAAATGAACTTATCCACTATCTCGAGATTGAACTTTCCAATGCGTATTTTGACCAAACATATAACTATGAGGAAATTATACATTTGGCAATTGTATAATTTCATCAAGTTGAGCGAAGTAAAAGGGTCTGGTGACGCGTTAAAACCGTTAAAACCTACGTGAGCTTACGTCAAAGCTTAGCGAATTTTATTAGGAGATGACCGAGATGATTAAATTATTCATAAAACTCGTCCGACGCAACGGTGTGAAAAAACCGCTCTGTTTTTCACTACCATTTTTTGTTGGGTTCAATACGTATGTCAAACTATGTCGCGCCACCTGCCTCTATAAACTTTGAAAAATCGACTGGGTCGCAATCTGGCAACTCAAATTTATAAAGTCTACAACTAGTTTCGCATCAAAATGTACATTATCGTCATTGACTGCTGACAACCCTGCCTTCTTCAACATATCGATAGAAGTTTTAAGCGTGGCTGGGCAAGGAACCAACAAAAGGTAATTAAATTTATTAAATTTTACTATCAAAACGAGCTTCTTTACACCATTTGTTAACAAACGAAATGATGTACTAAGCCTATTTCAAAGTGTGATGTAAAGAAATCGATAAAAAGTGTTCCGCAAACGCGAAAGATTCGACTGAAAAATGTTTTTTTTTCCATCGATGACGGTCATTTTCATTAGTGGAGACTTAGCCATCACATTCGGGTGGCAAAAAATAAATTACAATTTACAAAAAAATTTTTTTTTTGAAAATTGTTTACTTTGATTTGGAATTGAAAATTTGCATTCGCTAGAAATAAATCTGTAATTTTGTGACAATTTTACCACAGGAAAATGAGTAGCTCCGAGGAGATCTCTTGGATATCCTGGTTTTGTGGACTTCGTGGAAATGAATTCTTTTGTGAGGTTAGTTTGTTTGAGTGTATTTATGAGATAAATTGAGAAATGTTAATTGAACTCAATCTGTGTTAAAGGTCGACGAGGATTACATTCAAGACAAATTTAATTTAACTGGACTCAATGAACAAGTACCTAATTATAGACAAGCATTAGATATGCTACTTGATCTGGAGCCGGAGGATGAATTAGACGAAAATCCTAACCAATCAGATCTCATTGAACAGGCTGCTGAAATGCTGTACGGACTCATTCACGCTAGATATATACTAACAAATCGCGGCATTGGTCAAATGATAGAGAAATACCAAAGTGGAGATTTCGGACATTGCCCACGAGTCTATTGTGAAAGTCAACCAATGCTTCCTTTAGGTTGCTTCCTCCTATTTTCATTCATGCAAGCATTTTAACGTTCTCCTATTCGAATTAAAGGTTTGTCGGACATTCCCGGCGAGGCAATGGTAAAATCGTATTGCCCAAAATGCATTGACGTTTATACTCCTAAGTCATCGCGACATCATCACACTGATGGGGCGTACTTTGGTACAGGTTTTCCACACATGTTATTTATGGTTCATCCTGAATACCGTCCGAAACGCCCTACGAATCAATTCGTTCCAAGGTAAGTTCTTTGTTTTTTGTCAATTTTACGGTGGCGGTAATTCTGAGATGCAATTAGAGGAAAAAGAACCGTTTTGTGGCGCTTTCCATTGAAAGTGCGCGTTTGATCGGTACGCCGATGAGTTTTTCGAAAGTTACTCGTTTCATTACAAAGACCGGACAAGTAAACGGAAAATCACTTTCGACTCCTGTCCTTGTGACGTATATAACTATTGAATTTGATTAGAGGTCCAGTTTGTACAACTTTATGGACCCCAGAACCCGAAACGATACAATTGACTTCCTAAAACAAATCCCACTCCCCCTTTACTGTCATCCATTATCGTTTATCACAACAAAAATCCTTTTTAAAAGAAAAATGTGACGTAAGTCCTCGCCCATTCTTCCAAAACAACTGATATCAACTTTTGTGACGCTTAAAGCTTCATAACGCAAAAATTCTTTTTGAAATATTTTCACTTTTGAATAAAAAAATGCGTCACAAATGCCGGACACTCCCAACGTATTACTTTTTTTGCGCTTTCAGATTTCACACCCCAAAAATTCTGCTACCCGTACTCCCCACAACGCGCAAAGCTAAATTTTTGGTGTGTAAAATCTGAAAGCGCAGAAAAATTATTCCCATTTGAGCTTAGTCTACAGTGCCCGGTGATCGCACCAACCATTCGCTTGATGCGACACCTGTCCATGTTTAGCAATTCTCTAGTCCACTTCCCATCGGGGACCGGGAAGAAGCGCTTTGTCTGCACTCCTCCCTCATAGTTGCTCCAATGGTTAACGAATTCCGACTTAACCCAACACTCTATTGCTTTTACACATTCCGAGTGTGGTATGGATATGAAAGGTTCTGGCCCACAACTTAAAGTTGCCGAACCTTTCCTCGCCAGCTCATCCGCTCTCTCGTTTCCCTCCACGCCAGAGTGTCCGGGAACCCAGACCAGCTTTACCTGATTTCTCAGTCCAACCCGGTTCAGGGTCTCCTTTAACTCTTTCACCAGCTTGGATGTCACGACAGCAATCAAAGCCTCACTGTCGGAACAGACTGTGACATTTCTTCCACATGCCTCTGTTGGGATTGCCTCCTGCACTCCCATTAGTGCCTGAGTCACGTTGGCTAGCCTTCCTGGGTGATACCACTTTTCGACAACCTGCCCTGGAGAAAATGCCCCGGCTCCCGCGCCTTCCGAAGTTTTAGAACCGTCAGTGAAGCTCACAAATTCTTCACCCGAGATGTGACTTGGCCAGCCTTCCATCCATTCCGACCTGCTGGGCACGACAGTCTCAAACCGCCTACAAAGTCTGTCACCGGTCTCATTCGATCCCTAGGCATCTCAAAGACCTCATTAGTGATGGCCTTCTTGATTTTCCCATGGTCCGAAGTGAAATTCGCGGCGGCTACTACTCCCATGGGCGAAAATGATCCCCTCAACTTACTCTACAACATATCAAAAGATTTTTTTTCCGAGCCGGCGCTAATCCCAAATGACTTCCATGGGCGAAAATGATCCCCCCAACGTACTTTACAACATATCAAAAGTTTTTTTGAGCCACCGTCAAACCGAAGCGCGGCGGCTGCTACTTCCGTGGGTGAAAATTATCCCTTTAACTTGTTTGGTTGGTTTTATTTAAAAGCTTTGCCAATTACAAAATACCATAGGGCAAAAATTATCTACAAACCCAATGGCTAATTGTAATTTACATGAAGCACTGAAGCATATCCTCGTTGGGCCCATTGTGCTGTACTTTTGTAATTTAGTTTTACTTTATTTTATTTTACGCTCTCCTCTCGGGTCCAGCCATCCAAATACTTACTAAAATAAAAGAGAGCACATTATGTAGATCAAAGTCTAACTGTTCTTCAGGAGCTATGTAGAATTCTCCTAAATGTTTCACCCTTAAGCCCTTCAGAGCCGGGCACGTGCATATAAAATCCCTTGCCGTTTCAGGTTCACACCCACAACCTCTACAGATTGGGTCATTTACGATCCCTATCTTGTTAAGGTGGTTAAGGTTACTGGGTCCTGTAAGGATACCTTCTAGCCCTCTCAACTTGACTCTAACTGAAGAGAAAATTAGTGTTCTTCGCGTAGCATCTCACCAAAAATTCTTTCCATTGTCTGCAGGTGGTCAGCGCTTCCCATCTACTCTGATGGCATCTTTCGGTCCTCTTCTTCACCATAACCCTCATCATTCCTGCGTGTCTACCGACAGCAGTTTCTGGGCCGGTGAATTCTGACCCACTTGCATTTCTTGCCAATTCGTCGGCTTTCTTGTTTCCTGGCACTCCGGAATGTCCTGGAACCCAAGTCAATGTGACTTTATTGTCTCTTGACAAGGCTTCCAACATATTCAAGCACTGGAGGGCTGTCTTAGATGAGATTTTGACTGGGGACAGCGCATCTATCGGAGATTCGCTGTCCGAACAAATTGAAATTCTTTTGTCTTTTTCGCCTTCGCGGATGATCTCGCGCGAGCTTTCACATATGGCGACGACTTCAGACTGAAACACGGTGGCGTATATGTTGTAGAGGAAGTTGTAGGGATCATTTTCTCCCATGGGAGTAGTAGCCGCCGCGCTTCGGTTTGGTGGCGGGGGCGGCTCGAAAAAAATTCCATGTATAATTCGTCAAAAACAATTTTTCTACTCCCAAAAGAACTGATATCACAACAAAAACAGTTTTTAATAGGTAAATGTGACGCATGTTCTCGTCCCTTGTTCCAAAACAACTGATAACGCTTACAGCTTCGGAACGCAAAAAATTCTTTTGAAATTTTTTCACTTTTGATTAACAAAATGTGTCACAAATGCCGGACCCTCCCAACTTAATAATTTTTCTGCGCTTTCAGATTTCACACGCAAAAATTTGGCTACTCCATACATCGCGCAAAGCTAAATTTTTGGCGTGTGGTGGTGGGGGGAGGGGGGGGGGGTCTGGCAATACTATATTTTACGTTTCGTAATTTATGAACGGCCCTTCGAAAAAATTAGGGCAGCTTTACTGCGGCAAACAATTGTGTATTCTAATGCTATGTTGTGTTGATAATGTTTAATTTTTCGACGCATTTGTTCATTTAACGCTATTTGTAATGTCGTACAATTTAGTTACCTTAAAGTAAGAGGTGAACCTTGATCCTGACATCCTGTGATACATCATCGTAATGTGTACAGTCCTCACCGCTACTAACTCTCACATTGTTCAATGGGCTGTGTCCCGCCTAGGAGATTATTAGTTGTTTGCCAGAAACTCTGGGAACAGTTCAGCATTAACACTCAGTGCTGTTTGAGTCCTCCAAAGACAACATCACTAACTAGACTTTCTAACTCGTAATTCCCATTGTACGTCCACTCAAGCGACACTAAATTCTTCTTCTTTTCCTAAGCTACTTCCAATATACACTAAGGTCTCCAGTATCGATTTGTAGGAGAATTTTAAATCGGAGAATTTTAAATCATCAAGAATGTGGTCTCTTCACTCCCACCTCTACAGCTTCCACTTTAATGAAGACTTTACATACGATTTCGTCACGTACTCCCCTCCTCCCTATTCAGTGAAATGTGGTATGGTATGGTTGTGTGGCATATGCGGTTGGGTGTTGTTAGCTGTTGGGTGTTGTTGGCGGTAGCATTGTATTCTGGTCAAAAAAAAAAATTCGGCAGCGGCGAAAATCGAAGCAGAGAAGTCTCGACGGCGCACAATGCGAGATTTGTACCATATATTTGGACCATATATTAAGGACGGCCCCAAAAAGGACATTTTTACAGGTTATTACGAAAGTAAAAAAAAAGTTTTTCGTCAATTTTTTCTGTACTTTCACTTGTTCACAAAATTAAACTGTAACAGATGACAAAAAACTTATCTGGACTTGAGTTCATCGGAAACGCAATATTTTCAGTGGTTCTTTCTGAACACAACAATGAAACTTTGGGGATACAAAAATTTCCAAATTTGAGGCCGTCCTTACTATGGTGTACAAAATCCTTACAAATTCTGCACTCTGCGGCGGCGCATGTAGGCACAACTCAAATTTATTTGCGGCGGCGGCGGCGCCCTAATGGTATAAATGGTAATAGTAGCGGTCTTAAGTATATAACTGCTCAGGAATTTGACACAGAAATGTTTTGTCTTCAGCAAAGTTGTTCAGCATGTTGCAGTTACATTTCAGAAGTTAGTGAATGTTGAAGTCGAACTTTCTCAAAAATTCAACGTTCTGGTCAAAATTGCAGAAGTTTGCAGAGTTGATGGAAAAATTGCTTCTTCAACAAACTTGTTCCTCATTTCGTGCTGAACAATTTTGCTGAAGACACACAATTTCTATCTCAAACTCCGGAAGGTTCTGAAATTTTGACCAGAACACTGAATTTTTCGGAGAGTTCGACTTCAACATTCACTAACGGCGATGTAATTTTCTTACTTTCGGCGGCGGCGCAAATCGGCGTATGTCATAACAGGCGATCGGAGTGGCGTGCGCCGGCGTACAACTCCAGTTGAGGTTGGGTGGCGTTGGCGGTTGGGTTTGGTTGACGGTTGGAAGGTGTTGACCATCGGGGTCTAACTCAATACAGAAAAAACATGGCAACTGTTCATATAGGCTAACTCTTCTAATTGTTGTGTTCGTCTCTCTTTACTTATTAGCTAAGTGACGTTTTATGACGCTGAGAGAGTATAAGGTTTGTAAGACTGAGCTGCCGCTTAAGAAACACGTCAAAAATTCAATATCGTTTAGTAAGAATGTGTGAAACTTAAGTTCATACCATTTATTAGGAGGTAGAGAATCCATTATTTCAAAAATTTAAACTACAAAAATTTATGTAAGAAAATCTTCATATTAGTAATCCATCGTTGACAACGCAGTTTGTCTTTGGGAAAACTGTGCAAAATTTTACTGCCTGTGGTTTTACAACCAGGGACACAACACTTATATGTCATCTCAAAAGACAACACTTATTTCTAATAGTAAAAATAATAATAGAAAAAGCTCACAAATCAATTGAATTGTAATTCAATGTGGCGTCATCAAACCGCATTTAATGTGTGAAAAGATATTTGTGATAAATACGGTACCTTAAACAACTGCCCGAGCACAATCTTCCTTGAGCCTGTTGAGCTAGACTCTAACAAAAGCCCGGGTGTGGATGGAATGACAGCTCGTACACTGATTGAATGTGCTGAAGCTATAACTGCAGCTCTAACTGATATAACGAATTTCTCTATGTTTACATCCAAATACCCGAATTCCCTGAAAGTGGCTCAAGTCATACCAATCTACAAAGAGGGAGATAAAGCAGATTCTTCGAATTATAGGCCAATCCTCCCAGTAGTAAATAAAATCTTTGAGCTGCTTATTTATAAAAGGCTGATATCATTTCTTGGAAGAGACAAATTCTTCTACCTGAAACAATATGGCTTTCGAGAGAAATCTGGCGCTCACTCGGCAGTGTTACACAAAGTATTTCGGAGATGACGAGCTTACTGTTAGTGCTATCTTCTTGGACCTAGAGAAGGCTTTCGACTGCGTAAACCATGTGATCCTTGTGCAGAAAGTCGAACGGGCGAACAGGAAACAATGTGTTGCAATTAGAGGTTCTGTGAGTCCATTGAGAAACATTGGGATTGGTGTTCCCCAAGGAAGTGTCCTGGGCCCCTTGATGTTCCTAATATACATAAATGACATGTATAGACTCCCTATAATTTGAAAGATATACCTGTTTGCGGATGATACTGCACTATTCTATCTTGCTGAATATACTGAAACTTTCTGAACTCCAATAAGTTAATCCTAAATGTCAGTAAAACAAAGGCAATGCACTTCAGAATACCTAGTGGGACTCTAACGGGTGGAATTACCCTTGAAGGTGCACCAATAGATGAGGTTAAAGTGTACAAGTACCTAGGCTTTATTTTGGATGACAAACTTTTCTGGGACGCCCACATCTTGCAAATGTGTTGGAAGATGGCTTCAGTCTGTGGAGTTCTGTGCAAACTTAAGAGACTATTGCCAAGATCAGTGCTACTGAGAATGTATTTTGCCCTGGCGCACTCGTGTCTCTCATACTTGCCAGCGGCTTGGGTAACTGCAACGAAGACTTCTCTCAGGCAGCTTCAAGTTATGCAAAAGAGATGCCTAAAACACGTAGCCAAGCTTCCTATTCGTTACCCTACCAAAGAGCTGTTTCGCATACACTTCCTCACCATCTTTAACGTTGACAGTATTGTTCGCTACGGTGTGTGCACCTATGTGTACGATACTATTAAAGAACTCACCCGTATCACTCTTCATTTTTCACGTACTCAGCAGAATTATCAAACCGCGCAACAGAACAGACCTTAGAACAATCTTGACTAAAACCAGAGTTGGCTTTAAGGCAGTGACCGCACATGGCAGTGCACTATTTAATGCCTTGCCTAGCGAAATTAGACAAGCTCCACCCCGTCGATTTAGACTAGCACTTAAAGACTTCCTGCTTCGTACCCAATTTAAGTAAGGGACATTTTACCCTCCATTTTTCCCTTTATTTCTCTTTCCTTTACCTCTCAATACCCCCATGGCTACCACATCCCATTATCTCCTCACTTTCATCAGCCATATAATGACAACATTAAGGCATCAAATCAACAGTGTAAGAATTGGAACAAACCTGGTGTACGACGAGTATTATCTGCCTTCTCACCCCATTCACCGTGCTCATATGGACCTGCCCATACGTCTTCTGCTTCATATAATGTGCCGCAATCTATGATTTCGTTCTTTTCTTTTTTTTCGTAATCCCGGATCTAATAATTTTTTTCCCTAATTCGTCTAAAACAATTTTATCTTTTTTTAATATTTCTTATAAATTAAAAATTCATTTTCGTTTCCTTACCACTTCTTCAAGGTTGTACAACATTTTATTATTTTATAAAACCTTATTGAATAGGACCTTATAAAATAAGTAAATTTCGAGATGTAAAAATAAATATCAAACATAACCAAAGACCCGTACGTATCAGAATAGATGTGACAAACAGAATAGATGTGGCAAAGTGACTCGAACGTACCTAAATATACAAATAGGCAAACAATCCAACGTTTTCTGTTCTTTTATAACTGTAAGAATTTCAAAGATCCATAGAAATTACCCAAGGTAATGTCAAAGGCCCTACCGAAGTACGTCTCAGACCATTCAAATCTAGAAAAGCTTATATCCAAGGACTAACTCGTT
>CM055405.1:51998302-52010377 GCA_029228625.1 Pseudolycoriella hygida | reverse complement strand
ACTTTGTCCTTGGAAGCAACTTTCTACCTCTCATAGTTCTGGAGATCTGGGTCATCCTGCCCAATTATGGAAGTGGCCATATACCAGGATTGGGCCAAATTTCGCCAAAACACTGAAACACGTGTTCGCTTAAATTTAATTCTCTACAACTTTGTCTTTGACAGTTAATCTCCATATTGCATAGCTAAGGAAATATAGACGAAAAACTGTTTTCGTATATGGCCAAGAATCTCCATTTCGTCCATTCCATTGGTCCCAGTACTCATACCCCTGACCCGATTCCCACTAAAATTTTTTTCCAGTTTCGTGACATCAAATGCTTTCATTTGACACCAAAATGAGGAATTTCCGTGCTATACTTGCTGAGATATTTACGAAAAAGCTTCACCGACCCTCGAAAAACCATGTTTTTGGTCACTTCCTCGACCATATCTTCGGAACCACTTGATCGATTTTGCTCATCTTCGAACTTGAATCATAGGATTCATGTACCTTTCAGGGGAAAAAAAATTAGGCTGATCGGTTGAGCCGTTTGGAAAAAAAGTGGAGACGGACAGACGGACATTTTTTGATTGCTGATTCGTCATCTCTAGACGATAATAGATGCATCCCCCCCTCCCATCTCGATCTACCCGATGTTACAATAAAATTGTTTGTAGTAAACGTATAGGACCTTTGTACTTCGTACGGGTCCAATCAATCAATCAATCATTTGTGATGCTCATTATGCTCACTGTATCGTTTTGATATAATACCGCTTCAGCGCTGCAGTAGTGACAATTTTTTAAGTGGAGTTAGACCCCGGTGTGTTGACGGTTGGAAGGTGTTGACGGTTTTGTGATGTTGACAGTTGGAAGGTGTTGACGGTTCGAAGGTGTTGACGGTTCGAAGGTGTTGACGGTTCGAAGGTGTTGATGGTTGGGAGGTGTTGACGGTTGGAAGGTGTTGACGGTTGGAAGGTGTTGATGGTTGAAAGGTGTTGACGGTTGGAAGGTGTTGATGGTTGGAAGGTGATGTTGGTTGAAAGGTGTTGACGGTTGGAAGGTGCTGACGGTTGGAAGGTGCTGACGGTTGGAAGGTGCTTACGGTTGGAAGGTGCTGACGGTTGGAAGGTGTTGACGGTTCGGTGATGTTGACGGTTGGAAGGTGTTGACGGTTGGAAGGTGTTGACGGTTGAAAGGTGTTGATGGTTGAAAGGTGTTGACGGTTGGAAGGTGTTGATGGTTGGAAGGTGATGTTGGTTGAAAGGTGTTGACGGTTGGAAGGTGCTGACGGTTGGAAGGTGCTGACGGTTGGAAGGTGCTGACGGTTGGAAGGTGTTGACGGTTGAAAGGTGTTGACGGTTGGAAGGTGTTGACGGTTGGGTGGTGTTGACAATTGATAGGTGCTGACGGTTGGAAGGTGTTGACGGTTCGGTGATGTTGACGGTTGGAAGGTGTTGACGGTTGGAAGGTGTTGACGGTTGAAAGGTGTTGATGGCTGAAAGGTGTTGACGGTTGGAAGGTGTTGATGGTTGGAAGGTGATGTTGGTTGAAAGGTGTTGACGGTTGGAAGGTGCTGACGGTTGGAAGGTGCTGACGGTTGGAAGGTGCTGACGGTTGGAAGGTGTTGACGGTTGAAAGGTGTTGACGGTTGGAAGGTGTTGACGGTTGGGTGGTGTTGACAATTGATAGGTGCTGACGGTTGGAAGGTGTTGACGGTTCGGTGATGTTGACGGTTGGAAGGTGTTGACGGTTGGAAGGTGTTGACGGTTGAAAGGTGTTGATGGCTGAAAGGTGTTGATGGTTGGGAGGTGTTGACGGTTGGAAGGTGCTGACGGTTGGAAGGTGTTGACGGTTGGAAGGTGTTGACGGTTGAAAGGTGTTGACGGTTGGAAGGTGTTGACGGTTGAAAGGTGTTGACGGTTGGAAGGTGTTGACGGTTGAAAGGTGTTGACGATTGGAAGGTATTGACAGTTATGTGGTTCGGTTGTGGTGTTCCTAATTATGTCAAAAGTCGTTGGTGAATCCAACCATTTGTTGCCAGAGATTAAACGAAAAACTTTGGCAGTAGCAATTCACAAGGATTCTGAGTACGTGGATGTGCTCTAATCATCATGTTCTATATTCCGCCAAGATACACAGGAAGGATTGCTTCAGACCCTAGACTCTGTCTCTTGTCTCATGACGTCAAGTACTCTTCAAGGTGTTCTAGGTGGCGTTACTCAAATATCTTATCGAACTAGCGCCAATTTTTCCATACTTTGACAGTCTTTTCTGCCCTGAAAAATGAAATCAGAAATTTTACGTCCAGATGTCGACGAAACGGTTCTAAAGGGATTCACCGATATCCCCGACCTGTCGATGTCGTTGAAAAGAACAAACGAAACTCAATTCAATGCCAAATGCATATAATTTTCTTTTTGACTTTTCCAGATTATATGGCTTCAAGATTCATTCCCTAGCGTATCAAATTCAGTTACAAGCAGCTGCCAACTTTAAAATTCCACTACGAGGGGTAAATTTTAAAAATGGAAATCGCAGCTTCTTACAAAATGTATAATTAAATTAAAAGTGTATCAAATTTAAAGCCAAGCAAAATCATAAACTAAAAATTTCCATTTGTTTAACAATTTTCTTTATTTTCTTTTTTGTATTCATTTATATTTTTGTGTCCTATTTGTTTCTTTATCTAAATTTTGTCCGTTGATTGCTTTGAAATTATTTTTGGGCAATCCATTTTGTCACATTTTCTTTTCTCCGTTCATTAATTTTTTTTTTTTTTGTTTTTCGTCTTTAACTAATTTTTCTTCAATTTGATTTTGTATGGGCAAATGTTAAATATAATAATGGATTTTTGTTAATTATTTATTTACAGTGAATTAAAAATTGGACCGACCTAGCTGACGACTTCATTTAGTAACATGATATTTGTATTTTCTACACGACTGCAATCAGATGATGCAAACGACAAAATTATAAAAAGAAGTTAATTAAAAAATGCTGTGTGTCATCATGGTGTGAATTAAAGATAAAAATTTCAGTTGTTAAAAATATAAAAACATGAAAAAGGGCTACTAACTATGTGAGTAGCCCTTGTTTAAAATGGAAATAAATATTTGTGTTTTAATTAATTTCAAGTAACTGAAAAAAAATATAGAAAAATAATTGAAGGATCAACTCAATAAACTGAAATGAGATATGCGGCTTAAAGTATCTTCACTTATTATTTCTTATCTTACACTTTCTGTTTTTGTTTTTACCAACCTATTTGCATTAATTGCTGAAATTAGTGCAATAAACATTGATTTGAACGTTGGAACTTTCTCTGTCGTTGTTATGATTTCAGTATAACAATTTATGAATATAAGAATTAATAATTAGATGGTTAGAACACTACGCAGAGATTAATTCTGTTGATTGTTCTGAATTTTGAAATTGAAAAAAAAACTATTTTATTAATTAATTTCATTCGAACAATAATATACTTATACCTTACAACCACTGAATTGTAAAATGTAATTATTTAAAATTAAATAGGAAAATTATATGAAAGAAACAACACGCATTTAGTGGTCTTTTTCATATTTCCCTTTTACCCCAGATTTTCTGCAATGTGACAGATCATTAGTTCAATCAAATCTTACATTTGAGTCTGTCTCTTTCCATCTGTCAAAGTGACGTTTTAAACGTCAAACGAAACAAAAAATTGGAATATTGTGGTTGCAGTCTAAGGGCGCGTACAGCAATTGTCCGATAAGTTTCACTGGTGAATTGTTATAAGATTAATGACAACTTTCACCATATCGTTCAACAATCTCCTTTCGTTTTCGAAATTTTGACACGAAATTATAAAAAAAAATTCTTTTGGTTTTATGTGTTTTTCAACATTTTTTCATAAAATAAACCGTTTTTTACTAATTTACAGCATAAATGTTGATCATTGGAATAAATTATAAAACGGTTTTTATGCAATCATCAATACCTTTGATTAAGAATTAAAATGTCAACCATCATGACAGCTCTCACAACTCTACCCATATCACCGACATGGGTAGAAATTTGACACTCTCAGTGAATGTTGACAGCTCTCACTAACGATTAACTAAACGAAGAATTAATTGCTGTACGCGCTCTAAATTTGGTATTTTCGTATTCTCTCAGCACTCTCAATTTTATTACGACGGTCATTGTTTGACAGATAATGAGAATAATCTCTCTTTGACGCTCTCTCAATTTTCTTTATTGATACATTTTTTGACAAGTACTGAGATCAAATTGAGAGAACTGAGAGCTGGCGAAATTTCATCGCAATCATGGGCGCGCGGTAGTCCCCATACGATAAAAAAAATTAAGAAAATTTTTTTCGCAGACGGCGGAACCATATATACAGCAAAGTTTTGACTTTTTTCCTTTCGAAATTTTACTCATTAAAATCGGTCCAGTGGATCCGAATATATAACCTTTAGAAATTCGTCTTTTTCCATACTAAATATGCTACTTCATAGAAGCCAAAGTTAATGCAAATATCCTACGTTACTTAGTTAGTTAGTTAGTGATTTCCTTGTATGAAAAATGACTTTTTGGAATTTTGGGACCGTTCATAAAGGATGTCACGCCGAGGGGGGGAGGGTGGTCTAGGACATCCGTGACAGAGCGTGACAGGGGGGAGGGGGGTTCGAGAGCTTCGTGACGTCACGCTAACTACAATAAAAGTAGTTGCACCCGTACGTCATAAGCTTCGAACGCCGAATTCGGGTCGGGCGAGGCGCAACAGTGAAAGGAGTCACTTAATCATACAATCAAGCGTAGGGCTTACGCTAGACCCGTACGATTCGTGTCAAAAGAACAGTGATTGCAAAACCATGATCGAAAGACCCAAATTCAATACGACGGATATCAAGGTTGGTTCAGATTTGGCCAAAAAATAGGGGCACAGACGAACAGTGTGAAGCACATTTTTTGCAGATTTCGTTTTTTAGAACCCAATGTTACAAACGTAGTGACAAACACTGTAGACACTTACTTCATACGGGTCTAAAAAACAGCTATGTAGCTCAGTCGGGAGAACAACAACTGACCCGCACAACTGTGAAACTCTGTCTCCGTAAGGTACGGCGAATTTTCGAAAATGGTTCTATTCTGTTAACTTTTGTTCTTCTGTCATGTAACGTACTGCAACATACTCAGAGACCTTTTAGTTTTTAAAGAGAAAAAAGAGACTCTTTTAAAATGAAAAAGAGGAAAAAGGAGATTTTTTTGGGGCCAAAAAGTAAGTCGAAATAGGAAATTACTGAAAAAGGCATGTATCAGACATGAAAGCCGACTGAAAATTGCTGGCGGCGGCTAGCCGAAAAATTGCATTCGTCGGCGGCGGCTATGTCGGCTAAAGCCGGCTTAAAATGGCGGCTGGGTACATTTTACTTTTTTTTAATTAAAACAAAAAACCAAGAAAATTCAATAATTTCTCGAATTTAATGTCAAATTTCAGTTGTGTTGTGATATCAATAGTGAGAAATGTTAGTCTCAAAGATTCAGGGAGCAGTAAATACGTCAGCGAGATAAATAAAATTATAAAGAATTTTATTGTAACACTTACATACCAACAGAATATAACGGCCTGCGGCGTTCATTTTTACAAATTAGATTCGGTAGTAGCTGTTAAGCACAGCAATATTTCCCAAGGGAAATGTTAAGTTTGTAGCACTGCGCGGGATATCTTGCACTGGCCGGATGCCTAACAGATTTTTTTTTCTGAGACCATTAGCTTTCCTTATTTCCTTCTAAAACTGTTTTTTTGAGTTTGCTGTACATAGATATGTGTGAGAAAAGTTGAAAAAGCTCGAAGAAATTGCTAGAAATTATCTTACTCTACCTATTTCAATGGTTTCATGAATTACGATTAAAAAAATGGGAAATTCATGTTTATTTCAATTTTTTAAAGTTGCGGAACCAACATTTTCCCCCACCCAGCCGTTTTCAACCGATAAAAAAGTACAGGCGGCTCGACTGGGTCAAAATGTGTCGGCAGCGTCTAGGACGGCGGCTGATTTTCGGCGGCGCCCATGTCTGGCACGTATAGACCGTGGTCCTTTTTCAGTTATTGTTTTAAATGAAAGTTCACTATGAAAAAATTAGATTTGCTTAAGAAATTACCGAAAAGTCGTCTTAAACTTATTTATATCGTCAATTTAAGAAATTTGTTCTCAATCCCGAGTCAATCCCCAATGACAGTTCATCCTTTGTATTTCTACGAAATTTCATTTTATTAAGTTGGCAATTGTTAAAATAAGTACATTTTCTGGTACATTTCTTCAAGCGCGAAAGTTTTCAAAAATTTTTCGGTCGTTTTATTTGAAGTTTTAAAATATTAAAATAGTAGTTTGTCGACCATGTTGCGATACGTTGATTTTTTCAGCATCAGTCCTAATATTGTCCATACGAGCCAAAGGCGAGTTGGACAATATTTAGGACGTATGCTGAAAAAATCAAGTATCGCAACGAGGTGGACATACTGCTTTTTGCAACAAACAAACCGATTGAGAAGAAAATAACAACCAAACTTAAAAAATTCACTCCACAGAAACCATTATATTTTACAGTGTACAAACAATTTTTGATCAGATTGCAATGCACACATACGACATTGTAACGTCGTATCATAGCAACGGAGGGGTACATTTCAGCACATGTATCAAATTTTAAAAGTCATATCGATACAAGGTGTAAATTTGTTTCACTTCCCCTCACACTCTTAAAAAAATTGGAAACTGTTTCGATTTTGATCGCGTTACCGCATCGTGAACAACATCGAAAACAGTCGAAAATCGATTGTGCGTTGCAAAAAATAATAATTGATTGCCTTTTCGCTTCATTTCTTGAAAAGATAAATTCTCTAGGATTGACCGAAACGTCTTTTCGATTATTTTTTTTAAAAAGAAAAATTCTTTAAAATTTTGCGAAACGCCTTTGCGTGCCGTTTGGCAAAAGGAAAAACTATCCATTTCGTGAAAGAATAAATTCTCTAAGATTGAGCAAAACCCCTTTTCGACCCATTTCGTAAAAGGAAAATTCTCTAATTCTCTCTCTCTTCGTTCCATTTTGTAAAAGAAAAAACGCCTTTTCGTTTCATTTCTTATCATGATAAATTCTCTAAAATTTCGCGATACGCCTTTTCGTTCCTTTTGTAAAAAGAAATAGGTCAGACAGTTTTCTCACATCTCGTAACAAATTATAATTTTCTTTTGATCAAATTATCATTTTCTCGCGATCAAATTCTTTTTTTACTTCGGTAATTTTTGAACGTTATCATTACTTACTTTCGAATGGTAGAATCTCATTTTCTAGTAATCATTTTTTATTTTTGGTATTTTGCTGCGGTACTGTTGAGAAACAATCCGCGATCAAAATATTATTTTCCAGCGATCATTTCTACTTTTCCTGCGGTCGATACTCATTTCAGAATTATCAGTTTTAATTTTTCCCATAAATTAATGTGAACACTTCTCTATAAAATAAAACGATTTGTTTGGGGATGTTGTCCCAGTGAACTTCTCGTTCTGAAGGCCTTTATTCTCATAATTTTGTTCCTTTTATACACAAATCTTTACATACTATGATCAATTTTATTTGCAAAACCTTCTTGATTTTTCATCTAACTTCATATTAACGAGTTATTTCATGACACGAGTGATTGAATGCCACAATTCCTGATAGATTTGATATATGAAAGAAGTGTCCAAACTCTCTTCAGTGAAACTTATCGAAGAATTGATGTACGCACTCATACTACAAAACACTTCTGATATTTTTTCGATTATTCATCAATTTGGATCGACTATCCACGATCTCAGCGTTTGAAGTATGTTATATAAACAGAGGTCACTTTTTTGTGGGATGGATAAGTCTTCATCATCGCACAATAGTTAAAATTTTCATACATGCATTCTTTCATTTTTTCTCTTACCAGAACGAACTAGCACTGACTCTTTGATTTTGAAAATTGAAATGAAAATCGTATTTTGTGTCGACACTAGAGGATAATGTGTAACCAGCTTTACAGCTAGCTATCACAGAATAAAATTTTCATATCAGTTTTCGTACTTTCATTCGCTCAGTAAGAACGAAGCACCACTGCATAGAAATACCTAAACGCTTAAGTATTGAAAACTCATATGAAAATTGTATTCTGTGATAACACTAGATGCTGATATGGTTTGAGCTAAACAGGAGGCATCATTTGGCGGCTGGGTTCACTACAAAGAGTATAAATCTGATGAAACAATTTGTCATATATGGAGAAATTTTTCTTTGCATTTTATGTGGCGACGAAATGTCGAATGATGATGACATTTGTTCACACGTTCAGTCTATCTGGGGAACCCAGCCGCCATATCAAGTCTCTGAGCTAAACACTCACGTATAGGTTGTGGGATAGTCTAAAGCGTCATCGTGATTGTCGCTGTCGGTGTTTATGCCAATTTTGCGAAAAACTTCGCGACATTTAACAAAGTCGGTAGCAAATTTCATGAAGTTTGCAGCCATTTCATCACACCACACCAAACATTATTGACAATTATTAGAGAGATAATATGGCGGCTGGGTTCCTCACCTTCCTCCTGAACTTTTTCATGCTGCAAATGAGCCACTAGTGCTAAAAAGTAACCACTTTTCGTTAGTAGTGATAAAATATTGAGTGATAAAAAGCAAAGTCAGTGATAAAAAGTGATTGTAGGTACCACTTTTGTAACAAGTTCCATACATAAACAAATATTCCTTTGATGATCAGCGAAAGACTTATCATGTCACTGCTTGTTTTTACTTTCATTTGCTCTCCTCTCATGAGAAAATTTCGTTTTCAATGTAGTCGAATTGGTTACTTCATCGTTATAATCGAGCTGCACTTTACTTATCCAAATAGACAAAACACATAAAGATTCACATTTCAAAGACGACAAGTTCGTTCATTTACAAGAATAAATAGAAAAACATTACTTAATTTCATTACAACTTTTATAGCCATGCACATCATTGCAGCATTTAATTTTTATTGCTGCAAGAATATTAACTTGAAACATTATACACAAACTTTGGATGAGTCTATGGATGGAAACGCATAATCATTAATTAAACAGATAAAATTATTAAAATGTATTTATTTTTTTCGAGTTACATCTCATCTTATGCAATCGTTTCGCCTTCGAATATCACTTACACTTGCCTTATGTATTTTTGTTACATGTTTACTCATCATTTTATCACTCTGCGTGGATTCATTTTTATATTATATGCTTTTCGTTTCAAATGATGTGTTATCATCGTTATATTTGTTTTGCATCCAAAATATATAAAGTAAATAAATACGTTTTTTTCTCTTCTTCATTCATATTTTGGGAAGTAGAACGTTGAACAACATCTCGTTCATGATAAGACTTCAAAAAGAAATTTTTGTTTATTCAGGTCTCATTACGTTTTTTTATTTTTGTTTTTCAGTCAAATGCGAGCGTGCAAGATCGTCATCAAAGATTTATACAAAACTCTAAGGGACTTTTATAATGTAAGTTGTGAACACCAGATCACTGGCCACATTCGAATTTGTTTTTCGAGTTTACATTCAATAAAAATGCAGAGGGAAATAAATCTGAAAAATCAGGTTTTCACGAGAAATTTGATGACACTGGGCGAAATTCCACTTTCCTTTTAATCTTGTGCGGAGAATAGAGTAATCTATGGACTATTCGCCGTGCGGGCGAATAACAAAATATAACACTAATCGCATGCGTGGCCGAATAGCATGTAGAGCACTATTCGCACGCGATTTTCATTTTTTAAGATGGAGATTCTTTCGTCACACCATATTTCGATAAAATTATATCTGTCAACGATTGTGAGTGGCGTTTTTTATTTAGAAAATACAATTACTTCCATTTATTTTTATAGATTTATAGAATATCCTTATCTTTCTCAGAATTCCATTGTTCGAACAATGGAATTTTATTACCTTCGAAAAACCTACAAAACTAATATGATAAAGATTGTAAAAGGTATTTAAATCACAATAAGGAAAATATGAACAATTCGACAACTATGCTCATGAGTGTTCATGTTCAATGCCATGAAAATAAATAAAGAAAGTTGCTCCCCTCACATTGTGCGAATAGTCTATTTTATATTTTCTTCTCTATTTGCACATAGTGGGAACAATCGAAGGTATATAAAAGACAAATAATCTGCACACTGCAAGATTTAACACTCAACTAATTCTTATAAAGAAAACGTTAAGAATATGTGACTGTCAAATCGAGTAAATTTCCGGTTTAACTACATGTTATAAGAACTAGGTGGTTAAGAAACTTAGGAAGTTTGCTCTTTTAAGAAGTGTCACAAAAACTATGTGGCTGACAAACCTAGGAGGTTTTTTATTTTAAGAAGTGTCACAAAAACAAGATTGCCTGTCTGCATTTTTACGAAGTGTCACAAAAACTAGAAGGCCAGCAAACCGCAGTAGTTTATGTTGAAATCATGGCCGAATAGTTAGCAGAAGACCGTTCACCAGCACGGGCGAATAGCACATACAGAAATACTCTCCCATGCCACGTGAGCGATTAGCAATGGCCTATTTTTTATTCATTTCATCAATAGCCGAATTCTTCTTCTTTTAAGAGTCATTCAAAAATAATAATTTTTTATGAATTTATTTACTCAGTCAAGATTTAATTTGTTTTACAATGTTTAGCAACTTCAAATACATTTTCATTCAAACTTTTTCAAATTTATGTGGCCAGAATTCTTTATAACTTTCGTACTTTCGTATAGCTCAACTTGAGAATTCGATAAAACATTTTTAGTGAAATTTCGTAAAGAAGTAATATACTTCCTTGTAGATTGAAAAACACGAGAAAAACAATAAATATTCTAGTATTTTCAAATGAATTTAACAAATAATAAATAAATAAATATAGAGGTGTGCGTTGCGCCGAACGAAAAAGTACCGATACTTTTTGACAAGGCGGGTTTGATAACACATTGCGGATGAAAGTATCCTTAAAATAGTCTGCTCTGCTAAATGTCAGATCTTCGTAAGTTTTGTGGTAGGAATCGAGAGTGGTAGGGAGTTGCGTTGCTTAAAGGGACTTCTAGAAAATGAAATTTAGGTCTTTGTAACATTTTTCTAGCATTTAACGACGCGACAGTGGTAAGTATACAATACGGGTTTGCTCAGTGGTAACGTACTGGCTTTCTACCAAGAATAGTTAGCTTACACCTAGAAATCTCACAAAAACCGATTTGGATTAAACATTCACATTGTTAGATAATTAATCACCCGACGAACTATTTATAAAATAACTTCTGTGTATGCAAAAAAAAAGAATATAAACTAAGAGAGTTTAACCGAAAGATATCTTTTAGTTTCATTATCATGTAATTTAATATTTACTATTAGACATCTATACGATGTACCTTCTAGACTTTAATATATTGCCGTCGTTTCCTTTCATCGTTTTTTGCTGGTCTGCAGGCAACCTCACCATTCAGCTTAAATTACTCCCGATGAATAAAATTAACAAAAGCCAAAGTTATTTATACATCGCAAATGAAACTGAAAACTATGATTATTCGGTTTGAAAAAAGTCAATTAAATTAAATGAAATTTTTTTCCCTCTCGATTCGTTATTTTTCTTTTTAATAGACCTAACAAACACTTTGAAATATGGCAAACACATTATGGAATTTATGAGCAAATTAATCATCGCACTTTGTTTGTGTGTTCATTCGAAGCGAATCGAATATAGACGTTTTTTCTGGCATTAAAAATCTCCTAGACCCTACACGTCATTCGGTAAATATGCTTATAACTTCGATGTGTAATGTAATTCGGCGATAACCACATTCAATTTGAACTTTGAATCAGGGCCGTAGCCAGGGGGGGGGCGCAGAGGGGGCTTCGTCCCCTCTAGAAAAGTTTGCGCCCCCTTTAGAAATATTGCAACCTTCTCAAGAGATTTTCTTAGTCAGCTAACTTTTCACATATATTCAGATTGAAATACAAGAGCTAGACAATAATTAAATAGAATTAAATATTAGAATAATTAAATAA
>CM055405.1:51980403-51997802 GCA_029228625.1 Pseudolycoriella hygida | reverse complement strand
AAATAGTAGTTTGTCGACCATGTTGCGATACGTTGATTTTTTCAGCATCAGTCCTAATATTGTCCATACGAGCCAAAGGCGAGTTGGACAATATTTAGGACGTATGCTGAAAAAATCAAGTATCGCAACGAGGTGGACACACTGCTTTTTGCAACAAACAAATCGATTGAGAAGAAAATAACAGCCAAACTTAAAAAATTCACTCCACAGAAACCATTATATTGTACAGTGTATGTACAAACAATTTTTGATCAGATTGCAATGCACACATACGACATTGTAACGTCGTATCATAGCAACGGAGGGGTACATTTCAGCACATGTATCAAATTTTAAAAGTCATCCCGTTACAAGGTGTAAATTTGTTTCACTTCCCCTCACACTGTTAAAAAAATTGGAAACTGTTTCGATTTTGATCGCGTTACCCCATCGTGAACAACATCGAAAACAGTCGAAAATCGATTGTGCGTTGCAAAAAAAGAATTTCTAAACGTTTGTGTACACTATTTTTTCAACGCTATCTGTCCACCAAAAATAAATGAGGTAAAACGAACATGGTCTATTGTAACTTTAATCAATCATTTAAATATCGCAACCCAGTTTTTCACGCTTCCAGCGAACATAACATGCTCGCAACAATTATTCTCATGCTTGAAGCCAAAAAGTTTCAACCTTAATAGTTATCAGAAACATGTAATAAAGAAAACATGATAATCACAAACAGGGCATGGTTGCCACAAACAGGAGTGACGAAGTAGCCACCAACAAGAAAGTAGAAAGGAAGTGTCTTCAACTACAAAAAAGAATTCGCAGAAGACGTAATGAATGTGAAATCATACCCACAGCGGTAGCGGATGGCGTAACGCAGTCTCCACACCCCAAAAAGAAGTCCTCAAACTCAAAAAACGCCGTACAAAAACTATTGGGATAAGGAGCCATATATACGCGAACTTTTGAATTTTTCCTCCTCGCCCCCCTCCCCCTCTAAATTATTTAAAAAAAACTGCGTCGCAGCAGTTTTCCATTTAGCCCAGACTCATCAAAATCGGTTGAAAATTGGCTGAGATATTGAGGTTTGAAAATGACATTTTCCTATGGGCCATCGATTTTTCTATTGTTCTCGTTATTGTATACACTTTTTTGCAATTCACCGACAAAAACGAGATTTTCTTTTGGTATAAAAATTCAATTCAAGTAGCGCGTAAAAAAACCTTCATCGCACTAGTGCGTAAAAAACCGTCATCGCAGTAGTGCGACAAAATGACTTCATGCGACACCGAAATGACTCATGAAAAAGAGAGTTTTTGTCGGTGAATTGCAAAAAACGTTGTTTGATACACGTTACGAATGCTGGTAGTTTAACGCACACGATGAGTTGCCGAGCTCGCAGTCGGCTCGTATCGGCAATAGATGTGAGATTGCGTTAAACTACCTTCATACGTAACTTGTATCAAAAATTACTATTTTCTGATCTGTCGGTTTCTTTCTATTAATAATTCGATCTCGAGAACCGGTCAGCCGATTTTCCTGAAATTTTCAGGGAACGTCAGTCTCGGCCCCAAATGAAAAATTTCATATGCCGCTTTTCCGGGAAAATTCTGGAAAAGCCGTGGCATGTGACGTGGCAATTTTGACGGTTTTTCAGGTAATACTCGGAGTTTTCGAATCTTATGAAACAATTTTTTCGGAAAAATTTTTTTTCTGAAAACTTTTTTTCTGACGGAACCTTAGAATTAATATTTCGCTGTGAAAAGTAATTTTCATGGCGAGCGGCAAATCAGCGTGACGTCACTCTTTATAGTAAAAGAAATCGGCCAGAGAACTGTTCAACCGTTTGGAACTCTTTCTACGATATCGCAAGGGATCAAATAGAGTTCAGGAATAGCTCTAGAATGTTAAATTTATAAAAAAGGCAGCGAAAGCTATAGGGAATAGGGTACATAGCTACCACCATCGCAACAAATAAAATTCCGTTTTACCATGAGATTGATTCGCTCCATTCTGTACTGATGTTGCATGCACCTTTATAGTCAAAACATTGGAGAGTAAACTAATTTTTTTAATAACTTTTACGTTTTCACATATTTCATTTCAATTACAAACTCAATTGCTAATCATACAAAACACACCACACCCCAGCTCCATTTGAAATTGCACAATTTAGAATTATGACCAAAATAGGACTGTGGCTGCCATTAGCAAACAACAAACGGCTACGTACGGTGACTTTCGTTCCCCAATTCGAGCAAGTTTCCAAAATGTTCCCGTCATTCTGCAAGTTAGTTCTAAGTTTATAACAAATCCGTGAAAATAGCAAAACTGATGCTGCCAGCAAAAGTACAATTTAAAACAAAGCTGAGACTTCCCAGAAATCGTTTTCAAAAAGTTTCGACTTAAGTTCATGAGGAATTTAACAATGTTCTTACCCGGTTTTGTTTCGGTCTAGTAAACTAGGAAACAGTGACCTCAAGTATGTGCAAGTACAAATCAGCAGTAGTATCACTGAGAGTAGACTTTGAAAGTTAAAGAGAGCACTCTGCAAAGAATTCAAAAAGCTGGGTTACATTACAGTAAAAGGTTAATTATTAGGTTGAATTTACCATTTTGTTATAGCAATTTAATTTGTAGAAAAACGAATTTAAAGTGACGTGTAAACAAATGTCCCTACTCACTCTGCACAAGTCATTACAATATTTGTTGATTGGGACATTCTGTGATTAGCACTGGGAGACATTTCAATTGAAAATTGGATGAAAATTAATAGTATTTTGTTATGCATGGGAAGAAAATAGTGAATTACAACAAGAGCGAAAATTCGCTCGAGTTGGAATTAAATTTTCTCTTCAAGTGAAACACAATATTTTCCCCCCAGGGAACGGGTTAGCTAGTGATAATGTAAGTACTGGCTTTCCACCAAGAATATCCGAGTTCAATCCTGGTGGGGACGAATTCTGTATAGGATTTTTCTTCAATGTATAGCATGAAAGTTACGTTCCTAGACACACCCAGGCTTCATAATATGGGAAGTTGTGAATTTTGCTGCCGCAACGAATCTTACATAGAAGAATGACAAATATGACATCACCCATATTCGATGAATTCTGTGTACAAATGTCTTTATACGGAGATATAATTAGCACCAGAAGAAATTCTAATGGTAAAGTGCAAGGCGTGGTTCGGAATTCACGTTAAGCATGTGGTCCAAAAAATGACTGCCGGTAAAACACATTGATGATGCGATCCGGCATTCTAAGCCCTACAAGTTTCTACACCTAGTTCATCGTAGGTGGCACTAGGTTTGTGTGCAATTTACCACTGACACGGTAAAAAACTACGGTAACGAAAGGATCTGTAAGAAGAATCCATCTGAGCAAAAGCTCATAAAAACTGCGGGTCTAGTAAATAAAAAATGATACAGCCTCTGACCCGGACGGGTTGTAACGGCGCACAGTAGGCGAATCCGTTATATTCATGTTCAAAAATCTATGTCTCGTGAAATATTCACAATTTAAATCTAAGAATTCTTAAAACGTGATTTAAGAATGTTCAAAAATGTCGGGAAAAATATTTGTGCATGTAGGCCGCAGATTAATAGTCGTATGGTTGTTAGACAAAGTGACAGGTTTGATTTCTCCCCATACATAACCTCAAAAAAATATATTTTCCATATTTTCGTCAGAAACTTGTCGAAATCAGTTGCAAACGTTAAAGTAATTCATGATAAGTCGAAACGACCCTAGTCCGACGAAAAAAAGATGAATTTCTTGGTTGGTTCTTTGATTTTGATACTGACTGTCTTTGGGTCTCAGAGCGCTGAACAACAATTCGCTTCAAAACCACTGGGAAATTCATCCCTTCGTTCGGGTTCGGGTTCGGGTTCGGGTTCAGGCTTTTCGCAAATGAAAAAAACTGTTCGGGTTCAGGGTTTTCAAAAATAAAAACGGTTCGGTTTTGGGTTCGGTTCTTTCTGTCAAATTATCTGCGGTTCAGGGGTTCGGTTCGGTTCGGTTCGGTTTGGAAGCCTGGTACAAAGATCCTATAGGTTTACTACAAACAATTTTATTGTAACATGGGGTAGATCGAGGTGGGAGTGGGGGGGATGCATCTATTATCGTCTAGAGATAATAAAAAAAATGTCCGTCTGTCCGTCTCCACTTTTTTTTCCAAACGGCTCAACCGATCAGCCTAAACGTTTTTTTCCCTGAAAGGTACATGCCTGTAAGAATTTCAAAGATCCATAGAAATTACCCAAGGTAATGTCAAAGGCCCTACCGAAGTACGTCTCAGACTAACTCGTTTTTCCCTAAAACCCAGAAACACGTGTTATCTAAAATTTTATTGTCTACAACTTTGTCCTTGGAAGCAACTTTCTACCTCTCATAGTTCTGGAGATCTGGGTCATCCTGCCCAATAATGGAAGTGGCCGTATACCAGGATTGGGCCATATTTCCCCAAAACCGTGAAACACGTGTTCGCCTAAATTTAATTCTCTATAACTTCGCCTTTGGAACCAAGTTTCTAACTCTCATAGTTCTGGAGATCAGGGTCACCCTGCTCAATTCTGGAAGTGACCATAAACCAGGATTGGACCATATCTCCCCAAAACCCTGAAACACGTGTTCGCTTAAATTAAATTCTCTACAACTTTGCCTTTGACAGTAAATCTCCATATTGCATAGTTAAGGAAATATGGACGAAAAACTGTTTTCGTATATGGCCAAGAATCTCAATTTCGTCCATTCCATTGGTCGCAGTGCCCAGACCCCTGTACCGATTCCCATAAAACTTTTTTCCCAGTTTTGTTACATCAAATGCTTTCATTTGACACCAAAATGAGGAATTTCCGTGCTATGCTGAGATATTTGCGAAAAAGCTTCACCGACCTTCGAAAAACCATGTTTTTGGTCACTTCCTCGACCATATCTGCGGAACCACTTGATCGATTTTGCTCATCTTCGAACTTGAATCATGGGAGGCATGTACCTTTCAGGGAAAAAAAAGTTTAGGCTAATTGGTTGAGCCGTTTGGAAAAAAAGTGGGGACGGACAGACGGACATTTTTTTTATTGCTGATTCGTCATCTCTAGACGATAATATATGCATCCCACCCCCCTCCCACCTCGATCTACCCCATGTTACAATAAAATTGTTTGTAGTAAACATATAGGACCTTTGTACTTCGTACGGGTCCAATAAATAATTTTGTTTTGGTGGTTCCAACGACCCGTCTACAACATGACAAAGTAGCATTCATGCCACTAAGAAAACTCGTTCATTACCTTGTTACGAATTGCATCGACTCGCCCGGAGGCTCGTCGTGCAACTATTCGTAACACGGTAATGACTCGTTTTCTTAGCAAGCATGAAATCTACTATTGTGATTGAGCGCGAGAAAACGAGTGTTTCCCCGACAAAATGCTCATTCAGTGTAACGTAGGTGCGGTGAAAAAATAACTACTTTCTCACCAGCAAGAATATGTAACTTTCTCACCGCTTTTGCCGGGACAAAACACGAGTTTTCTCATCGCAAGCATGAAAAACAATTTTTCAATTATTTTCATCCGGACGATTTTAAAAATCACCCCAAATATTCGCAATTTTCTACACTGGGCTTTCCATCTGTCACTTTATAACCGCGCGCGAAACGAAGCAACGTTCTACTTGCGTTATTTCACCAGAATCATTTTCTCGACACTCTCAGTGATATTTCATTAATTTGTCCGAAAGGAATTACTTTTGTGTTAATGATAACTACTAGCTGATTATCGCTGTTGCAAAAATTTCGCAGTACAAGTTAATTAGCTGAACTTAGCGCGTTACTGTAGTGCTTTCGCAGTAGTGAAATCATATTTTTTACAATTTATTTCAAAAAAAAAGAAGTGGAACTGCTTCTCAGGAACAATTTGTGCTTTCAATAAAAATTCAAGATCACTTGAATCAAGAGTTAACTACTGTGTTAATGCTCATTGTGTAATTCACGACATCTGATAAAGAGGAAGAAAGAAAAAATTGGTGTGAGCTGATAAATGAACGATAAATCAAAGAAATTTCATGTTTTGTGATTCGAAAAACAATCCGAGTTTGTCGGTGAAAGAACGTTCACCAGGGAAATCTATTATTTGCGAATAAACTACAATCAGGTGATGTGCAGTCTGACCAGTCGTTCATAGGTGAGTGTGTGTTAAAAAAACCTGTTATTACAATGCTACACAGAAAATAATAATTTTGTTAATGTCATTGAATTGCATTGTGTATTTTTAAATGAAAAATCATTCGCTGTTCTGTGACAATTTAAGAACCTTGTCCTTTTAATGTATTTTTTTTTATTTTTTATTTTTTTTTGCAACAAATCAATAATGTTTTAAGCTACAGATGATGGATTTTCTCATGTTCACAATTCATGACAAAATCAATAATTCGGCTATTAGAGAAACCTTCAATTCTAAAGTACCGCAGCGGTGTAATCACAAGTTTCGGGTATTTGGCGATTTTGCCGCATCAATCAATCATTTTGCGTGTACGCGTCACACTTGATTTGTTTGTAAAACTTCGATGAATGCATAATTGGCTGTAAAGAATTTTTGATTTCCATTGAAAAATTGTCACATGAACAGGACGCTTTGAACAGCTATTTCATGATTCAAAGAAAAATTTATTTTTCATTTTCTGTTTTTCGTTACGTGCGCATCGTCATCATGAAAAAATCCATGACAAATCAATAAAGCACAACAAATAAGAAAACAAAAAAACGCCTGTGGTGTATGGGTCACTAACAAAACAATCAAACATTTAACCCTTTAGTATAAATTCAGCGACTGACACATCACTTGGGATTGGTATTTTCATCCTAAAAAAATACACATTCACTTTGCGACAACTAACAACTTTTTCAAAACTCCCTAACACAAAACTAAACGAAAAGTCGAAAATATTATGCCACTCAAACGACGTGTACGCCATGGAAGTAATTCATCGTCTTCGCACATAATCAAACCAGCTGTTTTGATTGCCAACAATAATTTGGCTGTTTCGGCATCAAATTTAAAGCAAAATGGCACTGGCATAAGTAAGGAACAACAACAGTTGGATCGAAACAATTATTTGTCATCGTTGACCAAAGAACAATTGAAAATTGAGTGTCGTAAGCGCGGCCAGAAAACAACCGGAAATAAAACGGAATTGGTATACTAACTTATAATTAACCATTTTCTTTGCTTGCGTTGAATTGATTTGCTTTTAGCTGAATTTTAGTTACACAAATTAATTATATTTTGTAAGACTCAACATTTTCGTGCATTGCCTTACTCATTGCTTTTTCATCTGAAAACAAATCAATTCAACGAAAATAAAATGTTTAGTTTGTTGTATTGTCTGCATGCATCTGTCGCTTGCTTTTATAATGTAGTTTTTCTGTTGGTTTTCGCTATATGTAGATTTTCTTTTGCAACGAAACCCTTCATTGAAACATCTGTAGTTCCTGAAAATAACCGCAACGTATCAGAGAGGGTCGTTTTTCTCTTTCCCATAGGCGCCGGATTACATTTTTCATAGTAATCACTCATCACAACGAAAGCCTCTTTAAAGTTAGAGTGTGACGCAATCCGTAAGTCTACTTCCAAAATTGATAATATCGCTTGAGGTGTCGCTATCGCTGATAATACGCAGAAGTTTGTTTGAATGGAACCTTGTGTTCGACGTTTTAATTTCCTGGAAAAGTTACAGCGAATTACGTTATGTTAAGAAAATTGCGTCACAAATGCCGGACCCAACGACGAAATAATTTTTCAACACTTTCGGGAAATCAAAACGTCGAACACAAGGTTCCATTCAAACAAACTTCTGCGTATTATCAGCGATAGCGTCACCTCGAGCGATATCATTAATTTTGGAAGTAGACTTACGGACTGCGACACACTCTACCTTTAAAGAGGTTTTTGTTGTGATATCAGTCGTTTTAGAAGTTTTCAGTTTTTGAAAAAAATTTTCTCAGAAAAGAAAATTTTCTTAGAAAAAAAATTTCTCAGAAAACAAATTTTCTTCTAAAAAGATTTTCTCCGAAAAAAATTGCCTTCGAAAAAAAATTTTTATTCCAGACAATTTTTCTCTTCTCAAAAAATTTTCTCCGAAAAAATTTTTTCTTCAAAAAAAATTTTTCTCCGAAAAAATTTTCTCCCAAAAAATTTTTCTTCGAAAAAAATTTTCTTCAAATAAAGTTTTCTCCGAAAAAAAATTTTCTCCCAAAAAAATTTTCTCCGAAAAAAATTTTTTTTCAAAAAAAATTTTTCTTCAAAAAAAGTTTTTCTCCGAAAAAATTTTTCTTCAAAAAAAAATTTTTCTCCGAAAAAAAAAATTTCTCCAAAAAAAATTTCTACAAAAAGTTTTTCTCCAAAAAAATTTTTCTCCGAAAAAAATTGTTCTCCAACACCTTCGGCTACCTTCGAAACACTTCATGTCACCTTCGGAACACCTCGTGTCACCAATTCTTCCCACTGATTCATATAACTTTCTGAATTAACCAACTGTCTCGCTATTCTTGTACAGAATTTAGCAAAAAATCCAAGATGGCGTCACTTTGACAGTTGGCAGCCATTTTCTAATGATACCAAAAAATTCTCTTGATTCTCTCTAAGTAGTGTCGTTCCGGAGCTAAAATTCGAAAACTGAAAAAGTATAAACGAAAATCCAAGATGGCGCCGCTATGACAGCTCGAAGCCATTTTCATTAGATACAAAAAAATTCTCCTGACCAAACTCTATAACTTTCCCGAAGAAACCAACTCTCTAGCTATTGTCACTCCGGAGCTAAAATTCGAAAACTCCGAGCATTAGTTAAAAAACCCTCAAAATTGACGCCTTTTTCACATGCCACGGCTTTTCCAGACTTTTCCCGGAAAAGCGGCATATGAAATTTTTCATTTGGGGCCGAGACTGACGTTCGATTAAAATTTCAGGAAGATCGGCTGTCTAGTTCTCGAGATCGAAAATTATTAATGGATCATGCTCGGAGCGGTAGCGGAGAGCGTGACGCAGTCCCCACACCCAAAAACCTCCATACAAAAACCTTTGGGACAAGACACGATGTATAAGCGAAGTTTTGAGTTTTTTCCCCTAGAACATAGATAGCTAGATAGATAGATAGAAACCGACAGATCAGAAAAAAAGTTACGATGAGAAGAATAGAAAAATTGATTCTCCATACAAAAATATCATTTTCAAACCTCGATATCTCAGCCAATTGCCAAACGATTTTTATGAGTGTGGGCTCGTTGGAAAACTGCTGCGACGTAGTTTTTTGTTAAAATAATTTGGAGGGGGAGGGGGCGAGGGGAAAAAACTCAAAAGTTAGCCTATATATGGCTCCTTGTCTTGGGGTGTGGGGACCGTCGAATGCCGTAATCTCATTGGCTCAGAGGAATTTAAATTGCTTACATAAGCCAATCTTCATCAGCTACAATGCTCTCTGATTGGCGTCTATTAGGAAAGGTTTCTCGTTTCAAAGGATGTATCCAAAAACTAGAATCACGAGCTCATTGCTTTCAGTTGCATTCTGAATATGATGGTTCAAATCAGTCTCGTAGCAACGGAGGTGCTGGGGTAAACGAAGTTGTGAGTTAGAACAAAATATTATGAGGCACATTGCAGCGTTACCCAGGTTACTCAATAGCTAATTGGAACATGTAATGTGGAAATCTTACTAAGACAGAATACATAACTAGGTGGAATGATAGAAGAGTAACGGGGAAGGAACAAAGGTTTATAGTATATCTATGTTCCAAGGCCAGTTGGCCGCCTCGACTAGAAAATCTATCTGTCTACTCTCTTTGCTTCTCTTAGTGAAAGATTGAAAATGCATTTATCGTGCCTTTATGTACGAAATAGGATGAACTAATTTGGAGTATATCCTATTAGTAAATCTAAGATCAGTAACATGCAGTTGAGGAAGTCATGATATTTGCTCACTTTCGGGCAATCAGTCGACTGTTTACCCGAAAGTCACGAATTATACTGAACGTAGTTAACGTTCCGACCGACGTTTATTTGGTTGTAAAACGTGATATGGAAAAGTTAATAACAGCATGTCGCCGGTGTGGTGCTAAAAGGGAGACTAAAAATTTTACCTGAGGCATGTAGTTGATTTGTTTTATGACAAACTACATCTGATGGTGAATAAGCGGCACCTTAGTACACTGCAATAGACCGTTGCATGCTAAAGTACATCCTTATGTGCTACGGTACATCTTTGTGTGCTACAGGACACCTTTGAGTGCTACAGTGCACTTTTGTGTGCTACAGTGCACTTTTGTGTGCTACAGTGCACTTTTTTGTGCTACAGTGCACTTTTGTGTGCTACAGTGCACTTTTGTGTGCTACAGTGCACTTTTGTGTGCTACAGTGCACTTTTGTCTGCTACAGTGCACTTTTGTGTGCTACAGTGCACTTTTGTGTGCTACAGTGCACTTTTGTGTGCTACAGTGCACTTTTGTCTGCTACAGTGCACTTTTGTGTGCTACAGTGCACTTTTGTGTGCTACAGTGCACTTTTGTGTGCTACAGTGCACTTTTATGTGCTACAGTGCACTTTTGTGTGCTACAGAGCACTTTTGTGTGCTACAATGCACTTTTGTGTGCCTTGTGTAACCTTGGCGCACCACAGCAAACTTCTGTGCAACATAGCAACCTTGGTGCAATACAGTACCAATTAGTGTACCTCTATACATCTTGGTGAACCACTCTACATCTAGGTGCACCACTGTACATCTTGGTGAACTACTGAACATCTTGGTGAACTACTGTACATCTTGGTGCACCTTCTGTACATCTTGGGTCACCACTGTACATAGGTGCACCACTGTACATCTTGGTGAACTACTGTACATCTTGGTGCACCTTTTGTACATCTTGGTGCACCACTGTACTTCTTGGTGCACTACTGTACATCTTGGTGCACCACTGTATATGTTCGTGCACCACTGTACATCTTGGTGCACCACTGTACATCTAGGTGCACCACTGTACATCTTAGTGAACTACTAAACATCTTGGTGAACTACTGTACATCTTGGTGCACCTTCTGTACATCTTGAGTCACCACTGTACATAGGTGCACCACTGTACATCTTGGTGAACTACTGTACATCTTGGTCCACCTTTTGTACATCTTGGTGCACCTCTGTACATCTTGGTGCACTACTGTACATCTTGGTGCACTACTGTACATCTTGGTGCACCACTGCACATCTTGGTGCACCACTGTACCTCTTGTTGCACCACTGTACCTCTTGTTGCACCACTGTCCATAGCAGCCATCCACTACCAAACTTTACTATGAGTTTCGCATTCCTCTAAATAAAATATTAATTTTCCGAACGAAGCGAATTTCAATCTAAATTCACTTTGAAGAAAATGATGTAAGTATGTTGAACAAACATGTTCGAAGTTATTATCCGGATTAAGACTATGAAGCTTTAGACTATTACGATTATACATTCTACAACCGAATTGTATGCGATGTTGATAACATATCTGTGACGTGTATGTGTTGTAAATCTTGTCATTTTCAAATTTTTCGAATCTGTCAACAACGCACGTATAGCGCACAAGGTTGTTAAGCCTATAATCTTCCCAAAGCAGCATTAAACTCATTATCACAAATATTGTTTACTTAAGATAGTACGTAATGAACAGTTTTGATGGGAGATACATTGAGTGTGTACACGTTAACATAATTTTAAACAATCGATCGAAGCGCTACGCGGACAATTCATGCGGAATAATAAATTAAACATTTTTCGTAATTAAATTGATGAAAAAAAAAACTGTCGACCAGTAAGTGTGCATCGTCATTTAGTCAATACGTGTACTTTACTCTCACTGATGACGATTAATGAGGTGATGTCTGGCTGAATAAATTATTTCAACATTCTTTTGATACTAAAAATACCTTAGCTAAGCTACACTCATTTTCAGTTACTACGCAAGTTGGTAATGTAGAGCCGATAAACAATTCAACGCTTTGTCTTTTAGCAAATTTTGCAAATAATTCGTTGTATCGTTTTATTCTATTCGAAAGAAAAAGGAATTGTGTTAATGTTCAGTCGTATGTGAGTCGTTAATTTCGGCGAAAGCCAAATTTAAATTCAAGTTGAAAAATTGTAGAACACGTGTCGCTACAACGTCTTTATATACATTTTTGTGAAAGATTTTACAACATTATTAATTATTGCAGCCAATTATAAAGAACGACTGTCTTTGTCCACTTGTTTTACATACTTTACGACGACTATATCAGACAAGTCGTGACATTGCTGTTCTTGTATGTCATTATCTAATCGCAACGAACGGAAATATGATCGCCACAGAATTAACAATAGAGGTTTAATTTCTAGAGTTTTTATTTGACCACGTCAGTAGTGTGATGCTTTGAGTGTAGTACTCGAACGGTTGTAGCGTAGTTCGGCTGTAACACAAACACTCTATTACGTGCATGTCTCTGATGTGTAGCAATTGTTTAATCAACACAAATATGTGTAATACGCTTTGCTTAGTTTATTGATTATAATCATTAATAACTACACGGGTTCGATCAAGTGCAAAACAATTGAATTAATTAAACTGTTGTGGTGCGATATGGTGGTAGCAGCATAATCTTCGGTATCATATAGAGGGAATGTAAATGAAGTATGTGCTGTGATTTCGTTGAATTGTATTAATTTTGAACTATTGTGGTGCAGTAGAAGGGATATCAATTCGACTGTTTTCCATTTGTCATTATGTGTATAATTAGCCAGTTAGTGTAATATTTAAAACTTAAGTCGTGAGGACGTTTTACTTCGAAACATTCATGAAAAAACAGTTTGAATTACATGAGAGTATGAATGTTGACTCATACAACAAGCGAGTGTACGTCATGTCGCATGTGATCTGTCACAATATACACCTGCTTCGTATTATATACGTGTCAATCGGACACATGGTATCTTTTTCTCGCGAAAACAAATTTTATATTTTCGAACTTAATTTATAACGCACTTTTCAGTTTTGATATATTTTCGGTATATTTTTGGTACTTTAGTATACTCACTTGTCTGAAGTACAATATTCCGAGGTCATAAAAACATCGTATGTTAACGAACAAGATAAAGTTAGCCCTTAACCACTTAACCATGTCAATTTCTTAAAAGAAACTAAGAGAGAATTCATTTATAAACAAGATGGCCAAATACTAGTTGAGATTGGTAGAGATAATTAACACGTCAGGACTTTCGTAACATGCTACGAGTTGTACATGGCTTTCGTAACGTTACGAGTTCGTAAGTGCATGAGAATTGCCGCCCAGAGTAGGGTCTATTCCAACTGTCAAAATGACGTTTTAACCGTCAAATATTTAGATAAAACATAAGCAAAGACCCGTTCGTATCAGAATAGATGTGCAAGCAGAATAAATGTGGCCAAAAGACTCGAAAGTATCTAAATATAGGAATGAGCGAACAATCAAATGTTCTACGTTCTTTGGGGAATTCCATTAAAAAACTGAAACTTAGAAATGGGAACGGCTTCATAAGTTGTTTCTTAAGATTTATTCCAATCAAAAAAATTCACACCTTTACGTCATTTAGAAGCCAGAGGCCGTTCCCATTTCTCTAACTTATAAACTATAAGAATTTCAAAGATTATGGTTGTAAGATGGAAATTACCCAAGATAATGTCAAAGGCTCTATGCCGAAGTACGTCTGAGACCATTGATTTTGATGACCCCTGCACTATATCACAAAGATGACCAACGTAGTGTCTCCGAGAAATCTTGAAACTATTTTCTCTAAAATGTAATTTTCACCAACATTGCCTTTAGAAGCAAATTTCTAACTGTCATAGTTCTAGAGATATGTGTCATCTCTCACAACTCTAAAAGTTGCTTTAACCCGCGATTTGGTAATTTTTCCCTGAATCCCTGACACACGTATTCTCTAAAATTTTATTCTCTACAATTTTCCTTTGGAAGCTACTTTCTAACTGCCACAGTTCCAGAGATATGAGTCATCCCTCCCAATTCTAGAAGTGGTCATATCCCAGAACTGTGTCATTTTTTCCCTAAAACCTTAAGACACGAGATCTCTAAAATTTCATTCCCTACAACTTTGGCGTTGGAAGCACCTTTCTAACTGCCATGGTTTTAGAGATATGCGTCATCACTCCCAACTCACAGGATTATGTTATTTTTCCCTAAAACTTTGAGCCACGAGATCTCTAAAATTTCATTCTCTACAACTTTGCCGTTGGAAGCAACTTTCTAACTACCATAGTTCCAGAGATAAGTTTCGATTGTTATTTTATAATCTTTTTTTGAAGATATTTCTGTTCAAATATCTGTTGCAACATAATGAAAGGAATTTTTTGGTTCAAGTCGGACGACCCTAGAACCAACCTTGGAACTAAAGAGGGGCATGACACCCATACTACAGTGTGTAAGATGTTTCTCTCAATATTTTCATCAATACAACAAAAAGAACTTATACTTCATAAGACAACCACATATCTGATACCGCCTTGTTGCAAGATTAAGGTGCACTATATGAAAGATGCATTCATCTGCACCTCACTACATCTTACTGCACCTTGGTGCACCTCACTACACTACACCTCTCCGCACATTGGTGCCCTTAACTACACTACACCTCAGTGCACCTCACTTCAACACCTAACTACACCTCAGTGTACCTCACTGCACCTCATTACACTTCACGGTCTTTCACCGTACTTTGGTAGACCTGACTCCACCTTGATGCAAATTACTGAAGTAAGGCGCACCAAGGTGCAGTAAAGTACACCAAGGTGTGGTAAGGTGCATCGAGGTAAAGTAAGGTACACCAAGGCAGGGCCTATTTTTGGAAAATCGAATTTCCAAAAATTTCCAAATTTTCCAAATAATGTCTAAAATTTCAAAAAATTTTCCAAATTTTCCAAATAATAATTTCGAAATTATGTGGAAAATTTGGAAATACAATTTTCCAAAAAAAAAGGTATGGTTTTGTTGTATGGCGCTGGTGGAATAAAATGCATGTCTCTTGTAACAAGGTTAACAAACGAATGAATATATTTCTCTAAACTTAAATCTAATTTACATTAATTGCTCGCGCGGGAAAACCGAGTTCTAAACATGCTAGGACTGTATTAGTGAATCGGTAAACTATGTACGTCGATGTCTTTTCCTATTTCTATCTATATTTCATATCTAATTACCACGAGCTGATATTGATGCTACATGCTACATAGGCCGTGCACCAAGATGCAGTAAGATGCACAAAGGTGTACCAAGGTGCAGTAAGGTGTACCAAGATGCAGTAAGGTGTTGTGAGGTGTACCAAGGTGCAGTGAGGTACAGTGAGGTACAGTAAAATGCATTGAGGTGCAATAAGGTGCAGTTTAGTGCAGTGAAGTGTAGTGAGGTGTAGTGATATGCAGTGAGGTCTAGTAAGGTTCACTGAGGTGTAGTGTAGTGAGGTGCACCAAGGTGCAGTGAGGTGTAGCGAGGTGCAGTTTAGTAAGGTGCAGTGAGGTTTAGTGAGGCGCAGTGACATTTTGGAATTTATATTATAGATACCTCCCAGAAGTGATCCCATCCTAGGATTGGGCTAGTTTTTGCTAGTTCGAGATAGAAGTTTGGTGACAAAGGGAAAATTGTTGAGTTGGGTGTGTAGTGTATCAGGGTGACCGCCAAAATGGTGGAGAATAGGCGGGGACTCAACAAAAAAAACTTTTGGTATGTTGTAGAGGAAGTTGAGGGGGTCATCTTCGCCCATGAAAGTAGTAGCCGCCGCGCTTCGGTTTGGCGGCGGCTCAAAAAAAACTTTTGATATGTTGCAGAGGAAGTTGAGGCGATAAATTTTTTTTGCCGGAAATTTTTTCGACAGAATTTTTTTACGCCGGAAATTTTTTCTCCAAAATTTGTTTCCTCTTTTGTTCCAAAACTACTGATATCACAACAAAAACCCTTTTTAAAAGAGAAATGTGACGCAAGTCGTTGTCCCTTCTTCCAAAATAACTGATATCAATTTGGATGACGCTGAACGCTTCGAAACGCAAAAAAAACTTTCAAAGTATTTTCACTTTTGATTAAAAAAATGCGTCACAAATGCCGGACCCGCCAATGTAATAATTTTTCTACTTTTTCAGCTTTCATACGCAAAAATTTGATTTCCTGTACAGAAACACGCCATACATCCCATAAAATTAAATTTTTGCGTTGTGACGCATTTTTAGACGTTTACTACCACGTTTGTTACATTAGGAATTCGAACCCGGGAGTAAGGGGGAAATCAGCGAAAAAAAATGTCCGTCTGTCTGTCCGTCAACACGATAACTTGAGTAAATCTTGACCGATTTTCAAAAACTTTTTTTTCCTGAAAGGAAGTCTGAGGTCAAGTTCGAAGATGAGTAAAATCGGTCGAATAGTTCCGGAGATATGGTCGAAAAGGTGTCAAAAAACGTGGTTTTTCGAAGGTCGGTGAAACTTTTTCACGCATATCTCAGCAAGTACAGCACGTAAATTGTTCAAATTAGCGTCAAATGAAAGAATTTGATGTCTCAAAACTGGGAAAAATATTTGTGGAAATCGGTTGAGTGGTTTGGGCACTGGCCGTGGGTTCTCAGCCATATACAATACGAGATGGGTTTTCATCAACCTATGGTTTATTATGATTATGAAACATAGAGACTTACTCCCGAAGACAAAGTTGTAGAGAATTAAATTTTAGCGAACACTTGTTTCAGGGTTTCCCTCAGAAACGTCCCAATCCCGAGATTCAGCCACTTCTAGAATTTGGAAGGATGAGTCATATCTCAAGAACTATGACAGATAGAAAGTTGCTTCCAAAAACAAAGTTGTAGAGAATTAAATTTTAGCGAACACGTGTTTCAGGGTTTCCCCGAGAAATGTCCCAATCCTGGGATTCAGCCACTTCTAGAGTTCAGAGTGATGACTCCTATCTCTAAGAACTATGGCAGTTAGAAAGTTGTTTCCAAAGACAAATTAAATTTTAAACGTACTTCGGGAGGGCTTTCAACATTACCTTGGGTAATTTTTATAGGTCATTCAAACTTTCAAACTATTCAAACGCAATTTTTGGGAGATTTTTCAATCTTATGCTATGTGGGGCACGACACGTATTTGCCAATTTTCATTGGGTTCCAAAGCAATTTTAATTTCTTTACATTATCGCAGTCCTTAAGCTATATCTCATTAGGCTGGGATTAAAGTTTGAAGCGAATATCTCCAATCATCATCATCATCATCATCATCAAACTTTATAGACCGTTAGTACCTTCCGGTGTGAGGTCTTTCTGTCGCAACCCCAGATTGGTGAACTATCGTCCTCCATGCCCTCCTATCGCCCGCCAAGGAGATG
>CM055405.1:51964446-51979903 GCA_029228625.1 Pseudolycoriella hygida | reverse complement strand
CGAAAGTGAAACCCCTGAAAACACGTGTGTCCCTGACTACCTGTCTCCTGTCCTGCTCTATAATCATGTAATCACTAATGGATTTGTGACCCAAACCCTCATTGACGTACGTATACCGATGGATCCACTTGTGCCTATAGAAAGAGTTGGTTATTGCTAACCCATTGAAATCACAAAAATCCAACAACCGTTTACCATTTGAATTCAGTGTTTCTTCCCCAAATCTACCCACTACCTTCCCATACCCTGAGTTGGTTTTAAAGTTTCCTATTCTTGCATTGAAATCCCCCAGCAAAATCAATGATTCATTTCCCTTTTTGCTAACTACGTCCCCTAGTTGTTCGTAAAAAGTGTCCAAGTCAGTAGCATCACTACCATTGCAAGGGCTATATACGCTAACCAAGCGATAAATTCCACCCGCTAACTTTACAGAGACCCACATCAGCCTTTCATTTACGAAACGAACATTTAGGACAAATTTGATCAATTCCTTCCTGATAGCGATTCCAACCCCCCAGTTTGCCCTACCAGACTGAACTCCGGACAAAAACACCTTATACCCGCCCACGTGTTCTTCCGTCTGTCCCTTCGTCCTAACGTCACTCAACGCCAATATGTCTATACCGTAGCCCTTAGCCAGATCAACTATTTCCTCTCTGCGATCCCGAAAACCCCCATTAACGTTTAGACTTCCAATAAACAAACCATCAACCATTTTGCATTGCCTGATCGTCAACAAATATCTCCAATCGTTCCGAAATTATTTGATGTTAAGTGAAGGTGCCTCTGAATTTTGCGTCAATGGAATCTCCCTTTTACTTAAATACGTTCCAGTCTTTTCGTAACATCAACTCTGTTTCTGATACGTACGGGTCCCTTCATATGTTTTTTATCAAGAATGAAAACATTCCAACAAATGTTTTTTGCGTTTCAAAGCTGTAAGCGTCACCCAAATTGATATCAGTTGTTTTGGAAGAAGGGACGAGGACCTGCGTCACGTTTCCCTTTTAAAAAAGGTTTTAGTTGTGATATGAATTTGTTTACATAAAATTTTGCTAAAAATCCAAAATAAATTAGGTTAAAAGAACTTAGTCATATTTTCCCAGTGTACGACTATGTCAGAAGCAATTTAAATAACATAGAATAAAATAGAATGTAAAAAGTAGAACTATCCATTTTCACAATCCCTCAAGGCTCAGTATTCGTTTTGTTGGAATATTCCAACTTGAATATTTTTTATTACTTCTGGGACATCATTCACGAGCTCATTTACTTGTAAATACATTCTAAAATTATATTTCAGAACGAAGCATAAATTTCAAAATGGATATTCCATAGCATATTAAACTATGTCAACGAGAAGGTATGGGTGTACTCTCCCTCCATACGCTTCAAAAATAAACCTCATTTTCCGATAACAAATACCATCGAACATGCCTTTCTCTTCATCCCAAAATCGAAAAGCATTATTTGGGTCAAATGGTTTCGAGCTTAATTAAATGCCTTCATCTCAAAACAGTCTGTTTGCTGACCTATTGTCTCTAAAATCCATTCAGCTAGTAGACAAGAAGAAGATGATATCTAAATTTATTGTTTGTTTGTTTTTGAAAGCCAATTCCGCAGTAGTAACAATATACCTACTGTGACACACAGCCAAAATATATCGTGCTATGATTTCGAACAAGTTTTCAAATGCTAATGATTTGTTTTTCTATCTAGGAAGTCCATTACACATTCCAATCAAACCTTCCACATACGAATTGATTTAGCGTCATTTTGCTTTGTATACACAGTATGGGCTTGGTGTTTTCTGCTACGCGAACAAATTTTTTATTTTGATCAATTACGTCACAAGAGGAAAAGGGAAACGAAGCAAAATAAACAAACACATGATTGGAAAGACTCCCTTTTGTGGGTTTTTGTTCTTCTAAAGTAAAATTTTCGTTATCGTGTAGTGTTTTGTTTCTAAATTTGTGATAACACAAAATAACTTATTTGTCAAGTGTTCTACAATGTTTGACTAGATGTTTAACTGCGTCAATGTCTCCAAGTTGATAACATAAAGTAAAACCAAATCTGAATAATTTTTCCCCCATTGTGCAGAACTTTGTTAGAATGTTTTGCTTTTCTGTGCGTCATTTCGTTGTCAGACATCGTCATAATGGAACTCAATAGCACTATTCCTTTAAATGCTATTGATGTGACAAGTTGTCTTGTAAGTTTGTTAAAAACACTACGAACATACGCACTGCGGACGGGTACAACACATCGGATACTTAACGGTGTCAAGTAAGCAACGTGTTGCCTACAAGATTTTTTGTAGATACTTCAAGAACACAGCAAAAGAAATGTCACATTTTGTTTTAAATGCACCTTTTGTTACATACATTAAGGTCAAGACCCTCTGGTCGATTCCAGAAGTCCGTCTGGTGCCAGAAAAGTTCCTTCGATAATGTTGGATGTGGAAACGAGTACATTAATGTGGACTCGGTTCCGATTCGGCACCAAGCTGCGTACTTGATAAGTATGAGTAGCCTTACAGAAGACCAGGCTGGTGCCGAAAATCAGTTAAAGTCATTGTTGCGGTAGTAAGGAATATTGAACGTTCATTTCAATTTGGCACCAGGCTGCTGCTGCCCTGTACATTCTACATTCATCAGTTAAAATTTATATGACGTGAAGTATTCGTTACTGTGGTTACGATAACATTAACATATTTTTGGCACCAGGCTGCGTCCTTTATAGTGACCTAAATTTCCCAAGTAGGAACCAAGCTGGAACCAAGTCCGTAGTAATGTGCTCGTTCCCCAATCCAAAATTGTCATAGAAATTTTTTTGGCACCAGGCTGTCCAGCTTAAAATGTTTTTGTTGGAATTTCTCTCCATGAAAAAGAAGTTCATGCACCAGACAAAGGATGAGTCTACTGCGTGAACTTTTTATTTCAATGCAACAGAGACCTCTTTCAACCAACGTAGCTTTAAGCAACTGGGAGAGTTCTGACACATTGCTCTTCGTTGCAGCTGTATTATTGCTGAACAAAATTAATACTTTGCCATTGTTTGTAGAAAAAAATGTTTTTTAAAACTTTTCAAAAAAATCAAGATCTCACTGCTGCGCATAAGATCTTGTTCCTCACTTGTGCGTGTAATGGAATTTCAGGTATACCATGTGTTGTCAACGTTGATACAATTATCGCTTGAATTTGAAAATAACATTTTAGTGCGATAAGGTACCCCTCAGCATATTGCTGGATTAATAGCAGTTTTTCTATAGTTCAATTTGGTAAGACTAATCCCAAAGCTTGACGATCCGTAGGTTATGTTCAGCTCCCCAAAATAAATCAGTAGCGATTTCCATGTGAATCAGAGGCGATTCCCATCTGAACCAGAGGCGATTTTCATGTGAATCAGAAGATTTTCTCATGTGAATCAGAGGCGGTTCAAATGTGAATCAGAGACAATTCCCATTTCAACCAGAGGCTATTCTCATGTGAATCAGAGGCGATTCCTATGTGTGAACCAGAGGCGATTCCTATGTGTGAACCAGAAGCGACTCTCATATGGATGAGAGGCAATTCTGATGTGAGTCAGAGGAAATTCATATATGAATCAGAAAATTTTTTGATGTGAATCAGAGGGATCAGAGGCGATTCCTATGTGTGAACCAAAGGCGATTCTCATGTGAATCAGAGGCGGTCCAAATGTGAATGAGACACGATTCCTATTTGAACCAGAGGCGATTCTCATGTGAATCAGAGGCGATTCCTACGTGTGAACCAGAAGCGACTCTCATGTGAATCAGAGGCGATTCCTACGTGTGAACCAGAAGCGACTCTCATGTGAATCAGAGGCGATTCTGATGTGAGTCAGAGGCAATTCATATGTGAATCAGAAGATTTTTTCATGTGAATCAGAAGGATCAGAGGCGATTCCTATGTGTTAACTAAGGGCGAACCTCATGTGAACCAGAAGCAGTTCTCATGTGAATCAGTGGCGATTCCCATGTGAACCAGAGGCGAAGCGATTCCTGCGTGAGAACCGGAAGCGACTCTCATGTGAGTCATAGGATTCCCATGCGAATGGGAAAATTTTCTCATGTGAATCATAGGAGATTCACCATGTGAATCATAGGCAATGCACCATGTGAATCATAGACAATTCACCCTGTGAATCATAGGCAATTCACCATGTAAATCATAGACGACTCACCATGTGAAGCATAGGCGATTCACTATGTGAATCATAGGCGATTCACCATGTGAATCACAGGAGAATCCTATGTGATTCAGGGGCTTTCTTTATGGCGATTCCCATTTGAACCAGAGGCATTCACATGTGAATCAGAGGCGATTTCCATATGAACCAGAGGAACTCTCATGTGAATCAGAAGCGATTCCTATGTGAGAACCAGAAGCGACTCTCATGTGAATCAGAGGCGATTCTCATGTGAGTAAGAAGCGATTCCCATGCGAATCAGAAAATTTTTACATGTGAATCATGGGCGATTCACCATGTGAATCACATGTGAAACAAAGACAATTCCTATGTGTCAATCAGAGTCGAATCTAAGGCGATTCCTACGTGTGAGCCAGAAGCGATTCTCATGTGAATCAGAGGCTATTCCCATGTGAACGAGAGGCATTCTCATGTGAATCAGAGGCGATTCCCATGTGAACCAGAGGCAATTCCCATGCGAATCAGAAAATTTCCTCATGTGAATCGTAGGCGATTCACCATGTGAATCATAGACGATTCACCATGTGAATCATAGACGATTCATCATGTGAATCATAGACGATTCACCATTTGAATCATAGGCGATTCACCATGTGAATCATAAGCGATTCACCATATGAATCATAGGCGCTTCACCATGTGAATCATAGGCGATTCACCATGTGAATCATAGGCGATTCACCATGTGAATCACAGCAGAATCCTATGTGATTGAGAGGCTTTCTTCATGTGAAACAGAGGGGATTTCTATGTGTAAATCAGAGTCGAATCTTAGGCGGTTCCTATGTGTGAACCAGAGGCGATTCATATTTGAATCAGAGGCATTCTCATTTGAATCGGAGGTGATTCTGATGTGAACCAGAGGTGATTTTCATGTGAATCAGAAGATTTTCTCATGTGAAGCGGTTCAAATGTGAATCAGAGGCGGTAAAAATGTAAATCAGAGACGATTCCCATTTGAACTATAGGCGTTTGCCATGTGAACAGAGGCGATTCTTATGTGAATCAGAGGCGATTCTGATGTGAGTCAGAGGCAATTCATATGTGAATCAGAAGATTTTTTTATGTGAATCAGAGACGTTTCACCATGTGAATCATAGGAGATTCACCATGCGAGTCATAGGTGATTCACCATGTGAATAATAGGCGATTCACCATGTGAATTATACGCGATTCACCATGTGAATTATAGGCGATTCACCATGTGAATAACAGGAGAATCCTATGTGATTCAGGGACTTTTTTCATGTGAAACAGAGACGATTCCCATGTGTAAATCAGAGTCAAATCTAAGGCGATTCCTATGTGTGAAGCAGAGGCGATTCTCATGTGAATCAAAGTCAATTCACCATGTGAATCATAGGAGAATCCTATGTGATTCAGAGACGATTCACCATGTGAATCATAGGAGAATCCTATGTGATTCAAAGACTTTCGTCATGTGAATCAGAGGCGATTTCTATATGTAAATCAGAGTCGATTCCCAGTGAATCAGAGGCGATTCCCATATGAATCACAGGAGATTTTTATGTACATCAGAGTCGATTCTCATGTGAATGAGAAGAGATTTCCATGTGAGCTCTAATTGCTCTAATTGGAATTAGTAACCAAGTGGTGACTTACTCTGATTAATCTCGCCGCCGACAACTAAAACTAAGAAGTTGACGATTTATTGGAAAAATAGCGACGTATTTACTGTAACACGACAGCGTTGTTTTTCGAGGGTGATTATCCGGCAATTTATTTTAGGATGCCGTTGAGCATTGGAAATTCTTTATTTCCATGAGATCTTAATCCTATGCAAGGCTAGAAGTTAGTTGTCTATAGAAAAATTACACAGAAAGTATCCAAAATTTTTTGCATATTTTATGTCTTCCATTTGTAAATATTTGCAATTCTTGTTTTGTAATTGTAGAATTGAAGAATTTTAAGGAAAAGTAAATTAAGCTGACAACCGCACGCAACAAAATTTGTTTCTTTTTATAATTCTTCAATTGTAAGTTTTTTTGTGATTCCCTCATCTATGCAACTGTTTCGATCGTCTCTATAAAGCAGTTTTTCTCACTTTTCAGCTCCAAAGATTAGGATTTAAGATGCCCAGTCTACAGCAACAAAACAATGTCAATTCATCAAATTCACAAAAATCAAATCACATCGGCAATAATTCATCTCCAACCACACCAAATGGATCATTTGTCCGGAAACAAAGTACAAAGGACAAGGAAAAAGAACGGGAGGAGCGCAGCAAAATAACGTTGCTGCGGCAGCCAATTGTCACTCTAAAGTATTTCGTATTGGAAATAGTGATATTAATACAGACTTATAGAAAAAAGTGAGTGGGATCTTTGCTCTGTCCATCGGATCTTTTTCTCTAACCATTTTTTTTTGGTCAAATCATTCCACAGATTAGCAGAACATAAATTATTGCTAAGCATTTTGGTTGCATTCATAGCAGTATTTTGCGCGTTAAATCAACTGCCTGGACGACATCAGCTTTTTATCAGCGACATAAAGTCAAATTTATGGTTTATAATTTACTGGTGCGGTCTGGGTGTGTTATCGTCAGTTGGCTTAGGCACTGGACTACACACGTTTTTACTATATCTTGGGCCACACATAGCAAGCGTGACGTTAGCTGCGTCTGCATGCAATTCGTTAAATTTTCCAGAACCACCATATCCAGATGAGTAAGTGCTAATGCCATTCCTCTCTACGCATGCTCTACATTGATAAAGTCTTTCTCTTCTGTAGGATCATTTGTCCGGAACACACAAATCCAAATTATATTCCTTCATTGTGGAGTATCATGTGTAAAGTAAGACCCGAAGCATTCCTATGGGGTGCTGGCACAGCATTGGGAGAATTACCGCCATATTTTATGGCTAGGGCATCTCGATTATCTGGGATTGATGAAGATGAGGATGAAGATCTAAAAGCTGTTGCCGAACTTAAACGTAAAAAAGAGGCTGGAGATAATTTGACCATTTTTGAGCGTCTGAAATTGGGAATGGAACGTATTGTGGAACGTGTCGGTTTCTTAGGTATCCTAGCGTGTGCAAGTGTAAGTGTGGATGATTGGAACTTTCGCATAAATTTTGATATTATTGTCGATTTTAGATTCCAAATCCGTTGTTCGATTTGGCTGGTATAACGTGTGGACATTTTCTGGTACCATTTTGGACATTTTTCGGTGCCACATTGATCGGTAAAGCTGTGATAAAAATGCATCTACAAAAAATCTGCGTCATCATTGCCTTCAACGAATCGCTGATCGAGAAAGCTCTCATTTTTGTCAGTGCCATTCCATATTTTGGTAAAAAATTCCAGGACTCGTTCAAGACATTCCTGGAGAATCAGAAGAAACGGTTGCATCGTTCATCGCATGACTCGCCCAAAGAGTCGTCCAACATATTGTCCAAATTGTTTGAATATTTTGTACTGCTAATGGTTTGCTTCTTTGTCATGTCGATAGTGAACAGTTTAGCACAAAACTATCATAAACGAATTCATCAAAAAGGTGGAAAAGTTCATCGTAAAGTAGCTAAAGATTAACCAGGTTGTACTGGTTACAAATAGGAGGATACACCGTGTGTGTTAGCATAGTTCTATGACTAAGTAGTGAAAGAAATCGGATTTTGTTTATTATTTTTCCCGGGGGGAGATGCCACAAGCAAAAAACATAATTAAAATGAATTCTAGTGATGATGAGGGAGTGACTATAACTAGTGGATCTAAAATAAGTGAATATATGTGTTTTGACAACATTGAAAGTGTCTTTTTATTTCAATAGGTGTGTCGTTACAGTTGACAAACAAACCAAAGATGGCATTACTAATATAGGCAATAAATTGAGACGTCCTCACTACTGTACTGTCTGTAATATTTAGACCCGTACGATCATATAGAATTTGCCAAATTCCGGAATCCTAATCACACTGACTGGCACATCTTCAATGACCACTTATCCTCGACTTTACCACCACCTCCAATAATACAGACAAAGTCTGACCTTGACGCTGCAGCCAAAACTCTCAACGATGCAATAGTAAGCAGCTTCAATATCTCATGCCCAGAAAAAATTATCAAAGCTAGTAGAAGAGCTGACTTCTTCACGGCAGATATAAAGAAACTTAGGAAAGAACTTCGTGCCGCCTTTAACAGAGCTAAACCAGGGCGACAAGGCGCTGAAGCGGCAGTCTCGATTCGCGGCGCTGCGCAAAAAGCGTACAACAAGGCGATAAGAGACAACCATCGCTCATTGGTCAAACAAGCATACACAGCAATTAAATCCGCATCGGCGTCAGCCTTAGTGATCAAATCCTTAGCTAAGGACCCCTATTGCTCAATAGGTACACTAAAACTACCTTCGGGCGAATACACTAGAGACGAACCCGAAACCTTGAGTCACCTATTAGATTATCATTTCCCGGGCTCATCCCCTGACTTAACTCAAATTCGCACAGCGGCTGCGCCAACTAATATCTTAACCGTAGATGACACGGATACCGCGAAGAAAATAATATCCAAGGACAAGATCAAGTGGGCAGTGAAATCATTTACGCCCATTAAGTCAGCAGGAGAAGACAACGTTATTCCGGTCATGCTTCAAAATAGCTTGCACTTGACTATCGACTATATTTATGAATTATTCATGGCGAGCATGCGTCTTATTCACATCCCGCAGGCCTGGAGAGGCGTAAAAGTGGTATTCATACCAAAGCTGGGCCAAACTAATTACACACTAGCCCAATCCTTTCGGCCCATAAGCCTCACATTCTTCGTTCTAAAGACACTTGAAAAATTGGTCGACCGATACCTCAGAGACGGTCCCCTCCAACAGTTCAGAATCCATCCCAACCAACACGCGTACCAGCCCCAGAAATCTGCAGAAAGAGCACTGCATCAGACGGTTAACAAAATCGAAAAGGCGCTGGACGCTTCCCAATTTGCTTTGGGAGGATTTATAGACTTATCCAATGCATTCAGCAATTTGACTTTCGTCTCAATAACCAAATCTTGCACCGAGCACGGGCTGATGACACCACTACGAGCTGAATTTATGCCATGCTTAACAGTAGAAGAGTGACAGCTCGACTTGGCTCAATATCTATTACAGTGCGTACCAGTAAGGGGTGACCGCAAGGGGGGGTCCATGGTAAAAGACAGCCTATACTTAATAACGCTGGTTTCTTCACCCAAAGCTTTGCGGAGGATGCGGCAATCATAATAATAGGGTCGTTTGTCAGCTCGCTGTGCGAGCTTATGCAAACAGCTTTTTCGTTAATAGAAAACTGGTGCAACAAGCATAATCAAGAGGTTAACACTGACAAGACGAAGCTCATGCTGTTCACCAGAAAAAGGACAGTCACAGGTTTCAAAGCTCCAAAGATATTTGGTAAAGAAATTGTGCTCTCTCAATCAGTAAAAATGCTCGGACTTGAATTTGACCCTAAACTTAGCTGGAAAAACCACATTGAAATACGTGTCCAAAAAGCGACAGCTACGCTATGGAGATGCCGAAATGCAATCGGCAAAAACTGGGGCCTCAGCCCGAAAGTAATGATGTGGATTTACACAGCAATAATCAGACCAATGGTCTCTTACGCAGTTTTTATTTGGTGGCAGCGATGCGAAATCGGTACTGTACAAAAACAGCTTACAAAGATCCAAGGGCTGGCTTTAATAAGCATCACAGGAGCTATGAAAACAACTCCCACAGCGGCGCTCGAAACCATGTTAGGAATAGAACCGCTGCACATTTACGTTGAATCCATGGCGAGAGCCACTTGCCTCAGGTTACATCAGTCTTCATTACTGATCAAATCCAACTTTGGTCATGCAACACTATGGAGGTTGATGGGAACGAGATTGCTGGCAGCCTTGCAAGAGCAGTAGCAGAAAAGCCGCTTAGAGGACCAGAACCGGGCCTCAAAGCTCCGTCCTCGTTCTTCAAAAATCATATTAACAAATGGAAACTCTCGGCCTTCAGGAAACACTGGAAAACAATTGAATTTGCCAGACAGGCCAAAAATAGCGTCGCGTCAGCATTAACTTCAAGAACTCAAGATACTTTCTCTCCCTTAGCAGGAGAAACATCAAAAGAATGACAGGGATCCTCACCGGACACTGTCCACTTAACAAGCATCTGCATACCATCGGGGTTGCGAATTCCCCGATGTGCACGCAATGCGGCGACTTAGACACAGCTGAACACTTTCTCTGTAAATGTCCAGCATACATATCAGCCAGAGCCAAGAGTCTTGGGGCATACATCTTGCCTCCTAGCAGCATCTTAGATTACCTTAATCGAACCAACAAGATTTAGGTAATCCAACGTGGGTACGCACAACAGGCCCACCAGAGGCTTAGGTGCAAGGGCTCGCCCTACCCGCTCCAATTTAATCTAATCTAATCTACACCCGTACGAAGAATGAAGTTCTTCTAAAATGGGTCTTTTACGTTTACCATACGACGTTTGTTACCACTCGAATTTCGACCCGGGAGTAGGGGGCACCATCGACCATGGTCCTTAGATGACGAATCAGCAATGAAAAAATGTCCGTCCGTCCTTTCGTCTGTCACTGCGATAACTCGAGTAAGACTTGACCGATTTGAAAAAGAATATGAAAAATCTTTCATGGCATTGAATCTGTATGAAAATTTTTGCTCCGGAAAACAAACGAAAAATCCATCATCCCGATGCTGGTCCCGAGAACACGTATCGAATAAGTCAACCAAAAACACGACTTACATCACAAAGAAAACTTGTTCGACAAAAATGGTTTCCCTATGTGGGATGGGACTCATAGCCTCGTCAATGTCAGTGCATGAACTGATGTTACTTGGAAGATGCTAGGAGATTCTCGTTCACATAACACAAACATAGCCAAAGACCGTACGTACCGGAGGAGGTTTTGTGCTGAAGTCGAGCAGATTCCGGATTATGCTAGGATTCATAAAATCCTATCTCGAGACTCAAGACTGTTACCGACCTCACTTAGGAGACAAGATAACAGCTTCACGAGTTGTGGGAAGGAGATCGCCACCCATCTACTAGAGACTCACTTTTCTGGCTGTAGTGACACAAAAATCGGAGACAATGTACCTGATCCTCCACCTCCGTCCGAGGAGGACTGGTACTCGGCCAGCCGTATAGTTGCTATAGAGAACTTAAGGTGGGCCATTGGTAGGTTCAAATCGGGAGGGGGGGACGGGATATTCCCTGCGATGCTGAAAGAGAGTGGGGAGATCTTACTGGAGCCGCTGTGTGGAGTTCTTACTAGTGCTTGGTCATACCCAAAAGGCTTGGGAAAAGGTCAATGTGACGTTTATACCAAAGCCGGGAAAGCCCTCGCAAAGACTTCCGCCCCATAAGTCTCACCTCCTTCATATTGAAGACTCTCGAGAAGCTCATAGACTTCTATATCAGAGACGAAATCCTGTCGAGATACCCGTTCCATGAGAAGCAACATGCATATCAAGCAGGCAAATCGAGGGACTCGGCTCTGCATGCCCTTGTAGCCAAGATAGAAAGGTCATTCGAATTCGATGAGATTGCCCTTGGATGTTTTATGGACATTGAAGGGGCATTTGATAACACAGGATTCGATGTCATTCAGCAAGCGCTGGAAGAGAGAGACGTAGCAACGGTAGTAACGAGGTGGATTGGTAACATGCTCAGAAGTAGGACCGTGGAGGCCTATGTATGCGGCCACAAGTCTAGTTTCTGGGTATCGAAAGGGTGTCCGCAAGGGGGGATACTCTTACCGTTGCTATGGTGCATGGTCGTGGACTCCCTGATCAAGAAGTTGAATGAGGGAGGCGTTCATGCGCACGGCTATTCGGACGACTTGACTATTTTAGTCAGGGGCAAGTTCGAAAGTACCCTGGGAGATCGCTTGATGAGTTCGCTAAAAATAGTGGAGAATGGTGCCTGGAGATAGGCTTGAAGGTTAACCCCCGACATTGTGCTTTTAGTGGAAGGCGCACAGGACACGGTTTGGTGGGGAACTTCAAGCTCTTCGGGAAGGATGTTGTACACAGCCCGAAAGTAAAGCATTTAGGGGTTATTCTCGACCAAAAGCTCAACTGCATCGAGCATGTCAAAGACAAAGCACAGAAAGCAGTATCCGCTTTCTGGATCTGTCGGAAGGCTTTTGAAAGGGACTGGGGAATACCGTCTAGAGCCCTATGTTGAGCCATGGCTGCTTAGTTTGCTGGTCAAGGCTCAACGTGGAGTGTGCGAGGAGGGAGTTCAGAGGCTCGTGTGCATTTGTGTCACTGGAGCTATGAAAACTACGGCCACAGCAGCCATGGAAGCGCATTACCCATCCAGACGATCGTTAAAGCAAAAGCCTTCGCCTCGGGAGATAGGCTGAAGCAAAATGGCCTCTGGATGAGGAATTTCGAGTCTGGCCATGGGACGATCCTGAAAGTGATTAACGACATGGTCTTCGATATGCCCAGGGATCGCGTAGTTCCACAGATTGACTTCTTGACGCGATATCAGATCGTAATAGCGGAGAGGGTGGATTGGTTAGGAAACTGGCCGACCTGCCTTCCAGCTGATGGACTGGTGAGCTTCACTGATGGGTCGAAAACTGAGCCGGGATCTATTCACAAGATCCGGCGAACTGTGACAGTTTCCATTTAGGAAAATTGGCAAACGTCTTCCAAGCTGAGACGTTTGCGATGTTGATGGGGGTGACAAAGTTAGTCCCAGAGGGAATGACGGGTAGCAGAGCGACCATCTGCTCAGACAATGAGCCAATGATTAGGGCGCTCGCTTCGCCCGTGACGACGTCAAGACTGGTTGGAGTGCTGAAAGGGACCCTAAACCAATTGGGACTGGGAAATCAGATCACGATGGTCTGGGTCCCTGGTCACACCGGTGTAGACGGTAATGAGAGGGCAGACGAGCTGGCCAGACAGGGTTCAGCATCTGCGTCAGAGGGTTCAGAACCCCATATCCCTATTCCGCATTCTTTGTGCGAAAGGGCTGTGGAAGACTGAGTCCGCAAAGAGTTGGCGCGCCTACTGCGGGGGAGAGCACACGAAGCTCTTCTTCCCAGCGCCCGATGAGAAGTGGGCCAAGGAGCTTTTCAGACTGGACCGTAATGGCATTAGGAGAGTAGTGGGAGCCATTACGAGTCACTGTGGGTTGAACAAGCACTTGGCCAAAATGACCATCTTGGCTGATCCAAGATGTAGTTGCGGCCTAGAGGAGGAAACAGGCGTCCACATAATATGTGAATGCCCGAAGTTCCTCCGTATAAGGAGCATGACACCCGCTAAAAATGGTGAGTCAGGTGTGGGTCGACACACTCCGATCCTTAGATTGTGACGACTGCCTTTTGTGGCTGGACCCTTTGGGATATTTAGTGCAAAATTTTCCTGCCTACGGTATTATGATGACAGACTCATCACCCTTGGTAACAATACAATTCACAACAAAAATCCTTTTTAAAAGGGAAACGTGACGCAAGTCCTCGTCCCTTCTTCCAAAACAACTGATATCAATTTGGGTGACGCTTAAAGCTTTGAAACGCAAAACAATTCTTTTGAAATAATTTCACTTTTGATTAAAAAAAATGCGTCACAAATGCTGGACCCTCCCAACGTAATAATTTTTCTGCGCTTTCAGATTTCACAAGCCAGAAATTTGGCTACCCGTACTCCACACATCACGGAACAGAAAACTATAACATTGGGGGGTCCGGCATTTGTGACGCATTTTTTTAATCAAAAGTGAAATTATTTCAAAAGAATTTTTTGCGTTCTAAAGCTCTAAGCGTCACCCAAATTTATATCAGTTGTTTTGGAAGAAGGGACAAGTACTTGCGTCCCGTTTCCCTTTTAAAAAGGGTTTTCGTTGTGATTGGAATCCCCTGCCACTCCAATACGTTGGTCCTATTTTTGATATGGTGCAGGGGAGAACATTTCGGGAAGATCAGGAAACAGGGGGGATCAAAATCAATGGTCTCAGACGTACGTCGGTAGGTGCTTTGACATTACCTTGAATAATTTCTCTGGATCTTTGAAATTCTTATTATCATAAAAGAGCATAAAACATTGGATTGTTCGATCATTCGTGCGGCATTTGTGACGCAATTTTCTTAACACAACGTGATTTCGTTTTAAAAAAAAATTTTCTTAGAAAAAAATTTCTCCGAAAAAAAATTGTCTTCGAAAAAAAATTTCTCAAACAAATTTTCTACAAAAAAAAATTTCACCAAAAATTTTCTTTCCGAAAAAAATTATTCTCCAACACCTTCGGCTACCATCAGAACACTTCGTATCACCTTCGGTTACCTTCGGCTACCTTCGGAATACTTTCTTTGAAAAAAATTTTCTCCAAACAAATTTTCTACAAAAAAAATTTTCACCAAAAAAAATTTCTCCAAAAAAATTTTTCTCCGAAAAAAATTTTCTTTCCGAAAAAAATTGTTCTCCAACACCTTCGGGTATCTTCGGAACACTTCGTGTCACTTTCGGAAAACTTCGTGTCACCAATTCTTCTCAGTGATTTATATAACTTTACTGAAGAAACTAACTATCTAGGTATTCTTATTCAGAATTATTTAGCAAGAAATCCAAGATGGTGTCACTTTGACAGTTGGAAGCCATTATCTTAAAATACTAAAAAATTCTCCTGATGAAAGTCTATAACTTTGTAGAAGAAACCGTCTCTCTAAGTATTGTCATTCCGAAGCTAAAATTCGAAAACCAAAAAAAAACTAATTTATTGCTTGGGAAAATTCAAGATGGCGCCGGTTTGACTGCTGGCAGCCTTTTTCTTAAGATCCCAAAAAATTCTCCTGACCAAACTCTATACCTTTCCCGAAGAAACCAACTCTCTAGCTATTGTCACTCCGGTGCTAAAATTCGAAAACTCCGAGCATTAGTTAAAAAACCCTAAAAATTAACCACTTTTCCACGGCTTTTCCAGAATTTTCCCGGAAAAGCGGCATATGAAATTTTTCATTTGAGGCCGATACTGACGTTCCCTGAAAATGTTAAGGAAATCGCTCGGGCGGTTCTCGAGAAAATATAAAGTAGATACATCGTGGACACACAACACAGGAATAAAATTTTGATTATTTTCAAACATATTTTTACCATTTTTATATGGAAATTGGTCATCTTTGATTGGAGATATCTCGGCTCGTTTTCAACCGATTTTTGATGAGTGTGGGCTCGTTGCAAAGCTGCTGCGACGTAG
>CM055405.1:51953734-51963946 GCA_029228625.1 Pseudolycoriella hygida | reverse complement strand
GGGGGGGGGCGAGGGAAAAAATTTCAAAAGTTCGCCTATACATCGTGTCTTGTCCCAAAGGTTTTTGGGTTTGTGGACGTTTTTTTTGGGGTGTGGGGACCGCTACCGCTCCGAGCATGATTTAGACCCTAAAATGAAGAACCCTCCAACTCTCGGGTCCCGATCCGGTAGGTTACAAACGTCGTCGTGATAAACGCAATAGATCACTAAGACTTTGTCGCATTGTATCCAGTCTGACATTAACGATTGTCGCACTAAGCGCGTGGGTGTAATCTACGCTTTACTCCTCCCAGCCCAATAGTTAGCAATAACACTTCTCTATCTGGTGCAATGGTGCTTGCAGATGCTAGAAAAAATGAAGGAAAAACGAAAGAAAAAAACTTTTTTTTACATGTTTTTCAATTTATTTATTGTTTCCTTTTGTGAGGTTCACGTTTGTTCACATTAGTTCCACTTTAGGTTAAAAGTATATTGGTAAGAGCTATAGTCAAAGACGTATAAGAAACTTTATCTGAAAAAATCAAATTCCGTTAAATTAACAGCGCGAAAATTTAGAAATTTACAGTGTTTTCATCTAAACTTCAAATACAACGAATTTTATAATTTTTTTAAATTTACTTTTCATACAGACATCAATTTTAATTGTTTTTTGGGACTTAAACTAAACATCAATGACGAGTTGAGCCGTAGAGAACGACAATCAAAGCGTTTACATTTCCGAATAAATTATCTAAATAACGACAAACAGCAATATATTCCTATAAATTTCACTTAATTTTTATGAGTAAGTTTTTTTTAGAGTTTTTATTATTTATTAAACTAATCTTAAACTTTGATCTTTTTTAACGTTTTATTTTAATTTCATTTTTAATTCGAAAACAAAAACATTTGTTTGTTTTTTTGGTATATAAATGATTGAAAAAGAGTAGAAGATTCTAGTTGTTCAGTATTTGGCAGGATTTAACGAAATATAAATAAAAAGATTTAATTTAGAGTTGCGTAGAATTGTCTCGTGTTGGAGATTTTTCTTTGGAATGATCTTGTCTTTGATTCATGTAGTTTGACGAGATTATTCTTTGTAAGTCCACCAATGAACAAAATTTTATTACAAATATTTTTAATTGACCTTTTGTTAAGAACAACAGCATCAAAAGTAGGTATTTTTCATCTGTCAAAGTGACGTTTTAAACGTCAAACGAAAAAAAAGTTTTGAAATAGACAGATAATGTGTTATTTTTCCTCAGCAACACAACAACTTTCAATTATTTTTCCTCGGTTCTATATTAGCATCAGAATTGAAGAAAAATAAAAGATTATCTGAGTATTTCAAAATATTTTTTCGTTTGACGTTTTACACTTTGACAGATGGAAAAGACCAACTTTTGATTCCAACAGACTCAGTTTTCATATTTTGACATCCTAATAGCACCCTCTGTTATCAGCTGTGAAAATTGGAACGAAACTTTTGGAAAGAGTTATATGGAAACTACTAAGAAATAGAAGAGAGTTTTGAGAATTTACAAATCAATTACTAACTCCCTGCTGCATAGCTTTATGAATTCCAATCTAAAGATTTTATTTAAAACACTTTGAAATTTACATAGAGCTAAGTTAACGTGTCCGCTTAGTAAGATCGAGAGCCTTCAAATAACTTTTTCCGAAAATTCTTGTCACTCTTTCAAAACGTTTTCCACTCGAAGAGAATTTGATCAAAAGATTTTCTTTCACTACACTCATCACCGCAGTGTCTTTTCCACCCTGCACTTCCATTTACCTAACATTTAAATTCTTCATTTTTTATAAAACTAGCACTGGTACCCGGCTGGTCGTATTTTTACCCAGAGGAATCGCTAAAATTTCCCTAACTTTTCGCACATTTCCTAGGGGTTTTTAATAATAACAAATGAAAGAAGGTCGTTCACACTTAGTTAGTCTGTTTGTTATCCTCAATGAACAATTAGATTCAACAAATAGCAACAGTTTCTGAAGATTATCCTGAATCCTGTATTTACACATGCTTTGAACGTCCCCAATCAACGCAGTCGTCTGACACTTGCCACGTCTTCCACTAACGAAAATCCTAGAACTTCCCCAATAACGCAGTTCTTTATATGGTTATCCCACCGCTCTCTTCGAATTCACCTTTCCTACATTCCTGAGAAAGAGATATCCGTAGTTCAGCCAAATTTCAGTACCATACAAAAACGTTGGCCTGAAAATTGGTCCGCGGAACTTTGGTACTCCCTCTTGTTGGTATCCGGAGGAATCACTTCAATATTAAGGTGCACGGAGGTGTATCAAGGTGCACCGAGGTGTATCAAGGTGCACCGAGGTGTATCAAGGTGCACGGAGGTGTATCAAGGTGCGCCGAGGTGTATCAAGGTGCATCGAGGTGTATCAAGGTGCACCGAAGTATATCAAGGTACATCGAGGTGTATCAAGGTGCACTGAAGTGTACCAAGGTGCACCGAGGTGTATCAAAGTGCACCCAGGTGTACCAAGGTGTGATGAGGTGCACCGAACTATCGACTTTATAATATCTAGAAGCTATTCATCAGAATATAGACAGGGTTTGACTTCATTGCACAGTCTGTGATACCAAAACGAAAACCTAACTACAAAAATTAATTAATTGTAGCACAACATCAAATTGTAAACGTGACAACGCACGCGACATCTTTGAATCAATAGCGAACATCCCATTTCATACAAAGGTTGGGACAACATACATTCGTGACATTCGAGTTCAAAGAACTTTCTGAACAACGCAGGCATGATGGCTTTGCTGTTATGAAAGACGAAACAGGACTCGTGCAAAGTCACTTTAGCTCAAATGTTTACATCCTATTGTTAGTGCACTCCCTATAGACAGTCCAAATACAAATAACTTTCTGATAAGAACTTGATTTGTATGTTTTATTGGTAGAGTTATTCAAGAGTGTTGAAAACGTATGCGGCTTTAGATTTATCAGTTTGGGACGATCGCCTAGGCGATATTGAGACACAAGTGCTAGGATCCTCTGTTTCCTTCCCGGTCATCATTTAAAGCGTCGCGCGAGCCTACCTGTCGCCACCAAAAATCTGTCAAGTGTGCAGGTCCCAGATTAGCGATTCGGGATGGTCTTAGTCGAAGATCTTACGCCTCAGCTGAAGGTTCTTGGGGCATAATGTATACCCGTTTCCTTCCCAATCCACAAGAGCATTCGGTGGTTCCCGAAAGCCTCAACTTGTACATGTGCCGATCCAACCCGCAATGTCCAATGATCGCTCCCACAACCCTTCTAATGCGACACCGGTCCATCACTAGCAAATCATTAGCCCATTTCTCGTCAGGCATCGGGAAAAAGCGCTTCTTGTGAGCACCTCCGTCATATTCCCCCTAGCACTCCACCTGTCCTCGCCGCACCCAGTCATTTAGCGCTTCCGTGCACAACGACTTTTGTATTGGCAGGTAGGGTTCGGCTCCAATTGATAAAGTCGTGGAGCCCATTCTTGCAAGCTCATCTACCTTTTCGTTCCCCTCCACATCAGAGTCCCCAGGTACCCAAACCAGCGTGATCCGATTGCTCGAACCCACATCGTTCCGATACTCCTTGTACTCTTTGATCAGCCTAGAGGTCGCCATGGGCGATACGAGTGCCCTGATCACTTCCTTACTATCCGAAAGGATAAGGATGTCCTCTCCCTGCATCCCCGTGGGCAGTGCTTCTCGAGCTCCCATTAGTAGCGCGAAAGCTTCTGCCTGGAGAACACTGGTGGTTCCACCTAAGTGGAACCAGTTACCCTGCACAGCATTCGAATCGTATGTTCCAGCCCCTGCCCCTTCAACTGCCTTGGATCCGTTTCTAAATCTAACTTTTGCCTTTCCACACAGATAGGACGGACATCTATCTAGCCACTCCTCTCTGCTTGGAAATATCGTTTCGAACCGCCTTGTGAAGTCAATCACCGGCGTCATTCGGTCACTAGGCATGCTAAAAACTGGGTCCGGAATTATCTCACCGATTTGGCCATGTCTTATTTATTTATTTATTTATTTCGTCAATGGCCTAGGCCTCGAAACCTCGAAACGGGCAGCCCACATACCATTCTGTACCAACCTGTCCGCTGAAGCAAAAGCTCTAGCCTTGATAACCAAGTCCACAGTGCTTCCATGGCAGCGGTCGCCGTGGTCTTCATAGCTCCAGTGATGCAAAGGCATACCAGCATCTGAACCTCACTCAATTCCTTCCTCGCACACTCATCATTGGCCTGATCACAGCCTCGTACAACCATATTAGACGGTAGACCCCAGTTTCTCCCGAAATAGTTCCTGCAGATCCAAAAAGCCGTCAAACCCTTCCTTGCTTTGTCCGTGACGTGGTCAATATAGTTCAGCCTACTATCAAGCCTGACTCTAAGATACTTTACTCCTGAAGCAAGCCAGTTCTAGATTCACGTTGAAGAGCGTATGTCCCTTACTGTTAGACCGTGCCACTAACATTTCTTGAATATCTAAGCATTAATCTTAGTTGTTAAGAGAGTTTTTTGAATTAACCTGGTGGATATATTCGGAGTGCGCCAGTGGTGACAGATAGATGGCACACTTGGCACTCACGGTTTGATTAACCGGTTGAACAGTGACAATTACCAACTAGTCGACGCTTGATTCTATCGTTGCAAAGTGGTTGAGTTCAGTTCGACCGAATACTTCGCAGAGTTAACAACGCTAAGTGAGAGCAGTTCACCAGTAGAAGCTGACCTCTAATCACAGGAGAAATTTATATATTAAGCTTGCAGTCAGCACAAAGGAGAGTAAGAAGATCGAATTCGCCACACAATATTAACGAACTCGTAAAGCTTTTAGGTACGTGTACAATTATTGAAAGTGATCGAGAACATAGTAGTCGTGTGAATAACTCGGACCTATAGCAAACATTAAGTGGCAACCAAATGGTTAATTTGGCTCGCAAATAAAAGCGTCATCATTAAAGGAAATTTTATCAAGGAGATAAGTTGCACTCACCACCCAACATTAAAGGTATTTTTAGGTTAAGTTTAATTTGAAAAGTGAAATAAAGAATTTGTCATAGTTTGTTCAATTAGTGTATCCCATTTGTATGAAGTAATTAAAGTGAGGAAAATGGAACGTTACAGAGGTAGCTGTCTTCTCTAAGAAGCCCCTCTACATATTCTGATATTTTTTTCAGCAAAAAAGTGCGTTTCGGGACAAAAGTCTTATCCCAACGAGGGAATATCCAAATATTCATAGTAGTTCTAAGAAATAGTATATAACAATACATGTCCGATATGAACTTCATAACGGAGTTATGTGCACAAGAACACAATATAAAAGAGACGAAATGTTTACAACGAAGGTATTCGTTTATAAAGGTAACAGGTTAACGAAGTCAAAACTTCCTTTAGAGAATGAAAAGTATTAGAGTGCTACCACCACTACTACCACTGCTAAGAAAACAAGACATAGTGCACAAAATTCTTCTGACCTCTTCCTCAAAACATGGATTAAATCGGAAGAGCACAGCGAATGATGAAATACCCCAAAAGTGAAATAATTGAGCCAATTTGTCATCACAGCTTTTAGACTCGTGTGTCAAAAATATTGATTCCATCGAGCAATAATCAACTTTCCAAACGTAAATTTTAGCTTTTTTTTTGGCCGCACTGTTCTCACCTTTGTCATTGACTAAGAAAATTTTGTTAATTGCTGGACTCAGCCATCTTTCAAAATTGTAACATTTTTTTTAACATTTTTTGTAAGATCACATAAATATTTTGTTCACATTTTATTTTTACAACATTTAATTTTAACGACAATAAATATTTTTTTTATTTTTTTTTTTTTAAATTTTTTTTTAATTTTCTCCTTTTTGCACTACATCTATTTTTGTTTAATAAGTTCTCTGTAGTATATAACAGGAAAGAAAACAGTCTTCTCAGCCAGGTACCTGTGTCAAACGTTATTCTTCACTTTGAGTAGTCGATTAAAGTTGAATTGATCGTTAACTTACCATGTGACAATGCGTCAAATAAGATAAAAAAATATTTTATTTAGTTTTTCTCCTCCCCCAATTGATCTAATGTACTCAAATGTGACCCAAAAATGATTTCCGCTTGATGATTCCGCTGCGAGTGGGCGTTTCATTGCTACAAGAAATTAATATTTCGCTTTTTGGTTTCAATGCAAATTTGGAAAACAAATCTAACTCGAGTACTATATTGGTTAACATGTATTTTCGGTATTTAGTTAACATCCGGATCATGCATTCTGAGTGTGGCCAAACCAGGAAAGGGAAAAACGAAAGAAAAATTAACATTATAATTCTTAGGTGAAATATTTATGGTTATGGGACAGTTACATGATAAACTAGAGGCGCAACTGACCCAAATGCTATCATGTCTCTGTTATCGATAGACCAATTGACGACAGGGATAGAACTTTTTTCGGATACATATTGTTGACACCGTCACCAGTTCAAATATTATCGAGCGGATCCAATCAAACGCTTGGAAATGTCATTGCGACATGGCAGCACTAGTTCCTGTCATTACAACATCTAATCTTGACTGAGTAATTGAACAAACTTAAAATACTTCAACGTAAAATTATCAGAAAACTCATAACGGTGCTGTAATTCTGTTGCTGAAAAGTGTCAAATTTTGTACTCAGAGTGAAGTTACTTGCAATTTCAATTTTAATTCATGAAATCGTTTAAGTTTGCCATGAAGTTATTTGCCATCGTGAAATTTCATTCATGGAGGCAAACTTAAACGAATGTATGAATGAACATAAGCAAAGACCCGTACGTATCAGAATTCAGAATACATGTTGCAAAAGCACTCGAACGTCTCTAAATATAGAAATGAGCAAACAATCCAATGTTTTGTGCTCTTTTATGATTATAAGAATTTCAAAGATCTATAGAAATTACCCAATGTCAAATCAAATCAATGGGGACCGAAGGAGAAGTCATGCGCAATTTAAGGTTGTTGATTCCAGTTAACAACACTTAGCCTCTCAAGTCCTACTCCATCATATAGACTTGCACGCGCAACACATGTTACTAACACCTAGCCACTGCATTCTCTGGAAGCATGAGCAACCTAGTGGAAGCTTGTGGTAACCAATCCCTCGGGGAAACTAGGTCACGACTAAATGGAGAGGGCAGAAGTGGGTCTGGACACAACAATGATGCTCCAACATCACCAGTGGTGGCAGTGGACTTGTTATCCGCTACACTGAACACAAAACCAACACTCGAAACACCAACAAATAGCCTCGGATATGGACAGAACTCAACGTTGACGTACGTACACGGACACGATTTGGAACCTGGAATGTGCGAACTTTGCTGAAAACTACGACACTCGCTCAACTCTGCCGAGAATTCAGGAGCTACAAACTCGAAGTTCTTGGTCTGAGTGAAGTCAGATGGAAAGAAAGCGGTGAGAGACGAACCACAAATGGAGAGACTCTCATATACTCCGGTAAACCACTATGTGAAGACCATAGCAACGGTGTCGGTTTTCTGCTTAGTGACCGAGCCAAGAGATGTTTAACCGAATGGAAACCGATATCGGACAGGCTGGTAACAGCGCGTTTCAAAAATCAAGGCCAATCACATTTGTTCAAGCCTACGCACCAACCGAACAAGCATCTATCGACGAAAAAAATGCTTTCTACCATCAGCTCAAACAAACGCTTACAAATGTGAAAAAGTCAGACATCGTGATTCTGATGGGGGACATGAATGCGAAAGTCGGCAGCCGAAATGAAGGATGGGAGTCTATTATGGGGACCCACGGTAAAGGAGTCATGAACGTAAATGGAGAAATGTTTGCAGATTTGTGTCTACAGCATGACCTAGTCATCGGTGGCACAATATTTCCCCATTTGGATATTCACAAAACGACCTGGGTTTCTCCGGACACTAGAACGAAGAATCAGATAGATCACATCGCCATAAGCAGAAAATGGAGAACTCCCTCCTGGACGTGCGAAGCTGCATTGGCGCAGATGTTTATAGCGACCATCACACTTAGTGATGGGGAAAATACGCATCAAGCTGGCCGTGAATACTCAACGTGTTCCCACGACATCGAAGAAATTCAACATCTCTCGGTTGAAGGACCCCATTATAGCAGACGACTACAAGAACAAACTGCAGCAAACGATAGAGTCAACTCGTCAACAAAACATACCCATCGAAGAAGAGTGGTCGAACGTTACAATAGCGGTCCATAAAACCAGCGAAGAAGCTCTAGGTTTCATCAATTACGATCGCAAGGAATGGATATCTGATACCACATGGAAGATCATATTGGAAAGGGAGGCAATGAAGGAATCGATGAATCGAGCAAATGTATATGAAGACTGGGTATACCCAGCTAGTTAAAAAGTTTCGAAAAGCGCCAGAAGGGACAAAATCACAGCGAGCGGCTGACAGTAACAACATGCGAGAAACCTACCGACTGATGAAGAAACTCAGCAACCGGACTATCAAAACCGATAGACCACTGAAAGCGGCAGATGGTAGTCTACTTACGACGGAAATGCAACAAATAGACAGATGGAACTCCTCAACAAACCATCCGAAGTCGTTGCACGTAGTCCAATAAGAACGATAGCTGGAGCACGAAGTTTTGACGAGAATTCGCCGAGTTTGACGGAAATCAAAGCCACCATTAAACTGCTGAAAGACGGTAAAGCACCTGGTGCCGACAACATTCCAGCCGAGTTGCTGAAAGTGGACATTGATTTTATTGCCGATACCCTGAAACCAATAGTGGAGCAAGTGTGGGAAGCAGAATCTATTCCTTCGGCATGGACAGAAAGTCTAATCATTAAACTGCCCAAGAACGGCGATCTGAGCAAATGCGGCAACTGGCGTGGAATCACCTTGTTAAACACGATAAACAAAATCATTTCGATCATCTTGCACAGACGTATTTCGGCCGCCTTAGCTGATGTAATAAGCCACAACCAAGCTGCCTATAGACCTGGAAGGTCGTGTATAGATCACATCAACACCCTTCGGATCATTATCGAGCAATCAGTTGAGTGGCAATCTCCACTGTTTCTGCTCTTTATAGATTTCAAACAGGCCTTTGACAGTATCGACCGAGAGACGATGTGGCAAATACTCAAGAGCTATGGTATACCTCGTAGGCTCCTCAACATTATAATGGGACTCTACAGAGAAACGAAATGTAGAATAATACATCGTGGGAAGCTGGGACAATGGTTCACCATTCGGACTGGCGTAAAACAAGGTTGTGTTCTATCACCTCTTTTGTTTCTACTCGTCTTGGACTGGGTGATGAGAAAAGCAAACGCCCAATCAAACGGCATTCAGTGGAGTATCACAACCCGACTAGACGATTTGGATTTTGCTGACGATATTTGTATGTTAACGCATGCTGGAAGAGACATGGAGACGAAATTTAACCGGCTTATGCACTACGGTAAACAAGTTGGCCTCAACCTGAACTCCGAAAAGACGAAGATACTCCGTGTGGGTACGTCAGGGAACTGTACCCTTCCGATCGATAGCACGCAAATAGCGGAAGTTGATAGCTTCAAGTACCTTGGAAGCATTATCACAAACGATGGTGGCGCAGACGCCGATGTTCAATCACGAATCCAAAAAGCGCGACAATCATTTGGAGCGTTGAAAAACATTTGGAGATCATCGCAAATTTCAAGGAACCTGAAGATACGCATTTTTAGGACGAACTGTCTCTCAGTGCTGTTGTACGGTTGTGAAACTTGGAAGATGACGAATTCGATAGAATCGAAAATCCAAGTATTCGTCAACAACTGTCTTTTCAAACGAAAATTTGTGGAACATCGCCGATGTTGAAAACATGGCAACGATGATCAGGAGAAGAAAGTGGAATTGGATCGGACACACCTTACGAAGACCAAGCGGCGACATAGCGAAAGCTGCGCTAGACCCGCAAGGAAACCGAAAGAGAGGACGACCAAAAATTACGTGGAGAAGGACGATCGTTGACGAAGCCAGCAGTCAAGGGAATACCTGGAACGAAATAAAAGCCCTGGCGCAAAACCGTAGTACGTCTCAGACCATTCAAATCTGGAAAATCTTATATCCAAGGACTGAGCCATTTTCCCCTAAAACCCTGAAACACGTTTTCTCTAAAATTTTATTCTCTACAACTTTGCCTTTGACAGTAAATCTCCATATTGCA
>CM055405.1:51922229-51943908 GCA_029228625.1 Pseudolycoriella hygida | reverse complement strand
CCCCGGAACCGCCTCACAGCATTACTTCGGGGAGGAGCTGTGCTTTCGCACCTACTCTCTTAGATCAACTGCCAGTCTTCTTTGATCGTCTCTCCATGCAATTTGCAGCTTCGTCATTATGTTCGCAACTACATTATCCGCCACTATCCACACCTCCTCATCGCGGCACATCTCCGATATTATGTTTTCGGCACTTACATCTGGCCTACTCACAGTCAACAGCTCTCCTCGTTCTTGTTCGAAGCGGGGGCAGACGAATAACACGTGCTCCGCAGTCGCTTCCTGCCTATCGCATGTCGTGCAGAAAGGTGACTCCGTGAATCCAAACCTGTGCAGGTACTTCCTGAAGCATCCGTGACCAGACAGAAACTGTGTCAGGTGGAAATTAACCTCTCCATGTTTTCTCTGGACCCATGTCGTTATTTTTGGTATGAGTCTATGGGTCCACCTTCCCTTGTCCGAGGAGTCCCACTCTTGCTGCCACTGTCTCAGTGATTCGGCTCTTAATTTCGTCCTAACTGTGTTGGTAGTTTGACCCTCCATTCTCTTCTTTCTATGACATTCACTGTCTTCTGTCAGCGTTATGCATATGGGCATCGTCCCGGCTATAACACATACCGCTTCTAAGGATATTGTTCGATATGCGCTTGCTACTCTTATGCTTGTCAGCCTCTGGGCTCTATTCAGCCTTCTCCGATTCTTCTTCGTATCTAGCGCCTGTATCCACGCTGGTGCTCCGTAGCGCAATATCGATAGGGTGACACTTGCAAGGAGCCTCCTTTTGCTGCTGCGCGGTCCAAAGCCGTTTGGCATTATTCTGGCCAATGCTGAGGTGGCTTTCATTGCCTTTTCGCACGTGTAGTCCACATGGCTATTAAAATTTCTGCGGTCGTCCAGCACAACTCCAAGGTATTTTAATTGGCGAGTGGATGTTATTTCTTCCCCGTCAATGTTCAAAATGATTCGTTCGGTTTTTCTGCAGTTACTTACTAGCATGGTCTCAGTTTTTTGGTGGGCCAGCCTCAGCCCCGCCGTTGTCATCCAGTTTTCGACAGTTTCTAGCGTCTCCATCGTAACCACCTCTACCTCCATCTTCGACGTTCCGGATACCGTGAGGATCAAGTCGTCGGCAAAAGCAATCGTCTTAGCACATCTTGGCAGTTTCAGCCTCAGCGCTGTGTCATACATAACATTCCACAGCGTTGGTCCTAATATGGATCCCTGTGGTACTGTGATGTCGACCGTCTTTTTCCCTTCATTAGTATCGTGCGTTAGTACTCGTCGCTCGAAATAGCTTTTCAGTATCCTACAGAGGTAATCGGGGACTCTCATGACATGTAGCGCCTTGGCTATCTCTATCCAGCTTGCGCTATTAAAAGCATTTCTAACGTCTATCGTCGTTATAGCACAGAAGCGGTTACCCCGTATTTTTTGCTTCCGCGCCTTGTCGGTGGTCTCTATGACCTTTTTAATGGCCTCAATCGCCGATCTCCCTTTTCGAAATCCGAATTGTTCGTCCGACAGTCCGTGCTCGCCCTCCGTGTATTTTCTTAGTCTATTCAGGATCGCGGTTTCCAGCATTTTTCCCAACCCGTCCAACAAGCATATAGGTCTATATAATGATGGCTTGTCTGGCGGTTTCCCTGGTTTTGGTATTAAGACCAGCTTCCGTTTCTTCCATATTTGAGGAAAATATCCGTCGTCGAGGCACTTCTGCATTGTCAATCTGAGCATGTTAGGCTTTGCTGTCTTCAGAGCTATATTGGGGATTCCATCTGGTCCTGGCGCTTTGTTATTTTTGTGCAGCCATCTGGATCTCTTCTACAGTGATCGACCGTTCAAGTCTGTCTTCCGCTTCATCGTCATAAGGAGTTTGCGGCCATGTGATCTGTTCGTGCTGTGGGAAGAGCTCTCTCACTATGACACCTAGCCTATCCGGGCACTTTTCTTTTGGCCCCAATGTACCTTTCATCATCGTCATTACTGTTCTGAACACTTTGCCCCACGGGTTCGTGTCTGCCTCTTGGCACAGTTTCTTCCAACAATCCCTCTTACTCGCCCGGATTTCTCGCTTCAGTGCTAGTTTTGCATTACGATGTTTTTCGGACCTCTCTATTCTAACATTTTCGTTTCTGGCCCTTTGCATCCTCCTTCTTGTCTTAAAACAAGTTGTTCGCAAAAGTCTTACTTCGTCGTTCCACCAAAATGCCGGTTTTCGCCCATTCCTCGGTTCCATCCTTCTTGGCATCGCCGCGTCACATGCATTCACCATTTCTTTCGTCAATTCTTCTGCAGATTTCTCTTCGTGATCGTCTTTTGATTGGAGATATTCCTTGAAAACTTCTTGATCGAAATTTCCGGTTCTCCATCTTCGCTCTCCTCTATGAGTCATCTGTCTTGTTGCCTCTGTACACTTTTTCACGGTGTACCTCAATGCCTGGTGATCGCTGTGTGTGTAACTTTCGTCGACTCTCCAGTTCAGACTTGGAACTAGTAGTTGCATTTCCCACGTTTGCCAGAACCACATTTAATCTAGCTAGCGCTTCTTGCAGACTGAAGCCTCTATCATTTGTGAATCTACTACCCCACTCAACTGCCCATGCGTTAAAATCACCTCCAATATGAACTGGGTTGAGTCCCGTCAGTTCTCCTGTGAGTAAATCTAACCTTCGTTCAAACTGCAGAATCGTCCATCTTGGTGGTGCATAGCAGCTGGCAATATACACTCCATCAATTTTCGCTATCACGAATCCTTCGTGAGCGTCTGATACAACTTCTTGTATGGGGTACTTGCCCGTTGTCAATATTGCGGCCATCTCGGCTCTGTCAGCAGCCCATTTACCGTTGTTTCTATATACACGGTACGGTTCTGAAATAATCGCTACGTCACATTTTTGTTCCGCTGAGGCTTGCCACAGAAGTTGTTGTGCCATGTCACAATGATTTAGATTTATTTGTATCACTTCCATTCTTGTCCTGTTTTAGATTTAAGCGCCTGTTTAAAGACTGGACATCTCGCTCCACCAGTCACGTGGTCATTTTCTGACGTACACAGCAGACATTTCGGCGGGTTCGTGCAATCTTTGGCTAGGTGGTTCTCTCCCCCACATCTCCTGCACAGGTTGGATCTATCCTCTCCCCTACAATTCCTTGCCTGGTGTCCAAAATTCATGCACTTGAAGCACCTTTCTAACTGCTGGGTTACCCTTATCGGGCATATGGTCCAGCCCACCTTTACCTTTCCGATTTTCAAAATCTTTATCGCTGCGTCCACCGGGAGTTTTATTTCCGCCGTTTGGAGTTCGTCTCTCGCTTTCCTCATACGGATCGTCATTGGCTCTATCTCGTCATTTATATTACCTTGCTCTTTCAGAGCTTTTCGAAGGTCTTCGCTTGTCGTGATCTCGTCCATATATCTACATTCGATCGTGGCCATGTGGGACACCGCTCTCACTTTTGCTGACTCGCCCAGTGACCTCTTGACTAGATCTTTATAATCTGCACTTTTAATCTCTGGGCCCTTCTTAAGTTCAAACAACATTTCACCCTTCTGCGTTCGTCTTATTCTCGAGACGTTTTCGCCCAGGTCCTTGAGAGTTTGGTCGTCCTTTATTTTTTGAGGATTTCAGCGTACGTTGTTCCTTCTTCCGCCGCCACTATCAGAGCATCAGCCTTCGGTCTCAGTCTTTTAAGCTTCGGCTTCTCTTTTTTTTCTCCTTCTTTTTGTTTCTCACCTCTCTCCACTCATTAAGACTAGGCTTCGGTGTTTGTTTATCTGGTCTCCTTGTGGTCCTTTCGTTATTTTTCTTGTCTTTTTTGCTCCTTTTCGCCGCGTTTGGTGCTGTGGGCGTAACCTCCGGCGTTTGTTTTCTCTTTGAGGAGAGTGGGGTAGCTAGCACTTCGGCATCTCCGTCTGTTTTCTCCTTCTTATCAGCTGTTTCTCGTTTCACATCATTTAAGCAGGCCCTAATATTGATCACCATCCTCTTTATGTCTTTATGCACGTTATTCTTATCTTGAATAAATTCATGCAACTCTTTCACCATTCTTTTGGCTTGCTCCAATTTTGTCATCTTCGATTCGCCGGTATCGCTGGTCTGAAGCTCATTTGTTCTTTCCTCGCTTGTTCTCACGGGCGACCTCGTTATCTTCGCGCTTCTTGCGAACACGTCGTATATCTTAACCTCCGATTGATTTATCCGCTGATCCTCTGATTTTGTCTGCTGATTTTTGCTGTCATTCTTATTCATTTCTTCCATTTTGTTGAGTCCCCCCTCCAAACTGCTATCTCCATCTCGTAGTGTAGTTACCTTCATGATCCCATGGTTACCTATGCAGGCAGTGAGGCCATGCTAGGGTTGATACGATCCTTCATGGGGCACCGTATTCAGAGCCAGATCGGTATTAGTCAGGAATGTTCATCTGAGCCTACACCTCCTATTTTCACAGGACGAGCTTTCGAACGTACTTGGAGGCCTGCCAGGGTTTTACCGGGACGGGGGCAACCATGGTATTAGCCCACTAGCCGTTTCGTGAAAGTGTCACCCTTCCTTAGTAAGGTAGTGGAATACAATAGTTGTCAGCCCTTGCCTACTCATCACAACCATTTAACCAAATTCATCGTCCGTGTTCGATGCTTTGCCAGTATGCCATAATTAAGACCTCACTGGCGTTGGCCTTAATGTGCCCGTAGCACTCCATCCGTGTTTGTTTGTTGGTTGATGGTAGTCCATCTGACTAGGACTGTGCATGCTGCCGTTGTCTCTTACCGTTGAGATCCTCCGCCACCATGCTAAGTCGCCATCCCATCTTAATAGCGCCTAGCTGTCTTCGACCCTCCCTAAACGTAGCGTCTAGGTACTACCCGAAGACAGCCCCCCTCATCCTTCAGCTAAGTGACCCACACTACTACACCACGGTTGGTTACCTGATCGTTCATGGGGTTGCTCACTATAAAAGGTGTCACCACGGGTAGGTAGGATGTAGGAGTAGGTGGACAGAGGCTAAGGTACATAAGGGGTACTATATTGCGCATAACACACCATTTGACACCCATGCACCTTAGCCTCTGTCCACCTACTCCTACATCCTACCTACCCGTGGTGACACCTGTTATAGTGAGCAACCCCATGAACGATCAGGTCTGCTGTGTACGTCAGAAAATGACCACGTGACTGGTGGAGCGAGATGTCCAGTCTTTAAACAGGCGCTTAAATCTAAAACAGGACAAGAATGGAAGTGATGCAAATAAATCTAAATCATTGTGACATGGCACAACAACTTCTGTGGCAAGCCTCAGCGGAACAAAAATGTGACGTAGCGATTATTTCAGAACCGTACCGTGTATATAGAAACAACGGTAAATGGGCTGCTGACAGAACCGAGATGGCCGCAATATTGACAACGGGCAAGTACCCCATACAAGAAGTTGTATCAGACGCTCACGAAGGATTCGTGATAGCGAAAATTGATGGAGTGTATATTGCCAGCTGCTATGCACCACCAAGATGGACGATTCTGCAGTTTGAACGAATGGTAGATTTACTCACAGGAGAACTGACGGGACTCAACCCAGTTCATATTGGAGGTGATTTTAACGCATGGGCAGTTGAGTGGGGTAGTAGATTCACAAATGATAGAGGCTTCAGTCTGCAAGAAGCGCTAGCTAGATTAAATGTGGTTCTGGCAAACGTGAGAAATGCAACTACATTCCGCAAGAATGGGCGAGAGTCGATTATTGACGTGACATTCTGCAGTCCAGTACTAGTTCCAAGTCTGAACTGGAGAGTCGACGAAAGTTACACACACAGCGATCACCAGGCATTGAGGTACACCGTGAAAAAGTGTACAGAGGCAACAAGACAGATGACTCATAGAGGAGAGCGAAGATGGAGAACCGGAAATTTCGATCAAGAAGTTTTTAAGGAATATCTCCAATCAAAAGACGATCACGAAGAGAAATCTGCAGAAGAATTGATGAAAGAAATGGTGAATGCATGTGACGCGGCGATGCCAAGAAGGATGGAACCGAGGAATGGGCGAAAACCGGCATTTTGGTGGAACGACGAAATAAGACTTTTGCGAACAACTTGTTTTAAGACAAGAAGGAGGATGCAAAGGGCCAGAAACGAGAATGTTAGAATAGAGAGGTCCGAAGAACATCGTAATGCAAAACTAGCACTGAAGCGAGCAATCCGGGCGAGTAAGAGGGATTGTTGGAAGAAACTGTGCCAAGAGGCAGACACGAACCCGTGGGGCAAAGTGTTCAGAACAGTAATGACGATGATGAAAGGTACATTGGGGCCAAAAGAAAAGTGCCCGGATAGGCTAGGTGTCATAGTGAGAGATCTCTTCCCACAGCACGAACAGATCACATGGCCGCAAACTCCTTATGACGATGAAGCGGAAGACAGACTTGAACAGTCGATCACTGTAGAAGAGATCCAGATGGCTGCACAAAAGCCAAAAAATAACAAAGCGCCAGGACCAGATGGAATCCCCAATATAGCTCTGAAGACAGCAGCATGCGCAAAGCCTAACATGCTCAGATTGACAATGCAGAAGTGCCTAGACGACGGATATTTTCCTCAAATATGGAAGAAACAGAAGCTGGTCTTAATACCAAAACCAGGGAAACCGCCAGACAAGCCATCATCATATAGACCTATATGCTTGTTGGACGGGTTGGGAAAAATACTGGAAACCGCGATCCTGAATAGACTAAGAAAACACACGGAGGGCGAGCACGGACTGTCGGACGAACAATTCGGATTTCGAAAAGGGAGATCGGCGATTGAGGCCATTAAAAAAGTCATAGAGACCACCGACAAGGCGCGGAAGCAAAAAATACGGGGTAACCGCTTCTGTGTATAACGACGATAGACGTTAGAAATGCCTTTAATAGCGCAAGCTGGATAGAGATAGCCAAGGCGCTACATGTCATGAGAGTCCCCGATTACCTCTGTAGGATACTGAAAAGCTATTTCGAGCGACGAGTACTAACGTACGATACTAATGAAGGGAAAAAGACAGTCGACATCACAGCTGGAGTACCACAGGGATCCATATTAGGACCAACGCTGTGGAATGTTATGTATGACACAGCGCTGAGGCTGAAACTGCCAAGATGTGCTAAGACGATTGCTTTTGCCGACGACTTGATCCTCACGTTATCCGGAACGTCGAAGATGGAGGTGGAGGTGGTTACGATGGAGACGCTAGAAACTGTCGAAGACTGGATGACAACGGCGGGGCTGAGGCTGGCCCACCAAAAAACTGAGATCATGCTAGTAAGTAACTGCAGAAAAACCGAACGAATCATTTTGAACATTGACAGGGAAGAAATCATATCCACTCGCCAATTAAAATACCTTGGAGTTGTGCTGGACGACCGCAGAAATTTTAATAGCCATGTGGACAACACGTGCGAAAAGGCAATGAAAGCCACCGCAGCATTGGCCAGAATAATGCCAAACGGCTTTGGACCGCGCAGCAGCAAAAGGAGGCTCCTTGCAAGTGTCACCCTATCGATATTGCGCTACGGAGCACCAGCGTGGATACAGGCGCTAGATACGAAGAGGAATCGGAGAAGGCTTAATAGAGCCCAGAGGCTGGCAAGCATAAGAGTAGCAAGCGCATATCGAACAATATCCTTAGAAGCGGTATGTGTTATAGCCGGGACGATGCCCATATGCATAACGCTGACAGACGACAGTGAATGTCATAGAAAGAAGAGAATGGAGGGTCAAACTACCAAAACAGTTAGGACGAAATTAAGAGCCGAATCACTGAGACAGTGGCAACAAGAGTGGGACTCCTCGGACAAGGGAAGGTGGACCCATAGACTCATACCAAAAATAACGACATGGGCACAGAGAAAACATGGAGAGGTTAATTTCCACCTGACACAGTTTCTGTCTGGTCACGGATGCTTCAGGAAGTACCTGCACAGGTTTGGATTCACGGAGTCACCTTTCTGCACGACATGCGATAGGCAGGAAGAGACTGCGGAGCACATGTTATTCGCCTGCCCCAGCTTCGAATAAGAACGAGGAGAGTTCGCCTCATATAACCATACAAAATTATATTGGTAGAAATTTGAACCACATCACGTGCAACAAAATACGTTATATTGAAAAAATTGAAAAAGGCCTAAATGAAAAATGGCCTACTCAATTTTCATACAAAATTTAAAAAAAAGAATATTTGGTAAATGGCCGACTTTGGAACAAAAATGTTTTGATGAAATTTCTTTGAAAGGTAGAAAAAAGAAAAAGCAACTATACCGAAGTATTCATGAAAAAGTGTCTACTATCATGTACGGTCAAGTAACCTCAGCTGCACTTAACCGGTTTTCACCAATTTTCGCGATGATATAAGGGAATCTCGCCAAACTTCAGGGTAAATTTTTTGAAGTTCTTGACTGATTTTCACGGTTGTCCTGAATCGAAATAAATTGTTATGACAGTGTCCCCACAAAATAAGTTCTGATCCGAGTTAAGGAACCTAAGAGGAAGTCAAAACCACTTTATTCAGTCTTCAGCTAGGTCGACCCCCATAGTCGATTACAAAGGGAACCATTTTTTCCGTTCATTTCGAAGAGTAGTCTAAAATTGATGAGAAAAAAGTGCTGCTAAATGGTGTTTTTATTTTTTCTTGAAGAGTTTTGTATTGCTGGCATATATAGTCAAATTTAGCTAACTATTTTGTATTGCTGGGGTTGATGTGTCATTTATAATCTTTCGATTTTAGTAACAAAAAATGTTTTAGAATTTTTGTTTCTCGACGTTTTGACCTATTCCAGGTCATCATCGAGAGATATCTTTATTCAAAGAGAAGAATTTTTATAACAATCTTATTGTCTTATTTATATACTGTATTTTTTACCTTGGATCTTATCTTAGATGTCGATTTACAGCAAAAACATAAGATACTTTTAACCAAGACTATTTTTAAAAAACTAAACAAAATGGACCAACAAGGATGGTATACGCTAGGGTGGATCGTTTTTCGCCAACAATTTTTTTTTGAAAAGCCTCACCCCTACACAGGTCGAGCAGGGTCTTCTGATTATTATACACGCAAAATATTTTTTTAAAAATACAATTTAGGGTTGCCGCAAGGCCAAAAACTGATTTTTTTCGACTTTCATAATTATGCTTCATATAAAAGCTTCGTGTGACCCATCTACAGACACTTGAGTTACAGTTAATATCGCTAAACTTTCAGGAGATATTGGGCAACAATTTAGCATAAATTATTGTTTGTAAATGTTTGATTAAGGTTCATCGGTAGAACGAAAAGTGTTCCCGCATTCCATTTTTTACTAATATTTTCATACTTTCAGACCCTGTCAGTCGTAAGATATGAAGTGAAAGAAAAATGTTTTCATTGTATTTTGTAGAGAATTTCGATAGCTTTCTTGCGAAAGCAAGGTAGAAAAAAAAATATGCATCAGAGTCGGATTTATTCATCTTAAGGTGAAGGCCTGCACAGTGCAAGGGAAAATGATTTTGCACATTTGTTCACAAAAACTTCAGAAACTGGTTTTATTTTTTGAATTATCGACAAAAAATATCATTATGGCAAACATATTGATTTTTTGTATTAAATTCAGCCATTTTTGGCCGTGACATCAGTGTTGTCCGTATGAAACCGTCGCGTTCAACTGCTCCCACTACCTTTATTGAAGCTTCAGTCACCACCTAAAAATAATTTGTTATTTTAGAAGTAGTATCTAGTAGTATTTGATAGATTCACTTATTACTTTTACACATCGTTCTACGGCTTGTGTATGGCAAGGCATCCCAGCATTCCAATTGCATTGCCATACACAAAAAAATCAGTTTTTGGCATTGCCACAACCCTAAATTGTATTTTTAAAAAAATATTTTGCGTGTATAATAATCAGAAGACCCTGTGTAGGGGTGAGGCTTTTCAAAAAAAAATTGTTGGCGAAAAACGATCCACCCTATTATGGAGGGAGAGTGTATAGGAGAGCCAAACGAATTTCGACGGCGGGGTGTATGAGAAGCGTGTTCAAAAAAATGTAATGTGCACATCACGATTACCAAAGTTAGACCATGTCGAATCGCTGATTGACGGGTTAATGAGATGATCATTATTAAGTAGCGATAGCTACTTTATGTTTTCACCCTTCGTGTCCGTCCGTCTGTGCACCCTTCATAAGGGAATCACCGATGGTTCGCCAAATCATCGGTGATTCCTTGGTGAATCGTCGGTGGTTCTCCGGTTAATCATCGGTTTTTCCACGGTGAATCATCGGTGATTCCCCTGTGATGATGTATTCCCAATTACGAGGGTTGTGAATAGGTGGAGTGGGTAGATGAACAAAATAGAGACGCACCCCAAGCATGCTCAAAGTTGTATGTCGTGAAAGAAACGCAGAGATTTCGTATACTAGTTTTCCTGTAGTTTCTTTGAAAGATTACTTCGGAAGCGTTTTTGAAGAAAAACATATGAAGGGACCCGTACGTATCAGAATAGATGTGGCAAACAGAGTTGATGTTACGAAAAGACTCGAACGCATCTATGTAATTATTGCCTTAACTCTTAAGTGTTTGAAATTACGTCCACATCAAGTTGTATTGGAAATTGCCAATAGGGAAAAACTCGTCCGAAGAAACGGTGTAAAAAAAAACACTCCCGAAAGCACAAAATTGATCTCCAAATAGACCAAAGTGTTTGCCTCAATTTTCTTTACAACATAGCAAAAAACAGTTTTTTTTTGTTAAGTGCCGACTTTAAGACCGACCTAAAGCCGTAAGGAAATGCGTCTGACACATACTTCCATTCAGAGCCTAAAATAACATATATATATTGGAGGAGGAAAAGTGCACCGGACGTTCACTGAAGTCTTCTAACGCCCTTCTCGTCCTCTCTAGCCTCTTTTTACAAATTGTACTCAGATATCGATGAAGAATATAAAAATTGCATAAGAAAACCTATGAATGTGGAGAATGATCGTCACCGATAGGGTGGGCTCACTACATCACAGAACAAGTAACCTGAAAACTGTACCATCACGATTCTTAAGTAGCGATAGCTACTTTATGCTTTCCCCCTTCCTGTACGTCCGTTTGTGCCCCTCTCCGGGCAATCACCGTTGGTTCACAGGGAAATCTCCGATAATTCACCGTGTGATCACCTATGATTCACAGAGGAATCACCGATGATTCACTGGTGAATGCACGGTGATTCGTTGAAGAGTGATCGATGAATCATCGATGATTATCTGGTAAATCATCGGTGATTAATCTGTGAATCATCGATGATTCCTCTGTGAATTATCGGTGTTTCCCGTGTGAGTCATGGGTTATTCCATCCGAATAATCGAATACCGGGAAATCCACTTGAGACCAGGAAAAAAATCACAAGGAAGAAGTAATTTTGTTTGCAAACAGGAAATGGCTGAAAAACGGGAAATAGCTACGGTCGCGCTTCTTTACTTCTCCACACTGACTGGCTCAACTTCAAAATTACATATTCATACACATGTTTCATGAGTATTATGTATTTAGTCCATTCCGACATATACGAATGTGTGGTAATTTTTATTCACCGGGACATTTCGCTGGTTTTTTTCTATAATGGAAAATTTTGGGAAATTGACTCACGGCCAGCTGTTGCTACATTTTATACTAAGAAAGAGAGGCGATTCCGCCCTGCTAATTTAGACTTGTATAAAGAATGCGATTTTATTAAAAGAAGCGAAGCAAGAGTATGAAGTGAAGAGAGAGTCTTGTGTTTTAATAAATTCACGCCTTTTGGTCTTGTAAATTACGCCCTTTCTGTGAAAGTGCTCCCCAATGGAAATTGCTTACTTTAGGTTCTACTTCCATTGGCAAAACTGTTTCCCCCAATCTGTTCTGCAATATGACAAAAAAATGTTTTTTGTGAGGGTCGACCTTACGACCGACCAGAGGCCCACTTGAGCTCCAAGCACAGGCCCAAATTTGTTTAAGAATATAATTCGGTACACGGTTACCTCTCAAATAGAAAAAGAATCAACAAAATCGGTTAGGATTTGCCCGATTTATGTAAAAAAAATACGTTAGGCCTAGTTTCAGGGTCCTAGCTGAGTCCAAGGGCATCTTATCAAAAAACTTTCTTCCATAAAATGTGACCTTTGTCACATGTGTGTGACCTTTCGATTAATTTTTTTTTTTTTTAAATCGGAAGAGATTTATACTCGAGTTATGTACATACCAAAAAAAAAAATAGGGCCCTAGCAGAGACTCGTTTTTAGTGCCCTAACTAAGTCCAAGGGCTCAAAATCAAAAAAGTTTCTTCTACAAATTGGCACCAAAAACTAGTCTCTGCTCTTCCGATTTTCATAATTGTTTTTTTAACCGAAAGATCTATGAAAGCCCAACAGCGTTTAGAAAAAACCTATTTTGAAATTGTGCCCTTCGACTCTGCCAGAACCCTAAAACTGTGCTTCTGCTAGGGCCCAACGTGTTTGTTTACATAAATCATGTAAATCCTAACCGATTTTGTTGATTCTTTTTCTATTACCGCATTATATTCGAAACCAAATTTGGGTCCGGTGCTTGTGCTTAGGGCTCAAGTGGGCCTCATAGGTCCTATGGTTGGCCCTAAACAAAAAAATGTTTTGCTATTTTGCAGCTACTTGGGGTCCTAGGTCGTTATACTAAGGTCGGCCCTAGCACAAAAAATGTTTTTTTGCTATGTTGTAGAGAAAATTGAGGAGAACAGTTTTCTCTATTTGGGGGTCAATTTTGTGCCCGCATCTATTCTGATACGTACGGGCCCCTTCATATATGTTTTTTATACGGCTTTACTTTACGTGTTTTACTTATATGGAAAGTACGTTCAAAGCGCTCTAACACCTCCCCACAAGTGAGGTGCTTCCTATGACATACTGCAGAGAAAACATCTGGTGCACATTAATCTGATAGGACCAAAGATTGGATGACTATATTTCGTAATTGCCACATCTCTCAACTTCGTTACTTAGATAGTCACAACATCCACAATTGATTATTTTATGATATTACAATTTATTGAACTTACAGGATTTTCGCTTGTGCTTGAACAAATAAAAGGGAAAAACTCAGAATCTTAACTAAGAGCCCTCCCACATTGTCTTCATTCATTCCCTTGTATACACAAGAAATGCTGTAGAACAAAACAATACAAACAAGAGGTCCCCCTAAAAATGTGGCTCGTCTAATCATATAAAGTTATTTCATTCAGACACAACATTCTTATCCATTATTCACTTTAGATTTGTATGAAGTGTTTACGAACGTGACAAGTTAAACACAATACGGTAAATAAATATTAATAATTTGGAGAACTAACAAAACGTCAACAAAACAATCATTGGTGAATGTGCCGCATCTGGATTTTACTTTGAAATGCAATAAGTTTGTGGAAAATTTCATTACAACCCTAACGCGGTTCCAAGTAAAATGCAAAGATACACACATACAATTTTCACTTATTGACAGAGTCTTGAGGGTGTTGTATTTGCGTTAAAACAACATTGAGTTAATGAGATAAATTGTTTCGAAGGATTCTTTCCACTTGATTCGGGGTACTGTGAGAAATTTAGAGAATATATTGACTTTGACCTTGATTGAGATGTTACTTTAATGCTAATAATGTTGTTTATATTCACTTGTAAAATTGGCATTAACTTCAGGTCATTCTTCACGGCATGTCGATGTCATTTAAACAAAAAAAAGGACAGAAATATTAAAAATTTAACTAACTTCATGCTGAACAAAATGTAATAGGCGACAAGTATTATCCACCGGAGAATTTTCGCCCGAAGCAGATATTTTGGACAAATGGAATTATCAACCGGAAGTATATTTTACTTATTTGGCGCTTTACATCCCATCCAAGGGGTAATTGCCTTGTACATACATTTTTAGACCCGTACGAAGTACGTAGGTTTGATGCGTTTACTACCACGTTTGTTACATTGCGAATTCGAACCCGGGAGTAAAGGGGAAATTTTTTTTGTTGCCTCCAGATGACAAATCAGCGAAAAAAACAATGGCCGTCTGTCGGTCTGTCTGTCTGTCTGTCGGTCTGTCTGTCGGTCTGTCTGTCTGTCGGTCTGTCTGTCTGTCGGTCTGTCTGTCCGTCAACAAGATAAATTGAGTAAATTTTTCATCTGTCCCACTTTATGCCTAAAATTGCTGAATTACTTTGCTTTAAATTGCCACGCAGCGAAGCTTTCCGTAAATTTGTACGAGAAACCTGGCATGAAATTCATGGTTTTCATCTGGTACGCAAACGAACAATTACTTTTTAGCCGAAAAGTAATGATTTTATTGTTAATTATCTAACGCCAATACAATTTCAATACTTGAAATCATAAACAAATATCAAGTTCGTTTAATAATGGCATTGAATTACCCAGGTTGAAGAAGTTCCAGGGAGGGCTCAAGAGATTAAACCCATTAGTAGCTACGGCCCTGGTCGCATGTATCAAGAAGTATTGGTCATTTTATTTGTACTTACACCAACACAGCGACGACTCTGACAATAAAAGATGCAACGTTCTTGCTTGTACTAGTAAATACCCCCGCATTCTTGTCCGCTAGTTCGGAGATTTGCGACATTAATACTAAAATGTATGCAAGGGTGTGCAAAGTTAGATTTAGATGAATAAGAAATGGATTTAGTAGTATTTTAGTAGTTACCATAAGCTTACGCAAATCTGGTTTTCCCCCGTACTACCATTTTCCCACAAACCCGTTTTGCCGAACTACCGTTTGCTGTATACTATCATTACGTCTGTACTACCGTTTTCCCTGTGCTACCGTTTCACCCTTACTACCGTTTCCACCATACACTTTTCCCCGTACTAAAATTTTTTCCATACTACAGTTTCCTCGTACAAACGTTATCATCATGCTAATATTTCCCCGTACAACCGTTTCTCCCGTTCTACAATTTCCTCCTCACTACTGTTTTCCTTGTACTACCATTTCACCGTTCTACCATTTCCCCGTACTAACATTTCCCCCGTACTACCATTTCCCCGTACAAACATTATCACCGTTCTACTATTTCCCCGTACAACCGTTTCTCCCGTCCTACAATTTTCTCCTCAATTCTGTTTTCCCCGTACTCCATTTCACCGTACTAACATATTTCCCTACTACCATTTCCCCGCACAAACGTTATCATCATGCTACTATTTCCTCGCACAACCGTTTCCCCCGCACTACCGTTTTCCCCGTAAAATCGTTTCCACCGTACTACTGTTTCCCGTACAACCGTTTCTCCCGTACTACCATTTTCTCCTCATTACTGTTTTCCCCGTACTACCATTTCCCCATACAACCGGTTACCCCCTTACTGCTTCTTCCCCCGAGCTGCCCAGCATTTTCACCAATACTGGTGACTTCTACTCACAAAACTCTGAGACTTTGCAAAAGAAACCTATGGTCTACCACCCACACATTCCAAGATATTTTTAAAAGCATAAAAATTGACCCAATGCCCAACTGCCCGACATTTTCACCAATACTGATGACTTTTACTAATAAAACTCTAAGACTTTGCCGAAGAAACCAATGTTCTGGCTCTCATACCTTTCCAGATACTTTCAAAAGCATAAAAATATACATAATGCCCAACTGCCCGACATTTTCATCAATACTTGTCACTTCTACTCACAAAACTCTGAGACTTTGCCAAAGAAACCAATGATCTGTCTCTCATACCTTTCCAGATACTTTCAAAAGCATAAAAATTGACCCAATGTCCAACTGCCCGACATTTTCACCAATACTGGTGACTGTTACTTACAAAACTCTGAGACTTTGCCGAAGAAACCAATGATCTGCCTCCCATACCTTCCCAAATACTTTTAAAAGCAAAAAATCCAAGATGGCGTCCCTTTGACAGGTGGCAGCCATTTTCTTAGGATTCACAAAGATTCTACTCATCAATATCAACAACTTTCCCGAAGAAACCAACTATCCAAAAAAAACAAAAAAAAATTTTAAAATTACATCAAGAAAAATTTTTTATTGAAATCTAGGTAGCGTAATGGTTTTTTTGCTATAAAAGGAAATGCAAAACCGCATTTTAATTCAATCCCTTTGGATTCGTCAAGCAGGTCGGACGTATGTTGGTTTACGCTGGAAATTTGTGACCGACAATTTACAAACAGACAGACAGACAAACAGACAAACTTTTGACTTTTATAATTATAAATAATCACAACAAAAACCCTTTTAAAAGGGAAATGTGACGTAAGTCTTTGTCCCTTCTTCCAAAACAACTGATATCAATTTGGGTGACGCTTAGCGCTTCGAAACGCAAAAAAAACTTTCAAAATATTTTCACATTTGATTCAAAAAATTCGTCACAAATGCCGGACCCACCAGTGTTATAGTTTTTCTGTTCTTTCAGTTTTATACGCAAAAATTTGACTTCCTGTACAAAAATACTACATACATTCCTACATACAAGTCAAATTTTTGCGGTGTGAAAGCTGAAAACAGAAAAACTATAACACTGGTGGGTCCGGCATTTGTGACGCATTTTTTTAATCAAATGTAAAAATATTTTGAAAGTTTTTTTTGCGTTTCGAAGCGCTAAGCGTCACCCAAATTGATATCAGTTGTTTTGGAAGAACGGATGAGGACATATCAAAAGTTTTTTTTTTGAGCCGCCGCCGCCGCCAAACCAAAGTGTGGCGGCTACTACTTCCATGGGCGAAAATGATACCCTCAACTTCCTCTACAACATATCAAAAGTTTTTGAGCCCTTTGTATAGGAAATGATCATTTTCTAAAGGTGGTATCTTCGGATCCACCGCACCGATATTAATGAGTGAAAAGACACTTCGCCTTAGAATTTTCTGTAGAATCCAGGAAAAATATTTTCCGGAGGGACGTCGCAAGGGGGTGAAGCCAAACTTAGCTGTATATATGGTTCCGAAGTTTACGAAAAAATTTTTTCCGAATTTTTTGTTCGTATGGGGACTTGCGTCACGGGCGCATCGCTAGCCAGCCAGCCAATCCTCCTGAAACTTTTACTGAACGCCACTCTTGGCCTCAAATGAAAAATTGCATAGGCCGCTTTTCCGGGAAAATTCTGGAAAAGCCGAGGCATCTGGAAAAGTGGTCAATTTTAAGGATTTTTCAGGTAATCTTGGAGTTTTCGAATTTTTGCTCCGGACTGACAATACCTAGAGAGTTGGTTTCTTCGGGAAAGTTACATAGTTTCATCAGGAGAATTTTTCGAGATCGTAAGAAAATGGCTGCCAGCTGTCATAGCAGCGCCTTCTTGGATTTTCGTTTATGCTTGGTCAGGAGAATTTTTTTGTATCTTAAGAAAATGGCTGCCAACTGTCAAAGTGACACCATCTTGGATTTTTTGCTAAATTCTGAATAAGAATACCTAGACAGTTGCTTTCTTCAGGAAAGTTTTATGAATCAATAAGAAGAATTTGTGACACGAAGTGTTTCGAAGGTAGCCGAGGTCGACACGAAGTGTTCCGAAGGTAGCCGAAGGTGACATGATGTGTTGCGAAGCTAGCCGAAGGTGACATGAGGTGTTCCTCCGATGGTAGCCGAAGGTGACACGAAGTGTTACTAAGGTAGGCGAAAGTGACACGAAGTGTTCCGAAGGCAGACGAAGGTGCCATAAAGTATTCCGAAGGTAGCCGAAGGTGTTGGAGAAAAATTTATTTCGGAAAGAAAATTTTTTTCGGAGAAAATTTTTTCTGGAGAAAATTTTTTTTCGGAGAAATTTTTTTTAAGGAACGATTTTTTTGGACAAAATTTTTTTTGAGACAAATTTTTTTCTGAGAAAATTTTTTTTGAAGAAAAATTTTTTTGGAGAAAAAGGAGGACGGTTCCTATGCATTTTATACGAAAAAATATATGGGAAATTTTAAAAATTCGTTTCGGCTGAAAATTTCCTAAAATGTTGAGGACATCATGGAGAACCCATCGGCACTAATTTTTTCAAGAGAGGGCCACTTGTAGAAGATTAGGGATCCTCTTCCTTTTTTGGAGAAAAATTTTTTTCAGAGAAAGATTTTTTTTAGAGAAAAATTTTTTTGGAGAAAAAAATTTTTTTTTGGAGAAATTTTGTTTTTGGAGAAAAATTTCTTCTGAATTAGAGTACCTAGAGAGTTGGTTTCTTCGGGAAAGTTATAGAGATTGGTGCGAAATTTGGTTCGTAAATTTTTTTTCGGAGAAAATGTTGGTTCGGAGAAAATTTTTTTTGGGAAATTTTTTTTTCGGAGAAACATTTTTTCAAAAAACAGAATTTTTTTTCGTGAAATTTAGTTATAACAACCGCAAACTTCCAAAATGGCTGATATCGCATACAAAAACCTCTTAAAAGGTAAAGTGTGGCGCGCAGGTCATAAGTCCCCTTCCAAAATTAATGATATCATTTGAGCTGACGCTGCCGCTGAACATACGCATACATTTCCTTTCCGATAACCTTATCTTGTGTTCAAAAAATCGCGTCACAAAAGCCAGACCCACCATCGTAATAATTTTTCAACACTTTCAGTTTTCACACGCAAAAAATGTAAAACTCAAAACAATCTTCGCAAAAAGGTAGATACGAATGTTAAATTTTTGCAGCGTAAAAACTGAAAGTATAGAAAAATTATTTCGTTGTTGGGTCTGGCATTTGTGACAAGGTAACAAGGTGGTCAGGGAAAATACGCATATGTTCAGCGTAAGCGTCACCTCGAGCGATATCATTACTTTTGGAAGCGAACTTATACGGACTGTGTCAGACCTTAGCTTTTAATAGGTTTTTGTTGTTACAGGAATTGTAAAATGAAATGAAGTTTCTTATTCACTTAGGCCGCGAAACCCATTCGCATCTTCGCAGATTGTTTTGTTATTCCGACAGTATTTTGTCTATTGATTGCTAGTGCGTTTTTCGCTCTAACGGTAAACTATCGACGTTGAATTTGCAATCATTCCCGTAAATTTGTCACAAATAAGTTTCACGTTAATTCGAAACAACACACCAACAAATGTTCTGAAATAATTACCCAAACAGTCGAAAAATTCCTCTTCGGAACCAGATATCGAATCCACTTCTAGCTTTTCCATCCTCCAATTGGCAACCTGAAATTGTTTTTAATCCCAAAATAAAACAAGCACAAAAACACTGAACACAAAACAGATTTGGAGAATTGTTAGTTATAACAACAAATAAAAGTAAAAAAATTAATTTGTTTGTTTATGTACACACGCACTAGCCCTTCTCATTTCAGATTGATTTCTTTTTCGGCTTTTAGAGTTGTTTTTCTGGTAGATAATCGAGCCTAGATCAACGTTTACGAAGATCATTTTTCGAAAAAATGGGATCTCGGCAGGCGCGGATGGCTTTTGTTCTTCTATTTCAAAGCGTTGGTTAGAAAGAGACAGATATAGTTGGTTGGAAGAGCAAAAGTCATCCGCGCCTGCCTAGATCCCATTCTTTTGAAAAATGATCTTCGTAAACTTGCATCTAGGCTCGATTACCTAGCAGAAAAACAACTCCACAAGCCAAAAAAAGGAATCAATCTGAAATGAGAAGGGCTAGTTCGCTAGAGAAACATTTTAGCGAATTGACAGAACAGTTTGGTGTTATTCGAACTCAAATTGAATTTTATAATTTCATTGAATGAAACATTTCATTCGAACGAAACAATTTTGAAAGTAATTAACTTTGACGGTTAATTTGTTATTTCTATATTAATATCGTATCCACTAAAAATAGTACGTTACAGTGGATGCGGAGGAAATGATTCATTACATGAGGGATCAATTTTGTGATACGAGCCAAACTCACAAGTGTGTTTTTTAGCAACAAGCTTTGGAGACTGTTGTTTTGACGAGTGCAGTTGTACTTGTTTGCATATCCGAGCCGTAAGCGAGGCGTAAGCCGTAAGCGTATGCACAAGTCAAAATAACAGTTTCCAAAGCGAGTTGCTTAAAAACTCACGAATGAGTTGGCGAGTTTACAAAGTTGATTCCCGAATTAATGAAAGATTTCCAAGCATCCAATGTAAGTTATTTTTTAGCTGATGCTATTGGCACGCGCGTGTCATTAGCCCGTCCACATTGGAGTAGATTATTGGCACGCGCGTGCCATTAGCCATTCCTCACTGGAGTAGACTATTGGCACGCGAGTGCCATCAGCCAGTCCTATGTGAACGGTCTATTGACACGCGAAATTTCAGTCATAAGCAAAATGGACGCGCGGTGCGAAAATCATATTCCATTTTGCTTATGACTGAAATTTCGCGTGCCAATAGACCGTCCAATAGAAGCGACTTATTTTTCAAAACTTTTCCAAAAGTTGATTTGCCCTAAATTTCCCCCCCATTTGTAACACATTTACTAACATTAAATAATCTAATGAATTTATCTAGAACTTTTCAGCCCGAATTATATAGCTGGGCGTTATTAACACCCGGCGTGCGCATGCAATGCGAATAGCAAAAAAAAAAATAATTTTTTACCTTGAATTTTTTTAAAAAAATAATTAAATTCTCTATGAATTTTTTGAATTCCACCAGGTCGCACCTAGGAATTTTGTTTTGTGAAGTTGGTAACAGTCACATTTTTTTATTTTTGAATGAGGAGAGTTAGCACATAAAATTATTGATGAAAATAATTAATTTTCCTTGCGCTTTGCTTTTACTCTTTGATCACAACTGTAATAAGCAATGCTCTGCCAAGTCCCCTTAAACGAAAATTTGTTGCACCCTGTTCTTTGATCAGGAGATATCCCCAGCGAGACCTATGGAAGGTCTCCCAAGCGAGACCTATGGAAGGTCTCCCAAGCGAGACCTATGGAAGGTCTCCCAAGCGAGACCTATGGAAGGTCTCCCCAGCGAGACCTATGGAAGGTTTTCCAAGCGAGACCCATGGAAGGTCTCCCCAGCGAGACCTATGGAAGGTCTCCCAAGCGAGACCTATGGAAAAGGTCTCGCCAGCGAGACCTATGTAAGATCTACTTAGCGAGACCTATGGAAGGTCTCCCCAGCGAGCCCTATGAAAGGTCTCCCCAGCGAGACCTATGGAAGGTCTCCCCAGCGAGATTTATGGAAGGTCTCCCAGCCAGACCTATGGAAAAGGTCTCCCCAGCGAGACCTATGGAAGATCTCCCCAGCGAGACCTATGGAAAAGGTCTCCCCAGCGAGACCTATAGAAGATCTCCCCAGCGAGACCTATGAAAGGTCTCCCCAGCGAGACCTATGAAAGGTCTCCCCAGCGAGACCTATGGAAGGTCTCCCCAGCGAGACCTATGGAAGATCTCCCCAGCGAGACCCATGGAAGATCTCCCCAGCGAGACCTATGGAAGATCTCCCCAGCGAGACCTATGGAAGGTCTCCCCAACGAGACCTATGGAAGGTCTCCCCAGCGAGACCTATGAAGGTCTCCCCAGCGAGACCTATGGAAGGTCTCCCCAGCGAGGTTTGCGAGACCTCTGGGATGTGTCTCAAGCGAAACGTCCATACAGTTATGACTTGATGTTTTGTCAATAACTTATCGCTACTAAACAACTTTGTGAACATTTGTTGATCATCATCATCATCACACTTTATAGACCGTTTGTACCTTTCGGTGTGAGGTCTTTACTACTGATCATGGACCACCCTTCTCCATACCCCCCTATCCTGTGCCAAGGAGATGGT
>CM055405.1:51896406-51922005 GCA_029228625.1 Pseudolycoriella hygida | reverse complement strand
CAGACGACTAATCCTTGCCGCCTCTTCCACTGATGTAACCCCTAAGTTTTCCCTGATGTCGTCGTTCCTAATATGATTGTCCCACTGTTCCCTCCGATTTACATTTACATTTGTTGATACATTTTTGTTATGTTCGCAGCAATAACAATAGACGCTTTTGGCGCGGTTCAATTTGCGTAAAATCAGCACACGAACAACAGATTCTCACAGTGCCATCTTTCGTCAAATTATTCAAGTTTCAATTAAAATTCAAATGTCGAGCGGACTAAAGATGTCTATAACGAATGTTAAAATAAGTTCGCAAATTTTTTAAATGAATCGAAAAGCCAGGCCAACTCATTTCTAGCTCCTTACTTTTCAAATATTATCGCGTAAAAAAAATCTGACCGATCGGAACTCATTGGATACGCATTAACACTAAAAAATGTGAGCAAAAAATTAGTGATTTGGCGCCTAGTCGAAAAGTTGAAATAAAAAAATTTTTTACATTTTTTATCCATGTCATGCTACAGCCAAGAAACAAAAAAAAGCAGCAAGAAAAATTTTTCCGGCCGTCAAAGTTAATTTTGAAAGGACTTCGTCATAGGCTCATTCTCTGTAAGAATTCCTTTCAGCTCTTTGTTTGTCTCTACGTAAATGGATTCCATATGAATCACATAAATCAAGAGTCGTGTGTAAACGTAATTCGGCGATAATATTGTTCCAGAAATGATAATATAACGCCATCGAGCGATAATACCGTTCCCGAGATGATATTATCACACCACCGGACGATAATATCGTTCCAGAAGTGATAATATCATATCACCGGACGATAATATCTTACCACTAGGCGATAATATCGTTCTCAAGATGATATCATCATATCAGCGGACGATAATATCGTTCCAAGAACGATATTATCATACCACCAGAAGACAATTTCGTTGCAGAAATGATAATATCATACCACCTGGTGATAATATCGTCACAGAAATGATATTATCAAATCACCTGTAGATAATATCATTCCAGAAATGATAATGTCCTACTGGGCGATAATATCGTTCCAGGAATGATACCAGCGAGCGATATTATCGTCACGGAAACGATATTATTATGACGAAGACGATATTATCATTCCGGGTGAAAATACAGTGGGCGCTTTTTTCCTGTCCAAATCGCTCATTGTTTTTTCGCCCGGAGCGATAATATCGTTCTTGGCACGATATTATCGCCCAGTGGTACGATATAATCGTTTCTGGAATGATATTATCGCCCGGTGGTATGATGTTATCATTTCTGAAACGATATTATCGCCCGGTGGTATGTTATTATCATTTATGGAATGATATTATCGCCCGGTAGTATGATAATATCATTCTTGGAGTGGTAATATCGTCCTGTCACGAACATATAGTGGGCGATGTTGCCCGTTCCCATTCACTGTCCGGGATGTAACTACAACTGTCTGCTCTTGACAGCAGACAGATTCGAATTTTACTCGAACTAAGGAATTTTGAGGATCCAAGTCATTATTATAAGACTTGGTGTTGAAATTCAAATCTGACATGTGTCAAAAGTTAACAATGCATCCTTTAAGAATGGAAACGACGAAATCCTCATTTTCGAATGTTCGAAAAAATCTAGCTGGGTGTATAGTCAGACGGTTACATTGTACAAATCAAAGAAGTACATACAATGTATGTTCTAGATGTCACGTTACATAACGTACATTACGTATGAACATAATTTACGTCTTAGTAAATACGACTTCACAAGGCGATTCGGCGTAAGAATGGCCTACCCGGTGACTGCGTGGTTGAATTCACAGACTCGGGAGAAAGGAATCAGTTCCATCTGGTATTCCTTGCAAGTGTCCTTCAGGCAGTGCTTGCAGGAGCTCGAGCAGGAGAAGCAGATCATGATATGTTCAGACCAGAACCTATTTTTTCAGAACAAATTCCCAAAATTTCCCGAAATTCCCAGAATTTCCCAAAAATTTCCCAAAATTTCCCAAAAATTCCCCGAATTTCCCAAAATTTACCAAAAATTCCCAAAATTTCCCAAAAATTTCAAAAATTTCCCAAAATTTCCCAACACAAATTTAAAAGATTTCCAAATAATAATTTAATAGTAAACTTCATGATGAAGGGCATCTCTTTCCAGACAAGTTGAAAATTCAAAATTTTGGATTGTCTGCTCAGCAAAATTTTAATTGATGAAGTTATCATCGAACTCGTCTTGTAAGATAATTAACCTTCATCGTCAATGTTGGGGCCACTAAGCACACAGCCACATTTTTGGCATAATTTCCGTCAGTCTCATCGGTGGAAAATTAGAAAAGCGATGATTCATTCGACAACAATGGAATGGAAACACGATTCTTCTACGCTGATGACAAACTTTCAAATTGAATTACGAAAAACGTTCGCTGTACTGTAGCTAGTTCTCGGTAGACTGGGATGAATGAAACATAAAATCGTATATACAAAAAATACATAAAATAACGAGACTTACAACAGTCGCCGATAAATTGTTATTTTTCGCCGGCTGATTGTGTGAGAATAAAAAGATGAAGACACAAAATGTACAGCGCAAAATGGAAATTATTTAAAACAAAAGGATCGAAACAAAATCTCTTTTTCAATCTTCAAACATGTCTAGTCAGTTGAATGAATATCTTACCTGAAGATCGAAGTTGTGTGTGGATCCCATCGGGGAATGTAAAGCACCTTTCGATCCGAGTTTCGATTTCGACAATTGATCAGATGGATCAGCTTGTAAACTATTATCTTCGAGTTCATGATGACTATCCTCGGCATCAGAACTTTCAGCACTCGCTGGCTGTTCGTTCACCAATGGCGGGGGCAATTTTTTTGGAAACATTGGAGTCTCGTCCGTTTTTTCAATAGAACTCATCTGTTTCGAATGTTTGCTCACTTGTTCAGCTTCCGATGTACTTACATCTAGTATTGAAAATTCCATTATACTTTTCAGTTACAAAACATTTTGATTCAGGCTTACCAACTTCCTCGTTATCAGTGCTACAATCGCCCATTTTCTTCTTCAATGCTATCTGTGTTTGTCTCTCCAGTTCTCGGATATCATCCATCGTCATTCCATACCATTCATCTTGCCAAACCCATGCTTGTCGATGGGCGTGATACATTGTTTTACGTAATGCTGTGTAATAATTCAACTTAGTTAATCGATTGTTCATTACACACAAATAAAAAAACGCACCGGTGTCGTGTATGAATTTCTCCAATTTCGTTTGCATACCCCAGTAGCGAAACTCCACACGACACAATTTATACGCACACATACGTGACATATTAACATCAGGATCGACTGCTGCTTTCTTTTTTTTTGTGATAAAACATTTAATTGGATTGAATAATTTCAATTTCAAATAATGTTTTCTAATTTACCGGATCCCATGATCTGCTCAGCCAACGATCATCCAATGGACCACGACCGGTTTTTTCTGATACATATATGCATACGTCCTCTACTGGGTCGTTGTCGGTATACATATTACGGTCGTTCACAATGTCGATCAGGTCTAACAGATGGGCAAGAGAAATAAAATAAAATAATTCAAAATAAATTGGCATGGAACGGAAAAATGGATTCTCGAATGTTTCGTTCGTTTTACGGTGAAAGAATCACAAGATTGTGCACCTTCTTTATTAAGCAGCTGCACTAAATTTCACTTCAGCTAGCGGCACCTCACTGCATCTAGCTGCATGTCGCTGCACCTAGCTGCATGTCACTGCACCTATCTGCATGTCACTGCACCTAGCTGCATGTCACTGCACCTAGCTGCCTGTCGCTGCACCTAGCTGCATGTCGCTGCACCTAGCTGCATGTCACTGCACCTAGCTGCATGTCACTGCACCTAGCTGCATGTCACTGCACCTAGCTGCATGTCACTGCACCTAGCTGCATGTCGCTGCCACCTGGCTGCATGTCGCTGCCACCTGGCTGCATGTCGCTGCACCTAGCTGCATGTCGCTGCACCTAGCTGCATGTCACAATGTCACTGCACCTAGCTGCATGTCACTGCACCTAGCTACATGTCGCTGCCACCTGGCTGCATGTCACTGCACCTAGCTGCATGTCGCTGCACCTAGCTGCATGTCGCTGCACCTAGCTGCATGTCACTGCACCTAGCTGCATGTCACTGCACCTAGTGTCGCTACTCTCTTTGGATGGCGCCAGAGAAATGATAAAGACCATCCATAAAGTATGTACGCAAAAAATGATTATTTATAGACCCCCCTCCCTCCTCGTACGCAAAAATGTGTGGAGAAAAATGATACACATGAAGAGTATTTTATCAAAAATCGTTATCTGCAATTTCATTTTTCTTATGATTCGCTAAAATTTTCTCAAATTTGTCCTCATTATATTCTTTTGTCATTGTCTTCTGTTATAACAATTTGAACGAAAGTAATATTGCACTCATTGTTCTACAAGCTAACAACACATTTTGGCTATTTTTTCTCTACAAAAATGCACAGAAAGCCTCATTATTATTCACGAAAAACCACCAATATCGTGTACGATCACGTAGTGTGCGTAGGACCCACACTAAGGAACCTACAGCCCGAACCACTCAACAGATTTTCACTAATTTAATTTTCGTGATTTTCTGAGGCCCATACCTTTCATTCAAAATCTTGAAGACCGATTTCGGTGCTAATTTCGCAGAAATATAAATCAAAAAGTTTCATCGACCTTCGAGAAACCTAGTTTTTGACCATAACTTCGAAAGTTCTTAACCGATTTTGCCCAAATTCAATCCCGTTATCAATTTTTAGACCCGTACGAAGAACGAAGCTCTTCGGAAAAGGGTCTATTGCGTTTACCACGTAGTTTGTCGAATTTCGACCTGGGAGTTGGTTACTTTTTCGTTTGATGGTCCTTATAGATACCGAATCTGCATAAAAATTGTGTCCATCTGTCAACACGATAACTCGAGTAAAGCTCCACCGATTTTCAAAATCTATGTTTTCCCTGAAAGGTAATCGAAAAAGCTTCTATGGGATTGAATCTGGACACTGTCGGCCCAAGAGGCGCCGAGCTAGGGCCGTTTAAGTGGTTTTTGGTATTTTGTACATAACTCAAGTAAATCTTTTCCGACTTTCAAAAACTTTTTTTGTTTGAAAGGTCTGGGCATGGCCGACAATTGATGGAATAAACTTTTTTGATCTTGAGCCCTTGGACTTAGCTACGGTACTAAAAACGATTCTATGCTAGGGCCATACGTGTTTCGTGTTTTTTGTACATAAATCGAGGAAATCTTTCCCGATTTTCAAAAAAAAAAAAAAAATTAAACAAAAGGTCTGGGAATGCCCAACATTTTATGGAAGACAATTTGTTTACTTTGGGTCGCTGGCCTGGTTAGCTAGCCCTAAAAAGGCGGACCGACTAGGGCCCTACTTGTTTTTTATACATAAATCGAGTAAATTCCATCCGATTTTCGTGATTCTTTTTCTATTCGATAGGTAATGAAAGCCTCAAGAGCATTCAAGAAAAAATGTGGGACCGGGCCGAGCCTTAGATGGCCGCTAATGTTAGGGTGGATCGATCTAGGCAATTTATTTTGGAAAAATTCACATATTCTGAAAACTATAAGAGACAGGAGATCGGTGTCAAAGGGAAAGTTGTTGGTTTTGGTGAGGTGCATGTCACGATGCCTTCCAAATGGCCGCTAATGTTAGGGTAAATCGATCAAGACGATATATTTTCGAAAATTTCAAACATTTTGAAAACTATAAGTGATAGAAGATCCGTGTCAATGGCAAACACTGAAACACAGGTTCTCTAAAATTTTATTCTCTACAACTTTGCCTTTGGAAGAAACTTTCTGCCTCTCATATTTCTGGAGATTCGGGTCATCTTGCCCAATTATGGAAGTGGCCATATACCAGGATTGTGTCATATTTCCCCATAACCCTGAAACAAGTGTTCGCTTAAATTTAATTTTTTACAACTTCGCATTTGACTGAAGAATGTCGGGCAGTATCACTAGCGAAACAAAAAAACGGGTTGGTGGAACGCCGATATCAGTGATGCTATATTGGAGAAAAGGAAACTATACTTGATTTCGTTACAGGACAGGACGGAGGCGAAGTGGGAGACTTATAAGGCTTGTAGGCAACTGGTTAAGGATCTAGTCAGGGAAGCAAAGGACCGGGAGGGGAAGAAGTTTGGGGAGGAATTGGAAAAGGCAGGTCAAGGCAGAGGTAAGACATTTTGGTCGATGATTAAGGACATTAGGCGCGATGGCGTGAAAGAAGGATGTAGTAGTATTTTAGATAAAGACGGCGGGTTAATTACTGACATGGGTGAAGTCTTGAAGACTTGGTGCAATTACTTTCAGGATTTATTTACATCTGTCAATCAGGTAGAACTGGCAGGTCCTAGCTCGGGGATGGAGGAAGAAATTACACTGGATGAGGTGTCCCGAAAGGACGGAATTTATTAAGTATAGCGGATCAGGTGGGATCCAATGGCTTTGTAGGATTTTCAATTTGGCCATGAAGTCTTCTACAGTACCTGCTGACTGGAGCTTCGGTGTTATTGCTCCAATTTATAAGAAGGACAATCGTAAGGTTTGCAATAACTACAGAGGGATATCGCTCTTGAGCGTGGTAGGTAAGGTGTATGCGAGTTTGCGAGTGTGCTTCTTGACCGGGTTAGGAACATACTGGAGGGTGTACTGAGTGAGATTCAGCGTGGTTTCAGGCCTCTGAGGGGGTGTCAGGATCAGATTTTCTTCCTCAGACAGACTATCGAAAAGCTTTATGAAAAGAACAGGGACTTATACTTATGCTCCATCGATTTGAAGATGGCATTCGACCGGGTAATAAGGCAGAGAGTTTATTCTCGGAAGGAGATAGCTTGCAACTTAAATGAGGAGAAGCTGGGCAGGTTTCTGAATTCAAGTACTTAGGAACCATTTTTTCAGAGAATGGCAAGTTAGTTAGGGAATTTGAGGAAAGGAGAAAAATGGGAAACGCGGTGGCCAGTCAGTTGAGGTCGCACGTGTTCACCAAAAGGGAATTAAGTAGCGAAACAAAGTTGGCTACTCACAGGTCAATATTCCGGCCGACGATTCTGTATGGTAGTGAGAGTTGGGTTGACTGCGGGTATCTCGTGCATGGTCTGGAGGTTTCTGATATGAGGGTTCTTAGGAACATAGCGAAGGTTAATAGGAGGAAGCAGTGGGATAATCATATTAGGAACGACGACATTAGGGAAAATTTAGCGATTTCATCAGTGGAAAAGGCGGCAAGGGTCAGTCGTCTGCGCTGGTTCGGGTACGTTCAAATGATGGGTAATAAATTCTACCGAAAAGGATCTTGGGTGCACAGGTCCCGGGTGTTAGGCCAAGGGGTAGACCAAAGAGAAGGTTTATAGATTCAAATAAATCAGATTTGGAAGTTGGTGGACTTTCTCTGGGCGAACAACCCATCTCCTTGGCAGGCGATAGAAGGGCATGGAGGACGATAGTTCACCATTCCGGGGTTGTGGCATAAAGACCTCACACCGAAAGGTACTAATGGTCTATAAAGTTTGATGATGATGATTCGCCTTTGACAATAAATCTCCATATTGCATAGTTAAGGAAATATAGACGAAAAACTGTTTTTGTATATGGCCAAGAATCTCAATTTCGTCCATTCTATTGGTCCCAGTGCCCAGACCCCTGACCCGATTCCCACAAAAACTTTTTCCCAGTTTTGTGACATCAAATGCTTTCATTTGACACCAAAATGAGGAATTTCCGCGCAAGTAAGATATTTGCGAAAAAGTTTCATCGACCGCACCACCTCGATCTACCCCATGTTACAATAAAATTGTTTGTAGTAAACATATAGGACCTTTGTACTTCGTACGGGTCTAAAAACAATTTTTTGGGTCCCTGGCTGAGTCCAAAAGCTCAAAATCAAAAAAATTTCTTCCATGAATTGTCGGGGATTCCTTGACCTTTCGAACAAAACAAAAATCGGAGATGTGCGAGTTGCTCGAAACTTCGAAAAACCCGACCCGAACCCGAACCCGATTTTTTTTTTGGGTTCATGGGTTTCGGGTTTCGAAAAATTTTATCGGGTCGGGTTCGGTCCGGGTCGGGTTGTTGTATCATTTTATTCGGGTCCCGATCCTTTATTTACTTTTTATATTTTACAAAACTCGTCTAATTTTTATCATCTTACATTACACGAATTTTGTTATAGTCTAAGGTCCGTGAAGAATGCAGACGTCGGGCCTTGAAATAATTTTTGTTTCGAAGTTATTTGGGTTGTGAGTTTCGAAAAACTTGAGTGTCTGGCTCGGTCCGGGTCGGGTTTCGGGTTTCGAAAATTTAAATCGGGTCGGGTTCGGTCCGAGTCGGCTTTAGAAACATTTCGGGTTTCGGGTTTCGAAAAATTTTATCGGGTCGGGTTCGGTTCGGGTTGGGTTTCGACCCGCTCATCTCTAGTATATTTACTCGAGATATCATGTTGACAAATAGACGGACGGACAAAATTTGCATTTTTCTCTTATTTAGACCCCTAAACTAAAAAGTAGCCAACTTCCGGGTGGAAATTCGACTAGTCACAAACATTTTGGTAAACGCAAAAGATACCTTTAGCTTTTCGAAGAACATCGTATCTTCATATGGGTCTAAAAAATTGTGAAATACGAAAGTACGATGGATTGACCAGCGCACTATTATAAACGACAATTTAGGAACATCATTTTCTACAGTATGTGATTCAATATTTTCAAACGCCAAAAATGCGAGTTGTTGTTGATAGCGCTCATAACCTGGAGAAAATGTCGAGGAAACAGAAGAGCCGCTGAAATCAATGGCAGGATTTTCACATAACTATGCAGTGAGTAGATAACATAAACAATTGAAGAAACGGGTTACTTGCCAAGTATCTTTCGATGAATCAAAATTTAATGGAAAAATAAATTTCTCGATTCTTAAACGTTTTTGTCGGAAAGGAGTCAGCCAAATTTTGTATAACATTAATTATTTTGCAAATATGATTCACGTTGTTAAATCAAACAAAACTTTACTAAAATGTTGAAGGTATTACTCGTCTGTTATTTTCCTTGGAACGAAGCCAAGCTTTTTCGTGAAAAAAAAAAATACTTAGCAATTCATTAAATAAATCGTGATAAATGTGGAAATTATGAAATGAATCGCATGTTCTCTTAAATTAGACAAAATATTTACTTTACATTAACTTACCTACAGTTCTATTGCGAAGATCGTTTACAGTTAAATTGAATACATTTTCTTGCTGTCCGCTATCCGGATGATAAACGGTTTCAATTTCTAGTAAGAATTTCTCCATAAACGGGCAAGTATATCGTGTTTTTGTGTACGGGTAAGCGTTCCATGCTTCCTCTTCCACAATTAACGCGCTTTTCGGAAGTAAACTCTTGATCCAGCCGGGCAGATGACTTCCAACGTGATAAATCTTTCTTGTGTACTGACCATTACCACCCGGTCCATTTTCATACGGTTCATTGACTAAAATCTCAACTCCGCTTCCTGAACCACTACTTTCCTCTCTACTTTTTTTCTATGTAACAGAAAATATATATTTCTTGTGATCATACGGAAAAATCAATGCATGCAATGTGTTGGAAACCTACAGCGATCATGTACAGTTGGGCTATTCGATACTCATCCACGGTCAGTGGCAAAGGTATACGATACTCTTTTATCAACATTTTTTTGTTTGTATATTACTTTGATTTTTGCTAATGCGTTGACTGATATTGAGACTTAATTTATGCACTTCGAGTATATCCGTAAATTATTCCATTTACAACGAACAGGGTAATGATAGCCCCGCGTGTGTTAATTTAGAGCATTATGTTCACTGAAACAAAGATAGAAATAACAGTTAAAAATGGTTAATTATTCGTGAAGAAAACACAAATTCAATTCATAAAGTCAGTTGTGTTTAGCGATATCATTAGAGGTTAGGTCGGTACAAAACTAGGTACAAAATACACAAATATTCCTTCTACTGTTCTTGGCAAAAAGATAAATTTAGCTAACGATCCAGGTGAACTGAGTGTAATATGAGCTGAGCTTAGACACGTGCGCCGGTCAAAACTTTTCGGCGCCGGCGTGAGGAAATTTTCAAAGTGTCGGCGACGACGTCGCGGCTGAAACCGGCTGAGGGTATTTGATCGGCGGCTGACCTCGTCTTACGTCAAATTTTTTATCGGCGGCGGCGGCTCATATCGACTAAGCCGAAAAATTAAGATAAAAGAAAAAACGTCGTAGAAGTCAAAGAATCAAAAGAATAATAATCGGATATAGTTTTGCGGCCAGCAAAATTATTTTTCATTCAGCGAAATTATTGCTTTTGGTCAGCGAAATTATTGCCTTTGGTCAGAATAACTGTTGTCTTCTGTCTCCAAAATATTGCATTTAGGTAGTGAAAATTTTTTTTAGATCAGCAAAATTATCACTTGGTCAGCCAAATATCTGTCTGATGGGCAAAAATATTTAAGGTAGTTATGGGTCATGAACGGGGCAAAAGTGAAAATTGCCCAAAAGTCACTTAGGGAGTGGGCGGTTTGGTCGGCGAAGAAAAGTCTTAGAGTTTTTGATGGGTTACAACTTTGTAGAAAAAAAATTGTTCATTTAACTTCATCCGGAGGAGACAGGAGGTGAAAACTGCTGAAATTTCGGTGGCTGCTCACTTTGATGTTAGGGAAATTTTGCTGTTGTGTGCAATATTGTTGTTTTTTCAGTGTATATCGTTAATGGAGGTTCAGGGCAACAAAACTGGTGAACTATGTAAGGTGGAAAAATTCCATCCTCCAGTGATATAGGGCCTTTTTGGGGGATTCAGCCCAGAACGGGAGCACTTCTTCGACTCTATCTCGGTCGGCCGTGTTCGAAATGAGGTCATTGAGGTGTCAAATAAAAGGTATCGATGCCACGAAGCCAACAAAATCGGGTTTGTCAGAATCGGTTGTTCGATTCGGTGTCCAGGTGCGAAAATTACTGAAAAATTAAATTTTGATATGTTGTCGGAGATGGTCTAAAACGTCGAGAAACCATGTTCAGGGGTGTGATACTGTTCTGAAGGAAGTTATGGGAGATGTATAACAAAGCTAGGGATTTTCACAAGACTAGGAGGCTAACAAAGCCAGCATTTTGCGCTTTAATGAAGCACCCTAGGTAGCTAAGAGACATCCTAAGCTCAACATAAAAAGTACTGCTTTTCAACAACATCTTTGAACTGAATTTCAATTTTTTACTTATGTAACATTTTTTGCGGCGCAATCGGCTAGTCGATGTTTTCATTTTCATCGACGGCGGCTCATTTTTTACTATTTTTTCAGCGACGATCGGCGTCGGCTAGCGCCGGAGCACGAGTGTAACTGAGCTTTAACTTAATCTTTAACCTTAACCTTTAATGTGTACAACAGGCGTAACGGGGACCGACGTGACGTCTCCAGATAGTTAATATATGTGTAATTCCATCGGTACCGTCACCTGGGTAACGAATTTCATCTCTTTCACTCTTTCAACGTGATTTATATTAACATGAGACAAAACACATTCGTTCCCCGGGTGACATGGTAGCGATAATGTATGGGTTACCGATGGAATTAGCCATATGGACAGTAATATTGGTATGTATGTACCAGTGGTACGAAAATTTGAAATCCAAGAGAAAGAGAAAGTATAATATGATTTCTACGCCAATTCCATATTTTTATTCCCTTAATTTCGCATGACTGAGTTATTATGCCCAATTCTGTCTCCTCTTTGAGATTGATCCGAATAAAATTTGTGAAATGTTAAAATTATTTACGGAAGTTGAACTTCATGTCCTTTAATTCTTTAAACGACAAATTTTAATTTTAGCAAAAGGGATTACATAAAAGGCGTCCCGCTTTCCAAATTAAAAATGAACAGCTGCTTGTTAATCCTTCAATGGACAACAGCAGTTTTCCAACTCAAATCCCACGACAAAAACGCTATTAAATATTTAAATAATTACTGACGCAATGAAAGCTAATACAAAAGTTCGACATTTACATTTTCTGCAGCCCCATAAGTTCTCAGCAAATAAAATGAAATACAGAATTACATTATGGATAAGATCGTCACCTACGTTTCACTCATGAGAATACAGTAAATTCAAATTTGTACCACCCCAACCCCACAACTGATGGTGTTGAACATAAATTATGCATTGGGAAATATAGCATTAAGATGTTATGGTTAGTTTCGTGTATTCATAAGCCAATCGTTCTTGGCGATAAATTCATGGCGATTTTAGACAATTTCGCGTGTTGTAGACCGAGCAGAGCGAGGTCTACATGCTAACGTGCCTAAAATCAGTCGTCAAAAACAGACACACAAATAACTATTACTCGTTTTCGCGTGATGTATTGGGTTTTTCATGCTTGCTGAGAGAAGCGAAAGTACTTTTTCCTCCACATGTTTGCCCCAACCATCTCAGAGCTTGCAACAGCCATGGCGAACATCTGATTTTTCTGTGTGCACACGCAAAAGCTCAAGATAAGAAATCCAAATGGAGAAATCCTCGAAATGTACCAAAATGGACGACCTCTGACACGCTCGTTGTGCTGTCACTTTCAATGCCGAAACGAAACCGTACGACGCTAAAGCCCACTGATTGAAATAGAAAGGCAAACTTTGTTCTTTTTCAAATTGTGCAGCACTTCATAAGTGGTTCTTGAATCCCATCGAAAATTTCCGCGACAAAACTTTGGAAAAACAAAACCAGCAACAACGTTTTAATGTGACAAAATGTGGAACATAATTAATTAGTTGTAAATCATGTTTCACTCCGTCATTAATGTAATTAAATTCGAGATAAATGGGAATTCCTTCGAACTGGTATAAATTTTCCGGTCGGTTAATTTCTGAATTACATCCATAAACGACAAAAGCCGTGACTTGTATTGCGTGTAATATTATTAGACCGAGTTGGTTAGCTGAGGTAAAGCCACTTGTTGCTTCATCCAATTTTCGTTTAAATCCAAAAACGTCTTGTGGTTCGTGTTTATAAAATATTATTGTTCAGAGTTTGCAAATATGAGGGTCTGGTGGGTTGGGTATAGACGTGAATAAACATTAGAAATGTGGGCAGTAGGCATATGCTCATCAAGTTCTGGTAGAACTTCACTCAACTGGAAAGTTATCAAAGCGATTATAATGTATGCATATTTCACAAGAAGCTTTTCGTATATAGACAGGAATATGGGTTGTTTTCGCTTGGAAACACAAATAAACTTGTTTTTATCCAGCGTTTCGAAAAAGCAAACATCAACAAGGGAAAAGAAAAACTCAAACTTTTTTTCAAGTCGAACTTTTGAAGAGTTTCTTTCAATTGTTTGGACGTTTCGTGAGTGAGGAAAACACTTGATTACACTTTTGAGTCACGAACATTAAAAAGGTGATGCCCTGAAAAATTTGCTTTGGTAACTGCGAACATTCAATGCAAATTGCTCTTTTCTACCTTCGTAATGTAAAAGTTCGAAGTTAAAAAGAAGGAACCCTGAAATTGCTTCGTAAAATGCATTCAAATGCCGCTTGAAACGTCTTTCCGTTCATTTTCTAGTTGTGAAACTGTGAAGTTAGACTCAATTCGAACAAGAAGTATTGATATCTGTCTAGAAGATGATCAAGCGTCCGCCGCTATTCTGAATTCCATGAATATGATGAAACACTCGAATTGTGATTTAATGAAATGATAGCTTATCATTTGTAAGAATGTTTTGCTAATCTCATCACATAATTGTTCTACATTTAAGATGCTCTCCATAAAGGTCTGAAAATGTCTTTTTGATTTAGTTCATAACAGTATTTACTAGGTTGTTGATAAAGTTGGTGTATACGTAATGTGTAATACAACATTAGTTTCAATTTTCGTTCATTATAATCAGATTACGAATACATTAGGTTGGAAAAGGGAGAGCATCAAAGAATACGTTTTAAGTTTGAAAGATTAGATAAATTTTGAATTTCGAAAATAGAGTTTATGTTTATAATGTCGAGTCATTTGAAAGCGACTTCGATGGCATCATTGTGTTTGTAACATACACTTGTGATTCCGAAGAGGACCTAGTCGACAGGGAATGAAGCTTATGTATGTAGTGGAGGCAAAGAGGTTAAACTTCACGCGAATGTTCGTATGTGTTGAAATATCAATTTGATGTATCTATGTAACTAGAGTCTAGACTTAGATCTGAGCATTCGGATTGTATGATGTACATTCTAAATGAAATTGTATTTTGGAACAGACGTGTTTGTCTCTAAATTATTACTTCTGCATATTTCTGGAAGTCTTCGCGTCCTGAAATCCAACAATATGCTAACCGACAAATTTTAATTTTAACAAAAGGAGCGTCCCGTATTGCGTATTTGAGGGGGGTGTAGGGGGAGGGGAGCATAGATCATGGTCGAATCTGCAAAAAAATGTCCTTCAACTCGACTAAAGCTCAACCGATTTTCAAAAACATTTCTTTCCCTGAAAGGTGATCGAAAATTCTTTTATGGGATTTAATCTGGACAATGTCGGCCCAATGCCGCCGAGCTAGGTGGTTTAGGTGGTTTTTGGTCTTTTGAACATAACTCGAACAAATCTTCTCCGATCTTCATAATTTTTTTTTTGTTTGAAAGGCCTGAGCATGCCCGACAATTTATAGGATTCGATTTCGATCCCGACTTAGCTAGGGCAATTAAACAAGTGTCTGCTCGGGCCCTACGTGTTTTTTGTACATACCGAAATCGGGTGATCTCTCCGATTTAGTTGACTCTTTTTCTATTCGAGAGGTATTCGAGTAACGAATTATATTCAAAAACCAATTTGGGCCCGGTGCCTGTGTTTAGGGCTCAAGTGGTCCGTATCCAAAAAAACATTTTTTTTTCTGTAGAAGTATGTGTCTGATGCCCCTCCTTAGGGCCTTAGAATAGTCGTAAGGTCAGTCCTGGATCGAAAAAATAGTTTTTTGCTATATTGTATAGAAAATTGAGGTGAACATTTTTGTTTATATGGGGGTCAAATTTGAGGTTTTCGAAGAGTTTTTTGCCCCGTTGCTTCTGAGGGTTTTTCAATATTGCTCTTTCGATAATTTCCAATACAACTAAATGTGGTCGTAATTTCAAACACTTAAGAGTTAAGGCAATATTTACTTCAATACGTTTGAGTCTTTCTGCAACGTCAATTCTGTTTGCCACATCTATTCTGATGCGTTCGGGTCCCTCGCATAGTTTTAATAAACAACTCCTTGTAAATCATTCAGTATACAAAATCAGTTTCTCAATTCTAATCTCACGACGATAAACATTTTAAGTAATTATTGGCGCAATGAAAGCTAATACAAAAATTCAGAATTTACATTTTCTGCAGCCCCAGAAGTTCTCAGCAAATAAAATGAAATACAGAATTACATTATGGATAAGATCGTCACCTACGTTTCACTCATGAGAATACAGTAAATTCAAATTTGTACCACCCCACAACTGATGGTGTTGAACATAAATTATGCATTGGGAAATATAGCATTAAGATGTTATGGTTAGTTTCGTGTATTCATATGCCAATCATTCTTAGCGACAAATTCAAAGGAGAATTCGTTTTTGTTGTAGACCAACACTTTAAGTGTAAACAGATTTTCGATGAACTATTGGAAATGTGTAGGTACACGAGGGATTGCCCGAGTGTAGTGCACATCTCATTATATGAATCTTAGTTAAATGAGTTATGATTATATGAGCATTAATAATTGAAACTATAGATAAACTGTGGGGAAAAAGTGTAACATGCAATTGTTATTTTCCTTAACTATAAATCATCCAGAACAGCGTTTGTCGAATATAGACACGAAATCAATCACTCGCCTGTCGAAAATGGGATAACAATTTACACAATTGACAGAAAAGAAATTGTATTTTGAGTGCGAATTAGAGCTCCAGACGAAGGGCATATCACATTACACAAAAAACGACGCCGACAATGGCACTTTATTGTGCTTTTCGCAACTGAATTGTGAAAGAAATAAATAAGTTTGTTCTTATGGGATTTCATGAGCATTGTCAACGATCAACATTTCATCTAATTCTCAAATTATTTTATTTTTCTTTGGAGTTATACCAATGTCGGAAGCTCTTATTATTTAATTTACAACAAAAATTAATCTTCAAAGGAGATTTTCTCAGTCTACTTATTCTGGCAAACTTTTACTGCTCCATTTGTCCTGAGGTAATAGCTTTTGTGAAATCTATACGTTTTCCATTGCGTTATGGGGGCAATTATTCATGAAGCTTTGTTCGCAGTTTAATTATTTTCATGTTTCAAAACCCTGTTCGATATTGTAATTCTTTTGCATTGTCAAACTGCCACTGACAAATTTGTTTATGTCTTTCGGCATTTGTGAACCGGGGGAAGCTTGATAATAATGAAAGTTATGAAAGTTTAGATGAGTTTTATTCAAATAGGAAGGAAGAAACGATAAATTAATCATTAACTGAAGTCGCAAAGGGTTTCTGTACTGTGTAACGCAATTAAGATGGTCTTTCGCTGAGAAATGTTGGATTGCAGACTCACAGAACGGTCAATCCTTTTCCTCAAATGAGCGTATTAAGACTAGTGTAGCCGCTATATCAGTCAGCAAAAGATCGAGAAACGAGGCACGCAGCGCTCCTGAAAAATTTGAGCGGCACTCACGCTCGCGCTCGAATTTCGAAAATTGAGCGGCGCTTTTAATGTAATAGTATCGTATAATGGTTTACAATATACGCGAGAGTGTTTTGGTGCAGATTTCACGTAACTTTGTTCTCAATTATTCTCAACGAATTAATTGTGTTCCAAGTAAGAGAAGTTCAAATATGACCTGGCCAGAGCAATTTCAGAAAAATGGAAACCGGCAGTTTCTAATGAACTATACATAAATCAGATACTTGTCGGTTTTCACTCTCCTTAGACTGCATGACGCTGTTTGTTGAAAGTAAAACTTGATCTCATCAAACATTTGTCAATTTATGCACGTATGGGTACGTCTGGTTCCTACTTGAGTAAATGGTGGAATGGCAACATTAGTTCGTCTGGGCATTCGAAGAAGTGCTTAGCGAACTCATCTTTCGAATCGTCAAAAAATGGTGTGGAGAAACGGAACTCTCTGTGAATGCAGGAAAAACCGTACTCAAACTATTCAAGCCCAAGAACAAGAGAGTAGCCTTGACAATGAGAATGCCAAAGCTTTCCGGAACTTGGCTAGTGATGACAATCAAGGTAAAATATCTTGGAGTCATATTAGATGAGAATTTGACATGAAATCCTCACATAGAAGAGAGGATAAATAAAGCGGGTAGAGTCCTTTGGCAGTGCAGGAAAGCATTCGGGAAGAGCTGGGGGCTAAGGCCTCCAGTCCTATACTGGATTTATAGAGCAATTGTGAGACCAATCTTCAGCTACGGCTGTATGTTTTAGTCACACAGGGCAGCGACCTAATCGATAGAAAAAAAACTAGCAGTAGTGCAAAGACTTGCTCTCAGTGTGGTAGGAGTAATGACGTTAACTCCGACGGCAGCATTGGAGAATCTACTATCGGTGTGCCATTGGTTTGTTCGTCAAACAGCAAGCCAGGACGACAGTAGCGAGATTGTACAGAAGTGGTCACTAGATAGCGGATGGTAGAAACGAGAGAAATGGAAATGCCGAGTGACCACATGGAAACCATCTTCCGGTTCGACAAGGGCTTCGACGCAGCGATACTGGAGAGTGTGTGGAGTGGGAGAAAGGAGGGACATAACGGTATTCACGGCCGGATCCAAAACGAATGAAGGTACGGGATATTCCTGCTCCTGACTGCGAAGAATTGAAGCCTAACGTTTCGATTCCGCTTGGATTCTCTGCGACTGTCTTTCAATCGGAAACTCTGGCTATTAACACGTTCTGCCATACACTGATAGACCAGCAAGTGACAGGAAAAATGATCTGCTCAGATAGCGAATCGGCGATAAAAGCGATATCATCTCACAAATTCTCAGCGAAATCAATCCTGGAGACAAGAGAAAACGTCGAAATCTTATCAGGGAACAATCATGTGTCCCTTGTATGGGTTCCCGGCCACTCGGATATTCTAGGAAATGTAAGAGCGGATAAATTGGCGAGAATTGGGAGCAGAACGACTTTTGCGGGGGCTAGAGCCAACCTTAGGCGTTCATACCGAGGCAATAGTGAGACTTCTGAAGCAGGAAGCAGAAGAGGGACACCAAAAAACTAAGAATAACCTACAAAACTGTAGAGAATCCAAAGAGCTGGCAGTTTATGTACAAAGAACAGTGGAGAAAGTAACATGGCATGACAAGTGGAGCTACCGCTAGAATCCTACAGATGGCACTTAACTTCGAAATACTGAAAACAAAGGCGCGAACGATGGCAACCCAAGAGCAGCACACTGCTGGATTCGTGTGGTCACTGTGAACTTGTTGGGCAACCAACCTCCCGGCAAACTGCACTGTATTTACGCGGACGACAAGCCAAACCTGTCCTTCGACCTCTTGGTCTTCAAGTCATTAGAATATAAGTTAAAAATAATTGTAAATATCAGTTTTAAATCCATACGCTAAATAAATAAATAACTGGCGAACCACCAAATATCTTTTGAGCCTGAAAAGGAAATGCCTGAGGTTGTTAGAAGGAGTGCTAACCGGACCCATCATCTGAATAAGATGGGACTCAACGATGAGCTCTGCTGTAGAAGGTGCGGTAACGTACCAGAAACAGCAAAACACTTCCTATGCCACTACCTTGCATTATCTATAGTCTCAGAACAAAACACCTAGGAGATTTCTATATCACACTAGATGAATTTAAAGCAGTACCATGAGCTATCTTTTGTTACAGAAAGCAAATGGCTAGAAGTGACGTTACAGTAATGAAAGTGATACGAGACCAAAATGTATACACACATAAACCACACTTGAATAGACCCAGCTACTTTTACCATCATTTTACATCATCACCAAACATATACCAACCATAGGCCAATCAACCATGGGAAGAACACAATGGACCCAACAAGGTAGGGCAATCTACATCTACAATTGTTAATTTTATTCTCTGTATTTGCGCGAGGGGCAGCCCAAAATAAATCAATTAATCAATCAAATTTTTGACATGTGGATGGGACAAAATATTGCTAAGATTACAGAGGCTTTATATGCGGGTTGGGTTTACGGCGCTAATTTTAACTGGCGTCCAAAATACTCTAGAATGATATTCTGGCGCTTATTGGAAGAACAAGACTTTTTTGCCGCGAATCTTTCACAAGGTGTAAATTCTGAAATAAATTCTCTGATCAGACCATTAACTCTAATCGTGAATTTACTAACAATTGTCATTTTATAATCCAAAGCACTCTAACAAATTTATTATTGCAGATTTAGATAATATTTGTCCAATAAAGCAATAAATGGACAAAACGTAAAAGAAATGAAATAAGTAACTAGATAACGTATGGGTAAAAATGTGGAGTTTTGTCCATATATTCTATACCATCGACATAAAAAAGAGCATATTATTGAGTTATCACAGAGATTTCAAATGTATGCTCACATAAAAAAAGGACATAATTCATCAGAAACCTTTTCTTCTATTTTGCTTTTCATTTGTCACTCTTTCTTTAACATTTGTTTGAAAAGACTACATAATGCCGTTGGCTATTTTGATTCTCGCAATTGAAATGGTCAAAGAATACAAAACGTCTATTGTATTGCTTTGATTTACCAAGTTGTTCTCGTTCATCTTACAGCTGTTGACAGATGTTTTTCATTGTCCGGCGAAGTTGACTAGTCATACAAATAGAATGTTTTATCCAGACCGGAAAATCGTTCATCAAATAAAGGTCGACAAGTGTAAAAATGGTCTACATATTCATTTGTCAACTGGTGTTAGTGAATTAATCGAAGAATTCCTTAGTTCCAAATGCATGTTCTTCGCGAATGAGTTGCTCTACACAAACATATTTCTTGCGTATAAAGTACGTACTCTAAATCCTCTCTCACTTAGGACGTCCGTCCTTTATGGATTGCCGAAGGAATTGCAATCAGACCAGCGCGTAAGTGAATTCGCTTCAGTGGAAATGTATTTCAGTCAGAGTCAGAACAGAGAGTGCTTTTACGACGGATTTTCTTAACTACTTTTAAAGGATTTTCAGCATTTTTTTTGATTTTCTGATGGATTTTTTCGGCTGACAAGCGAATTTCTAGTTTATCCGCCTCTCTGTCCGTGCCTGGAAATAATGTTCTTTTCACGGTAAACGAGACAAAGTTCCACAGGAACGGAGCGATCCTTGTGATGCAATTTACTCCAGTCTTCTTGTGAGCCTTAGGAATTTCGCCGGCTTTTCCACTTCCACTTCCCGGAGCTCGGAGAGAATCAATTGCCTGGTCCGTCTATACATGGGGCAATCGCTGACTATGTGACTCCCCGTTTCTTCACTGAGGTAGCAGAGACAAGTCGGACTTTTCTTGCAGTGGATATTGAAGAGGTATTTATTGAGAGAGCAATGATTAGTTACAACTTCAATAACTCTCTTGATGTCAGTTCTGCCAAGGTTAAGAAGAACAAGACTGACTTTCCGAGACGGAATGACACAGAAAAGTTTTGTATGTCAAGCTCCGCCATAGGAAAGCCAGGTACGAGTATGTTCGTTCCTTAGCCAATCTTTTACTATCTGCTTCCTTTTACTTTTGGAAATACCGAACATCGGTTCGGGTCCAATAAAGCCGTTCTCCGCTCCCAGTCGAGCAAGCTCATCCGCTTTCTCGTTGCCCGGAATTCCTTCGTGGCTCGGCACCCAGACCAGCGTAACTTTGTTGCGCTCGCTTAGTTCGTTTAACCTTAGCTTACATTCGTGCACCAGTTTAGACCCTACGAATGGGGAACTAACCGCTTCAATGGCGGATGTGCTGTCCGTGAAAATGAAGATGACTTGACCCACGCACCGTTTGACCTCGTCATTATTGCATAGTTCGGAAATAGCACACAGTTCAGACTGGTCTACTTTAGCAAGGGAACCAGTGGATATACTTTTGTATAGGTTCAGATTTTCACAAACGTAGCCTGCTCCAGCGAAGTTTTCATTTTTGGAGCCATCCGTATAGCAGTGAATTCCGTATAGCATTTTCCTTTGTCCAATCTACTCTTTCTGGTATAACACATTCGAAGTTGCCTTCCAACATAACCTCAACTTTCATCTGGTCACTAGGCATCCTTAACTCTTCTGAAGGATTTTTGTATGTCCCTTCTTATTTGAAAAAGACCAGATGCCATTGACCCTGATACTAAAGGAGGTGTTGTAGGCAACTGACTTCAGGTATAGGTCTAATGGAGGTAGGTCAAGTGGCGTCTCTAGCGCTAACGTCGCGATTGTATTCTTCACACACGTCATGCACAAACATGCCAGCCTCTGGATTTTGTCGAGTCGCTTTCTGGACTATTGGACATCGACCCTTGGGGCCACCACACTACACACCACCACCACACTACACATACATGACTACTGCTGTGCAGATCCACCAGATGGCTTTCGGGGACAGCCCCCAGTTTCTACCAAATGCTTTTCTGCAGAGCCAAAATATCCCAATAGCTTTATTTAGCCTTTCATCCAAATGGGGTATCCACAATAGTTTATTGTCTAATATCAGACCTAGATACTTAACCGTGGCATGCAGCGAAACTTCCTGATTAAACAGCTGAAATTTTCCCAGGTCAGAGCTATTTACTTTTCTTCTCCTGCTAAACAGGATCAGCTTCGTTTTTACTGGGCTTACTTTCAACTTATTTGCGAGTCACCATCGTTCTACGGTTTTCAGTGCTGAACTCATCAGGTCACCCACGGTTGGTATGAAGTTTCCAGTTATGAGACTAGCAACATCATCCGAATACCCTTGGGTGTAAAAGCCTGAGTCATTGAGCATTACCAGCAAAGAACCAATTACCATACACCAGAGAATGGGACATAAAATTCCACCTTGCGGGCATCCCTTAGTCACTCCTAATTTGGTTTTAGTACCGCAAATCGTTGCTTCGGCTGTCCTACCGCTCAGCATTCTAACGATCCACTTGATCGCAGTGGTGTCAAATGTCCATATGCCTAGCTTTAGTTGCTTTAGCAATTGTTTCAAAGTCGGTATTGTCGAAAGCACCTTCGACATCCATGAAACATCACAATACAACATTGCTTTGATCCAGTATATGCTCTATTCTTTGGTCCGTGGATTTCCCGATTTGGTATACGTGCTGGGTGGCGTTTAGTGGGAATTTCTTCAGAACTTCACCTCTGATATAGAAATCCAACAGCCTTTCCACCGTCTTTAGAAGAAAAGAGGTAAGACTGATTGGCCGGAAATCTTTTGCCACGCAGTGGGAAGATCTACCGGGTTTGGGAATGAAGACCAATCTAACCTTTTCCCATAGCTTGGGGATATGTCCGAGCGCTAAAGAACTTTTGAAAATACCAATCAGCCTGTCGAGCAGAAGCTCCATTCCTTCTTTGAGTAAAGTTGGTAACACACCATCAAGTCCTGCGCAAAAACTAAAAGACGAAGGTCTAGAATTTCGGAGGAAGAATATTCAAGAACTGGCAATAGCTTTATTGCTTCAAAGGAGCTGAGTGCATCCTGAAGTTTGTGGAGGTGAAATATTAATAACTGACGGTAGATGTCATTGTTCTGGGTGCTTGAAGGAAAAACACCTCCTGACGGGTCATAACGAATTCTATCTGGAAGACATTTGATTTCTACCAGACCTGCGTTGGTCGAATATATCCCCAAGATATTTCCCAGGGGAAAAATCTGCCTGGAGAATAATCGTCCCGGAAAAATGTGACGTCATCCAGGTATTCAAATTGAACTCTTAATTTATTCAAAGTATCTGCGAATCGATGACAATAAATCGTGAATGATGTGGAGCAATATTTTGTTTTCAGGCTAGATGTAGTATAGCTGAGGTAAGAATTCTTACCTCATCTATACAACATCTAGCCTGAAATTCAATACAACATTGCCAGCAATACAACACCAATACAGTAAATATAATTCTGTGATTGTAACAACTTCAAGCGGAAAATTAGCTTCCAATGCTAAAGTAAAATGAATGCTTTATTGAAAATGCTCATTGAATCAATTTGGCTTGTAATTTGACTGCACGTTATCATTAATCTAATAGACGCAATGGAGTAATGTAAATTGCCAATTACGTATGCGTAGGTATATTGTGTAGAAAAAACCACTGTTGCCTACTTTGAATTTATCATTGTCATATATACAAGAAGAGCAAAAAAATTGTGTACGGTCTTCATGCGAATAATGAAATAAATTGCTAAACAAAAATGTGAGTGAAGTTATTGAAAATTATGCAAAAAGAGTGCAAATTAATAAAGAAAATGTATTTTGAAGGGCAACATTTTTGCCTCCACTGTGGTTGATCAATAAAAAGCGAATTATGGAAATGAATATCTACTGTGTAATAGAGAAAGAAGAATATAAACTCACTTTTACACAATTCACATCAAGTCAAATTTCACGGGTTCTCCTCAAAATTGGTTACGTTGAATGCATTACATTAACGAACAAATTGATTTATCAGTTACTGTTTACCATCACAATCTAGAGCTGAGCAAAGATACAAGGGTACGACACAAGTTCCAGAATTAATTTTATTAACACTGAAAATAATTTCCCTTTTTTTTTGCTTTGCTTCTATACTTGAGTGCAGGCAAGCCTGTTTACTATGGTCGAGTCGTTTCACGGAACTGATTTTATGAAATTTCGTCGATTCAATGTCTCCGATAGACAGAAAAAACTTTTTATATCTACCAGAAACTGAGAGTTTCTTTATTGTATATCTCACAGCGCAAGTGGTACAATTTTGCTCAAGAGCCAATACAGCGAGAGAAGAGAGAGAAGAGAGAATTTAAACCTCTTTTCATGTATGACGTCAATCAGTCTGAGCTTGAAGAAGATTTTTTCTTTCTTTATGTGTTGTGATGCGATGATATTCCTGTAGAAGCATTCCTGGAAGAGTGAAATTGAGAGAGGTAAGTAAATAGAAGCTTTGACGTCATGTTTGTCTTTTATATCACGAAATTCGATTTCGTGCAACAAAAGGTAGGTTTCAGGTTTTTGTATGCTGAAATAAGACACGACATAAGACTTGTTGTAGAAATTGCACAGATTTGTTTGTGTCTTATGATTCTTGGTTTTCTGATGTTCAGTATTTTATTGGATACGGCCACAACGACAATTGGGCAATTATTATCAGGATTAATTTCATTTTATTTATCATCCCAATAAATTCCTATGTGGGACACAATGTAAGGCCACAGATATCAGCAAGGTAATATTGCCAAGTCAATGGTCCATGGCTATTTTGACAAGTTAATTTTAACAGACGTAAAACGTAACTGTAAGCAATAAATTATTCTACGCCATACCTTCAAAACGTACCGTTTTTTTTATTTTGTTGTTTTTCTTGAGAAAAATTACAAAATTTTAGCCCCATTTGACAGCCACAAACGAACTGACCGAGGCCGAATGTACTACCGAATAGTATTTACTATGTTATGACCGGTCTTTACGCTGGAAATCAAAAACCATCCTTTTCTTACGAGTTATAAAGAGTAATATTGTGATTTGAAATTTAATTTAAGTGTCCGCCATCGCTCGTTTTTTTCGATTTCGGCGGCTGTACTGAAGTGATCCTTTCATTTATCACTTTTGTTGAAATGGCCATGGACCAAGGTTTACGTACAAAATATTCGTCTAACTTAGGCTAGGAGTAAGATTAACATAAATGAAAATAAATAAATCAACGTGGTCAAAAGTCAGTTCATCAAATAAAAAGTGAGGAAAAACATATGAAGGGACCCGTACGTATCAGAATAGATGCGACAAACGAAAAGACTGGAACGTATTTAAGTAAATGTTGCGTTCACATTAAATTGTATTGGAAATTGCCGATAGGGCAATATTGAAAAACCCGTCCGAAGAAACGGTGTAAAAAAAATTCTCCGAACACACAAAATTGACCTCCAAATAGAGAAAAATGTTCTCCTCAATTTTGTCTACAATATAGCAAAAAACCATTTTTTGGGCTAGGGCCGACCTTAGTACTGACGTAGGGCTCTAAGTAGACTCCTCGGACACATACTTCCATAGACAAAAATGTTTCCCTCAATTTGCTCTGCAACATAGCAAAAAACATTTTTTTATGTTAAGGCCGACCTTAGGACCGACACGAGGCCCACTTGAGCCCTAAGCACAGGCAAAAATTCTTCTATAAATTGTCGGCCGTGCCGAGATCTTTCAAACAAAAAAAAAATTTTTAGAAAATCGGAAAAGATTTACTCGAGTTATGTACAAAAGACCAAAAGCCACTTAAACGGCCTTAGCCCGGGGGCCCTTGGGCCGACAGTGCCCAGATTCAATCCCTAGATTTGATTACCTTTTAAGGAAGAAAAAGTTTTTGAAAATCGGTTGAGTTTTACTCAAGTTATCGTGTTGACGGACGGACGGACATTTTTTTTATTGTTGAT
>CM055405.1:51882089-51895906 GCA_029228625.1 Pseudolycoriella hygida | reverse complement strand
ACTCCCGGGTTGAAATTCGACTGGTTACAAACGTCGTGGTAAACACAATAGACCTCTTTTCGAAGTACTGCGTTCTTCATACGGGTCTAAAAACACGAATATGCTCAAGTTTAAAGTAATAAATACAACACAATATCACAGCAAGCTAATCACAGACTAATTTATAAATAAGTACGGCGAAATCGGATGGAACACTTCACTGTCGTAATGGTCGTAATGCTCTTCAGTTTAATTTTACTCTTAAAAGTTTTTATGTAATTCAAATGCCTCACTTCACTGTCAATAGAATTGTACTTATCGATAGCTTGCTTAAGTGCAGCATTCGCAGAATTTAATTTAGTTAATTAATTAGAATTCATGTTGAAGTTGTGAATTTTCGAAGCGTTGGTGTACAGTGTGAAGTTTTGCTTCATTTGACTTAGAACAACTTTTTGCACACAAACACTTCTCTCGACTTTGGCTAACTCAGTTACAGGTAGCAATCTGGAGCTGTGCAGTACGGTATGTCGTCGATGTGTATTTGTCCAATCGGGAAACCGCTTTGATGCATCGGTTTTGTAGCGTCTGGAGCTCGTTCAATTTGTACGCAGCCCAATTGCCATAGATGGGTAACATGACTCTGTACATAGGCGAAGTACATCTCTTTGGGGCTGTTCATAAATGACGCTTGCTATAAAATCCAAAAAGTTCATAACTCCAAACTGGTCAGACACACCCCCTGTGGGGAGGGGGGGGGGGGTAGAGTTGACTTAGCAATATATAGCTCTTCGAACACTTTGGAAAATGATGGTAGCAGCGTTAGACCACGAAAATTATCAATGTCGCTGCTGTCAGATTTGTGAATCAATTTGAGCCTTCCTCTTAACCGTTCCTTCGGGTATGACGATGAATCCACCATCGATCGAGAGAGCAATCGAGAGAACAATTGATTTTAATGACTGCACTGGTACTTTGTCGAGGCTTGAGTTTTTGTTTGGCAGCTTCTTAATGACATCAGTTACTTGCTCCTCCTTGACATGTGAGAATGACGAATCATTGGATGCATGCTCTGAATACAGATTTTCAATGTCATCGACATCGTATCCATGTGTTGATATGATTGAGGTGGATTTGATTGAAAGGATTTTTAGAAATGTCTGTTCGCGTGTCGCTTTCAAAATACTGGCGCGTTTCATTAAAAATGCAACTATCATCTAAGTTAAATTAGCTGTCAACATTCAGTGGCACCCATTTGAAATCGTAAGAGGGAAGAGGCGACTAATTATGCCTGTTTGATCGGCTTTCCCGTTACCATTTGATCAAACATCTCTTTTCTTTTCACGTGTGTTTAGGTGAGCGCTTCCGAATTTTGACAGCTAATGTAACTTAGATATTAGTGGCATTTTGAGTGAAACACTCATAATTAGACAAAGAAAGACACACACAAGATATTGTTCTCAATGCGAGGCACAAATATTTGTATTTTTCGTACCGTTAACACTTATGTCCGAGGGTCGGTAATGTGTGAGTGTTTCCAGTCAGTGCTCAACAGTTAATAGTTCTATACTAAATACAATTACGAATTCGCGTATGGTTGGTATGCTTCATAGTAAATGTTTCCGGTACTATTAATATTTGATAGTTAACAGCTTATAGTTGATAGTTAACAATCAAGACGATTGTCGCAAACGCCGATTGACGAAATACACGCCATTACTACGTCATCAGCTTATGTCAAAGTATATTGAGTTTCATTTCAAGATGCATAGACTGTATATAAGATAGGGTTCGTGCATATTATGATGAAATTCAGCATACTTTGATAGTGATGACGCACTAACGGCGCTGTCATGATAGTCGCTTGACTTATTGAGAATTTCGTCATGAAATGTTATATACTTTGACATAGACCGACACCGCACTAAAAGCGTGGATTAGAACCGCTAATGGGTTTGCATTTTTTCTTAGTTTGGTATTGACGTGACATAAGCTGAATGATAAAACTTCTTCAATAAAATTTGTTGAAATATATGTCATGTACGTAAAACGTGAGAGCATTACATTGTAGGAATGCTTGTAACATTCATTTGGGGATCGGAATAGCCTAATAAATTCAAACGAATAATGCAAACTCACCGTCGAAAAAACCATAAAAATGCTGAATATTAAGGGAGGATTATTGGAATCGTGTGTCAACCCAGTAAAAACTTTCCACGTAAATCAATAACGAATGTAACTAACAACAATTTATTGCAAAAAAAAATGTACTGGTCTGGCCTGGATGACCAAGTCCATAGTTTGATCTATATGTTAATCTATACAAACAAAGAAATGAAATTAAGTGTTCATTAGGTGGTATATACGACCACAATGAATGTGTTAACTATTCGCTAAATAGCTAAATAAATGATCATTATGAGTTTATGTCTTTGTACTCATTTGTTTTCTACCATCAATAATTCTTCATTGTCTCAAACTGTCGTCATTACAATCAATGAAAACATTTGCTGATTTCGTTGTTTAGCAAGTTATACCACTGTGGCATCAAGAAACTTGTATCTGGAGGCTATAGGCCGTAATTTACACTATCTTTGTTCAGTTCAGTCAGTAGCAGATACAATGTGATGAACAATCACAAATAATAACAAATTTGACCTTTGCATTATTAATTGGAACGTTTGTTTAGTTTTGTTTGTTCAATAGAAGGTTACAAGGTAAGTACAAGCTTAAAATAGAGTTGAGTTGTCGTGAAAGCATGTTAGCAACTTTTCCAAGTTGTTAATGATGTAATTTCATTAACTGACAAGAGTCATAAACTTCCTTTTCCTTTGTAATTTCTGATAATAGTTTTATCTATGAAATGGGGAACGTTCACATTTAACGTATGAATAGGCAGTTCCAAAAAAAAAAGTTTTCTAAAATCGATTCCGTAACATCACAAAAATTTTTGTATGGCCTCACAAACGCCAAAAAATATTCTTTTTTACTATTTTTTGAAAGAAAATTGTCGTCGGTGGGAAAAATCAGAAACTTCATTTTTTTCAATTTTTGTACTTTAAAGCGTCGTCAGCGCCACCCGCCACCTACTTTGCCCTATGCTTCCAAATTTAGTTTTTCGGTAAAGGCTGAACTCTTTCCTTTCTAACGATACTCATCACGATGAATTTCTTTTGTGCAAGCATGTCATGTGAGTTTTCTTCCCAAAAGAAAATTCATGCTTACATCCATGTGGAAAGTCAATCGAACGAAACTCATTTCTCCATTAAATTTGTCGTGTGTGTATCGTTCGAAAGAAATCAGCCTTTACGGGAGAAATGATTTTGGAAGAATTGGGCAAAATATGTGGCGCTGACGACTCTTTAAAGTACTTTAAAGTACAAAAATTGAAGGTTTCGATTTTTCCCGTCGACAATTTTATCTAAAAAAATATATTTTTGGCTTTTTTGAGGTCATACAATAGTTTTTGTGGGATTACAGGACCGACTTGAGAAAACTTTTTTTTTCGGAACTGCCTAACGTATCAATAAAATCTTCGGAGTGGGTTGGAAGAACTGGAGCTCACTATGGGAAGGCATAAACAGACCGATTCAAAGAGAAAATTTCTATACAGACACAACAACAGAAAAACAATGAAGCCGTACAATCGAAAACAGCTCTTTTCGTTCGAACATTTCCGAATTCTCTCAAGTGAATCGACAAAAATACTTAAGGCGAAGTAGACTCTTGCGCCAATCAAAAATACTTGGTGTGACGGATCTTCTATATTATACAACCTCACCACACCTCGGCGCACCTTGACACACTTCTGTGCACCTTGATACACCTTGATACACTTCTGTGCACCTTGACACACCTCTGTGCACCTTGACACACCTCTGTGCACCTTGATACACCTTGGTGCACCTTGATACACCTCGGTGCACCTTGATACACCTCGGTACACCTTGATACAACTCGGTACACCTTGATACAACTCGGTGCATCTTAATACACCTTGGTGCACCTTTATAGTGGACTACACGTGCGAAAAGGCAATGAAAGCGACCGCAGCACTGGCCAGAATATTGCCAAACGGCTTTGAACCGCGCAGGAGCAAGGTTCCTAGCAAGCGTCACCCTATCGATATTGCGCTACGGGGCACCAGCGTGGATACAACCGCTAGATACGAAGAGGAATCGGAAGAGGCTTAATATAGTCCAAAGGCTGGCAAGCATAAGAGTAGCAAGCGGTCTGCATTATAGCCGGGACGATGCCCATATGCATAACACTGTCGAAAGACAACGAATGTCATAGAAAGAAGAGAAGATTGGGTCAAACTACCAAAACAGTTGAGACGTAATGAAGAGCCGAATCACTGAAACAGTAGCAGCAAGAGTGGGACTCCACGGACAAGGGAAGGTGGACCCATAGACTCATACCAAACATAACGACCAACATTGGTTCAGAGGGAACATGGAGAGGCAAACTTCCAATTGACACTGTTTTCGTCGGGCAACGGGTACTTCAGAAAATACCTGCACATGTTTGGACCTGAGGGCGAAATCTGAAAAAGGCCATATCTTCGGGCGGATATTTTAGCGCTTTTTGGTAAACAAATGGAATTCAGTGAAGTCAAAAGCCGACAACTTTTGTTTGATTTTAGTGCCGCAGGCGATTTTTTTTTTTAATTGTGGTGTTCAGATAAGGTTATCATGCAAAGCGCCGCAGGCGAAAATTTTGGACTGCCTTTACTTGTCCTTTAGGTAAATCGAAGAACGCTTAATTGCAGCAGACGTAATTTTTTGATTGTAGGGAACCTTTAGGTAAGAATTTCAATAATTGATTGATTTCTTAAAAAGCCATAGGCGACAGCCCGGGCCCTTTTTTTCGCCCGAGTCCAAGTGACTTACCGTTCTCCGAATCTGCATGAAAAAATTTGTTCGTCCGTCTGTCTGTCGACACGATAACTCGAGTCAATCTTGACGGATTTCCAAAAGTATATTTTCCCCGAAAGGTAGTCCCAAAAGGAGTGTTGTGATCATAATAAGTGAAATCAGTCAAGAACTTTCGAAGTAAGGACCAAAAAATAGTCGAAAACGTGACTTTTTGAAGGCCGGTGAAACTTTTTGGCTTAGGCCCTCAGTCGGTCCTAAGGTCGGCCAAAATTTGCTAGGTTTTTTTTTTGCTACGGGGAACGGGTGTCTATGAAGATTTCCTGCGCTTTATAAAAAAACACCTCGGTGCACCCTGACACATATTGGTGCACCTTGATACACCTCGATGCACCTTGATACAACTCGGTGCACCTTGATATACCTTGGTGCATCTTTATACATATTGGTGAACCTTGATACACCTCGGTGCACCTTGATGCACTACGCCGCACCTTGATACACTTTGATGTACTACGGTGCACCTTCCCCTACGGTGCTTCTTGATTCAATAATAATTTTTTTGTAATTGTATTTGGTTAAAAGCCCTAGCAAATGCGCAAAAACTTAGGAAAATTTTTGGCGATTCTGTTTTGACGATTCCTCCGGGTAAAAATACGATTGCCCGAAGAGACCGAAATCGACTGAGAAAATGTCAAAATACGGTCAATCTGAAATCTCAGATTCTTCTCAGAGGTTCAATATTTAACCAATGTTGTCCCTGCAAAGATATGCTATTCCCTGATCGATAATGCTTTAGGTTAGGACGAAAAAATCGTTTACGCCGACAATTTGACTTTTTAATGAAACCGTCGAAAATTGTCGGCGTTAATGCTGTAACTTTTAACTTTGCCTCACGCCGATTTATTTGAACCAAAAAAATTCATTATCTGGTTCGTTATCTAAAAGTCTTCTGAAGAGTGAAATGTTCAAAGAAATTATGGGTCAAGGGTCACGATTTACTAAAAACAGATCGGCGCACACATCTAGTCTAGAACCATCGTTCCCCTTAAAATGCACACAGAAATCTTCACCACTTTATTTAACTAATTAGCTCGCATTAATGAAACGACTTAATGTGTCGATAATGGAATGTAAAAATTCCATTTATTTCAACATTTCAATCATCTCTGAATCATCTCTACGTATAATAAAAATGGTTTCTGATATTTTATTATTAAAGTGACCTTTTCCACAAACTTTATGTAGGTCGAATACAACTTTTTTGCTTGCATGTAAGCTTATTGTAGCCTTTAAGTCTTTCTAGAGGATTGTGGCGTTCCTTCAATAATATAATAACATAAGAAAGTTAATGCCGCAACAGTTTCGCCGTTCTTTACTTTAATATCGCACACATTTTTGAAATGAAACTCATAATGCCCTACAAAACCTTAATTTGGACTTAAACACGTTCACAGTACATCTTCAGAACACAGCAGAGCAACACAAAGAGTTTTCCTTCATTTCTTTTTTTGTAATAAATCGTTACTTGCTTTGGAAATTCTATACCCCTACGTACTATGCATGCTACATGCGTCTGCAATCTCACCTAATTTAGCACAATGTTTGAAAAATAAACACTTTCAAGTTTCAACGCTTAGTCTTTCAATCGTTAATTTAAACAATTCCACAAGCAGCACAAATATTAATAAGAAAATATTCTTTCTGGTTGTTAGCTCGGTGGTAAGTACTCTGTTTTCAGATGAACGACGCGTCACTTACTAGAGATAAATGGCAGGCTAAAGGAATTGAGAGCTATAGTCGGTTACTGCGTCACAAATTTTCTTTCTCGCATCTGCGCCCAGTTTAATGTCAAAGGTAAAGTTTGTAGGGAAGGTATATCTCTCTGGATGTTTTGTAAATAAATGGGTTTTTATACCAATAAAACCAATTCTGATGTGCTTGGGTTTCTTATTCGGGCATCGTAAACATTGTTTATCAGGCAAACTCTTACACTTCAAAGCTAATAGGATATGATTCAGTTAATGCTTTTATTCTCGTACAAACGTCTCTCGCTTTCAATGCTATCTGAATGGTGATATACAATCTTTGCGTATATCAAATCTCGTCTTTTATACGTTCAACTTTAATGTTCGAAAAAGGCAACATTATTCGGTTCATGATTGGAAGGCATAGCAAATTTGTAGACGCATACAAATCACGTTGGTCTAGCATGTTTGCTACTAGGGTTACGGTCGACATTTTGGATCAACAGTTAGATATTTTCAAATCTACATTATGACAAATACTGAAGCTTTTAAGGACTTCTGTAACGCCAAAATGCCAAGAAAGAACAAGCGAACAAGAAAAGATAGAGACAAAAATTGTTGGGTGCTCTGTACCCTGCCCCTTGCGTCTGCGATGTTGAACTAATTGTGAAACTTTTTAGCGTTTAGGAAAATATCAAAACTTCACACATTTTCTCAAATGACTTCGATAACTTCACTACGATGACACGGCAGTGTTTTTGGTCCAGTGATATTTTAGCTGAGAGCCACAAAAGAGAACGAAAATCGCTTTTATGTCGGTATGACCGTTACTGAAATATTGGCATAAAAACCGGACAAAATGTGACAAAAATGTGATCTGTCAAATTTGCGATGTTTTTTTTTTAGAACAGAATGCTGCATAAAAAAGTTTCAGTATGAACCTTCTGAAAAATCATAGCATTCCAAGTTAGTTTGCGATGTTATTTCAGAGCAAATTTGTGACTTCATACTTTTTGAATTCTAATTCATCCCCTCCACAGAGCTTTATAGTCAAGCTTGTTTAAAGACACTCCAGGGACACTGTTTTACGTCGAAAACTGCAGTGGAATATGTAAGCCTGCTGAAGGCCTTCTCAGCCACTGACAAGCTTTATAGTCAAGCTTGTTTAGAGACACTCAGGGGACACTGTTTTACGTCGAAAACTGCAGTGGAATATGTAGGCCTGGTGAAGGCCTTCTCATTCTCAGCCACTAACACTGTTAGACTATACTGGGTTCCTGGTAGCACAGTAGCACAGTAGCATCTACGGTATGATATGGCAGACAAACTGGCACGCTCAGGCAGAACAGACGATTCTACGGTCCGAAACCAACTTTAGGTCTGACTTATACAAAGCGACTTCTACGAAAAAGAACACAAAAATAGATGGTTAAGCCTAACGAAGTCCAAACACAGCAGAACCATTATACAAGGCCCAAGTGAAAGGAACACTAAATTCCTACTAAATAAATCCAGAGACGACCTAAGGCTGGTCATCGGCACAGTCACTGGTCATTGCATATTTAACAAACATATGCATAAAATCGGAGTAGGAGAAACGGATACATGCAGGAGATGCAATTTGGACGAGGAAACACCACTACACCTGCTGGCAAATTGGCTCTTAGATGGCAAAGAAGAAAAACACTTGGTAGAAAGTGCTCGGCTGCATAATACAATGCGATGTTTTTTCAGATCAAATTTTGACACTAAGACTCAATAATTATATATTCTGATTCATAGAATCTATAAAGGGATGTGTTATGCAAACAGTAGATGTTTCGGAATTTAAAATTGATGATCCCTGCCTTAGAAATATGCAATGAAAAAACATCGCAAAATATAGAACTGTCAAAATATCTGACACGCTCTTAGGGGTCATTCATAAAGGATGTCACGCTTGCTATAAACTCCACAAAGTCCATATCTCCTAACTGGTCAGAGATTTTGTTTATAGTATAGTACTTCGGCTACCCCCCCCCCCCCAAACACCCCCCCTATTTGGGGGGGTGGCCAAAGTTCTATAAACAGAATTTGTTGTCCTGACTGAGTTATTACCTCTTTATGGATACTCATTTTTTATAGCAAACGTGACATCCTTTATGAATGACCCTTTAAGAGCACGTCGCAAAAATGTGAACTGTAAAATTTGCGATGTTTTTTTAGAATAGAATCCTACGTGAGCAACAAATTATTCAAAATTGTATCCCATGTACTGTAAGAGGATGACTCTTACACGAATAATACAGAATAATCAGAATTAAAAAAGTTTGAGTATGAAGGTCGAAAGTTCCTCTAAAAAATCATCGCATTCCAAGTTCATTTGCGATGTTTTTTCAGAGCAAATTTGTACCTTCATATTTAATTTTTTGAATTCTGCTTCATCTGTTATATGCATAATAGTCATCTTCTCATGGTACATGTACATGAGCTACAATTTGGAATAATTTGTGATTGTGTGAAAAATGTGAGCTGTCAAATTTGCGATGTTTTCTTAGAACAGAATGCTGCGTAAGTAACAAATTATTCAAAATTATAGCTCATGTACTGCAAGAGCATGACTTCTACCCAAATAACAGATGAGTCAGAATTTGAAAAGTATAAGTATTAAGGTACAAATTTGCTTTGAAATAACATCGCAAACGAACTTTCAATGCGAATATTTTTCAGAGCACCTTTCGACCTTAATATTCAAACTTTTTGAATTCTGATTCATCTATTAATTGTTTAAGAGTCACCCTATTACAGTACATGAGCTATAATTTGGAATAATTTGTTATTTACGCAGGATTCTGTTCTAAAAAAAAAATATTGCAAATTTGACAGTTCACATTTTTGCGATGTGCTCTCAATTCTACACATCTCCTTACTCCCACTCTGCCGTAAATCGCATATTTAACTTAGTGACGTCATCAAATGAGAGAATTTCATATATTTTCTCTCTCGAAATCTCTCTAAGTTGAATATGCGATTTACGACAGTACTGTAGGTTAGATTATACCTAAGCCCGCTGGAGTCACTCAGTGTTTTCCTGCAGATCGCACGGGTCTGCATAGTATAATGTTTTCTTTTTTAAGAAATATACACACCGTAATGGCCATGATGAAAGAGAGTTCAAGAGCGAAATAGATTTCAATTCATTAAATTGATGGAAACGTCTATAGCGCCTTTTATATGATGCAAACTGCTTCCAATTTGGTTTTAGTACATAAATATAAATGTTAGTGACGTCACTTTAATAATCAAATTAAAATTGAGTATAAGGATGAGTTTGCGATAAATACATGGCCCATTCTATGCAAACCGTGACGCCTGTAATGTAAGGAACGGAAATACTGCCTTAACCTTAGGATATAGCGAAATCATACGTTCAGCAAAAACTTAGATATTACAGTTGAGAACAATTTTTTCATTGAACACAACATTTGGACTCTTAGACGACTCAGGAGAAATTTTTGTTCCTTACATTACATACATTTGGAATGGTCCACATAAATGTTCCGAGATCAACTCTGCCAATGGCATTGTTTTAAAACGTCCAAATATAATAGAAAATCCTATATGTGCGAATTTCAGGTTGGCAAACCCAATGACGTAATGAACAAACGGATCAATATGATGATTTGCCCCAATTTGATTCAAGCTGAAAATATATCAGTGAGCACAAAAGGAAACAAAACTTTATTAGAGCTCTGTAAGACTATATGGCGTAAACGAAAATTGTATTTGGGTAAACTTTTGTTCATTGGTTTATAGTTTCTTTGTTTACATGATAAATTAGAGGTTAATCTCAACATCAAATCAAATACTGGAGAATCTTTATGAGGAGGAGAAAAAGAAAATTTTTCTCAAGCCAAGCTCAGTTGCAACTAATCAATAAATTCCTGTCTGAGAAGCTCAAAGACTGCGTAATAAAAGAAATTGGGATTTTTTTTTCGCAAAAACAAATTGCTTTCTATATCTACTGAAATCATCGTCTCACATCAATAAACGTTACGTTTAATTTTGTACTTACCGTTGGAAATCTCAAATCTCCCAGATTCACAAACATTCGTAAGATGGAATGTAAACAAAGTTCTAACCATACAATTTTCACATAGACATTTGGAAATTTTTACACCTCAAAGTGGAGCTGTTTTCAAAAAGATTTCAATTCACGATTTGATCAAAATATTTATGTAAGAAAATAATATTTTTCGTCCACACACACGCCTCTGAAAATGTTTTCGGAGTAAATGGATTTCGAATGATTTCGAATGTATTTTAGAAGCCATTCCCAGCATACATTTTTAGTGACAGAATGTTTATGCATATTTTTTGAGAGTTCACTGCGTGACGATGGTTTTCTGAAGGCATTTGAGGTTGATTTTTTATGGATCGTACGTCAGATAAAAAAGTGAAAATTTTAGATAAAAAATTCAAAATTTCAGGTAAAAAAACCAAATTTCAGCTTAAAATTAGAAATTTTTAGTTAAAAATATTGAAAAAGTCAGTTAAAAAATCCAAGCCTTTAGACAAGAAATACTAAAAGTCAGATAAAAATTACAAAATGTCAGTTAAAAGTTCGAAAACTTAAGATTTCAATTTTTCTGTTATCAGTAATTTAAGAGGTTTTACCTGACAAATGTTTTATTTTTATATAAATATTTGAATTTTTTCAACTGTAACATGGACAATATTTAACTCAAAATTTGAAATAGTTATCTGAAAACATGGACACTTTAACTAACATGTTTTAATATTTTATCTGAAAATTTTATTTTTTTACTAAACAAAAATATTTATTTTTAACTAAAATATCCATATTTAGGTAACTAAAAATGTTTTTTTTTATCTGACATTTTATCATGCTCGGTAGCGGAGAGCGTGACGCAGTCCCCACACCCCAAAAATCCAAAAAACTCCATACAAAAACCTTTGGGACAAGACACGATGTATAGGCGAACTTTTGAGTTTTTTCCCCTCACCCCCCTCCCCCTCCAATTAACAAAACTACGTCGCAGCACCTTTCCAACGAGCCCACACTCATCGAAATCGTTTGAAAACGAGTCGAGATATCGCCAATCAAAGATGACCAATTTCCATATAAAAATGGTAAAAATATCTTTGAAAATAATCAAAATTTTATTCCTGTGTTATGTGTTCACGATCTATCTATCTTTGCCTCTATGTATCTTTGTAAATATCTACTTTTTTTTCTTGAGAACCGCCCGAGAGATTTCCTTAAAATTTTCAGGGAACGTCAGTCTCGGCCCCAACTGAAAAATTTCACATGCCGCTTTTCCGGGAAAATTCTGGAAAAGCCGTGGCATGTGGAAAAGTGGTCAATTTTGAGGGTTTTTTAGGTAATGCTCGGAGTTTTCGAATTTTAGCTGCGGAGTAACAACAGCTAGAGAGTTGGTTTCTTGGGGAAAGTTATAAAGTTTGGTCAGGAGAATTTTTTGGGATCTTACGAAAATGGCTGCCAGCAGTCAAACCGGCGCCATCTTGAATTTTCCCAAGCAATAAATTAGGTTTTTTTTGGTTTTCGAATTTTAGCTTCGGAATGACAATACTTAGAGAGTTGGCTTCTTCGGGAAAGTTATAGAGTTTGATCAGGAGAATTTTTTGGGATTTTCAGAAATCTGCCAGAGTGACGCCATCTTGGATTTTTGTTAGGTATAAATTAGGCTTCTTTGGGTTTTCGAACTTTAGCTCCGGAATGATAACACTTGCAGAGTTGGTTTCTTTGGGAAAGTTATAGAGATTGATAAGGAGAATTTTTTTGAGATCCTAAGAAAATGGCTGCCAACTGTCAAAGTGACGCCATCTGGGAATTTTTGCTATCTTCTGAACTAGAATAGCTAGAGAGTTTGTTCCTTCGGAAAAGTTCGATAGATGACTGGCCAAAATTGAGGCGAAAGTTTTCGCCGAAAATTTTTTTTCGTCGGAATCGATAGATATTGACTTGGGCATCATTTTGATGAATTGAAAGTGGGGTCGCCGAGGCGCGGAAGTTTCGCCAAACATTTTTTTTCCGTCGGAACCGATAGATATTGACTTCGGCGTCATTTTGATGAATAGAAAGTGGGGTCGCCGACGAGCGGAAATTGGTGAAAATCGAGGCGAAAGTTTTCGGCAAAAATTTTTTTTCGTCGAAATCGATTTATATTGGCTTGGGCATCATTTTGATGAATAGAAAGTGGGGTCGCCGATAGGCAGAAGTTGGTCAAAATCGGAGGTGTTCAAATGAAATGGTCAAGAAACCAAAACAAAGCAAAAAACTTCCAAAACTACTGATATCCCGACAAAAACCTCTTAAAAGGTAAAGTGTGACGCAGTCCCTAATGTCCACTTCCAAAATTAATGATATCAGTGGAGGTGACGCTTACTGAAAATACGCAAGAAATGACGATGCAAAAAAACACTTTTTGAAAAATTCAAATGTTTGAAATTGCGTCACAAATACCAGAGCCAACGACGAAATAATTTTTCTGTGCTTTCAGTTTTTACATAGCAAAAATTTGACCTTATTGATGCCTGACTTTTGAGGATAACTTTTTTACTGAGTTCAAAATTAATTTTTCAAACTCTTCTAAAATGTACTTTAACTAACTTTATAACTAACTTTATAACTTAGTTTTTGAGAAAATTTTGCATGTGAAAACTGAAAGTGTGGAAAAATTATTACGTTGATGGCTCTGGCATTTGTGACGCAATTTCAAACATTTGAATTTTTTAAAAAGTTTTTTTTTTGCATCGTCATTTCTTGCATATTTTCAGCGTAAGCGTCACCTCCACTGATATCATTAATTTTTGAAGTGGTCGTAAGGGACTGCGACACACTTTACCTTTTAAGAGATTTTTGTTGGGATACCTAGATAGTTGGATTCTTCAGGAAAGTTATATAAATCACTGAGAAGAATTGGTGACACGAAGTGTTCCAAAGGCAGCCGAAGGTGACACGAAGTGTTCCGAAGGCAGCCGAAGGTGACACGAAGTGTTCCGAAAGTAGCCGAAGGCGACTGAAAGTATTCCGAAGGTAGCCGAAGGTGATACGTAGTGTTTCGATCGTAGCCGAAGGAGCCGAAGGTGTTGGAGAACAATTTTTTTCGGAAAGAAAATTTTTTTCGGAGAAAAATTTTTTTGGAGCAAATTTTTTTTGTAGAAAATTTTTTTGAAGGAAAAACTTTTTTGCAGA
>CM055405.1:51844616-51881589 GCA_029228625.1 Pseudolycoriella hygida | reverse complement strand
AAGAAAATTTTTTTTTTTGAGAATTTTTTTTTTTCAATTTTCCAAAACGACTGATATCACAACAAAAACCTCTTTAAAGGTAGAGTGTGACGCAGTCCGTAAGTCTGCTTCCAAAATTAATGATTTCGCTTGAGGTGACGCTATTGCTGATAATACGCAGAAATTTGTTTGAATAGAACCTTGTGTTCAAAGTTTTAACTTCCTGAAAAAATTACAGCGCTGTTTTCAAAACAAAATTACGTTGTGTTAAGAAAATTGCGTCACAAATACCGGACCCACCAGCGCAGCGGAAGAAGAAGAAGAAGAAGATGAAAAAATGACGTCTGTTTTCGGGGGGAGGGGGGTATGGAAAACAAACAGGGGGGTAGGGGTGTGTCTGAAAAAGCCGAAAAAATGCAGACGTCGTTTATGGACGCTCCCTTAAGAGGTTTTTGTTGTGATATTTTTTACGAAGCGAAAACATTTATTTTGTATCTGACGAAATTCAATACTTTAAGTTTTATTTATTTATTTATCTAAAATGTTAATATTTTCGTCTGAAATCGTATTGAAAATGAACTAACATTTTGAATTTTGTTCATATAATCCATTTTTTATTCACTGACACTACGGGAAAGACAGAGGAAACTCTTCGAATTTTCCGGAGGAATGTGAATCACGAAACATTTCTCAAAGTTCTGATATGATTCGAATGAAAAAGTTTGGCGGTAAACATTCAAATTTATTTTGTAATAATTATAAAAATTGGAGTCTACACACACAAACTTTATTTTCTAATTCACAACAAATAAAACTCTCAAAAACTCCTACAGGTTTTCGGTCAAGGAATGTTGTTTACTTACCAATTTTCCTTTACCATTTGCGACACTCTCGTAGTGAAGTTTGAAACAACCTTGAAAGTGACTAAAAGTCTTGCTGAAGAGCTACGTAGTCGGGAAGCGCAGTACAAGGCCGTAACACACGACAACTACTCTTTCGTAGAGCCTTCTGTGACGTCAGAAAAGGATAGCTAAGTTCAACGAACTCCATTTTTCATAAGACGGTTCGGTGAAATAGGCACAGAGTACCTCGACAACAAATAGGTGATGATGACCTGCTACTGTGGCTAAGATTTCAAATAATTCGTTGAAGGGCCGTCTCTCAATTAATTTAATTTTCATCAATAGAATATTTGTTAGGAATTCAAATCTCTCATTTCCACTGATCATATAGAATGAGCCAGTTGCTGCGATCGTCCCATTTCATCAAGAATATCGCGTGTTCTCCTAACGTATAAACGTCCTTTCGTCCATGGATTTTGCAGTTGCAATGGTCGAAAGTTGTCCGGTACACAGCGACCTACGTTACCAAATATTGCAAATAGACAAAAATCTTTTGAGACCATTTGATTGTACGCTTTCCCGTCGCTTCGTAGATCGGTTTGGTTGCATTGATTCACAACCAGATCGATGATTTCGCGTGCTGTTGTTTGACTGGTGATGTGAAGCCGTAGACGAATTCCATCAGCTGAGTCCTTTTCATTCTCTATGTAAACTTGAATCGTTCCAAAAAATGTTAATTCAATGACATTGTCATCGACCTTGTGCAAATGTTCCTTGTCGGTTTTATCGGTAGATTCAATTTTGGCTTTCTGACAAACCTCTTCGTCCGAGTTATTGGGGGCGTTGCTGGTTTTGTTTTCAACTTTATCTACGTGGTCCACGTGCTTCGAAGTTGGCGAATTCCCGCACTGCATACATTTTGACGAACAAATACGCGCATTTATTGTCTTCGAACGCTTACGTTGCAGTACTGGGGAGAGGGGCTTTGACGATGACAATGTCTCATCAGACTTGCATAGAGCAAAACGATCGACGAATGAGTTTAGAGACTCTTCAGATGCCTGCATGGACTTCGGACACGCATCAGCACTATTCCTACGTGAACTATCGACATTCATTGTTTTCCCGAAATTCACTCTTGACATAACGAAATTCAACTGTTGGTCGGACTTGGACATTTCAGTTGGTGGTTGTTCCTTGCGATTAGTGTTGGGCCATGACAGTCGACAAGGTGATCTTCTAATGAAATTTGCGTCGCATAACGAGGACGTTAATCGTTTGTCATTTTTCTTTTCGACTGAATCCGTCTGTGAACTCTCAATAGTAAGAATCGATCGCATACTCACACCGGTGTCTGTGCAACGATTTCTTGTGAATGTCATAACATTTAGGAGCCATCGAATGTTCTTCCAATATTCGCCCAAGTCATTTTTTATTTCCTCTAATTCATTTAGACGTTCTTTCGCAGCTTGTGCTTCGACTGTTGAAAAGGCTTCTCGATGCGAAGAATTTGCTTCGGCATCTTCCAAATGCATGATAATAGCAAGTCGAGAACATTTTCTGGTATTTTCGGGATCATAAATGAACAGCTGACCCATTTCGAACGCTGGTGTCGGTACACTGACCAAATCAGTGCGTTGTAGTAACTTTTCTCGCTGGCCGGGTGGTGCACATGACAGTTCGATTGGTGGACAAATAATTAGAAAACTGACGTCGTGGCTGAGCTTAACCAACTCCATGTTGTACAGTTTATGTTTCAACATGCACTCAGTGGACAGTCCCATGTATTTACAAACTCGAATGGCTGCACTACTCAACGCATCTAAAAATCGTTTTTGCATTTCCGTTTTCTGTTTCTCATCGAAGGTCTCTTGAAGAGCACTCCATTCTTCAGCGCACACGTGTGGATTGTCTCGGACTTTGGAGTGCGGTAGAGCGTGTGGTGTCTTTGCCGGAACAACAACGTGCATCTGTTCCATTGAGCAGTGCATTTTCAAATAGCCGACATACAAGCCCTTTGATAGTTTGACCGACAAAGCTTCGTGAAAGTCAATTTGATGTGAAATGGACGCAAGGATGATTTCATTCATGCTGCTTCCGTCATTGATGGGTAAAAGTTTTCGTTGAATTTTCTTCAGGGAAATCCATCTTGAATTCAACACGGAGATGCTTTTAGGATTCTGGAAATTACAAAGAAATGTTAAGTCAGTGAAATTGAGGCTCAATCAAAGATAGAGTACGATGATAGAGCGAGACGGTGTTTTGATATTGCGCTACACGGAACCAGCGTGGATAGCAGCACTAGATACGAAGAGGGACCGGAGGAGGTTGAATAAAGCCCATAGCCTGGCAATCGTAAGGGTAGCAAGCGCATACCGAACGACCGAATCATTGAGCCGAAGAGCCGAATGACTGACACAATGACAGCGAGAGTGAGACTCCACGGACAAAGGAATGTGGACCCATAGACTCATTCCAAACGTAACGACATGGGTACAGAGAAAACACGGTGAGGCTAGGGGACATTCAAATAGTGCGCACGTGAAACCTTACAAGAGTTTTTCAACATGCAGAGACGTTTTCTAACTATTTTTCTACTACCCCCTAAATACCCCCCAAAATAGGGGAAGGGTAAAATTAACGTTGTAAGGTTTCCCTTATTTGAATGACTTCTTAACTTCCAGTTCAAACAGTTCCTGTCGGGTCATGTGTGCTTCAAAAAAGGCGTGGATAGGTGTAAGCTCTCCGAGTCACCTTTCTAATGACATGCGATAAAGGGGGCAACCAAACCCTTTCGAACAGAAGCGATGTGAGCTGAGGGCTGTGACTAAGTCAGAAATGACTGGAAAAAGGAAATGACTGGAAAGAAGGAAATGACTAGAACGAAGGAAATGACTGGAAAAAGGAAATGATTGGAAAGAAGGAAATGACTGGAAAGAAGGAAATGACTAGAACGAAGGAAATGACTGGAAAAAGGATATGATTGGAAAGAAGAAAATGACTAGAACGAAGGAAATGAAAGGAAATGACTGGAAAAAAGAAATGATTGGAAAGAAGGAAGTGACTGGAATGAAGGAAATGACTGAAAAAAGTAAATGATTGGAAAGAAGGAAATGACTAGAACGAAGGAAATGACTAGAACGAAGGAAATGACTGGAAAAAGGAAATGATTGGAAAGAAGGAAATGACTGGAAAAAAGGAAATGACTGGAAAGAAGGAAATGACTGGAATGAAGGAAATGACTGAAAAAAGGAAATGATTGGAAAGAAGGAAATGACTAGAACGAAGGAAATGACTGGAAAAAGGATATGATTGGAAAGAAGGAAATGACTGGAAAGAAGGAAATGACTGGAAAGAAGGAAATGACTAGAACGAAGGAAATGACTGGAAAAAGGATATGATTGGAAAGAAGGAAATGACTAGAACGAAGGAAATGACTGGAAAAAGGAAATGTTTGGAAATAAGGAAATGACTGGAAAGAAGGAAATGACTGGAATGAAGAAAATGACTGAAAAAAGGAAATGATTGGAAAGAAGGAAATGACTGGAAAGAAGGAAATGACTAGAACGTAGGAAATGACTGGAAAAAGGAAATGATTGGAAAGAAGGAAGTTACTGGAAAGAAGAAAATGATGAATGGATAGAAGGAAATGACTTGCACCCGCGAGGCCAGAGATTTCATTAAATTAAACTCAACTCTGTTGTCCCACACTGAGGAAAATATCAACAAGCGACGAATATTTGTGTTTATAATGTACGACGCCGACGTATTTTATCCACCGTGTACGTATTAGGAAAGACGTGTGAGTTCATAATACGTTCGTTTCGTATAGCATACATTACACAACACTTAAATAGGGTTCATAATACGTTCACCGCGTATATAATAAATCGGTGGCGTATATTATAAACACAATTCTTGCGTCGTTTGTAGATATTTTCCTCGGTGCGTAATAGAGTTAACAGCCGACCAAAGCTAAACTAGTGAAGAAAAAAGTTTGACTCACTTTTATAGAGTTGACACATGAGATGACAATTGTTCCCTCTGAATCCTGCAAAGGTTTAAAATAGAAGCAGCCAAGATCTTTTATTCCCATAATGGATTGCATTTGGCACAAGGCCGATAAAAATTTGATGCGAAATTGATTTCCTGTCGAGGAATATTTTTCTGTTTCATTTCGCAAGGCTTTGACAATGTCCCAATTACAGCTGATCTGTAAGTTTTCAAACATGTAAGCTTCAGTTCGCCTGTCGAGTGACAGGAAGACTTACTTTCATAAAAAATGGAATTTCGCTTAAAACATTTTTCGGATAGTTTTCATCGATCTCGATCACTGGCAGTAAGTCATCGTTTGTAACCAACACTTTTCCGTCGTGGTAAAGAAGACTCGCCAAATATATTCCCCTAAAAAATTGAGAACGATTTTAAAGCAACAAAAATTATGATGAAAAAAACAACGTGAATCTGTCTGCTATTAGCTGCAAGCTCCTTACGACCAACGCCCAATGAAAAATTCACTGAAATCCACATAACATGTGAAGCTTGCAAAAGCTCTTAAAAGCTCTTAGCAGACATTCTTCAGTTGTTTCTGTTCAAATTGGTGGCCCTCGTTTCACCTTTTGAAATGTTTTTGGAATTTCGATGTAGCAGTAAAGAGTTGCCTAATTGTAGCCTTCTTTTTAATGCATAGGCCATTAAGTGACGGAACATCCAAGTGAATCTCCATTGAGGTCATTCTTCGGAATTTGCGAAATCTTTCGATCAAGGAATCCATCGTCTGTTTATTGTCGACTGTTCTTTGCCCAATATCCCGCCAACCTAAAAACGAATGTTTTTGTTGTATTGTTTGTCTTTTCTTGAAAAAGTTCGTCTCACTAGATGGAATCACACTACTCGGAGTTGACAGCATCGATTTTTCACTCCAACCTTTGATATTTCCACTGAGAGCACGAAAATAGTATCTTCGACCATGAATTAAATTGTACAAGTGAAGAGTCGAAGTCATAACGCCTTGGTTGTTGGTCAGGTCATTGATTTCTCTTTCATCAATTATATCGTCAAAATCTGCAGTAAATGACCACTGAACTGAAAGTAATTTTTGGTAGTCGGTGAACATGAAATATTTCAAGTGTCGAGTTCTCACTTTTGAATTTAGTTGTAATCGCTCCCGACACTGATTCTTGTACTTTAATTGCCACTGAAGTGCTTGATGTCACATCTACAACAACAGAATTGGGAAAATTTGGAACAGTTGTTTGCACCCAACCACGAAGAATTCTTTGAAGAGAAGTAGCACGCCGTTGCCAAAAATCAATTTCTTTGTCGGCATCTTGTTCATCATCGGATCTTCCGCATGTGAAATCATTAATTTTATTCAGGGCATCCTCTAACAAAGAATTTATATGCTTTCCTATCGACTCGCAGTTTTTGACTTGAAAGAAAGTGGACCAATGAACTTGATTGTTAATAAAATGAAAATTTAGTTATTACATCGTGCGCCATGGTTAGCTCCATGTTGAAGAAGAACTTTGGTTAAAAAACGATTATTTGTTAAAACAGCGACATCTAGCGGTGACAGTGCGTCGCTATTAATGCTGGAAGTTCCAAATTTGTTGATGTAAAAATGAAAACACAATAGAAACTTATGATTACCAATTTACGTTGACATCAGTTGACTCAAGAATTGACTTTGCTTTATCTGATTGCCCATTTTCGACAGCTGAAAAAAGTGCTGCAAAAAAGATTGGTCATGACACTTTTTCCTAATTCAGTTATTGACTTCAACTGAAAATTTCTGTCACGTCCTAAAATCTTCCTAATTTAAGATAGAATTTCACCCAATAAGATATTCCCTTGTTGGGGTGAATGTAGTGTTTGGTGAGAGGTGAGCAAACAATCCAATATTTTTTGTTCTTTTATAACTATAAGAATTTCAAAGATCCATAGAAATCACTCAAGGTAATGTCAAAGGCCCTGTCAAACGAAGTATTTCTGAGACCATTCATTTTGATGACCGAAATGTTGTCCTCTGCGCCATATCACAAAGAGGATCAACGTAGTTTCTCCAAGAAATCCTGAACCCTTTTTCTCACCAAGTTTGCCTAGCAGCTTTGTAACTGTCATAGTTCTAGAGACATGCGTCATCCCTCCCAATTCTAGAAGTTACTTCTTCCCTAAAACAATAAAACACCTGTTCATTCAAATTTCATTCTCTACAACTCTGTCTTTGGATGCAACTTTCTACCTGTCAGATTTCGAGAGATATGAGTCATCCCTCCCAATTGTAGAAGTGGTCATATCCCAGAAATGGGTCATTGAACCCGTACGAAGTACAAAGATCCTATACGTTTACTACAAACGATTTTATTGCAGATCAAGGTGGAAGTGGGGGGGGATGCATCTATTATCGTCTAAATATATGACGAGTCAGCAATAAAAAAAATGTCCGTCTGTCCGTCTCTACTTTTTTTCCAAACGGCACAACCGATCAGACTAAACTTTTTCCCCTGAAAGGTACATGCCTCTCATGATTTAAGTTCGAAGATGAGCAAAATCGGCCAAGTAGTTCCGGAGATATAGTCGAAGAAGCGGAGGTCGGACATGAAATTTTCGAGGGTCGATGAAACTTTTTCACAATTATCTCAGCAAATAGGGTCCAGAAATCGTTCATTTTGGTGTTAAATGAAAGCATTTGATGTCAAAAAACTGGTAAAAAAAAATTTTGTGGGGATCGGGTCAGGGATCTGGGCACTGGGACCAAAGGAATGGACAAAATTGAGTTCCTTGGCCATATACGAAAACAGTTTTTCGTCTATATTTCCTTAACTATGCAATATGGAGATTTACTGTCAAAGGCAAAGTTGTAGAGAATTAAATTTAAGGGAACAGGATTTGTTTGTTGATTGTTTCAGGATTTTGGGGAAATAAGGCCCAATTCTGGTATATGGCCACTTCCATAATTGGGCAGGATGACCCGAATCTCCACAACTGTGAGAGTTAGAAAGTTGGTTCCAAAGGCGAAGTTGTAGAGAATTGAATTTAAGCGAACACGTGTTTCAGGATCTTAGGTAAAAATTCCATAATCCTGGGCTGTGAACACTTCTAGAATTAGGAGGGATGACCCATATCTCCAGAACTATGAGAGAAAGAAAGTTGCTTGCAAAGGCAAAGTTGTAGAGAATAAAATTTTAGAGAACACGTGTTTCACGGTTTTAGGGGAAAATGGCCCAGTCCTTGGATATAAGCTTTTCCAGATTTGAATGGTCTGAGGCGTACTTCGGTAGGGCCTTTTACATTACCTTGGGTAATTTCTATGGGTCTTTGAAATTCTTACAGTTATTAAAGAACAGAAAACGTTGGATTGTTTGCTTATTTGTATTTGTATTTGACGTTCTAGTCTCTTTGCCACATGTATTCTGTTTGCCACATCTATTCTGATACGTACGGGTCTTTGGTTATGTTTTTTCCCTAAAACCCTGAAACACGTTTTCTCCGAAATTTTATTCTTTACAACTTTGCCTTTGACAGTAAATATCCATATTGCATAGTTTATATACGAAAGTAACCTATATTTGCTCTTCTATATATAGATTACTTTCGTATATGTCCAAAAAACTCAATTTCGTGCCCAGACCACTGACCCGATTTCCACAAATAAAATTTTTCCAGTTTTCTGAGATCAAATGCTTTAATTTGAAACCAAAATGAACGATTTCCGTGCACTACTTGCTGAGATATTTGCGAAAAAGTTTCACCGACGCTCGAATATCCATGTTCGAGCTCCATTTCTTCTACCATGTCTTCGGAACTACTTGACCGATTTTGCTCATCTTTGAACTTGAATCATAAAGGGCACGTAACTTACAGAGGAAGAAAAGTGTAGGCTGATCGGTTGAGCTGTTTAGAAAAAAATTGAAGACGCGCGGACTGCTGATTCGTCATCTTTAGACGATAATGGATGCATTTCCCCAACTCTCGCCTCGATTTACCGCATGTTACAATAGAGTTGTTTGTAGTAAACGTATAGGATCCGTTTGTACTTCGTACGGGTTCAAGAAGACTCGAATGTATCTAAGTAAATATTGCCTTAACACTTTTTTCCCTTTTTTCACTTTTTTTTAAACATAATTACGTTGTGTTCAAAAAATTGCGTCACAAATGCCAGACCCAACGACGAAATAATTTTTCAACACTTTCAGTTTTCACACGCAAAAATTTAAAAAACAAAACAATTATCGCACAACGAAGATTAATCTAAAATTTTGCAGCGCGAAAACTGAAAGTACAGTGAAAGCACATCATCTCACACACTTCCCACATCATCCCACACACTTCCCTTATAATCAGACACACTTCCTACTTCATACTACACATTTTCCACTTCATTCCACACACTTCCCACTTCATTCCACACACTTCCCACACCATCTCACACACTTCCCGCATCATCCTACACACTTCCCACATCATCCTACGCACTTTTCACATCATTTTCGGTCACTTCAAAAAAAAATTTTTTCTCATAGTCGCTCTACGGCAGCGTAGCTCATTTCGAACAACTTTGACCGACTTATGGAGTTTTTTGGGTTTGTGGACGTTATTTTGGGGTTTGGGGACTGCGTCACGCTCTCCGCTACCGCTCCGAGCATGATCAAAAAATTGACTACGGGATTGAATTTGGGCAAGATCGGACTTTCGAAGTTACGGTCGAAAAAGTGGTCACACATCTGGCGAAATTAGAACGGAAATCGCTCTTCAAGGTTTTGAATAAAAGATGTGGACGTCAGAAAATCACGAAAATTAAATTAGTGGTTCGGGCTGTAGTCTTTAGTGTACTTAGTATGGGCTAAACTTACGCCACGCGACCCGACACAATATTTGGTGGTTTTTCGTGAATATTCCTTTAATGATTAGGTTTTTTGTGCAGTGTTGTAGAGAAAAAGAAGGCGAACTTTCCATGGAAGTTTGGGTCAGAGGCTTCTCCTTCCTAAGTGCTCTAGGTCGGTTCTGATTTCTAGGCTTATTTTATGGAAGAAACAATTTTGAGTTTGGGCCCTTGGATATAGCTAGAGCGAGTCTCCGCTAATTGCCCCAAACGCAATATTGAAAAGTCCCTTCGAAGTAATAGTGACCCGTCCGAAACCCTTAGCTGATCCTTCAGCCCTCTCCTAAGTCAATTTCGAAAAATAAAAAAAATTGGGCCGTGGACCCCATACTTCCACGGGCAACATAGTAAAAAACGAGACCCAGACCTAATACCTTCACAATGTCAAATGATCAGTTTCCAAATAACTCGCGAAAATTCATCTGTTAAGTACAAAATACTTACATCTAGTATAAAATACTGTACGTAAACATAGAATCATCTTTTTATATTATAAATAGATGTTCGAAAAACTATACTCACCGTGCAAATGAATGTTAATTTTGGATAACTTTTGCAGCTGATCTTGGGCCAGTTTTAATTGTTTCTTTGATAGTTTTGTTGAAGAAAATTCTACTTCGGACGACCCGGTTAAATTCGTGAACTGTTGATTAATGACAGATTTTTGAATTTGTTTTCCGTTGACAACACTTGAACTTCTTGTTAACGTCTCCGACGAAGATTCTCTGTCAGTTTTTCTAACACTTGTTAATTGCATACCAGTTGTGGCCTTCGGCTTAAGTCGTGTGTATGGCATTAGATATTCCATTGTTTCTTCAAAATTCGTCTTTTGTAGGTCAGTTGGAGATGGGTAAAAGTTTATTTTATTCGGTGGGACGTCCAAGTCTGTATCTATTTCTAGAACAGTAAAAGAACGAAATTAGTTAAAAGGTCTGGTGGCACGGTCTATTAATCCATTCTAGAAGTTAATTCCAATCTTACTGGGCGATTTGTTAAACAAGACGGATTCTTTAAGCAAATTGGTAACATTTTTATCTTCCTTATCTTCTGAGACATTGTTTTTTAAAGAAAATGATCTTCTCAGTGATTTGAAATTCAGAATCATTAAGCACAATAAACGGTTACACGATTGATAAACTTATTTTAACAAAATATCTAAAATTATGCTAAGAATATTCTAGTTTTCTAAGAGTTAAATAAATTGAAAAAGAAATGGTTTCAGTTAGTTGATACTTGAACTTAACAGTTCAAATATGTTGAAACAACTGATTTCAAAACAACCAAAAAACCTCTGAAGCCACCCTCATGGCCTTATCATAATTTGCTTTTAATCAGGAAGTGTTATCCATTTGGCTAAGTGGAAAATGCTTTTAACGGATTTATTTTATTGACAAAAAATTATGAAGATTGACTCCTGAGTACCCAAAACCGATTTTAACAAACAAGTAATCAAGTGGAAGTAAACACTTAAATTGTGCTTATCGCTTTAGTACTACAACAAATTGCACTTAACAAAAATTTACTATTCATTGTATCACGCATTTGATTTGTGATTTTATTTCCACAGTCATTGCGTAGGACGTTGAATAAACAATAACAATAAACAAATTATAAATATCTTCGCAAAATGGAATTTTTCATTTACAGCCAAGTATTTATAACTTTCGTCTAATGAAAATGATGAAAGTTAAAAGCACATTGCTGTAATTTGTATTTTCCTCGACTGTCCCGTCCACCCAGTGTTTATGTCCAGATAGATTACGCCCTGCCTTAAATCCTTATTAGGTCCTGCCCCTTACACACCGCTTTTTTTAATTTTGGTCTGACAGTGCCGACTATCCTCTGAAATTATAACAGGCTACAGTCGCCGTCGTAACGAAATAAAATTAAAGAAAATCAGCGGTCGACGCTTTCAAAATTAAACAAAACCATTACCGAGAATCCTTTGTTTAATTATGTCGCTAATTTTATTTTTTTCGGGGAATTTCGTTGAAAATCTTCACTGATTTTTCTTGGAATCTCGGATGTATTCCGATCCGGACCCTCAATTAAAGAGATGTTTTCACTTTGAACGTTTATTGAGAAGTGAATTGTTCTGTGAACAGAACATCTTGAACAACTTGATTATTAGATTCTTTTATGCACACTATGTTGTTCACATTTCCACGAGTGCAAGTTAGGGGTCATTCATAAAGGATGTCACGTTTGCTATAAAAAATGAGTATCCATAAAAAGGTAATAACTCAGTCAGGACAGCAAATTCTGTTTATAGAACTTTGGCTACCCCCCCAAATAGGGGGGGGGGAGTGTTTGGGGGGGTAGACGGAGTACTATAAACAAAATCTCTGACCAGTTAGGAGATATGGACTTTGTGGAGTTTATAGCAAGCGTGACATCCTTTATGAATGACCCCTTATTGTCGAGTTACGATTCCAACACTCCCACTCAATCGATTATAACTTGAAACACCGATGCGACCTGCTATCATCGTGAATTGGCCACCTTTGGTAAATTTGAACTCAAAGTTTATCAATCGGACGATTGGAACATTGAATATCGCCATTTGACAATTGTCTCGACCATCGATTCCATCATGAACATCGATTCCACCATGAAATTGACCAAATCATCGAACTGACATTCGACTTCGATTGTATCAGCCACGTTCTCCCACTCAATTGACTCATGCGTCTCAAATTCTTTTGAGTATAACTACTTTGACCATCGAACCAAGCTTCAAGTGCTTCGAACTCGTTCCAATTCTCCCACTCAATTGAAGCTTGTGTATCGATTCATTTTCAGCCAAACATTGTTGCTTTTTCACCGTACAACACCGTCACGCGACTCGATTGATCATCGACAACCATACCACCATCGAGATTGACGACCATTTCACCATTGACAATATCCAATAATTTCGACCATTTCTACTTTTCACCGTTTCGATTTTCCACCATTTCGACCTTGTATTTATCATCATTGTACCCATTCGATCATTTCGTGCCCTATTCGACCTGTTGTCCATCCGCTAACCTTGGCCCATTGTCCATCCGTTAACCATTGGCCAATTGTCCATCCGTTAACCATTGGCCAATTGTCCATCCGTGAACCATTGGCCAATTGTCCATCCGTGAACCATTGGCTCATTGTCCATCAGTTAACCATTGGCCCATTGTCCATCCGTTAATCATTGGCTCATTCGTCCATTCGTTAACCACTCAGCTCTTTGTGAAATTAAACCCAGTTATTGTTGTGATCGTCTTCACAGGCTTCTATCAATCGTATGCACACAGAGAATTAAACGAGTTTCAGTGTGGATGCCCATAACCTCTTGGAATCTCGGATGTATTCCTATCCGGACCCTCAATCAAAGAGATGTTTTCACTTTGAACGTTTATTGAGAAGGGAAGTGTTCTGTGAACAGAACATCATGAACAACTAGATTATTAGATTCTTTTATGCACACTATGTTGTTCACATTTCCACGAGTGCAAGTTATTGTCGAGTGACAATTCCAACAATTTTCTCCAAGTTTTTTTCCTTATGGTGGTATCTCTTAAAGAAGGCCTCTGTTTGTGGCAATTTAACTACATGAAAATGTTCTAAGCGACGATGAAATATGGAGTTTAGGCACTTTATCTTACCGTCGTCTAAGGACTGGCCAAGAAAAAATTCGCTCTCACAAAAACGGCTATATCTTTCGGACCGATAGCAAGCCGATTTTAAAAACTTCTTTTCAATCTTTAAAAGTAGTTTTTACAAAAAAAAAAAATTAAAATTAATTTTTACAGAAATTTTTCATTTTTTCTGGAAGTTTTTTATGGTGACCTCAGTCACTTTTCTGGGATGCTGTCTTCCACTTTTGTCGGAATTCTTCTACTTTTTTTGCTGATTTCTTAGTCTTCTTCAATTCTTTTTTCGACAAAGCCCAATATCTCTCGACTGGCCTGAGTTCTGGGCAATTTGCTGGATTGGCCTCCCTGTGGACCATAACCACCCCGTTGACTTCGCACCATTTCTTGGTGGCATTGCTGTAGAGGCATGAAGCTAAATCTGGCCAGAAGAATGTTGACACATCACGCTCACGTAAAAAAAGTAAAAGTCGTTTCTTCAAGCATTCTTCGATGTAGATCTTTGAGTTAACACTGCCTTGACCAACGAAAAATTTGCTTTTTTTCCCACAAGAGCAAATTGTTTGCCAAACAAGGAATTTCTTAGGAAGCTTTGCTTGTTTCTTCACCCTAAAATGTTCCCACGAGAGTGTGCAACCTAAAATTCCTTACAAAGAAGCTGTGAGAAATCGGCCAAGACGTAGGTTTCATCGTCCATCACGCAACAGGAAAATTTATTAAAGAAATTCGAGTTCCATTTCTTTGCTCTTTTTTTCGCTTCTTGATTCTTCACAGCGTTTCTATCTGGAACCTTTTGTACTTTATATGTCTTCAGTCCACTACTCGCCTTGATATTTTGAACGGTTGACTTCGAACAAAGTGGGGCCACTTTTCGTTCTGAGAGGTTAGGATTCCTATGAAAAAGGCTGACGGCTTGCTTCGCTTTTTTCGGGCTATGAAATCCCTTTTTCGTCCCGGATCCTTCCCTGCGACTAATTGTCTTCCTTCAAACGTTTAACAACTCTTGAGACCGTTTCTCGATGAACACAAACCTCTTTGGCGATTTTTTTGAAGCTCCATTTTGGATTTGCCTGGAAAAGTTTTATTATCAATTTGCGTGTTTCCAATTCGTTTAACATTTTGCGACTGAGAAACAAATTTTGTATGAAGTAACTGTTTCACGTGTTTCTGACGTATATTCGATAGCCTACTATGATCAGAAATTTTATTTTTTTGATCGGTTCAAAAGATATAGCCGTTTTTCTGAGAGCGAATTTTTTCTTGGCCAGTCCTTAGAACATTTTCATGATAAAAAAAATTGCAACGAACAGAGGTCTGTATTTCAAGAGTGGTGCCAAAAAACTTTCTATGACAATGCTGCAGTGGAAAACGAGTACATTACTATGTACTCGGTTATAACTCGGCACCAGGCTGCCTACTTGAAAAGTTTAAAAAAATATAAAGAACGCAGACTGGTACCAAATATCTGTTAATGTCATTGAAACCGCAATTACGAATATTATACGCAGGGACGTGACAGTCTCTTGTTTTGATCTTTGCAAATAATACTCAACGTGAAGTTAGCTGCATTTGCGACTGTAGCTAACTTCATTGCAAACAAAATCAGCTGATTTTTGAACTTTTCAATGACGTCAGCTGATTTTGGTAAATTTATGTATGAAATCATCTGATTTTGTTTGCAATGAACTACGGTCGTAACTGCAGCTAACTTCACGTTGAGTATTACTTGCAACTGATTATACGTCACATTAATTTCAACGCGGCTACAACATATTCTACAATCAACATAGAGGGCAGCCAAATTAGCAGCCAAAGAGGGTGCCAAATTGAAATTTATATCACGTTTAATATTCTTTAGTGCGAAAAACATTTTTTGGCACCGAGCTGCCTGCTGGAATCGACCGGAGGGGCTTGACCTTAAGACGGCACCCCGTTGTGGTGATAAGGGGGGCTAGGAATAGGGAGGAGAGCCTGTATTCCACTCAAAACAAATTCAGAGTCCACTCTCAAACTTTGTGGACTGGAAGGAGTAGCAGATCCCGTTGTAAGTTCGATTAGACAATACGGAAGCCGGAATCACACATCGACACAGAGGCATCCCATCCCTGAAACAATACTCAGGTGGCACAAACTAGTTGGAGGGAGGAAAAGCGAAAAGCGAGAAGTCGGGCATGCCTCCTCACCGGTAGTCTTCGCAGCTCTAACTTACGCAAAATAAATTCTCACGCGAGAAGGAAAATGTACGATAAAAGTGACGTACTCCTTCTTGCTTGTTGTAAAAGAGGGCTCACCAGTGTTGTCCAAATAATGACATACCTCGGAGGAGAATTCGAGTGCCAAAAAAATTGCAACTTACTGCCAAATTGTTTTCGCTTATTGAAATTACCAGGACCAGGCTAAGGTAACACAAAACACTTTAGTCTATATCTATATCTCAAAACCAATTTGTTGGGCAAACTTCGGCCATATTCATTGGCTTGCCTTTTAGAAAATTTTCGAGAAATCTTTTTTTTGCCGGAAACTCGATTCAATTCTGAAATTTTGGAGACAATGCCGAAAACTTTTCAAAAAAGTCACAAATTACTTGCAAAAAAATTTCGCAAAACTTTCAAGAAAATAATAAAAATTTCAAGAAAATCGAAAATTCTTCGAACAAATCGAAAAGGTAGGCATTGGTGGAATAGCTAAGGCTATAAACTCTCCCATGTTCATTTAAATGTTGTCTTTAATCAAAACTACAAGAAGAACTCTACAACTCAATAAATTGCTACCTAACGGCGTGGCACTCATACTACGAGAACTTAAAGAACAATTTAAAAGAACAATTTGATGATACAAAAGTTAAGGGGTAATTCAAAAAGTATGTTATGCTCCGTATGGAAGGGGTGGTTTATACTTCTTACTGTACCTACACATAGCAATGCGAAAGTGACCGATGCGAAATTTTTCTAACACGGCAACATCAAATTTCATTCATAACTTTCGATTTATGAATGAAATTCGGGGTTGCCTTATTCGAAAAATTTCGCATCTGTCACTTTTGCGTTGCTATGTAAACCTACAGTTACAACGATATGTGCCGAGAGGATGAAGCATTTTCTATCAAACCGAGACTGGAGATTATGAAATATCGGTCCAACATTTTGTTGTGAAATTCCAAAATTTTAGAAGAAATTGAAAGAAAACGTTCGTTAGGAAACTGCAATTCAAAAATACAAAATACGTTTTTCGAATGTTCAGACTTGCATTAAAGTGCCTGCAAAAAAAAAAAGTGTAGAAGGAAAACATTTCAACAGCAGCAAACATGCTACAAGTTAAAAGACCCCATATGACGATTTTTTAATTTTAATAACAACAAACACATGATTACTGAGCGTATGTGTAGTTATGAAAAAGATAAAATTAATTTTAGTCGTTAGTCGTGACATCATCCGAATGTTCTTTTCCACACAACACGAAACTTGTAATAAAGTTGTATTTTCAGTTAATTGAAATAAATTAAACGGAACGTATCAAGCAAGACTGCAATATAATACGCGGAAAGTGAATACACCTTATGATAAAGAAGAATTCTAGTTTTGTGAGCAAAGTGTGAATCTGTTGTAAGAAAATGTCGAATCCTCACGAAGATGAAATCAGTGAAATAATTGAGTATATAACTGGGATGAGACGGACGTTCAATCGTAAACTGGACGACCATTTGTTTATTATGGAACAGCAAAATCATCGAATCGAAGAGCAATATCGAATTATTGATGAACAGCGAGTGATCATTGATGAATTAGCGTGGCAAATTCGTGATTTAAGAGATTCAGTCAGACAAGTTAGTGAACAGAAAAGTAGCTGCGTATGCAATTATGAGAATCACGTTTCACGGCATAGAAACAGGGAAAAAGATTCAATTCAGGGAAATGCACGAAGGGATTTCAGGATAGAACAAATTGGTAAGGCTTTTTAATTCGCATTTTTGTAGCGGTGAATCACTTCGTGTTGATAAGACGAATTCTCTAGGCGTATAGTAATTATTTATAAATTTTAGTGCAGATAAGATAATACAGCTGATATCATCGCCGAAATTAAACGAAAACAATTTTCTTTGCCTTTATAGCGTGGTTTATGTACACTGAAATTATTGTGGCTAAATGAATATTTGCATTAAAAGGCACAATAATTTGACGACAAAAAATCGCATGCCAAACATCACGTAGGTCTATAAGTGCCTTTGACAAAGAGACAAACATTATCCGATATAGATTTGTCTATTTCATTTGTCATACAATGAAATGATTGAATGGACACTAACTTCAACATTGAGTCGAATTCGTGGTGAAGTATCCTTAGGGTAAAAAATAATGCCATAAAAAATAGCCAAAAAAAAAAAAATGACTGAAGCGCGCCAGAAAATCTAATAGACAAAGTTCATAAGAAGTAAAGAAATATGTGCAGTGCCGCCATCTCGGTTGAGATTTCTTGAATCTAGGGAGTAAGCAGGGTGAAAAAGGCAGAGCGCCACTGATAAAAACTCATTACAGAATTAGTGGGTAGAATTAGGGGCTAGACAGCGGAATAATTTTTCAACACTTTCACTTTTTACACGTATAAATAAAAGTGTAAATTTACCTTAAACAATCTACGCAATAAGAAACAAAAGTCAAATTTTTGTAGCGCAAAAACTGAAAGTACAGAAAAATTATTTCGTCGTTGGGTCCGGCATTTATGACGCAATTTTTTTAACACAACATAATTTTGTTTTGAAAACAGCGCTGTAATTTTTCAGGAAATTAAAACTTTGAACACAATGTTCTATTCAAACAAACTTCTGCGCATTATCAGCGATAGCGTCACCTCAAGCGATATCATTAATTTTAGAAGCAGACTCACGGACTGCGTCACACTCTACCTGTTAAGAAGTTTTTGTTTTGATATCAGTCGTTTTGGAAGTTTTCAGTTGTTGAAAAAATTTCTACTTTTAGAAAAAATTTTTCTCCGAAAAAAAAATTTTTTCAAAAAAAATTTTCTCCAAAAAATTTTTTTGTAGAAAAATTTCCTTCAAAAAATTTTCTCCAAAAAAATTTTTCTTCAAAAAATTTTCTACAAAAAAAATTTCCTACAAAAAAATTTTTCCAGAAAAAAATTTCTCTCCAAAAAAGTTTTTCTACGAAAATAATTTTTTCTCCGAAAAAAATTTTCTCAAAAAAAAATTTTCTCCAAAAAAATTTTTCTACAAAAAAATTTTTCCTTCAAAAAAATTTCTCCAAAAAAATTTTTCTCTCAAAAAAAATTCTACAAAAAAATTTTTCCGAAAAAAATTTTCTCCAAAAAAATTTTTCTCCAAAAAAAATTCTAAAAAAAATTTTCTCCGAAAAAAATTTTTCTCCAAAAAAATTTACTACAAAAATAATTTCTTACAAAAAATTTTTCTCCGAAAAAAATTTTCTTTCCGAAAAAAAATTGTTCTTCAACACCTTCGGCTACCATCGGAACACTTCGTATCAACTTCTGCTTCCTTCGGAATACTTTGGCTGCCTTCGGAAATAGTCCTTGATTTTAACAGTAAAAATGTTATATACAAACAAATTGGGGATTTTATTATGAGTATCGCTTTTTTCTGGCTCATATTTCTCAGAAAGGACCGAAAAGTACGACATGCTATCATGTTTCGAAATCTGGAAACTCTTGTAATTCACCTTCATAAGGTGGCCGAAGTATTTGCGAATTCCCTCTCAAATTCATAAGCACAGAAGAATTTTAGTGAACAGATAAATTCTATAAATTGTCGGTCTTTCAAACAAAAAAAAGTTTTTGAAAATCGGAAGAGATTTACTCGAGTTATGTACAAAAAACACGTAGGGCCCTAACAAAGACTCTTTTTTAGTGCCCTAGCTAAGTTCAAAGACTCAAATCGAAAAATGTTTCTTCCACAAATTGTCGGTCGTGCCCAGATCTTTCAAACAAAAAAAATTTTGAAAATCGATAAAGATTTACTCGAGTTATGTACAAAAAACACACAAAAGACAAAAGACTCGTTTTCAGTGCCCTAGCTAAGTCCAAGGACTCAAATTAAAAAAGTTTCTTTCATAAATTGTCGGCCATGCCCAGATCTTTCAAACGAAAAAAAATTATGAAAATCAGAAAAGATTTACTCGAGTTATGTGTAAAAGACCAAAAACCACTTAAACGGTTCTAGCTCGGCGGCCCTTAAAATATTTTTCGACTACCTTTCAGGAAAAAAAAAGTTTTTGAAAATCGGTCAAGATTTACTCAAGTTATCGTGTTGACGGACAGACAGACAGACCAACAGACGGACATTGTTTTTTTCGCTGATTTGTCATCTGGAGGCAACAAAAAAAGTTTCCCCCTTACTCCCGGGTTCGAATTCGCAATGTAACAAACATCGTAGTAAACGCATCAGTCCTACGACCTACGGGTCTAAAAAATAGAAAATTACACACAACAGATGAATTGTGAAGAGCCATGGTAAGGCAAAAATGTCCTAATCCAATCAACCGACCCCCCTTTTACACCCCCTAAATGGGGAGTCGACCATACATTTGACCTCTCTGGAATGCGTCTATCCCGAGATATCGATGATTTAAAATTTGTGGCAACACTGAAAAAGCGTTACGTAATTTAGGGACGATCCCTTAGTCAGTGCCGTAGATTGAAGATATCCATCTGAAGGTAGTAGTTTTCAACAAGAATGATGCATCTACGACTAAAAGTACATAATCTAAAACAAAAAGTGGGGGGGGGCTTTTGGAAGCTTAGAAAGTTATGAGGTAAAAACACCTCCTCAACTGTTATAAAAATGATTTTCAACTGTTATAACTAACGAGGGATTATTTACCAGTGCCGGGGAATAGCCAGAAGATATGAAAATGGCTATTCGCCGGCGCCGGCGAATAGTCAGAAGATATGAAAATGGCTATTCGCCGGCGCCGGCGAATAGTCAGAAGATATGAAAATGGCTATTCGCCGGCGTCGGCGAATAGTCAGAAGATATGAAAATGGCTATTCGCCGGCGCTGGCGAATAGTCAGAAGATATGAAAATGGCTATTCGCCGGCGCCGGCGAATAGTCAGAATATATGAAAATGGCTATTCGCCGGCGCCAGCGAATAGTCAGAAGATATGATAATGGCTATTCGCCGGCGCCGGCGAATAGTCAGAAGATATGAAAGTGGCTATTCGCCGGCGCATGCGAATTGTCGGAACATATCAAAATGGCTATTCTCCGGCGCCAGCGAATAGTCAGAAGATATGGTAATGGCTTTTCGCCGGCGCTGGCGAATAGCCATTATCATATGTTCCGAGCATCTACCTATAACTAAATTTTCATAGGATTTTTTAACAGTTGTATTTACCAGATAGCATTCTAAACTTCGAAGAGCCCCCCACATTTTATTTAGGATTATGTACTTTTAGTCGCAAATCCATCATTCTGCTTAAGAACTACTACCTTCAGATGGATGTCTTTTAGCTACGGCCCTGTCCTTAATATCATTTGACTCACTGTATAATTTATTTACAGACGAAGAACACGAAGACATTTACGAAAAAATTGATGTCACAAATTCCCACGCATGGAAACCATCAGTTACAGTTCAAAAAGGACAACAATTAAAAAATGGGCAAACGCCCAAATACAGTGATGTAAATAAGCCGCCGCAGAACAATACAAATGTTACAATAAATCGAACCACGCGATATATTCGGCCGGCAAATTCCATTAATGGAAGTTTGGAGAGAGGGCCAGACATAGCTAATTCACTGCACGATGCATTGAATCGATTGAAGATTGAAAACTTAGCGGAACGGGACAGTATTGATGAAGAAGGAACGGGAGACATTTTATTGCGAAGTAAGCCATTCAAACAGTTTTCGACAAATTCGCAGCGTGGAAGCAGCAAAGTTCTATGTTCCATGGTATCGGTAAGTGGACGAATCAGATCCGTTATGTGTGGCAGAAATTAATGTGTTTTTAATTGGTGAATAGGACATTGAGCAAGCGTATTTACCGAATGAAGAAGAACTGGACGACGATAATTTCGTCAGAATTTCATCAAGGCATGTCGTTTCAGATGCCGTTATTGATTATGACGATAAAGCTACGTCATCTAAAAGAGTCGGAATAGCGTTATAGTTACTGATAAGTTTGTGAATAATATTCAAATAAATGTTTTGTCTTTTACTATCCAACTATCCCTTATCGGCATACACAAATAGTAGTTGAATGAATGAACTTACCATTTGCGTCAATCAAAAAATGTATCAAATTATAACAATCATAGGAAGCCCCCCTCTCTTTGTGATATACGATCGAGTGTACGATTACCGAATTAATTCCAAGACTTGGCGACAAAAAAACTGAATACAATTAGAGAGCAAACAATTCAACATGGTAACCGTAAACAACCTTCCCAATTTTAAAATGACTTGTGAGAACTTTGTATCACAGAAGCGTTTGCGAAAATTTTTGATAGATGGAGCTTTAATTTGCATCCAAATGACCGCAGTGTTAGACGTGTGTTAGACCGACACCTCACTGCGAAAGAGTTGGTGCCTAGCGGAAAAATATTCAAATGTCTTTTTGACGTAGAAAGTGGGGCCATGACGAAATAATGGCGAAAATATTAACTATAATTTTGCAATTTCCAGCAAAGAAAATGCTTTCATCTCTTTAAATAATTTTTGTCGAATCAAGCTGATATAATTGACACATTTGATTCTGATAGGTCCCGCTAATGTGAATACGCGGCGAATCTCAGCCAGAGCCTAAAGTAGGCAATTTCCACTGGGGAGTACTTTCACAGAAAGAGCGTAATTTCCAAGACCAAAAGCGGCAAATTTAAAAAATTTATGAAGAAATAATATGATAACCTAATCAGGCTACAGGCATGGCCACACCACTACAACTGCCTTATTGAAGATTGCACATGATGTGAACATGGCCCTAGATAAGAAATTAGTAACAATTTTGCTGCTTTTAGATTTTTCAAAGGCATTTGATTCAGTCGAACATCATTTGTTATGCTCTAAGTTACGCACTCAGTTTTGTTTTGATGAAACTGCAGTTGAGATGATCAATAGTTATCTGCTAAACCGTAAACAGACAGTGGATATAAATGGCATTCAGTCAGATTTTTTACCGCTAACGAGAGGAGTTCCACAAGGTTCCATTTTAGGTCCAATTTTGTTCTGCATGTTTATCAATGACTTACCCAATGATGTGAAATATATGTTCATACATTTATATGCAGATGATGCTCAACTCAATAAGATATTTGCCTTTGAGGATGTGAATGTATCTATTCGTGACATTAACACAGATCTTCAGGCAGTGTGTGATTGGGCAGCTAATTGGGAAAAATTGTTCGAATGCAGTACCGGGTACTGCAGTACTGAGTACCCCCTATCAAAATGCTTGGCGTGGAGTTGCCTTATTCGAGGGTGGTAAAAAATCTGGGTTTGATGATAAATGACGACAGCTTGACGTGGAGTGATCATGTGACCAAAGTGTCGCAAAAAATTTATATCGGGCTGAGGAGTCTATGGCCATTGGCCAGATCGACCCCGTTTAAGACTCGTTGTATTTTGGCTAAGTCGCTACTTTTGCCGCACTTGAACTATTGCAGTCCTGTTTTTTATTATGGATTGAATTTTGAGTCATGGGACGTGTTGGAGCTTTCAGGATACGTAAATAGCCTTTTTGGGTGCTCGTTGGGCACATTCCTCAAGGTTAATCGATCAGGGCAACCTACTTCTTTCTTCTTTTACAGCCATTTATATCCACTGTTGGATGTAGGCCTCCCCTCGCTTCTTCCACTCCTCTCGATTCATTGCCACTTGTTGCCATGTTGTACCTGCGATCTTCTTGATGCCGTTTACCCATCTCTCAGGTGGTCTTCCCATTTGTCTTGTGTTGGGTGGTCTCCATTGCATAATTAATTTTGTCCATCGATCATCGGTCAACCTTGCCACATGTCCTGCCCAGTTCCACTTAAGCGTCGCGATCCGTACCATGACATCAACGACTTTCGTTTGTTGACGAATCCATTCATTGGTCATTTTGTCCCTGAGCGATATTCCTAGCATACTACGTTCCATCGCTCGTTGTGCTTCTCTGATCTATTTCTGAATTTTTAAGAAAAGGCTGGGGAGGACGAGAAGGGCGTTCGAGTACGTCAGTGGGCGTCCGGTGCACTTTTCCTCCTCCAATTTTAGGCACTGATCTCAACCCATTAATCCCTAAAAGATATCGAGGCAATTCATAAATTACGTAACGCAAAAGACTACCTCACATGTTTTTGGTCTAGCGTTACTCTGTGTTACAGGTACCCCTCTCCCCAATCGACGGCAACATTACGTAACACCTGTGTTCTCAAGGCACAACCATTTTCATTGTAAATATGTACAATGAGTCGGGGGTGCTGGGGGAACTGTCTTCCAAATTCAAAGATAAAATACGAACGAATGGAAGAACGGTTTCCAATAACCGAAAATATGATCGTTGCAGCATTTCTGGATCCATCCATATAAATTTTGCCATTGCTTTCCTCATATTGTAGAGAAAATGGTGTTGCAATGGTCGAATTGTTGATATAAAATGGACAGAATACGAGCCCAAACTGTCAAAGTTAGAAGAGGAAATTGTTACGCCGACGAGCGAGCTTATAGCGCTTATAGTAAAGGCTAGTCAAAACATATGCAGGGGACCCGGACGCATCAGAATAGATGTGGCAAAAACAATAGATGTTGCAAAAGGACTCAAACGTATTTCAGTAAATATTGCCTTAAGTCTTACGTGTATGAAATTACGTCCACATTAAATTGTATTGGAGATTGCCGAAAGGGCAATATTGAAAAACCCGTCCGAAGAAACGGTGTAAAAAAAGCCTTCCGAAAGTACAAAATTGACCACAAATAGACAATAATGATCATATCATATCATACAACATGGGAAACAAACCATTTTTTTTGTCTAGGGCCGACCTTAGGACCGACCTAGAGGCTTCGTACAAATACTTACATAGACAAAAATATTTCCCTCCATTTTCTCTACAACATAGTGAAAAACCATTTTTCTGTCTAGGGCAGACCATAGGACCGTCCTGGGGCCATAAGGGAATGCCTCGGGCACATACATAGACTTCCATAGACTTCCTTTGTTTTGAAGACGCTGGAGAGGTTGTGTGACAGGTACATAAGAGACGTGATTTTGAAGGTGAAACCATTGTACAGAAATCAGCACGCTTACCAATCTGGAAAATCAGTAGACACTGCTCTTCATCAGGTTGTTCACAATCTGGAATAGAACATGGCGCGGGGGACTCTTACTCTAGCGGCATTTGTAGATTTAGAGGGGGCTTTCAACAAAGTAACATTTATGGCTATAAACGTAGCGATGAGAAGATTTAACCTCGACAGGACGCTGATAAGATGGATAATGGCGATGCTCAGTGGAAGGCTACTCGCAATAAATATGTTGGGAATTTGCAGGACAGGTTTTGTTGACAGAAGTTGCCCACAGGGTGGTGTTTTGCCACCGATTTTGTGGAACATGACCGTCGATGACCGTTTGACTGATTTGAACGGAGCAGGCCACATGACGGTAGGATTTGCTGACGATTTAGCGCTTCTCGTGTCAGGTCGATTCGAAGAAGTCTTGGGACCGTTGATGCAAAGGGCCTTTCGAGTGGTGGAAATTTGGTGCGAGAAAACCGGGCAACGCAGATAAAACCGGTCTCGTACTGTTTTCCAAAGGTCGGAAGGTAATTCAGGCCCCAAGACTCTTTGGAACTCATCTGATTTTATCAGGCAAGAGGAAATACCTTGGAGTGATTTTAGATGAGCAACTGACTTGGAAGGAGCACATTGAAGAAAGGATAGGTAAGGCGATCAAAGTATTCTGGCATTGCAGAAAAGCATTCGGGAAGAGTTGGGGTCTCAGACCATCAGTGTTATACTGGATGTATGTGGCGATGGTGAGGGCAATATTGAGTTACGGAAGTATGCTCTGGTCTCACGTAGCAGAAGTACAAGTGATCGGGAAAAAGCTCACCCAAGTACAAAGACTGGCATGTCTTAGTATCACTGGGGTGATGACGTCGACTCCAACAGCGGCGTTGGAGATGCTTTTGTGTTTAGACCCTATCGACTTGTTTGTGAGAAGAGAAGCCAGGTCGACAGTGGCGAGACTGTACAGGCAGGGTCATTGGATAGCATCAGGGAGAAAGATGGGACACGCAGGAATCTCAGCGGAGCTGAAGAATCAATTCGGGGAAAATGAGATGCCAAGTGAGCCGTATTTCGATTCGACAGAGGTTTTGAGGTAGTTCTGCCGAGCAGGCAAGAATGGGTAGAAGAATGGGTAGAGAGAGACCTGACGATGTACACTGATGGGTCGAAGACTGATGAAGGCGCGGGAGCAGGGATATACTGTGAGGAATTGAATATTAATGTATCAATCGCTTTAGGAATCTATGCAACTGTGTTTCAGTCTCTAGCCATAAGTGAAAGTTGTCGCATACTGATAGAAAAGCAGGTGAGAGATAAAAGAATAAATATTTGCTCGGACAGTGAGTCGGCGATCAAAGCTGTCTCCTCTTGCAAATTTTCAGCGAAAATGGTACTCGACAGTCGAGAGAGCCTGGAAACCTTATCAAGAGATAATCTTATCTCCTATATCTGGGTTCCGGATCACTCAGCCATATTAGGGAACGAGAGAGCCGACGAATTGGCAAGACAGGGAAGCAGCTACCGAATTATTGGCGCCGAGCCGACACTAGGTATTTATTCTGGATGCGTTAAAGAGCTGCTCAAGAAAGAAGCCGAAGAAATGCATCAACGTAGATGGGAAAGGCTGCACAATTGCAATTGCAGGAATTTTTGTTGGGCCGCAACTTAAGGACCACCAGATTCCTGCTAAGCCTGAATGAAGGCGGAGTCAGGCGATTGATAGGAATGCTGACAGGGCACAACTCATTAGGATACCATCTCAACAAGATGGGACTTAATAATGATCCAAACTGCAGAAGGTGTGGCGACATACCTGAAACATCGAAGCATTTCCTATGCCACTTTGCCCGACTTTGGCAAGCCTGAGGACGAAACATTTAGGGGACTTTTATCTCACCATAGAAGAGTTTAGAAGAGTTCCACTGACTAATGTTCTAGATTTTATCACAGACAGTGGCTGGCTGAACCCACCAACGACGCAGCAACAGCGTCAGTGATAGATGGAAACACATAAAAAATACAACACCTCACCCACAACACACAATAGAACCAGATAATTCACGATTCACCACCAACATTCACCACAATAACACCATAAACCAAAAAACAGAACACGCAGTACAATGGGCCCAATAAAGATGGCCTTAGTGCTTATTTTAGTTCTAAAGAATTCTCTTTGTATTTAGGGCTGAAATGGTTTTCATAATAAATCAATCAATCAATCCATAGACAAAAATGTTTCCCACAATTTGCTCTGCAACATAGCAAAAAAAATTGTTTTTCGTCAGGGCAGACCTTAGGACAGACCTAAGGCCTACTTCAGCCCTAAGCACATGCACCGGGTCCAAATTTGTTTTTGAATATAATTCGGTACTCGATTATAATAGAAAAAGAATCAATAAAATCAGTTAGGATTTATCCAATTTATATAAGCGAAGGCGAAGTTGTAGAGAATTAAATTTTAGCGAACACTTGTTTCAGGATTTTGGGAAAAAATGGTCCAATCCTGGGATATGGCCACTTCTACAAATGGTCAGGATTGGGCAGGATGACCCATTATCTTTAGAACTATGGGAGTTAGAAAGTTGCTTCCAAAGACGAAGTTGTACAGAATGAAATTTTAGTGAACACTTGTTTCAGGGATTTGGGAAAAAATGGCCCAATCCTGGGATATGGTCACTGCTAGAAGTTGTCAGCATTGGGCAGGATGACTCATTATCTCCAGAACTATGGGAGCGATAAAGTTCCTTCCAAAGGCGAAGTTGTAGAGAATTAAATGCTAGCTAACACGTGTTTCAGGGTTTTGGGGAAAAATGGTCCAATCCTATGATATGGCTACTTCTAGAAATGGTCAAGATTGGGCAGAATGAACCATTATCCCGTAAATCCTAGAATCCCGTAAACCTAGGAATCTCCATTGGATGACCTCATTCATGTCAATTTTTCATTATTTTTTAAAATTCCATTTAGAAATAAATTTTCACCAGCCGCGCTGATTCAAGCCGACATAGCTAGAGGTAACTGGCAATTTTCAGCCGGCGCTCACGTCTGAGTCGAGCTACAAGCTACAAGTAAACATGATATTCCTTTATATTTTAGCATCAGCGTCAGTGAAAACACAGATTCCCTTTTTTTTATTTTATTGCATTGAAACATTTGGTTCAAACATAAGTGTCCATTCACGACTTCTCCGATGACTTCTCTTTATAAATTTTGATTTTGATAATAAAAATATTAGCACCAAGCGCACGGTGCATGTCGTAAATAATCCAACTACGGCTGATACGAGGATAATTTGCATAAATTGTCGTTCGTCTTTTTGATAACTAATGACAAGTACATTCACCATCAATCCAACGACAATGGACACGAACAAAACGTAGACCTTTTCCACTCTCGACATATGCCTATCAGAACGACTCAAACATATGCTGAACAACGAGTAAGTGTTGTGAACCAAATTAGCCCAATGTAATCGAAACAGACGTTGTTTCTGGTAATACTCAACTTCGGAGATTGCATTGATCGAGGCGATGGTATCTTTTAAGAACCAGCGATTTACATCGAAATTCCACTCTTCGTTTCTCTGCAAATCTCGGATGATGACCGCTTCACAATACCACGACGGATATGAACCATAGCAGTGATAACATAAAGTAATCTTTCTAATTCGACCAAGAGATTTTCTCGTTGCAATCGTAAAAGTGTTAATACTTCCTCGTTCGAACAGTTGCCCTTCTCTGTGGAACAAAGGTATGATTTGCGTTACGAAATCGTTGCCATGAATTTTAATTCCCACATGTGAAGTTGTCTTTGCATTGAATCTTGTTCCAGTGACAACTGTTACGGCATAGGGGTACGGACTGCTACCGACATGCCCGTCGCTTAGATAAACCAATTTCGAACTTTTTTTATCGAGTTGATCCTGTCTCCAAGCCCACAATGTCAATATACCGAATAGTATCACGAGAAGTAGAATTAAAATCCAAAGAACACTTTTCCTGGGCACATTGTTGTCGGAACGCACAAGGCAGTACTCTGATTTCTGATGCTTAACGGCAAACATCGATAAATGGCTGCATTTACAATAGATTTGATGGAATGTACTTAATTCAGCATCAACAAGGCAACCATCTGGCTTCCAAGAATTTAAAACCCAATGCAAACATTGCACTGAGTTCAGTTGAAAGGAAAATTCTATTCGACGTGATGAATCGTTTCCAGTTCCGTAAGGTACAATCGACATATAAACCAAAGAATTAACGTCGCAATTGGAACATGTGTAACTGAAAGAACTCCCGTTTGGTTGCAGGTTGGCACCATCTACAATCATTGCATGATTTTCGTCTAATATTTCACTGGATTTCAAAGGTTGACTCTTGAAATAGACTTTTACCGATGAATCCGGGACTAAGTGGGTAAAATTGATGAAAACTAGGCCGTTTATTGGACATTTTATTTTGTATGTTGCCATGTCAGTTGTGGATTGTAGGGTGCCGTTATGTGAGACTTGCGTAATGTTTTTTATTTGAAACAATATTTCTATCGGTTGTGGAAGGTTTGTGACTCCAAGTGCCTGAATGAAAAAATTTCACAATAAATTACCTCGTAATACATAAGAATTAGCACTACAGAAGGCGACAGTTCCTAAAAGTTAATGCTTGATTTATCAAAAATTGACTGGCTTTCAGCTTTACAGGTAATGGTGATGTCAAAGTTGTAATCTGTTTAGTACAATTGTAACAATGTTAAAAGTAGAGATATCCGCAGAGGGATCCTGAAATATTTGCTTCACGCCTCTTTGCATAACTAAATTTGCTATTAGCACATTACCGGTTCACCTATCCGCACATTGTGTAAGAAAAAGTTAGCCATGGCTACGCAGTCATGAGAGCGGAAAGATTTTTCAGTGGCGTCTAGCCGAGAAAGAACCTTTATTGGCGGCGGCTAAGACGACTAAATTTAATTGAAAAACCTGGCGGCGATTGTACTCAGCCACACACTAAAATGTATACTACCCTCAAGTTCAGCTGGTGTAAATCTTTGGCGACGGCTAACGCCACGGTTCAATCTGTGTTTTTATCGGCAGCGCGGCGGCGGCGGCACGTTTAGCCATCAGCCGCCGTTTTTCGACGGCTAAAAATTGGCGGCTCTCGTCTCTGCCGCGGAGCAAGGAATTCAGACGCTACAAATCAAATCGAGAACATAATCATGCCCGCAGCGGTAGCGGATGGCGTGACGCAGTCCACACACCCCAAAAAAAGTCCACAAATTCAAATGATGCGTTAGAAAAAACTTTGGGACTTTGTTGTTGAGAAAAAAAGCCAAACTTTTATGTCCATAATTGTATAAGTCCGAGGCCTTAGGTTAGTCGCCCCCAGCCGAAAAAATTTTTTTGCTATGTCATGGAGTAAATTGAGAGGATTTTTTCTCAGCAGACTCACGCTAGGATAAAGTCTTCTGGCATATCAACTACGCTAAACTCCTCTCTGAGTTGCGCCAGAATGTCTACATGACCTGAACTTCGAACTTTTGCAATTCAATTTCCTCCTTTGTACAGCCTGTACACTATCATTTCGGCTTCCTGTTTTAAAAACAGGTCTAGCGGCGGCAGTGACTGTAGTATTTCCATCGCCACTGTCGGCGTCGATGTCATCATTCCAATTATGCTCAGGCACGCTAGCCGTTGAACGCTATCGATTTTCTATCTCGTAGCACCCAGTTCAGCTCATGGTGCCCATACCACAAGTCAGTTTATTCCTTACTATAGCTCTATACATCCAATATAGAACGGATGGCCTGAGACCTTTTGCCAAACGTGATGCGACACGTCCAGAAAATTTTCAGCGCTTTTCTGACTCTTCCTTCCGCATGTTCGTTCCAATCCAACTTACTGTACAAAACGACTCCAAGGTACTTGACCTTGTTTGTCAGCTTGAGAACACTTCCTAAAAGTACTGGCATTTGCATTGAAACCAACTTCTGTTTGTCTATTAAAGAGGATAAGCCCAATTTTTGTCTGCCAGCCCTGACACTTTACACCACTCTTCTACAACTCGAAACGCTTATTCATCAGCGAACATAAAACCTCCTCGTAAGCAGCTGGGATCAGGATAGCGATATCGTCGGCAAAGCCAACCGCTAGAGCTCTAGATTCGTTCAGCCTCGTGAGCAAGCTGTCCACCGTCATGTTCCAGAGAATTTCGGGCATCCTCTGACGACTAAACCGATTTTGTGCGCACCAATTAAGTGTATCGACAATATCCGGTTGCTCAACATCACCTTATCAGTGTCCTTGCGCGCCGAACTTTGTCATAGCAGGTAACTTTATTAAAAGCTCCCTCTAAGTCCAGGAACGTTGCTTATGTCATGCTGCAATAACCAAGTCTGGGAGGCAGGCTGGTCAGAAAATGATGTATGGGCAATTTGAATATAGTATCCGGTATTTTATGGCGTAATGCTTTTCAATTTGACACCAGACTGCCCTCTATTTGACCTTGAACCATGAAAAAGAACGCAGCCTCTGGTGTCAAAAATTGAAGCATAGCACCGTAACGGCAATAACGAGTGCTTTACAACGCACTAAATTTCAACTTGACACCAGGCTGCCGCTGTCATCTACATTTAAACATATTTAGCCCAAGAACGCAGCCTGGTGTCAAGATAAAAATTGGTGGGTTGTAAAATATTCTTTAATACCGTCATAGCGATATGCTTCAATTTTGACACAAGACTGCCTTCTCTTATAATAATAATAATCCGCCGTTACAACCCGTCCGGGACAGGTTTTGTGAGCCTTTGCTCACAAAGGTTCTTCTTCGTTACCGACGTTTTTTTTACTTTGCCAGTGGTAAATTGCACACAAATCTAGTGATGTACTGGGTGCGGAAATCAATCTGTTTTAATGGCAGGCATTTTTTGGACCGCATGCTTAACGTGATTCAGATACAGAATTCATCGAATATGGGTGACGTCGTATTTGTCATTCTTCTATGTACGATTCGTTGCTGCAACCAATTCACAACAACCCATATTATGCAGCCTTGGTGAGCCTAGAAACGTTACTTTCATGCTGTATATTGAAGAAAAATCCACAGAATTTGTCCCAACCAGGATTGAACCCGGAAATTCTTGGTGGAAAGCCAGTACGTTACCACTGAGATAATCCGTTCCCGACTGTCCTCTTATTGGCCTTGAATCATGACGAAGTACGCAGCCTGGTGTAAAATTGACAATTATTTTACCATAAAGCACTCGCTATTGGCTCTAACAATTCCTAACATCACTTTTTGACACCCGACTTCCCGGCCGAAACAACACTCTTCCACTTGTTGCAGCTTTCTAAAGGCTGCGTACTTCAGATTCAAGATACAGCAGTTTCATGCAGTAGAGGTGGAGAAATCGTTCTCGATTGGAGAAATAGCCCTAGGTTGCTTCATGGATATAGAAGGGGCCTTCGATAACACAAATTTCGAGATTATCCGCCAAGCTCTGACTGAGAGGGGAGTGGGACGAGTGGTGGTGAGGTGGATAGGTAGCATGCTCAGAGATAGGACGGTTGAAGCTGACGTGTGTGGTCATAAGACACCCAGAGATTGGTAGCTAAACGTTGTCCACAAGGTGGAATCTTATCACCTGTGCTTTGGTGCATGGTGGTGCACAGGAAGCTGGATGAGGAAGGGATATATGCGCAAGGGTACTCAGATGACCTAACGGTATTGATTAGGGGAAAATTTGAAAGTACGCTGAGCGACCTAGTCAGCAATGCACTGAGAGTAGTCGAGAAATGGTGTCACGAAAGGGGCTTGACCTTGACAGTAAATCCCACTAAGAGAGAGCTTGTGCTGTTCAGTAGAAGGAACACAGGATTAGACCTGGTGGGAAAAATCAGGCTCTTCAACATGGACCTAGAACTGCATCCAGGAGTAAAGTACTTGCGGTTACGCTTGATAGCAAGCTGAACTGGATCGACCATGTCACGAACAAAGCAAGGAAGGCTTTGACGGCTTTTTGGATCTGCAGGAACTCTTTCGGGAGAAACTGCCGTCTAAGGCTATTCTATGGTTGTACGAGGCTGTGATCAGGCCAATGATGAGCCATGGCTCTGTGGTATGGTGGCTAAGGCTCAACGTTGAGTGTGCGAGGAAGAAGTTGAGTGAGATTCAGAGGATGGTATGCCTTTGTGTCACTGGAGCTATGAAGACCACGGCGACCGCTGCCATGGAAGCACTGTTGGCTGTACCACCTGTGGACTTGGTTATCAGGTTGGTACAGAATGGTATGTGGACTGCCCGTTTCGACATGGCAAAATCGGTGAGATGATTCCGGACCCAGTTTTCAGCATGCCTAGGGACCGAATGACGCCGGTGATTGACTTCACAAGGCGGTTCGAAACGGTATCTCCAAGCAGGAAGGAGTGGCTGGACAGATGGCCGGCCTATCTGAGTGGAAGGGCAAAAGTTAGATTTACAGACGGATCCAAGGCGGTCGAAGGGACAGGGGCTGGAGGATACGATCCGAATGCTGTGCAGGGTAACTGGTTCCACTTAGGGGGAACCACCAGTGATCTCCAGGCAGAAGCTTTCGCGTTACTAATAGGAGCTCGAGAAGCACTGCCAACGGGGACGCAGGGAGAGGACGTCCCCATCCTTTCGGACAGTAAGGAAGTGATCAGGGCATCGGGTATCGCCCGTGGTGACCTCAAGGCTGATCAAAGAGTGCAAGGAGTATCTGAACGATGTGGGATCGAGCAATCAGATCACGCTGGTCTGGGTACCTGGGCACTCTGATGTGGAGGGGAACGAAAGGGCGGATGAACTTGCAAGAATGGGGTCCACGAATGGGAGCCGAACCCTACCTGCCAATGCCTAAGTCGTTGTGTGCGCAAGCGCTAAATAACTGGGTGCGGGGAGGACACGTAGATCGATGGGGGGAATATGACGGAGGTGCTCACACGAAGCGCTTCTTTCCGAGGCCTGACGAGAAATGGGCTAATGTGTTGCTAGTGATGGACCGGTTTCGCATTAGGAGGGTTGTGGTAGCGATTACTAGACATTGCGGGTTGAATCGGCACATTTACAAGTTGAGGCTTTCGGGAACCACCGAATGCTCTTGTGGATTGGGGGAGGAAACGGGCATACACTTAATTTGTGAATGCCCCAAGTACCTTCAGCTGAGGCGCAAGATCTTCGGGGAATTTTTCGTGGGACCATCCCAAATCGCTAATCTGGGACCTGCCACACTTGACAGATTTTTGGTAGCGACTAGTGCATGAAAGAATTATAATTGCTGGATGTTTAGTATATTTTCAGAAAAACTGTAACAAAGTACGCCATCAATTTGTAAGACACCACCTTTATCTTTTCTTCGAAATGCATTGACTTTTCTACATTGAAAGCTACCTGGTGTAGAGCTGAGTCTACAGATTTGATCGACTGATAGGCATGTTGGTTCTTGTGTAAGGGCTTTGACTTCAAAATGACGTCTCGCACGTATCTGTCGCATATTCTCTGGAGCGTTTTCAGCACGAAGGATGTGAGGCTTATCGGTCTATACGAACTTGCTTCGTCGTACGTGCATGCTAATGTTATTACTCCAGACAAGTACACACAATCTTTCCATGGGGGCAAAGGTCGAGACTGTTCTACTGCTTTTCTCTTATTTTCCCCTCTATTTTGGGGGCTCCTAATTAACCCTCGGTGTGGACTTTCCCCTGTTTTGCCCGCCTATTACAGTGGGGATTTGGACAACCCAGCACTGCAGATGCTGATCCCGCCAGGAAACGTGGGTGGTGTTGCGACACACCGTAGAATAGGTCTTAGCTCTTCTACCATCGGTGCATATCTACCTAGTGCCACTGGGGACTTATTAGTCAAGTTCACTTCCATCTTTGAGTGTCAAAGTACATAGACCAAGCAAAGTAGCAGGGCAAAGAGTGAGATTACGATAGTGGTGTATTTAAAATGTAAAATCAGCAAAGTTCACCTTAGATGAACAAAAACAAAATTGTGTGAACATTTTTCATCCTTTCACATATTCACGTAAGAACGATGAACTTCCCAAGGTTATTTTTTCCCTACATGTCTCTCCCTGTCGCAAATCGCTAATTACAGTCGACGCAAATTAACTTTTATTTTATTTACTGAAATCCTTTCCGAGACGTTTTGCTAGTAGAAAAATTATTTTGCGCCGACTGCACTACAGTAAATGACTAAATTACTCACGTTTTGGTCTTGGTCGTAGATAGAAACGCCTACAACATCGGAATTGATTTCAGTTTCATCAGGAAACCACCACATGGGATTTTTAGTGAAGAAAGTACATGAAATGCTGGATTCGTTCACAAAATACGACAACAACTTTTTAGACATAGTTACTTCAGCTGCTCTTCCATTTATTTTCAATTGGTTTCCATTATTGCGAATAGTTTCATTATCGAAAGGTAAGACCTCAAATTGGATATCGTTAACATTCGCATCGTTTAAACTCTCCATGGGATAAAACGATTTTGCCGCATGCGATGTCAGAGCGTTGATGATTTTTACAATCGCCAAAGTCATTTCTTCGAGATTTTCTAGTTTTTCAAAAATGCCAAAATCCAGCTCCCCATAATATTTGTAGTCTTCAACGTGGTATTCGTTCGAAATCAGTGAATCCACAATTTGTACGGGTGGAATAGTTTCGAACGGATGGATCATTTCACTCACAGCGGAGAGTACATTTTTTGTACAGCTGATAAAGTCTGGATGACTGACATCGTCGTCATAGATTTGCAATTGGTTGGATATTTTACTCAAAATCTTCCCACATTTCAATCCAATGGTATGGTTCATCTGAATTGGTACCAATAGATTCTTCAGCGAATTGGAAATGGGAGATATGTCTTCAAAGCTGATCATTGGGTGTTCTATCACCAAGTCCAGTATTCGAGACACAATGTCGGTTGCCTGAACTGGATTAATATTACTGAGGCGGCTAGCTACGGTGTTTATTAAAACAAATGCAGCGCTTTTGCTGTCTTTGATCATTCTTGCCAAATCCAAGGTTTCATTTTTCGACGTAAATATTTCACTAATTTCTTCAGCAGTATTCAGCGACTGGGGCTCTTTAACGTCAACTTCGATGCTAATCAATTGGTCGTGTCCGACGTGATCCAAAGCTTTGATGCTTATCTTCTCATTTGCATTCAATTTGGACGTGAAGGTATGACTGTTAGTTTGTAGAATCGCAGTCTCTCCTTGAAACAAGGTGTGAAGGTAATAATTGCACGTGAACTTAAATTTGGTAAAAACTTCTTCTCCTTTCGATGGGTGCACCTTACAATTTCCTCCAACAGCTTTAAGAGCGGTGGCTTTAAATGATGCGGAACCGTTTCCATTCTGTAGAGAGACTTGGAAAACGTATGTCGATTCTGAAGTCAAAGTGTGCGGCTCTATAACGAGTCTGGACGAGTCTGTTAGCACCGGAGCTCTTTTGATGGAATTAGAAATAATCCATTGGAAGTTCTGTAATTTGTCGTTGCATGTCAGGCAAATGGCTTTCACATGAAATACACTACTTGGATTAATGATTCTACTGCGACAGTTTCTAACGCATTTGATTTGAAGAATGTTTGAAAATGATTCCACGATATCGATTTTCTGAAGTACTGGTTCAGATGTCGATGCTGTTTTCATTGATGTTACGCTTAAATTGAAGTAGTAGGATTGACCATTTGTTAATTGATGTGGCAGTATCTTAAAGCTTCTCGCTGGAAAAAAGGCAAAAAAGTTGTTTCAGGTGATTTCATATAAAGTGAAGGAAATATTGCATTAGTTTCAAATTGGAAACTCAGAGTGGAATCTCTAGGAAGAAATAGGGGAAATAAAAGTAAGAAGACCCATCTGTTTGTCAAAAGAAAAAGATAAAATTTAGCTAACAATTTCGATTAAATTAATGCGTCACAAATGCCGGACCCTCCCAAAGTAATAATTTTTCTGCTCTTTCAGATTTCGCACGCCAAAAATGTGCCTATCCGTACTCCACACATCACGCAAAACTTATTTTTTTTTTCGTGTCAAATCTAAAAGCGCAGAAAAATTATTACGGTGGGAGTGTCCGGCATTTGTGACGCATTTCTTTGATCGAAAATGAAAATATTTCAAAAGAATTTTTTGCGTTTCGAAGCTGTAAGCGTCATCCAAATTGATATCAGTTGTTTTGGAAGAAGAGACGAGGACTTGCGTCACGTTTCCCTTTTAAAAAGGGTTTTTGTCGTGATATCTGTAGTTTTGCAAGAAAAGAGAAAAAAAATTTTGGAGAACAAATTTCCGGCGAAACAAATTTTCAGCGAAAAAAACTTCTGCCGAAAAAAAGTTTCCTGAGAAAAAAATTTCTGTTGAAAAAAAATTTCAGCGAAAA
>CM055405.1:51794067-51844116 GCA_029228625.1 Pseudolycoriella hygida | reverse complement strand
TTTCCGTCGAAAATTTCCGACGAAAAAAATTTCCAACGAAAAAAATTTCGGCGAAGAACATTTTCGTCAAAAAAAGTTTTGGCCGAAAAAATTTTTCGTCGAAAAAAAATTTCCTTTGACACGAAACATCTATCTTCAACAAAAAAAATCAATTTTCCCCCTAAATCCGTCGCATTACGCGAATAAAATTTTGAGATGCGGCATAATAGACTATTTTGAGATGAGAGCACTGCTCTTTTTGCATAAAGTTATTACTCGTGCCACACCTGCTTACCTTGCGCAAAAGATAATACCCACCCAATCGAAAAGAGTGCGTAATTATTCCCTTCAGTTCACAGACACGAGTAAAACATATAATTCACTCCTGTTCCAAGGAATTGTGAGGTATAACTCACTCCCGAGTAACATAAAAGGGACATACACTGCCGATACGCTCAGGAAAGCATACATTGATTACGTCAAAAGAGATAGGGGTTAGGTTTGTTCATTTCTCATCACCGATTTGAGGGCGTGCATTGAATCGACATTGAGTTGAGTATTGGAATCCATTATTTGTATTTATATTTGATTTCACATTTTTATTTTTTTGTTTGAATCATTAGTTATTATTTAGTTAGTTTTATTAAGAATACTTTCTACTTAATGTTTTCCTTAAATTAGTTTTAGAGATTTTCTTTTCTTATCTACAATATAACTTAATTAGTGCTACCATTGTATACACAATTAAGGTGTGTAACCCTTCTGTATGCGATTAAATAAAGGTTTAATTTTAAGATTAATTTAAGATTTAATTTTAAGGTTAACACCGTCGGCGATTTTGTTGGTCACCCTGACACACTACAGACCCAACCCAACAACTTTTCCTTTGACACCAAACATCTATCTCCAACTAAAAATAAATTTAAAAAAAATTTAATTTTCCCCCTAAGTTAGAGGTGTGCCTGTTTTTTCGGGCCTCCCGACTTTAAAACTCGACGGGTCGGGTCGGGTTTCAGTTTGAAATATTATTCAAATCCGAAAAAAAACTGTTGAAATCCAAGTAGAGTCGAGTGCTTATAAACTTACTGTAAATTTCAGCTGTTTTGACAACATTTGAAATTCGATAGCAAGTAAAATTAAAAGCACTCGACTGTAGCTAAAGTGAACAGATTCGCCTGTGAAAAAAAACATGCAGAACACAAGTGGAGAAGTGAACAACGAGCCACCAGACAATGTAAGTAATAAGAATTTCAAATTTTAAGCAATTTGACATGTTCTCTAAAAGCCGTTCATTTTCAGAAAAATTTAATATTCTGGGCTTCTGGAAGAAAGCAGACCGATTCCCAACTTTGCAAAAAATGGCTCAGTGGCTGCTTGCTATTCCTGCTGCCGAGGCTTGCCACGAACGTACATTTTCTGCTGCTGGTGTTGTTTCCAATATGGTATTGGAAAGAACGCACTAAAATAAATCATTTTATTCCATTTTTTTGTTTCGGATTCGGGTTCGGGTCGGGTTTCAAAACATGTCGGGTCGGGTCGGGTCGGGTCGAGTTTGAAGGCTGGCAGTTCGGGTCGGGCCGGGTCGGGTATCAAAACTCTTCGGGTCGAAAGGTTTCGGGTTTCAAAACCGGCACTTCGGGTCGGGTCGGGTTTCAAAAAAACCTGGACCCGCACACCTCTACCCTAAGTCCGTCCTATACCACCGTCGGCCATTTTGTTGGTCACCCTGACACAGTACACACCCAACCCATCAACTATTCCTTTGACACCAAACATCTATCTCCATCCTAACACAGTCCATACTTTGTATACACTCTCACACACATGCAAAAATTCTTTTATATGGGCTTTATATGGCGCCCTCTATGAGCCCTGGCGCCCAAACGAGGCCGGTATCCCCTTTTCTAAAATTTCATCAGGCATAGAATGCCCGTCAGAAGGTCCCTGCAAAATTTCAAGAAAAGTTATCGAGCCGTTTTCGAGCCGCAGCCAAAAAAGTGGTTTTTCATGGTTTTTCATACAAATGACCCTGGAACTAACTAACTAACTAAGAAACTAAAACCCACTAACTATCTAACTCACGTAGGATGTTTCCATTAACTTTGACTTCTATGAAATAGATAGAGATGAGCGGCTTGCCCGAAACTTCGAATTGTTTTTTTCGGGTTCATGGGTTTCGGGTTTGGAAAATTTTAATCGGGTCGGGTTCGGTCCGGGCCGGGTTTGGAAACAGTTCGGGTTTCGGTTTTCGAAAAATTTTATCGGGTCGGGTTGTTGTATTATTTTATTCGGGTCCCGATCCTTTATTGACTTTTTGTATTTTACAAAACTCGTCTAAATTTTATCATCTTACATTACACGAATTTTATTTTAGTCTAAGGTCCGTGAAGAATGCAGACGTCGGGCCTTGAAATAATTTTTGTTTGTAATTTGGGTTGTAAGTTTCGAAAAACTTGAGTGTCTGGTTCGGTCCGGGTCGAGTTTTGAAACAGTTCGGGTTTCGGGTTTCGAAAAATTTTATCGGGTCGGGTTCGGTCCGGGTCAGGTTTTGAAACAGTTCGGGTTTCGGGTTTCGAAAATTTTAATCGGGTCGGGTTCGGTCCGGGTCGGGTTAAGAAGCAATTCAGGTTTCGGGTTTCGAAAAATTTTATCGGGTCGAGTTCGGTCCGGGTCGGGTTTCGAAAAATGGTCGACCCGCTCATCTTTAGAAATAGCACATTTTGTATGGAAAATTACGATTTTCTAGAGGTCATATCTTCGGATCCACTGGACCGATTTTAATGAGTAAAATATCGATTTCAATCAACATTTTATGTAGAATCCGAAAAACTAGGTCTCAGAGGGATACGGCGCAAGGGAAAAAAGTCAAAACTTAGCTGTATATATGGTTTCGAAGTATACGAAAAAAAAAAAATTATTAATTTTTTGTGCGTTTGTGGAACTGCGTTACGGGCGCATTGCTACCGCACGCCCATGATCTCTAGAACTGTTTTAGGGACAAATGGACCAATTTTGGAATATGACCACTTCTAGAATTGACAGGGATGACTCATATCTCTAGAACAATGGCAGTTATAAAGTTATTTCCAAAGGCAAAGTTGTGGGGAATACAATGATAGAGAACACGCGTCTCAGAGTTTTAGGGAAAAATGACCTAATTTCGAAAAAAATTGTTCTCCAACAACTTCGGTTACCATCGGAACACTTCGCGTCACCTTCGGCTACATTCGGAATACTTTGTGGCACCTTCGCCTGCCTTCGGAACACTTCGTGTCACCTTCGGCTACATTTGAAACACTTCGTGTCACCAACGGCTACCTTGAGAACACTTCGTGTCACTTTCGGCTGCCTTCGGAACACTTCTTATCATCTTAGGCTGCCTTCATAACACTTCGTGTCACTTCGGAACACTTCGTGTCACCTTCGGCTACTGTCGGAACACTTCGTGTCACCTTCGGCTACCTTCGGAACACTTAGTGTCACTCTCACTGATTTATATAACTTTCCTGGAGAAACTGTCTAGTTATTCTTATTCAGAATTTAGCAAAAAATCCAGGATGGCGTCACTTTAACAGTTGGCAGCCATTTTCTTAAAATGCTAAAAAATTCTCCTGACTAAACTCTATAATTTTCTAGAAGAAACCACCTCTCTAAGTATTGTCATTCCGAAGCTAAAATTCGAAAACCAAAAAAAACCTAATTTACTGCTTGGGAAAATTCAAGATGGCGCCGGTTTGACTGCTGGCAGCCTTTTTCTTAAGATCCCGAAAAATTCTTCTGACCAAACTCTACAACTTTCCCGAAGAAACAAACTCTCCAGCTATTGTTACTCCGGAACTAAAACTCGAAAACTCGGAGCATTACCCGCAAAATTGACCACTTTTCCAAAATCCCGGAAAAGCATATGAAATTTTTCATTTGGGGCCGAGGCTGACGTTCCCTCAAAATTATCGAGATCGAAAATTATTAATAGATAGATAGATAGAACATAGATTGATAGATAGAAACCGACAGATCAGAAAAAAGTCTATACAATAATGAGAATAATAGAAAAATCGACGGGACGGCTCATAGAAAAATGTCATTTTCAAACCTAGATATGTCAGCAAATTTCCAACCGATTTTGATGAGTCTGGGGTGGAAAGCTGCTGCGACGTAGTTTTTTTTATAAATAATTTAGAAGTTCGCGTATATATGGCTCCTTGTCCCAAAGGTTTTTGTATGGCGTTTTTTGATTTTGTGGAATTCTTTTTTAGGGTGTGGGGACTGCGTCACACCCTCCGTTACCGCTGCGGGCATGATTTAAGTGAATAATTATAGAAATTTCTCGTTTAATAAATTTATTGAAAACAAATCAACATTTTCAACTTCTCTTTTTCGACTTAAATCTGTCCAGCACATGTTTCGGTTTGTCTTCAGCCGACTCTGTTGATTGGACCTTATGCTCTCTAAATATTTCTTGTTTGATTCCTTTCATCTCCTTGACAAATTCCTGAAAAATATTTTCATCAAGGACGGTAAGTGGAAGAAACATTTTGCGACGACTTACCCTTTTCTTTGCATTTTTGACGATCTTCTTGACTTTAGCTGTATTCGCTGAACCTCCTTTACCTTTCATTTTATTCGCACGTTTGAAATCAACTGTTGGTGGTTTCAGATACTAAAAAGAAATGTTTTTATAAAGTCTTCAATCCAGCTCACATGCAATATACGAACCAATAACTGTTTCTTAGCATCGATTTTCTCTTTAAACGTGGGAACATCTACTTGTCCAATAGCTGCAGGATCTAATGCAATAAATTCAGACGGAATTTTATCCAAAAGTGCACGCACTTCGTTTTCTCGGCGCTGTGACTTCGTTTGAAATGGATTAGCCTCCAAAGCATCGAAGTTCGCCTCACCGGCGCCAGGTACCAGCAGCGACTGAAAACCTTTTCGCGTTGTAACTCCCAATACGTCTTCAAAAGGACAAAATTGCATTCCATGAATGAAATCATCGCATTTTTGTGTTATATATGCATGAGACGGTGATACGTAATTGGGTTTCTTGTGGACTTCGCACACATTTCCCATCGCTAAGCTGAGTAAACCTTTCTGGGAAATGGCCATGTGCTGGGCGGGCATACGAATTTTGTATTCAATTGTTGGGCCACTGAGCGATCGGACATCCCAAATTTTCACGGATTTGTCGAGGCCACATGTTGCCATGTAGGTGCCTTTCGGATCAACTGCGATGGAAGAAATTGATGTCGGATGACATAACATCTTTCCGAGTGGTTCCCGAGTGGACGGTGACCACATGGAAACAACTCCCTTGGATCCAGCCAAACACAGAACTCCGTTCGTTGGATTTTGGCACATGATTCGAACAGGACCCAACCGCGTATTGTACTCGCTGACCATTTCGCCAATAGACGTATCCAACCAACAAAGATAACCAACTTCATTGCCACTAGCTAGCAGAAAGTGATATGGAAGAAATTCTAGTCGATTCACACTGTTCATTTGCTTGACGCAATGTAGTTCTGTGCCTTGATTGTCGTAGAAATGCACCCAATTCTTTTGGGCTATAGCATACATCGTTTCTATGTGCAACCATGCAACGTCGACCACTTCTTCCGTAACATTCATTTCACAATGCAGACGTTTGGTTATCCAATCGAAAGCAGCCACATGACCTTTCCGTCCACCAATAAGCAAATGCCGTCCATTTTTCGTGTATTTCATTCTGTACGGACCGAATCCCAAATTTAAATTGAAACGTTTAGCCGCTGATGTTATGTCTACATTCTGAACGATCTGAGACTGTGTGTACTCAGCAGTGCATTCCCCCTCTTCTGCTTCCATAAAACTAAAAGATCGCCATAATGGTTTGAGGCATTTTCCAGTCTTAATCCGTAAACACTTACCCTTCCTCCTCATTTCGCAAGATTTCGGTTCTTGCCGCCTGTTCATTGGAGAATTGTAAATAAATTTCCTTTTGTTTCAATTTCCGTTTGAACAAATTTGTTTTAACTCCAGTTTCGCTAACTGCTGGTCCACGAGAGTGCCGCTGCAAAGCATCCGGATCAATTTTAAACTTTTTCTGTTTGTTTCTTTTTTGACGAAAATGTTTTGGTTTTTGCTCTGCCTCGATAACTTCACCAGAAAACTTTGTGTCTTCGACTTTAATTTCACAGCCAGCAAAATGCTTTGCTGCTTTCGTATCAACGTTTTCCGTCATTCTTAATATTTGAAACAATTTACTTTAATGACAATAATCACTGCGATCACTTCACACTACCACGTTTTCTTAAATGTCAACAAATGTCACAAAAACATTGAAGGTTCGCATTTTGTAGCCATCATTAAGCTCATAGCCAATACATGACTTGACGTAAAGAAAATGATATGACAGAAGTGAGATAGAAGTAACCCATATGAATGGCAGCTGCGCTGAATTGTCCCAATTTTGAGAGAATATTGAAAGCAATTCTCTCAGCTTCTTTCCCTTGTGAAAGATAAATATCATTCTACATGCTTTCATGATCTTGAGGGGCCGTTGTTATAGATGATGGCTCGAATCAGGCATTAGTCAAAATAGTCACCGACAAGCGGTGTCGCCATCTCTTCATTTTCTATAGCTATGTAAGACCTATTCATATGAAACTGGAAAGTCTAATATGTTCGTCACTTTCACACTTTCATTGAATGATTGAGAGCATCATATAAGGTGTCCAGTTTCATTTGAAAGGCCCTATTCATATGAAACTGGAAAGTCTACTATGTTCGTCACTTTCACACTTTCATTGAATGATTGAGAGCATCATATAAGGTGTCCAGTTTCATTTGAAAGGCCCAGTATAAAGAATGTCACCGACTGACACTAGCATCATCAATTAATATCATTGTTAGATGTGGTTCAACAAGTAACTCCATCGTATATTGTTCTCTAAACTTGAAGTGGTTTCTGTTTAGTCTACTCCGAAATTTTCGAGTTGAAAATCCTGTCTTGTCTTCGGCTGTTGTAAAGTTGTCGGTTGCTCCTTAGGCTGGCAGCGCTCATGAAAAATTTGAGCAGCACTCGCGCTCGCGCTCAATCTCTAAAATTCGAGCGGCGCTCCCAATTAAACTTACAATTTACTCATAAAAGTAAGCTCTTTAATTTGAAAATTTAATGTTTTTTTCTATTTTCGGATAAAAGAATGATGGGAGCAAACTTATACGGTTAAGTGCTTTTAAAATCATTTGCTGCCTTCCAGTTGTTTTGATAAAGCTTGTATTAGTAGAATTGCAAGAGTTAAAATTTGACAGTAAGTAAATTTAGAAGCATCCGACCGTATGACATTTGCAACAGAAAGTTTGGTATGACGCTATTAATAGTGCCTATTTGGCTGGCCCGTCCAAAAATGTATGGAATGATTAACTTGTCGAAAAGTTTGGGACCGTCGCACAATCTTAAAAAGTTTCTAAATACGAGGGTTGCGTTTTATGTTTCTGGCCTAGGGTACTTCTATTGTTCTTTGATGCTAGTAACAAGAACAAAAAAAAAAGTTTAGTCTGGTCACTGGAGTCTTCTTCCCATAGGTATACGCGTATCGAGGTCTTTGGCCGAATTTCGTTTTATATTTCTGGTACTTCCGGTACTTCTAGCGTTTTATGATGATAGCAGACAATTTTGGACCTTTTTCTGGTAATTTAACACAATAAGAACAAAACCAAATTTTCTGGTCTTGTCAGAGGAGTCTTTCTTCCAGAGGTCTTCCTCTGTCGGATTTTTAGCCAAATTTTTAAATTGCTGCTTTGTTGATCGTAGAAGGTCCTCCATTCTTGGTGTCTGGAGTCGGGTTTTTGGGATCTTCTCGTTGAATTATATTTGACTCCACGAGTCAATCCAACTTGGCTGGGAATGGCTGGAATATAAAACGTCGTTTTGTATGGAAATTAAAAAAAATTTGCTAAAGCCGCTGGGAAAAAGACTCCAGTGACCAGAATCCAGACTAAACAATTTTTTTTGTCCTTGTTGTGGTGAATTATCCGGAAAAGGTCCAAAGTTGTAGGCTAGCATAATTAATAGCATCAAAGAACAATAGAAGTATCCTAGGCCAGAAACATAAAAGGCAACCCTCGTACGTCCCTTATAAAAAGGCAGTCGACTCCGAGGTCATCTAAACGTTCAGAGCGACAAGAAGAAAAGCAAACCATAACTCGAATGGCCATATCTCGGTCGTGAATTCATCGAATTCATCGGTTTTTAATTCTTTCCTTAGGTATGGGCAGACACTTTGAACTCAGCTATAGAACAAGGCTAGATGCTACTTTCGCCTATATGTTGTGAAATGATTTTTAGAAAAAGCTAATCTCGTAAGGTGCAAAATGGATTTTTTTTCAAATAAAGTGAATAATTGCTATTTTGCACACTCACTATTTCCATTGTTGCCCATGCTATACGTGTGTACTCACGTTGACAACAATGTACATACACTTGAAAACTGTTGTCCCACGCTTCATCGTTTGGAAAATCCGAAATGCATATAACGTCAAGCATACACCTTGGTGTACATTTTTACACCTTTGAATAGATATAATCGTGAAATTTCTATAAAGATTTTAGGCGTATTTAACTCCAATTACTTACTAAGCGTTTTAAAAAACTTTGAAAGTTAGTTATGAGCGGTGCTCCCGTTTCCACTCACGTCATTGAAAAAGCCTTGGTTGCTCCACTGACACTTTTGATAGTTACACGACTTCCTTGAGCAATGGCTCCGATTTTTGACTGTTTGTTTATAAGATTTTCATGTAAAGCAAATTTCTAGACTTTTTTACCTCAAGTATGTCGAATTTACCGAGTCCGTTTGTCTACTGGGCACAAACTGAAAACCAAGTTACACTTAAAGTGGATCTCAAAGATGCAAAAGTAAGTATTTGGTATTTCGAAATAAGCGGAAATTCTCAAAGTATTCATTGAACTAGGACGCGAATATAGAACTTATGGACAAGAGCATATCGTTCAAAGGGCATGGTATTGCAGCTTGTGGTTACAATCAATATAGTTTTCACATCGATTTGTATTCGGACGTAGACACAGAGGTCAAAGAATCGACGTGAATGAAATTTGAATCTTTTTTTGAAACATTTTTTGACATTACAGACCAGCAAGTTCAAAATATTGGATTCCAAAGTAAGCATTACATTGCAAAAAAAAGTGGATACATGGTGGCCACGAATCACCTCACAACCTCAAAAGCCACAGTGGTTGAAGGTAAAGTTCCTTTCATAGAAAATGTTTATAATGCAAGATCGCGTCTATTAACAGTTTCATTATCATGTGATCCAAAACATTGTTACGGCGTTTCCTGAAGCTCTCACATATCTATTGACTATTATTTAACCGGATCAGTTATAAGGGCGGTTCCCAACCAATAAAACTGCTTTGGTTGTAGGCACTGTCAAACTTTTGCATGACAATTTTGACATTGCCTTCAAATGACCAGCCAATTAAACTGGTTTTTTGTATGTTAACCCGTCGCGTTAAACGGTTAATAGATTATATCAAGATAGTTAAGTGAGAGATTGTAACTTAACTGCTTAGTTTGGCCGCAAAGTCATCAAAGGCAAAGATATCAAAATAAATCTGCCAGAAAAATGAGAATCCCGATATCGGGTAAAAAGATTAGTGTAGCACATACGTAACAGTGATTCCAGCTAAATATTGAGATGATTTGAGAACATTTTGAGAGGTTAACTGGAATGCGATGTGACAAAGATAAGAGTCGTACGCCGGTCAAGAAACTGCTTGGCGGCGGCGTCAAGTCGGCTGAACTTTACTTGTCGGCTGAGTCGATTTTAAATTTCACTTACCATTTTTTCTGAGAAAATATTAGGCCGATCATTTAGAACAAGTCGTAAAAATGTGATCTGTCACATTTGCGATGTTTTTTTTAGAACAGAATCCTGCGTAAATAACAAATTATTCAAAATTATAGCTCATGTACTGTGAGATGATGACTCTTATGCAAATAATAGATGAATCAGAATTCAAAGGGTTTAAGGATGAAGATACAAATTTGTTTTGAAATAACATCGCAAATGAACTTGGATTGCGATGATTTTTTAGAGCCACTTTTGACCTTCATACTCAAACTTTACTCTCACAGTATGTCAGTTATAAGTTTGAATAATTTGGTATTTACGCAGGATTCTGCACTAAAAAACATCGCAAATTTGACAGTTAAAATTTTTGCAACGTACTCTTAAATGGTACACTGAAATCCCAAATGAAGATATTGAAAATCCGGCACAGTGATATCCCGAAAAAGACATATGCAACGAACCCGTGCGTGTCAGAATAGATGCGGCAAACAGAGTTGATGCTACGAAAAGACTCGACCGAATTTAAGTAAATATTGTCTAAAAAAACCCTTCCGAAAGCACAAAATTGACCAGCACATAGACAAATTTCCCTCAAAACCATTTTTTTTCTGTATAGGGCCGACCTTAGGACCGACCTAGGGCACTAAGGAGAGGTCTCGGACCAATACTTACATACATAAAATTGTCTGCCTCAATTTTCTCTAAAATTCAGCAAAAAACAATTTTTTTGTCTAGGACCGACCTCAGGGCCCTAACGAAAGGTCTCGGACAAATATTTCCATAGACAAAAATGTTTTCTTCAATTTTCTCTACAACACAGCAACCTGACATGATCAGCAACAGACCTGAGGCCCAATTGAGCCCTAAGCGCAGGTACCGGGCCCTTTGTTTTTGAATATAATTCGGTACTAGGTTACTTCCCAAATAAAAAAGAATCAACAAAATCGGTTAGGATTTACCCGATTTATGTAAACAAACACGTTGGGCCCTAGTAAAAGTTCAGCTTTAGGGTTCTGGCTGAGTCCGAATGCTTCTAATCAAAAAATTTTCTTCCATAAAATGTAAGACATTCCTAGACCTTTCGATTGAAAAATTTCTTTTTTGAAAATCGGAAGAGATTTGAGTCGAGTTATGTACAAAAAACAAATATGGTCCCTAGCAGAAACTCGTTTTTACTGCCCTAGCTCGCCCTCAGGTCGGTCCTAAGGTCTGCCCTAGCAAAAAAAAAAAATTCCATGTTGCATAGGGAACATTTTTGTCTACGAAAGTATTTGTCCGAGGCCTCCCCTGAGATCCCTAGATCGTTGCTAACATCGGCCCTAGGCCAAAAAATGTTGTAGAGAAAATTGAGGTGAACATTTTTGTCTATTTGGGGGTCAATTTTGTGCTTTCGGAAGGGATTTTTTCAATATTGTCCTCTCGACAATTTCCAATACAATTTAATGTGCATGTAATTTCATACACTCAAGAGTTAAGGCAATATTTACTTAGATGCGTTCGAGTCTTTTCGTAACATCAACTCTGTTTGCCGCATCTATTCTGATACGTACGGGTCCCCTCATATGTTTTTTGATGCTGTTCAAAATGGTTGCTTGAAATGAGTGATACGTGCATCAAATTCTTTTGTTTAAGCCAGACATTCAAGTTACGGGGTTAACAATTGTCTGAAAATGTTTTGAAATCCACGCTTTTAGTGTGGCGTTAGCTTATGTCAAAGGATACTAAATTTAATGTCGGAATTCACAATATGTCACGCGACGAAAAATGATGTGCTTGCCGACTAATACCCTTCATAATGAAATTTCGTATACTTCGACATAAGCCAACCTCGCGCTAAACGTGTAAGAAGTCACGCCGAGTTACAGTCGGTAAAAATGCTCCAGCGGTGTCAAGTCGGCGGCTAACATCACTAAGACTTACCATGAGTTGTACGCAACTCATGAGCTTTGGGAGGTATTTCCAATAAAATCTCTGAAATAGAGGCAAAAGGGATTTTTTTTTTCAAAGTAATAACAGGCTAGGAAGTCTAGGATGAGCTAACAGAAGATGTCTACTGTCTACTATGAAGCACAAGGACGTTTTGAATACTCATTGCCTGAACACATTTACGAGTGTCAGAAAAGAGACACTCCTCTCGATCTATGACACAAATAACTGTTGAGATACATAGTTGACTTGATTACGCTATTGCCATTTTGAAAATTTTGGGAAAAATGACGAATCAATGTTTGAAAATAGAAATTTTTGTTACAAGTTACGTATGAAGGTAGTTTAACGCACTAGATGTGAGATTGCCGACACCAGCCGAAGGCGAGTATTTTTTTCGATTTTTTTTTTCTCGAGAACCGCCCGAGTGATTTCTTTAAAATTTTCAGGGAACGTCAGTCTCAGCTCCAAATGAAAAATTTCATATGCCACTTTTCTGGGAAAATTCTAGAAAAGCCGTGGCATGTGGAAAAGTGGTCAATTTTGAAGGTTTTTTAGGTAATGCTCGGTAATGCTTCGAATTTTAGCTCCGGAGTGACAATAGCTAGAGAGTTGGTTTCTTCGGGAAAGTTATAGAGTTTGGTCAGGAAAATTTTTTGAGATCTAAAGGAAATGGCTGCCAGCAGTCAAACCGGCGCCATCTTGAATTTTCCCAAGCAATAAATTAGGTTTTTTTTTGGTTTTCGAATTTTAGCTTCGGAATGACAATACTTAGAGAGTTGGTTTCTTCGGGAAAGTTATAGAGTTTCATCAGTAGAATTTTTTGGGATCATAAGAAAATGGCTGACAGCTGTCATAGCGGCGCCATCTTGGATTTTCATTTCTGCTTTTTCGGTTTCAAATTCTAGCTCCGGAATGACACTACTTAGAGAGATGGTTTCTTCTAGAAAGTTAGAGAGTTTGCTCAGGAGAATTTTTTAGCATTTAAAAAAAAAGGCTGTCAACTGTCAAAGTGACACCATCTTGGATTTTTTGCTAAATTCTGAATAAGAATACCAAGACAGTTGGTTTCTTCAGGAAATTTATATGAATCACTGAGAAGAATTGGTGACACGAAGTGCTGCGAAGGTAGCCGAAGGAGACACGAAGTGTTCCGAAGACAGCCGAGGATGACACGAAGTGTTCCGAAGGCAGCCGAAGGTGACACGAAAAGTTTCGAAGGTAGCCGAAGTCGACACGAAGTGTTCCCAAGGTAGCCGAAGGTGGCACGAAGTGTTCCGAAGGCAGGCGAAGGTGACACAAAGTATTCCGAAGGTAGCCGAAGGTGATACGAAGTGTTCCGATGGTAGTCTAAGGTGTTGGAGAACAACATTTTTCGGAAAGAAAATTTTTTTGGAGAAAAATTTTTTTTTTGAAAAAAATTTTTTTGGAGAAATTTTTTTTGGAGAAAAATTTTTTGGCGAGAAAAGAAAATTTCATTTGGAGAAAAATTTTTTGACGAAAAATTTTTTTGGAGGAAAATTTTTTTGGAGAAAACTGTTTTTTTCGAAGAAAAATTTTTTTGAAGAAAAAATTTTTTTCGAGGAAAATTTTTTCGAAGACAACTTTTTGTTCGGAGAAATTTTTGTCTAAGAAAATTTTCTTTCTGAGAGAAAGAGAAAATAGTTTTTCGGAGCAAAAATTTGTCCAAAAAAGACATTTTTTTCAACAACTGACAACTTCCCACAACGATCTGATATCACAACAAAAACCTCTTTAAAGGTAGAGTGTGACGCAGTCCGTAAGTCTACTTCCAAAATTAATGATATCGCTTGAGGTGACGCTATCGCTGATAATACGCAGAAGTTTGTTTGAATGGAACCTTGTGTTCAAAGTTTTGATTTTCTGAAAAAATTACAGCGCTTTTTTTAAAACAAAATTACGTTGTGTTTAAAAAATTGCGACACAAATGCCGGACCCACCAGCGGAATAATTTTTCAACACTTTCAGTTTTTACACGCAAAAATTTAAATTTACTCTAAACAATCTACGCAATAAGAAATAAAAGTCAAATTTTTGCAGCGCAGCATGAAAACCGACACCTTCGAGACTTCTCTCTAGAGAAAATGTTACACAAAATATTTTTAGCGGTTTTTGTTATTATCGGGTTTTTGAAAATAGAATAGGGTCGGGTTTCTCAAAAAGGCCGTCCCGCTCACCTCTACTCCTGCACCGAAATGATGCACAAAAAAGCGAGTCTTCTGTCGGTGAATTGCAGAAACGTATTTTTTATGTGATTTATTCGCTGTAGGCTAACACAGAGCATATTTATGACCACACCCACAACGCTCCTCAATTTACCATATGTTTGAGAGGTGATGGAGAAAATTTAATTTCAGTTAAAGTAGTTTCGCTAGACGTTGAAAATCGCCCAGTTAAATACTAAGGGTTGGATGAGGAAGAAATTTAGGGTCTGCTTCCGGTGTCAGACAAAACATTTCAAGCTCTCCCTCTTTAAAAAAAAAAGTTTAAAAAATTATTTGTTCGCTTTAAGATTGATTTCGATCGTTGGCGATGTGATCCAGAAGATGACGTTGAAGAGGACGAATCGCGAAACGTCATGAACGACTACCCAGGACTGTACGAGCGTTTACAAAAGGAAGAAATTGGATATCGTAAAGGTAACTGCCACCAAACCCAAAATGAAAATTCATTATTCACTAAGTGAGCAACTAATTGCAGAGCAAACCAAAACGGTGTACCTAATTTTATACAATTTGATTCAATTTATTGGATTTTTATACATTTTCATTGTAATGAGCATCCGTTTCTATCGAGACGGACATGATTCAATGAAGGGAACGTATGAAACCGTTGGCAATGCTTTTAAATTTATCCAAATTCTTCAATATCTGGAGGTCATGCATCCGCTGTTCGGTTACACGAAAGGTGACGCTGTAATGCCGTTTATTCAAGTAACGGGCCGTAATTTTATTTTGTTCGTAATGATAAATGCTGAGGAGAGAATGCAAACGAAACCAGTGATTTTTTATCTCTTTATGATATGGTCTGGCATTGAACTGGTACGCTATCCATACTACATAACATCGCTCATGAAAAAGAATATCGGACTGTTGACCTGGCTGCGGTATTCACTATGGATACCACTTTATCCACTCGGCATTTTGTGCGAAGGCATAATCATTCTACGAAACATTCCGTATTTTGAGGAGACCAATCGCTTCACCGTACAAATGCCGAATAAATGGAACGCTACCTTCGACATGGTATTGTTCATGAAAATCTATTTAATAATTTTAATTTTGCCGGGCGCATATTTTATGATGAATGAAATGAGAAAAACTCGAACGAAAAAGTTGCGAGTGAAAAAAAATTGGAAGAAAAATTAGTTACAAATTTTCGTTGTAAATGAATTTCTAGATCGCTTTTGTATAGCTTGGAAGTTTTGGACCAAAGTAATTTTATTGAAAGGTCTACATGTGAAAGTGCCTAAAATCAGTCGTCCAAAACAGATACACAAAAAATTTTTCATGTCGAAAATCGAGATAAAATTGATAAAATTTCCTTCGATTTTGGCCCCGAAGCATGAAATACAGGTCGCCCGCGTTTTATGCGGTGTGAATAACAATAGAATTACAGCAGATTCTGTAGAATTCTGTAGTTATTTACGCAACAAGGGAGCAGGCCGAAAGTACTTTGCCGAGTTGCGCATTAAGTTTTTCATTCTTGCAAGCAGGGACGAAAGTTGAAAAATGTATCGTCCCTGATAGCAAGCATGAAAAACTTAATACGTCACTCGGAAATGAATTACATGCCTACTACCTCGTACGTAAATAACTATAAACTGCAGTTTTACAGTGAATGAATCCTTAGATTGTGCAACTTTTCATTTTAGCAGCTGGTCTACAAATATATTGAATGTGAGCAACGTCATAAGCACAAAAAAACATTTATCAACAATAAAACGCAGTTAACGTCATCTACCTTCGATTAATGTCATGAAATCAATGTTCGGTTTTGGCGGGGCTTTTCAAAACGAATGAAAACATTTAGCTTCCAGAGAAATGATAAGGTGGAGAGGTAGAACGCTTATGTGAAAGACAGCTAGCTTGACTGTATGGGAGAAAACCAGCCCAATTTTATACGTAACTCTCTCCCATGGAACCCAGCTGTCATTCACATAAGCGTTTTACCTCGCCACAGGTGTACCAACTTGTCATTTCTCTGTTAGTTTCTGTTAGTAAAATTTTACATCCTTTCTTCAACTGCAAAATAAATTACAATGAAGAAATTTTTAATTTGCTCATTTATCTCTGTTTCTATTTTTCTCTTTTTTAGATGTTTTGCTGTAGACGCTTTCAGCGCCGTTCAATTTTGACTTTTTCACTGCGTTACGATCGAATTTCGTACGGTATATGCGTAATTACGTACGGTATATGCGTTATTACGTATGGTATATGCGTAATTATGTACAGCATATGCGTAATTACGTACAGCATATGCGTAATTACGTACAGCATATGCGTAATTACGTACAGCATATGCGTAATTACGTACAGCATATGCGTAATTACGTACAGTATATGCGTAATTACGTGCAGTATATACGTAATTACGTACGGTATTCGCGATTTTCACACTAAACAGATGACACTACTTTCTATGTAGAAAATCGGACATAAGTATGTTGAAATAGCGCTCACTACTCATTCATGTCGCCACTTTCTACGTGTAAAGTCGGACATAAGTCGATTTTTTTCTGACACGTGCCGCACCCTTCGTTGCAAATCGCCAATATGCGTAAAATCAGCACACAAACAATAGATTTTTATAGTGCCATCTTGTACATATATTTTGACATAATAAAAACTTCTTACACGTCACCTCTGTTATTGCGATGAGAAAGTTCAAAGAGCGAACGAATTTTTTTAGCTACAATAATTGTGGAGACTAGGGAATCTTTTTATTCACGGCCACGTGTATACCAGGCTTTAAAAAACATTACTTTGGTCTTAAAATTTCAGGCAGCGGTCTAGAAATTTAAAATTTCTGTTTTTGTTTAGTTATAATTATTGGTCTTGGTTCAATAGTTGTTTAAGGAAAATACCAAAATGAACGTAAATAAATGAGGAGTGGTTGGTACGCACCTGTTTCATTCAAAGTCTGACAAAATTGGTTAACATCGTTTGAACTGCAAGTCCATAAGTATGACAAATATTGTTCACTTTTAGGATGTATTGCCAAATCAGCAGAGTCTGAACCATCCATCATTATTTCTTGTTTATAAGAATATTCTTGGAATTCTCCTCCACTTATTATTGCAATCGGTTTTTCATATGATATTTGAAAGTAACACTGAAAACATTGGAAACTTTTGAAAAATTGAAATTGAAAAAAAAGCTTCCGTCTAATGGTAACTCATTGTCTGCGTTTTAAAGGAACGAATTTAGGACAATCGATTGAACGGTCTTCAAAAAGGGTTGAAGTACTCCAGTGTCGCCATAACCCAAATGACAACCTCTCTACTTTGTACGGGTGTAACAATTAAAAGGGGAACGGCAGTTAAAGTTTTCAATTATATTTCTGTCCGACTGTATCGATGTCATAAAGGTATGTGCTATTCGCCCCGGGGGCAAATAGTCTTTATTTAACTGTTTGCCCCGGGGGGGGGGGAATAATCTTTTTTCGACTATTTGCCCTGTGGGCGAATAGTCTTTTTCCACTATTTGCCTAGAAGCGAATTATGCATTTTGATTATTTATAATTTAAACCGCACTCGGATCTTCAACATCTCTCAGATACGAGATCTCAAGGGGTCGTGCATGACGTCACACTCGCTATAAAGTCCAAAAAGTCCATTAATGCAAACTGGTCAGAGATTTTGCTTATAGTGCTCCGGCTACGCCCCCCCCCAAAACACGCCCTATTGGTGGGGAGGGGGGTAGCCAGAGTTACACAATTCCTGACTGAGTTATGATCCTTTTATGGATAATCAAACGCTTTTTCGAAATCGATAAAAATCAGCACGATACCAATCTTGTATTCGTTACACTTCTCGATCAACGATCTCATCACTTGCAAATGGTCGTTCGTACTAAAGCCGGATCGGAATCCCGCTTGTTCGACGGGTTGATAGAAGTCCATCTCATTCGCGTTCCTCTTCGCGATGAATTTCATGAACAGTTTATACAGCCCTGACAAAAGACTAATGGGACGGTAGTTCTCTAGCTTTGTTATGTCTCCCTTTTTGTGTAGCAATATAATCATTGCATTCTCCCACGCTTCAGGAACTTTTCCCTCTTCCAGGCATTTATTAAACAAAGCCGTCCATTATAGCATATTATATTATTGGAATTTTTCATCACTCGAACCACGAAAATCGTGATTTTCACTTCCCAAATGGAAGCCGAAAATGAAAAAATGCAGAACTCAGTAAGCCAAGAGATGTGAAAATATTTTCGGTTCTCTAAAGAGGGCCGCAAGCAGAGATGGGTCGGTAATATTACCATGTAATATTACCCGGTAATATTACGTAAAATTACGTAATATTACCCAAACCTTGGTAATATTGGTAATTTAAAGATTTTTTTATATTACTTAAATTACGTAATATTACCGAAAAATTTATAAATCATGCCATTTTTCATTATTTTAAGACAATTTGGAGACACTCAGACTTGACTTCTTCAATTAGCTGAGAAACCTTGATAGAAATGTATCAGAATTCCATTATTCATTCTTCGAAATTTCAAGCGAAATCCTTTGCAGACTAGAGGCGTTTACCGTTAGAGCTAAATGAAGAACTTTTTTTCTAAACGGACGAGTGCACTTGCGCCTTAAAACTATGGTACGATGTATTGTAACCTAACTTAATCACAACTCCCATCATTGCGTAAAACTGATGTTTATTACATTCACAAAACACAAAGCCCTTTCTGTCAACTTAGTGAGCATTCTCCGATGACACAACCTAGTGTCTGTGGATAAAAGATAAAATTTTAGAAAATTCGTCGCGCAATTTGGAACATAAATTTCTCTGCGCCGCCATGAACACTGACACATGTTTTGATCATCCTAGAATCTTCACTAAGTTGATACTTAGCTTCGAGTGCTTAGCACTATGGCTCCCGCACACTTAATTCTCATTAATCCGTCAACAAAATGGAGGTTAAACGGAGGCTAAGCGCAAGGTAAGGGGAGAGAAAATGTCAAGTCTGCAACAGTAAATTCATGATTTTCTTATGATTTGTTTCACTGGTGAAACTTCCTTCATCAGTTTTAACTTCAATCTGAAACCAATAGTTCTGTTGACGATTCTGTTAACAAGGAAAATGATTTCTTAAGTGATAAAAGTTCATTGTCAGATATAAGTCTTTCTGAAGATGATGGAAATTTTTTTTCTGAGTCAGAATAAATCAAAATTTTGAAATAAAATATGAAAACCTATCCCAATTCTTGGAGGAGCAACGCCGGTTGTTGTTTATTTTAAGAAATACACTATACAGCTCTGTCTACAATGATTGTATTCTGTCAGTAGACAATGGCAATAAATTAATAATTGTGGACTTGATAATGATCTCGTCGTGACAAGCTCAGCATTGGAACTCACGCCCAAGCTCTTCATGCACCAAGTCGTATGATGTCAAGTTAAGTCAGAATAAATCGAAATTTTAACTCATTTATTTTGATACAGGTGTCTTAATACCACATTTTCTGGGCTTCCTACCTTAATTAAGTTCATGTTTCTAAGACTTCTACAAAATGTACATAAAAAAATCATCGGTAATTTACGTAATATTACCATGGGCACGGTAATATTGGTAATTTAAAATTTTGGTAATATTACCCAATATTACGTAATATTACCGTAATATTACGTAATATTACCGAGAAAAATAAATTACCGGTAATTTCCCATCTCTGGCCGCAAGTAAGAGAGCCGAAAGTAACTGATGTAAACAATATGATAATTGCATCAGCAATTTCGTTGTGTTGAAAATTTGAGTTTGGGAAGTGAAAAATTACGATTTCAACGGTTCTCGTGATGAAAAATTACGTGAATCACAAGGGATGACGTATAAAAATTCAACCTGTGCGATGCAGCCCTTGCCTTCGGCAAATAACTATTACCTTCCAAATGTTACTCAATAGTCCTCTTCTTTGCTCAAATTAGCGTATAAATATCTCTAAGTATTGTTTTCGATTCATTTTTGTGTAAATAGCAGAAAAACCTATATCACGTCGGGGTCACCAATTTGTAGTGAATAGGTATTTCTATTCTACAATTGAAAGAGGGATGTTTCCTCATTCGAGGTTGGAACAAATCTAGTTTTATTCATGAAATGTGACTCTATTTATACCCGGTTTCCCGGTAACTAGATTAATGTAATTTACTGATTTCTGTGTGATCAGTGTGATCAGATCACCACAAAATCAATTTGTGACGTTTGGGAAAATTTTCCCAATTTTCGCAAATTTTTTTCCCAAAAATAGTCCTTGCTTGCATGGGGCTCTGCCTCTTAAACCCCGTAAAGAGAGATATTGTCTCCTTGTCACCTCTTTGCGGGGGCTGTCGCCCTTCGACCCCGCTTTTTTCTGTACGCAATTAAGATCACGACCTGCGGATCTTATCGTCCGGATTTTGGTATTCCGGATTCTGGTCGTCCGTATAAAGGCCGTACGCCGTTTTGTTGGCTACCTCGTGACATTTTGTAAAAGGAAAAATTCCTTACTTTTATTATCCATCTGGTTTTCCGTGGCAAAAAGTGAATGAATTTTGTTTTGTTTTTACTCAACGAAATTTATTTCATTCATTCATTTCATTTTTGTTGTAACGAACATTATCATCTTGAAGGTGAAAGAACAAGACCTTTACATATGCAAAGTACTTTTGAGGGAGGTGTGAATAGTTGAACAAATACTATTCCCCCAGGACAAATAGTGAATAAAAGACTATTCGCCCCGCGGGGCAAATAGTCACTTCGTGTCATAAAATATGGAAAGACTTTGAATGCACATGGATTTGTGTAAACAACTTCACAATCTTCTAATGTTGCCTCTAGAAAGTACTAAAAAGATCTACTCCGTCTAAGAACTTTTGGTCATCTTAATCCGATTAGACTCGTGCGCCGGTCGAAAAATATCGTCGACGATATCGTCGACGGTGGAAAGAGTTTTTGCTTATTCACGGCGAGAAAAATCGACACAAGGAGGTCTCGGCGACGGCAGTGGGGCACATTTTTGGTTCTTTGACTGAGAGTACTTTCGACGCGATTTTTTCTCGGTTTTCGACAGAGTCTACATCTGATTCTGACCGTTCTAACTTCCGTCCCAAGTCGTTCCTACGCTGAAGTTTTATTTATCTCATCTGAGGTTTTTAGGGCAGCCAAATGACTAAAATTAACTTACTCTTCTAAGTATTTCTCCACTTCGATTCCCGGCTCTACTTCTCTCCAGCACAATCAACTTAAGAAATTTATAGCTCCAAAAGACATTTTTCGGATTGTAATTTGCATCTATGCCGTAAGCTGGAATTTTGAACAAACGGTTGCTAGCATTAAGTGGCTGTGACAATTCTTCATCATGAAAAAATCGGAAATCAGTTTATGGAACGAGTTAATGGTTCGAGCTGTAAGCTTTACCCGAATCAAAGTAGTCACAGATGGACCATTTGTACGACAATGTAGAATCAAGTCCACAATCTCTTTGAACATTCGCTTCAACGAAAACCGCTCGAGTTGCATTAATAACTGCAGGCTTATTAGGGACTCCACTTCCCAACGAAACCAAATTAAATTTACAGTCTAGATCTTCTACGTCATCATGCTCACCAGTTCAGAACTGTGACCAATGGATTACAACCAGGATTTCGTATGCTTCCAAATTGAAATTCCCACGAATAGTACGGATCGAAATTTGTTGCGTCCGTTATAGTTAACTTGACCAATGTCACACCATTCCTCGGCATTCGATACTTTCCCACATAGTAGAAAACTTTGTCGCGTGGAAGAGAGTTGTTTTGAATTTTGTACATTTTGGCAACGGCTTCAACATTATTTGTCTCTTGGAAATGTTGTGAGGGAAGAAAGAGATTTCCGGTGATTGCATAGTCTACAGATGACATCTCAACACTCGATGTAATGCTTCCTTGATCCGTTAATATGAGAAGGAAGAAGCTGAGTTCACCGATGGGAACCACATGATTATACTGCAAGTAAATCTGTCCGAAAACCTGCGATTTCAACGTACAATTTTGGCCGTATGTGTTTTCTGGACACAAACAATTATATTGACCAGGTGTTGGGCTACGTACGAACTATGTATTAGGGATGCATAAAAAACCATTATTTTTATACTTACACGCATTTGCCACCATTTTCGCAAGGATTCTCATCACAATGGTTAACAAACACGTCACAAGACTCTCCAACGTAAATTCGGTCGAGGCATTCACATTTTTCAATTGCATTTTCAATGAAACAAATTCCATTGCCATTGCAATTTTTGGTACATGCTTCAAGCAACTGAATTACTGCGAAAAGTATAAGACCCCCTACTTTGAACATTTCGATTTGAATTAAAAATGTTTCCGAGTAGACAAATGGATTGTCTAAGACATCTTGATGAAATTGATTTACTCTAAAAAAGGGTGTTCGGAGAAATGCCCTGGACAAAATAACCCCTGCAGGGCCGCACGCCGTGGACATAATGGTAAAATAAAATATATGATGGGACCCGTACGTATCAGAATAGATGCGGCAAACGACCCGAACGTATTTAAGTAAATATTGTCTTACGTCCGCATTAAATTGTATTAGAAATTGCCAATAGGGCAATATTGAAAAACCCGTCCGAAGAAATGGCGCAAAAAATCTTTCCAAGCCTAAGGGCCAAGCCCAGAATTTAGAATCGACCTAAAGCGCTTAGCAGATGCCTCTGACCCATACCTCCATGGACAGAAACTTTCGCCTCTTTTTTCTCTACTACACTAGCCAAAAACCCCCTTTATCAAAGGAATATTCACGAAAAAAAAAAAAAATATCGTGTTTGGTCGTGTAGTCCACACTGAGGACTCTATAGCCCAAAGTACTCTACATATTTTCACTAATTTAATTTTCGTCATTTTCAGATATCCATATCTTTCATTCAAAACCTTGAAGAGCGATTTTCGTTCTAATTTCGCAGTGATTTAAGTGAAAAACTTCAACCAACCTTGAAAAAACCACGTTTTTCAATACTTTTTCGACCGTAACTTCGAAAGTTTTCAACCGATTTTGCCCAAATTCATACTTGTAATCAATTTTCTGATTATCTTTCAGGAAAAAAAAGATTTTGAAAATCGGATAAGATTTACCCGATTTATGTAAAAAAGTTGGGCTCTAGTAGAGATTCAGTTTTAGGGCCCTGGGTGAGTCCAAAAACTGAAAATCAAAAAAATTTCTTCCATAAGTTGTGAGGCATGCCCAGACCTTTCAAACAAACAAAAGATTTACTCGAGTTATATATAAAAGACCAAAAACCACTTAAACGGCCCTAGCTCATTGGGCCTTAGGCCGACAGTGCCCAGATTCAATTCCAAAAAAGATTTTTCGATTACCTTTCAGGGTTGAGTTTTACTCGAGTTATCGTGTGGACGGACGGACAGTTTTTTTATTGCTGATTCGTCATCTAAGGACTATGGCCGGTGCTCCCACTACTCCCCGGTCGAAATTGGGGTGGTTACAAATGTCGTGGTAAACGCAATAAACCCCTTTTCGAAGAACTTCGTTCTTCGTACGGGTGTAAAAATGAAATTTTCCTTGTAAACAGATTTCAAAAAAAAAATTTTAAATTACAATTTCTTCATTAAATTATTTTATCGCGTGCGAATAGTCAAATTGATATTTTCACGCGCGTGCGAATAGTGTTTAATTGACTATTTGCACGCGCGTGCGAATAGTGTTTAATTGACTATTCGCACGCGCGTGAGATTAGTATTTGACAATAAAAAAGCGGGGTCGGGAAATGCAGCCCCCGCAAAGAAGGGTCAAGGGAGAAATATCCCCCATTACGGGATATAACGGCCAGAGCCCCCAGAAAAGTTTGGAGCAGAGTTAAGGCGCCTACTGCCAGAGCCCTCCATACGATAAAACTAGAGGTGAGCGGATCGGCCATTTTTGTAGTCCGACCCGACCCGACCAAAAATTTTAACCCGATACCCGACCCAACCCGTCTTGTTGGTAGTTCGACCCGACCCGGCCCGAACCCGACTCGAAATTCAAACCCGAAACCCGACCGCCGAAAGAGTTTGGGCCGAGTTCTATAACTCGAAAAAAATTCGGGTCGAGTTCTGTAACCCGAAAAAATTTCGGTTCGAGTTCTATTACCCGATAGAATTTCGGGTTGAATTGTTTTAATAAAAAAAGTCATTTTGCTATTTCAATTTTACTAGCGCCGGTAGCGCTACCGCTACCACTAGTTTATAGCGCTAGCTCTAATAATTACTTCAGAAGAAATTCAAACAGAAGTAGATAGAAGAGTAACAAATGGAAAAATACTGATCACAAATACAATAGAATGTATGCAGTGTGGTCTCGGCGGTAGCGCAACTCAGTTTTAATTCCGGCGGCGGCGGCGAACATTTTTGAAACCTTCTCTGCTGGCGACGGTGTTTTTCTTTAAAAAAACTAAATTTTTGACTTTTTTCAATTTTTTAATTTCATTTTTTGTACAAATATTGACATTAATCTTCCAACTTCTATAATTCTTTATTGTTGAACTTTTCGGTTTGGATATGGTGCATCATTTTTAGATTTTTTTACAAATTGGTTTCGGTTTTTTTATGTACCCGAATCTCCGACCCGATAAAAATTACGCCCGAAACCCGCCCGCCCGGGATTTTCAAGACCCGAACCCGAAACCAGTGAAAATCGATTCGGGTTCGGGTCGGGTTTTTTCCAATTTTCGGGCAGCCCGCTCACCTCTAGGTACAACATTCTTCTAATATAACCCTTCATTCTAATATTATACAATAATACATTTTTTGCATTAAAGTCACACCTACACCTCGTAAAGGATTTTTATAATTACACTCTTAACCGAAAAAAAAAACCCGGAGTTATTTCGTCCGGGTTATTTTGTCCAAGGATATTATTTTAGCTAGTGGCACCCAGAAGAATTTTTTTTTAGAATAGAAATGACAATAATTCGCCTCCAGTGACGAGTAGTCATTTGGTTTCTGACTTAAAAAATCTTAAAGAGGGACAGGAGGTTTTTAGAACCCGCACGAAATTTACTACGATGTTTGTAGCCACTCGAATTAGGTCTCCGGAAAAGATGGAGAGATGCCGAATCTGGCTGACGAGTTTCATTCTCATTTTGTGAGGAAAACTCATTATTCAGAATTTCCTCGCTCAATTAATGTGTCTGAAAATCGGGTTTTGGCTTCACCGCGAAGGCCGGACTGTTCCTTTTCTTTTCGTTGCTTTTCCGACTCGGAAGTTATGATGTCAATTAACAGTGTCAAGTCTAATTCCGTTGGACTGGATAAGAGTCCGATACAATTCATTAGGATCCTGATGCCGGTAATTTTGCCGGTGGTGAGGCATTTGCTTAATTCAATCGGAACTAAATCCTTTTTCGCTGCATGTTTGAAAACGACGAAGGTTTTACCACGACGCAAGAACTCTCGCTAACGGTCACTTGATGACTACCGTCCCATCGCTGCCATCGCTGTCTAAAGTGTTGAAGATGCAGATAACGGAACATTTGAATGAATTCGGACTCCTGTATAAGTATCAGTCAGGCTTTCGCGCTGGGTATAGTACTGCATCTGCCCTTTTGGAGGTTACTAGCGACATTAAATATAATATGAGCAAGGGTATAGCCACGATTCTCCCTCTACTTAACTTTTCCAAAGCTTTTGACTCGGTGTCACATGACCTGCTCACTGCTAAATTGTCGTCGAGATTTGGCTTATCGCCTGAAGCAGTTCGTATGATGAGAAGCTACTTGTCTGACCGCTTGCAATGTGTCACCATAAATAGGTTCCAGTCACAATTTCTTGGACTTAACTGTGGGTTGCAACAAGGTTCAGTGCTAGGCCCATTGCTATTTTCGATCTTTATCAATGATCTTCCTCAGCGGTTATTGCACTGTAGATGTCATCTGTTCGCTAATGATTTCCAGGTGTATAGGGCGGTTCATGAGGACAGCGCTTCCACTGATGTGGGTCTTCTGAATACTGACCTGGCGGCGGTGAAGGCTTGGGCGAAAGGTAACAGGTTAAAGTTAAATGCTGGTAAGACCAAGGCGATGATTGCTTCAGCCAGTGGTTGGGTGGGTAATATCCCAGAAATAGAATTTGATGGGGTGACAATTGTGTATGAAGATAGTGTTCTGGATCTGGGCCTGGTGGTGGACTCCAAGATGAGATGGGTTCAGCAGGCTCAAGCTGTCTCTGCTAAAATTTTTGCTGGTCTTCGGAACATATGGCTGAGTGCTCGCTTTATTCCACAAGAGACAAAGAAACTCCTTGTGAAGTCTCTCCTGATGACTTATCTTATATACTGCAGTCCCACTATTGGTGAGTTGAGTGCCAGCACTAAAGAAATCCTTGTTACTGCCACGCAATGACAGGGATGTAGTAAACCGGTCTATGTTTGTTCGGGGAGTAATGAAATACACATGTATATGCCATAATAAATAATCAATCAATACTAATAGACCGTGTCTTGTCCGCGAACCTCAAGTGGTGACATCTATGTTTTTTCATAGCTGAATTAACATCTCAATACAGAACTACCCACATTTCTCAAGTGACGTAATTAATGCTTTCATAGCTGAATACGGACAAACATAAAACAAGGCGCCAAATCCATTATCACCGCCATCAATGACACAGGTGGCGCCGCAATATTTTCATCTGAAAAACAATCCTTATATAAACTTTATATAGTCGTTGATGGGCTGATGATAGCAGATGATTAACTTGATGTTAAAAATAGAATGTTTTTATTTGTATAGTAAAGTTAACAATTCATTTTTGACAAACAAGGAATAAATGCAAATGGTTGAAGGCACTGTGTGAAAATGCTTAGCGTGGACACATGGCATGTCTACCTCCATCAACTGGCAAACTAGCGCCAGTAATAAAAGAGGCTGCGTCGCTTGCCAAGAATGAAATAGCGTCGGCTAGCTCACTGACTTGACCAGGACGACCTAAAAAAAAACTAAATGACAAACAAACGTTTGGGGGAAATAATTTATCTCACCCAATGCATGCGTTGTTTTAGAATGTTCCAAAAATTTGGCGTACGCTTCATCGTTCATACCACTACGTTTATGCTGTGTGAACAGTTTTAAGATTATTAAGAGAATGAGGTAGTCAACGTCCACATACCAAATTAGTCACTGTCACGCCTGGGTTGACTGAATTGCAACGGACGTTTTTCAATGCCAATTCCAGTGCAACACATCGAGTAAACTGATCAACAGCGGCTTTGGAAATGTTATAAGCTAAAACACCAGGAAACGATCGAATTCCATTCACACTGGATATGTTAACGATATTTCCTTGTGTTTTGATCAAATGGGGTACCGCTAACATTGTCAGACTATAAATGGACCTAATGTTTGTCGACATAACCCGATCGAATTGTTCAAGGCTGGTCGTTTCAATAGTTCCCGACTCTAAGATTCCCGCATTATTGATTAGAACATCCAAACGATTGTACTTCTTAATCGTTTCGGAGATTAAATTTTCATTGTCACTTTCCTTGGTAACATCTGCCGGTACCACAAAGGCATTGTTTGCTCCCCATTTTTCCGCTACGGAATTGAGACTTTCAACATTGCGACCACTTAAAATTAGACGAGCTCCCTGGGCCGCTAATTTCTTTGCAGTCTCAGCTCCGATGCCAGAACTTGCACCTAACGCAGTTTTCGTTTTTTTATAAAAAGTGACCTTACGGAATTATTTTTGCTCTACCTGTGATCAACACTACTTTGCCGGTAAATGCCATTTGTTGCAGAATCAAAATGAAATGCTCAAATTATGTAACACCGTGAACGTGATAATAATTCTGTCAAATTTTCTCTTATCATCGGATGGAAACACGAAGCTAAGAAAATAAAAACAAAAATAAAAACAAATCGTGATCATTGTGACAGGTAGTGATCAGAGCCGCATGACTTTTAGCGCCAAAATTTGAAAAATATGACAGCACAATCAGTTCATATTCCCGAGTGAAAAAAAAACGTAAATGAGACTTCTCAAAAGTCCTATTTCTGTTGTATGAGGATGAGTATACCGATTTCGATCCTTTGAGACCTATTTTGGTCTCAAAATTCATCCGAATTCATTCTAGACCGTTTGAGACCAAAAGAGTAGTCTCATTAATTTCAGATATTTTTTGGACATTGTCAGACTAAAGATTAGTCTCATTTTAGAAATTTTTTCGAATTTGTAGACCAAAGAGTAGTCTCATTTCAGATATTTTTTATACTTTTTGGGAATGATTGAGACCGAACGAGAAGTCTCATTCCGAATTTTTGAGGATGATTGAGACCAAACGAGAAGTCTCATTAAAAAAAAACAATTTTGAATTCGCTTGAGACGACTTCTGAGTTCCTTTATATTTTTTGAGTTCGCTTGAGACTATCTGAGACGTCTAATTCCAACTTTTTTCTAAGTTTTTTCCCTGAGTTCGCTTGATACTATCCGAGACGTCTTATTCCAGTTTTTTCTAATTTCTTTTTATACTTTAAGTTCGCTTGAGACTATCTGAGACGGCTCATTCCAATTTTTTTCTCACTTTTTTCCTTAAGTTCGCTTGAGGCCACCCGAAACGTTTCATTCCAGTTTTCTTCAGTTTATTTTACCGCTGAAATGTTAGGATTATTAGAAAGATATTAATTTCTTTTATTTTTTGATATCTACATTCCGGTCACCCATCCAAGTACTAACCGCGCCGATTGATGCTTAACTTTAGATCTGGTCCGCCAACTACGTTGTGCTTGCTGCTACTTCAGATGTGTTTATTGGAAATTCTCCTTTTGAACCGATGTTACATCTTCGCTGAGACCATCAAAGTAGTCTCATTTCGAATTATTGAGATCGATGAATAGCCTCTTTGCAGATGTGTCTTCAGACCAATGAGTACGCTCATGAATATTTATGTAAGCCGAATTAGTGCACTCATTTTTGGAAAATATTTCTATGAGACCAATGAGTGCACTCATTTTCAGAAAATATTTTTATGAGACCAATGAGTACACTCATATTTGGAAAATGTTTCTATGAGACCAATGAGTGCACTCATTTTCGGAAAATGTTTTTATGAAACCAATGAGTGCACTCATTTTCGGAAAATGTTTTTATGAGAAACTTATGTAAAATTCTTTATATTCGAAAATACAAAGTTTACAAAAGCTAGATTCACCGACCTTAAACATTTAAAAAGAAAATTCGAAAATAAAAGTTCTCATCGATATCTAAAATTCAAAGCTGGTCCACTTACTTGCCTTAGAAATGAAGCATACAAATATTTTTTTGACTTTGGTGAAACTTGAACAAATATCTTCCAAAAATGAGTGCACTTATTGGTCTCATAAAAACATTTTCCCAAAATGAATGGACTCAATGGTCTCATAAAAACATTTTCTGAAAATGAGTGCACTCAATGATCTCATAAAAATATTGTCCGAAAATGAGTGCACTCATTGGTCTCATAAAATCATTTTCCGAAAATGAGTGCACTCATTGGTCTCATAAATACATTTTCCGAAAATAAGTGCACTCATTGATCTCATAAAAACATTGTCCAAAAATGAGTGCACTCAATGGTCTCATAAAAACATTTTCCGAAAATGAGTGCACTCATTGGTCTCATTAAAACATTTTCCGAAGATGAGTGCACTCATTGGTCTCATAAATACATTTTCCGAAAATAAGTGCACTCATTGATCTCATAAAAACATTGTCCAAAAATGAGTGCACTCAATGGTCTCATAAAAACATTTTCCGAAAATGAGTGCACTCATTGGTCTCATTAAAACATTTTCCGAAGATGAGTGCACTCATTGGTCTCATAAATACATTTTCCGAAAATAAGTGCACTCATTGATCTCATAAAAACATTGTCCAAAAATGAGTGCACTCAATGGTCTCATAAAAACATTTTCCGAAAATGAGTGCACTCATTGGTCTCATTAAAACATTTTCCGAAGATGAGTGCACTCATTGGTCTCATAAAAACATTTTCTGAAAATGAGTGGACTCATTGGTCTCAAAATATTCCAAATACGAACACTCATTCGGTCTCAAACAGTCTCGCTAAATGTTTGAAAAGAGACTACTCCTTCGGCTTCGTTCACCCACAAACTCTACAATCGAAAAAAAATAATTTTGAGACGAAATTCGCCTGAAAAAATGTCATGAGACTGAAATGAGACCTTTGAGAGTACGTTTTTCACCGTCTCATGAGTTCAGAATTTTCACTCGGGTTAAAGAGATCTAGAGAATTACGTGAAAAGAAACACAGTAAAGAATTATTTTTTTTTGATTTTTCTCGTTTGTATTTTATATACAATTTACATATGTTTACAAAATTATACATGGCGATAATTAACTTAGAATGTCTTTTATTCTAAAGATGCATAGAGTCCGTATTTTCGATGACAAGAGAGAGATAAATAGAGACGTTGTTGATGGTGTAACATTACGGAAACAGCATAATTTCATCAAAAATCTTACAGTCTATCAATTATTTGTAAGCCTCATGAGTTGATATTTTAAACCGAAAAATTACACAATTACTGCGATCTCCATAAAGTGAGATTGCAGTTTTGTAAGCAAAAAATTCAACAAAAAAAAACTACTAAAAACAAGAATAGAAATCACAAAACAGTTCTAAAATATCAATTATCAATTAGCTCACACATAAATTTGTTACTTATTGTATCTAAGGGTATAAGTCTATTTGTAAGCCTAAGTGAAATTCACTTTCAGTTTACTTATGCTAAATGAAAGCAAATGAAATGTCGTATCTCTTTTTACAATTGACTCTTAACACACTGCCCTTTGGATCTAATTCAATTGATTCTAATCTTTTCACTTCTTCCATGGCGTTGAACGAAATCAATAACAAAATAGAAATATTTTTCATGATTAAGTGAATTATAAAATCTATGTAAAAACGAATTAACAACAATATAAAAGCAAAATATATAAATAATGTCAGCACCAACCGTTGAGTTGTCTTATATTTAGCGTTTGTAGTTTGTACGATATGATTACGATCGTGGTGGCAAGTATTCTCTCTCTGAATCACTTCCAGTGAATCCAGGTTGTTGAGAACCAGCGCCGGTAACGAACGATCCAGGGAATGTGGCAGCTGGGCTCGTTCCAGGTCTACCTGCAGCACCTCCAAATCCTGAGCTTGGTGACTGTCCACCAAATCCTGCACTTCCTTGTTGACCAGCAAATCCTGCACTTCCTTGTTGACCAGCAAATCCTGCACTTCCTGGCTGACCACCAAATCCTGCACTTCCTTGTCCTTGTTGTCCTGCGAATCCTGCACTTCCCGGTTGTCCAGCAAATCCTGCACTTCCTTGTTGACCTGAAGAACCTGCGCTTCCAGGTCTTCCAGCGAACCCTGCACTTCCTGGCTGACCACTAAATCCTGCACTTCCTGGTTGTCCTGCAAAGCCTGCACTTCCTGGTTGTCCTGCAAAGCTTGCACTTCCTGGTTGTCCTGCAAAGCCTGCACTTCCTGGTTGTCCTGAAGATCCTGCACTACCTGGTTGCCCGGCGAATCCTGCACTTCCTGGTTGTCCTGTGAATCCTGCACTTCCTGGTTGTCCTGCAAATCCTGCACTTCCTGGTTGTCCTGTGAATCCTGCACTTCCTGGTTGTCCTGCAAATCCTGCACTTCCTGGTTGTCCTGTGAATCCTGCACTTCCTGCACTTCCTGGTTGTCCTGCAAATCCTGCACTTCCTGGTTGGCCAGAAAATCCTGCACTTCCTGGTTGGCCAGCAAATCCTGCACTTCCTGGTTGGCCAGCAAATCCGGAACTTCCTTGTTGACCAGCTGAACCTGCGCTTCCAGGTCTTCCAGCGAATCCAGCACTTCCTGGTTGACCAGCGAATCCTGCACTTCCTGGTTGTCCTGCAAATCCTGGTTGGCCAGCAAATCCTGCACTTCCTTGTTGACCTGCAGATCCTGCGCTTCCAGGTCTTCCAGCGAACCCTGCACTTCCTGGTTGTCCACCGAATCCTGTACTACCTGGTTGACCGGCGAATCCTGTACTACCTGGTTGACCGGCAAATCCTGCACTACCTGGTTGACCGGCAAATCCTGCACTACCGGGTTGTCCACCGAATCCTGTACTACCTGGCTGTCCACCGAATCCTGTACTACCTGGTTGACCGGCAAATCCTGCACTACCTGGTTGACCGGCAAATCCTGCACTTCCTGGTTGACCAGTAAATCCTGCACTTCCTGGCTGTCCAGCAAATCCTGCACTTCCGGGTTGACCAGCAAATCCTGTACTACCTGGTTGACTAGATGATCCTGCGCTTCCAGGTCTTCCACTGAATCCTGCACTTCCTGGTTGACCAGCAAAACCTGCACTTCCTGGTTGGCTTGACGATCCAGCACTTCCTGGTTGACCTGTGAATCCTGCACTTCCTGGTTGACCAGCAAATCCAGCGCTTCCTGGTTGTCCAGCAAATCCTGCGCTTCCTGGTTGTCCAGCAAATCCTGCACCTCCTTGTTGACCTGAAGATCCAGCACTTCCACCGAATCCTGTACTTCCTGGTTGTCCACCGAATCCGGTGCTACCTGGTTGACCAGCGAATCCTGAACTTCCGGGCTGTCCAGTAGAACCTGCGACACCGGTACCTTGTGAGCCGGGGAATCCAGCACTTCCTGGTTGTCCAGAAGATCCAGGGAAACCACTGCCTTGTGAGCCAGGGGATCCAACGCTTCCTGGTTGTCCAGCGATTCCGCTACCTTGCGAGCCAGGGAAACCAACACTACCGGACTGTCCAGCTGATCCAGGGAAGCCTGTTCCTTGTGAGCCAGGGAATCCAGCACTTCCAGCTGCTCCAGGGAAACCACTTTCTTGCGAGCCGGGGAATCCTGCGCCTGGTTGTCCAGCAGAACCTGCGATGCCGCTACCTTGTGAGCCAGGGAAACCAGTACTTCCGGGCTGGCCTGCAGATCCAGGGAAACCAGTAGCTGTAGATCCAGGTTGTCCAGCAGATCCAGGGAAACCAGTGGCTGTAGATCCAGGTTGTCCAGCAGATCCGGGGAAAGAACTTCCTTGTGAGCCTGGGAATCCTCCACTTCCAGGGAATCCTGTGCTCCCACTGCCATCTAAGCCTGATTGACCAGCGGATCCAGGGAATCCAGCGCTTCCGTCACTGCCGGGGAATGCTCCAGATCCTGGTAATCCAAGAACAAATGAAATATTGTTATTTTATTTTGAGCTGCGATTTCATCAAATTTAGACATCATTTTAAGTGAACACAACTTTTTATAGTTGCTATAAAAGAATGAAAAATAAAAATTTTTTGATTCTCATAAAATATTACCTGCGACACCAGCTGATCCTTGATCACCACCGAAAGCTGGTCCACTTGGTCCTTGTTGACCTCCGAATGCTGAAGGTCCTTGAATTGAAGAGCCATCAGATGGTCCAACTGGTCCCTGCTGACCTCCGAATGATGCAGATGGGCCTTCTGCTCCTGTAAAATCAGCTTGTGGTCCAAGTGGAGATGATGGACCAACAACTGGTCCTTGTGCACCATCAAATCCTGCAGATGGGCCTGATGGTCCGACTAATCCTGGGAATGAAGCCGATGGTCCAAAATCAGCAAAAGGACCTGCAGCCGCACCTGGGAATCCACTGCCTTGTTGTCCAGTCTTTGAATAATCGTAGATGTACGCATTTTTGTAATACAAGCTTGGAGCAGTATTACAGTCGAATTGGTTCCACCACACACATACTAAATGCTCTTGACTGAATATTGTTCCAATTGGACAGATGAAATTAAACGTCGTATTTAATGCACAAATGTGGAAAACTTGACACCGAGCTTCGACGTCAGCATAGTAGCCAGGCCATTGTTGATATTGACAATCAAACGAGGTTTGTGGTACTTCAGAGTAAGTTGGATAATCGACTCCGTAAACTCCAGGAATTGCAGAGTAATCGCCGCTAGCAACAGGGAACAAATCACTTTGTGGTGCAAAACCTCCTCCGAATGGTCCGAAAGGTCCGCTAGGCCCATCAGGACCGACTCCTCCAATTCCGCCAATTCCACCAATGGGACCATCGGGACCAACACCACCAACTCCTCCAATTCCACCAATGGGACCGTCTGGGCCGACTCCTCCAATTCCTCCAATGGGTCCACTTGGTCCGACTCCACCAATGCCTCCGTCAGGTCCAGTGCCACCAACAGGGCCGAAGCCAGTGAAAGGCCCTTGTCCGCCAGCTTGTCCGCCAAAAACATCTGATAATGGAGCACTTCCAGGTTGTCCAACAGATCCTGGGAAACCACTGCCATCTGATCCGATACCTCCCGGTTGTCCAGCAGATCCTGGGAATCCACTACCTTGTGAGCCAGGGAATCCAGCGCTTCCTGTTTGTCCATCAGATCCAGGGAATCCACTACCTTGTGAGCCAGGGAATCCAGCGCTTCCTGCTTGTCCAGTAGATCCTGGGAATCCACTACCTTGTGAGCCAGGGAATCCAGCGCTTCCTGCTTGTCCAGTAGATCCTGGGAATCCACTACCTTGTGAGCCAGGGAATCCAGCGCTTCCTGCTTGTCCAGTAGATCCTGGGAATCCACTACCTTGTGAGCCAGGGAATCCAGCGCTTCCTGCTTGTCCAGTAGATCCTGGGAATCCACTACCTTGTGAGCCAGGGAATCCAGCGCTTCCTGCTTGTCCAGTAGATCCTGGGAATCCACTACCTTGTGAGCCAGGGAATCCAGCGCTTCCTGCTTGTCCAGTAGATCCTGGGAATCCACTACCTTGTGAGCCTGGGAAACCAGCACTTCCAGATTGTCCAGCAGATCCAGGGAATCCAGTTCCTTGCGAGCCAGGGAAACCGGCACTTCCAGGTTGTCCAGTAGATCCAGGGAATCCACTACCTTGTGAGCCTGGGAAACCAGCACTTCCGGGCTGTCCAGCCGACCCAGGGCCACTTCCTTGAGAACCAGCACTTCCAGGTTGTCCAGCAGATCCAGGGAATCCACTTCCTTGTGAGCCAGGGAAACCAGCACTTCCGGGTTGTCCAGCAGATCCTGGGAATCCACTACCTTGTGTACCAGGGAAACCAGCACTTCCTGCTTGTCCTGCCGATCCCGGCAATCCACTTCCTTGAGAGCCAGGGAAACCAGCACCTCCGGGTTGTCCTGCTGATCCTGGGAATCCACTGCCTTGTGAGCCAGGGAAACCAGCGCTTCCTGCTTGTCCAGGTGATCCTTGCGAGCCAGGGAAACCAGCACTTCCTGCTGATCCTGGGAATCCACTACCTTGAGAGCCAGGGAAACCAGCACTTCCTGCTTGTCCAGCTGAACCTTGTGAGCCAGGGAAACCAGCACTGCCTGCTTGTCCAGCAGATCCAGGGAATCCACTACCTTGTGAGCCTGGGAAACCAGCACTTCCAGGTTGTCCAGCAGATCCAGGGAATCCACTTCCTTGTGAGCCAGGGAAACCAGCACTTCCGGGTTGTCCAGCAGATCCTGGGAATCCACTACCTTGTGAGCCAGGGAAACCAGCACTTCCTGCTTGTCCTGCTGATCCTGGGAATCCACTACCTTGAGAGCCAGGGAAACCAGCACTTCCTGCTTGTCCGGCTGAGCCTTGTGAGCCAGGGAAACCAGCACTTCCTGTTTGACCTGCTGATCCTGGGAATCCGCTACCTTGGGAGCCAGGGAAACCAGCACTGCCTGCTTGTCCAGCTGAACCTTGTGAGCCCGGGAAACCAGCACTTCCAGATTGTCCAGCAGATCCGGGGAATCCACTACCTTGTGAGCTAGGAAAACCAACACTGCCTGCTTGTCCAGCTGAACCTTGTGAGCCAGGGAAACCAGCACTTCCTGCTGATCCTGGGAATCCACTACCTTGGGATCCAGGGAAGCCAGCACTTCCAGGTTGACCTGCTGATCCTGGGAATCCAGCACCTTGTGAGCCAGGGAAACCAGCACTTCCAGCTTGACCGACAGATCCTGGGAAACCAGCACCACCTTGTTGACCGGCAGAACCAGGGAAACCAGCGCTTCCTTGTTGTCCCGAAGATCCAGGGAAACCAGCACTTCCTTGTTGTCCAGCAGATCCAGGGAAACCAGCACTTCCTTGTTGTCCAGCAGATCCAGGGAATCCAGAGCTACCTTGTTGACCGGCAGATCCTGGGAAACCAGCGGTTCCTTGTTGCCCAGCAGATCCAGGGAATGTAGCTCTACCTTGTTGTCCAGCAGATCCGGGGAATCCAGAGCTACCTTGTTGACCAGCCGATCCAGGGAAACCGGCACTTCCTTGTTGTGCAGAAGATCCGGGGAATCCAGCGCTACCTTGTTGACCGGCAGATCCAGGGAAACCAGCACTTCCTTGTTGTGCAGAAGATCCGGGGAATCCAGCGCTACCTTGTTGACCGGCAGATCCAGGGAAACCTGAGCTTCCTTGTTGTCCAGCAGGTCCAGGGAATCCAGAGCTACCTTGTTGACCGGCAGATCCAGGGAAACCTGAGCTTCCTTGTTGTCCAGCAGATCCAGGGAATCCAGTGCTACCTTGTTGACCGGCAGATCCAGGGAAACCAGCGCTTCCTGAACCACGACTACCAGCAGGAACAAATCCTTGTGGTTGAGGTGAACCGGTACCACTCGCTGAGTATTGTCCTGGTCCTGAACCAGCGAAACTTTGTCCAGGACTTGATACACCAGCAATTAATGGGTTATTTGGATTTGGGTAATTGTACCCTTTTCCTCGTTGGGCCTGCAAATAATAAGAGAGTCATATAGCTTTTCGTTTAGAAAATATGTTGCATGTCTTAAAACTCACCACACTGACACGACATAATATGGCCAGTAAAACTGAAACAAATACGAAAAAATTTTTTATTTTTTTTATGATTCGACGTCAGTAAAAGCAAGTGATTTATATACTAATAAAGGTTTACAAAAATAGGTAGCCATCCAATTTTTTTTCCAGGAAACGATAAATTCGTTTTTCTTAAATAACGTTTCCCATTACACAAACATTTATATAAACATGATAATGTCCCACATGTGAAAGTATTAGGTATAAATGCATGTTGAACTCTCAAAGATTTTGGACTGATTAACATAATAATCGAATTAATAATTTTAAAATAAAAATAAAAAAAAATATATGTAGAAAAATGTTGAAAGATGACAAAGATTTTGCAATAGTTATGCTTTGATAAATATGGATTTAAATTTTTAGTTGTTTTTTTTTCATTTTTAATTTCCTTATCTTTCATAAACCGCATTTTACTATGTGAAATATTCAATAGTTATCGTTGAATAATTTAATAATTTAAAATGGCTCAGTAGAAAGTAAATTTATTTTTTTTTCTTCTAATTTTATAAGAGATTTCCTAAAGACGCTTTTGCTAATTTTTGTAAATTTCCGTCAAAGAAATAATATAATTTTCGTAACCAAATAAAAGTTGTAAATTTTAATCCAAAAATAATTTCATTTTTTTATCAGATCTTATCTGTTGCAATAAAATAGCTATCAAAATCCTAAAAAAGATGAAGAAAAAAATACATGAGCGATTAAAATGTAAATTTCGTTGCTATAATATGCTTGGAATGACGATTATGTCGAAAATATGTACAATTTTCGACACAAAACAAATTCCAAGCGAATTTCTTAATATGGTGGAATTTATGCAAATCTTAAATCGGACTTTAAAGCAATGAAAATTCGATATAGAAACATCAAAACATATTTTGCGCTAAAAATGGATTTTTTTATTTTTTCGAATGTAAACTACGAAATCGAGAATGTTACATTGTTTTCCAGCAGGGAAATATACAAGAAAAAAGAATGATAAAATGGATTGAAATAATACGAAGACATGTGATTTCCAAACGAAAATTTTCAGAATTAACACATCATATCAGTTTTCATCCATTCATTACAAAAGTCAACAAGAAATCCGTATAATTTCCATAAAACTCTTTGAAGCAAAAAAAAGAGTATCTACAACTTGTTGGGCTTATATAGTGCTATATGCATAAATGAATAACTTCGCATGCATTAGATTTTCGTATATACTCTATGCCGCCGAATATGAATGAACTTAACTTTAATAATAGATTTATCAACATAGTCGGACATCCGATCTGTTAAATTGACATGAAGAATTATTGAGTTTTTATTGTTGGTAAAGCATAAGAATGGAGGTACATTTTATGAACTTAACGATGAAGTCGTATTTTGTTTTTCGTTTTTCTAATTTTTTGTTCAAATTGTTGAAATGATCTTGGCACAAATTTGAACTTAACGGTCACTATAACATACACGGACTGAAAAATGAAAATTGATTTGATGGTTTTTTATAATGAATTTTAACAATGAAATAAAATGAAAAATGGACTTGAAAACAATGGCAATGATCAACAAATTTGTTCAATACGTAAATTTTTGTATTGAATTGGTGGCTATAGTAATCCGATTATAGCACTGAAAATCGGACTATATGTCGATAATGGATTATGGTAGATTCGACTATAATCAACGTTATTATAGTCGATTCCGACTATATCAAAGCTATTAAGTCCAGTCAAAGTGTGAAAATAGGTCGAGATTTTAGTTTTCAAGCTCTTTAACAGGTGGCATTAAGAGCTATATGATAAACTACACATTTTGTTCGGAGAAATTATCGACAATGCAAATAACTCACTGCACCTTCTTCAACAAAATACAAAACTAATTTATTTTGGAATAAAAATAAATGTTTTAAGTATTTTGTGCAAAAAAAATGTATTTAGACAACACATTAGTGGAAAATAAACACTGTCGGTAAATTCTCCATATTAAATCTGTATTTTATCATAAAGTAGTCTGCAATTTAGCAGGTAAAGAAGTGAGTTTTGAGCTTTGGAATCGACAATTTTTTAGGGTAAAATCACAACCTATTGATTGAATTACGACGAATGAGATCGAGAGTATCACTAAATAGTTGTGATCGAATAAATTTTGATGCTATTTGCCGTGTCCAATACGCAGTTTCGTGCATAATAGGCTATTATCACACATTAATAGGCTGAAAGTAGCCATTTTTCTCTTTCATAACGGTCATTTGGAAACAGTAACAGTGAGATGGCTACTCTCAGCGTACCAATGCTTGCATCTTACGGTCGATAAAAAGCTGAGAGATATATAAGGTATACCAATACCAATTACCAATATATAATGGTCGAGAAAAAGCTGAGAGATTATAAGGTATACCAATATATACCAATACCAATTAGCAATAAATAACGGTCGAGAAACTGCTGAGAGATTATAAGGTATACCAATATATACCAATACCAATTACCAATATATAACGGTCGATAAAAAGCTGAGAGATTATAAGGTATACCAATATATACCAATACCAACTACCAATATATAACGGTCGAGAAAAAGCTGAGAGATATATAAGGTATACCAATATATACCAATACCAATTACCAATAAATAACGGTCGAGAAAGAGCTGAGAGATATATAAGCTATATAAGGTATACCAATATATACCAATACCAATTACCAATATAAAACGGTTGAGAAAAAGCTGAGAGATTATAAGGTATACCAATATATTCCAATACCAATTATCAATAAATAACGGTTGAGAAAAAGCGGAGAAATATATAAGGTATACCGATATATACCAATTACCAATAAATAACGGTCGAGAAAAAGCTGACAAATATATGAGGTATACCAATATATACCAATAATAGGCTATTATAAGCGCTAGCAATAAACTATAACACAATGAATAACTCGCTTGACTTTAGTCTCGGTATGTAAATGGCATAAGTCCTCTCTTCACCTTGGCTATAATCACTCGATTATGGTACTTGTGTTATAATATGTTATTTTCGAACAGAAATTTTTATCAGTGAATTTTCATAATCAGTTTTGTTTAAAAAAACGGAATCACGGAATCGAATATTATATTCCCAAAAATTTATTGATATTGATAGGTATGTCAAAATGCTTATATTGAATAAATTATAGGTTATTTATTCCAAAAAAAATATATTTTTTTTTTCTTGTTTCGAATACATTTTTTTCATTTGGCTAAAAATGCTGGTTATATAATTGATTTGTGGCCAATAAAAAAATATAATCCATTGGTATGATAATATACCTTATGTCTTTACATCACAAACGCCGTTAGATATTACACATAATCGTGTTTTTCTTCAACTCTTTTACCGGATAAGGATTTCTTATTGGCTTTGAAATGGACATCCAGGAATGTCTATACATAATTATGTCAAATAAAATCTTTAAAAATAGAATAACTCACCTATAAATAGAGACAACTTATGCATATTGTTGGGCTATACGAATTTTTAGTCTAAAGACCTGAAAAAAAAATAAAGAATCGTTAGTTTGTTTATATGATTGTAAGATTATAAAAATGTTTTATTAATTTACTACATTTCTACGACTGTGAACTTGTTTTTTATGATTTTTTTTCTTATGAATTTCCCATCGAAAAATTCACTCAAATAATTACAAAAATTAAAGAGAAAAACTGCGTGCATTTGATTGGTTTAACATTTGAAATGGTAATAAATCCTTGGGTCATATTTAATTACCGACTATGATTTGTGCATCATATTCTATTTAAATAAAAGTATGAAATCAATTCACTAGATCGTGCTTTCTGCATCATTGATCAGAATAATTTCCAACAAAATTTATTTTTATTCAAATAAAAAATGTAATGGAGCAGACATTCGACACTTGAATCTTAGGTCTTATCAACTGTAATTTACAATTCACATTCACAAATGTTGGATGGAAAATGCACAGGATTTTTGTGATGTTTTATTTCTCTCCATGATATTCTCAAAGAAATCAATTTGTATCCAATTTGGTGTATCGATTTGTCACAAACACAACTTTTCGATGGTAAAATTCACATAAATCACAAAAATAAAATATTAAATTTCGAGTGTATCCTGTTTTATCAATCCTTACCTCGCCTTTTGACGAGTTTTTGTTTAAAACAAACTAAACAAAGTCTTCCAAAGGACTGATTAATTATGAACCAATGATTGGTATTTATATTAAAATGAAAATACAACAAAAATTTCGTATTTCCAATCAATGCGGCGTTTAATCTAACACCCACTCTAGTTTCATATCAAAACCGAATGAATTGGAAAGGGAGATGGATCTCCTTCTCAAACAATATAATATGATAATCGTTTACGCTATGTTTAGTGGTGATGCTACTATGCAAAATTTTTATATCTTTTCTCTTAACATAATAACATTGTTTTGCTAATATTCATAATTTTCAGTCGGATTGGTTTATACGATTTTAATTTAAATTTTTCATTTTGTTTATCGCTTTAGCCAACTGACTAAAGCGTCTCTAATTATGAATTTCAACTCTATTAAAATAATGAACTTTGTAATTTTTAATCTTTTCTTTATTATCTGGTAATCTCTTCGCTTTAAAAACGAAAAAAAAAAAAAACAAAATCAAAAGTTCGTGCAATCTGTCTGATGTAAAAGTAAAATTTGAAAAATTTCGTCCAGAGTCATTTCGTCCTTGAGCCATTCAGAGGAAATGGCAATGTCATGTGGTCATAATGAAATCGCCATCTTCCTTTTCGTAAGTCTAGTATTGTTCAAAGTATTACAAAATCCAAGTTCTAAAATTGGGCCGAAAATACTTTTGTACTAACGATCAAAGGAAAATTTCAAAAAAATTGACATTTGGAAAAGTCTGCTTCCTAAAAAAAAAATACCCTGGCAGTGCCACTGTCACTTAGATATTCGAAACAAGCAGATTCTTAAAAACATATAAAGTGCAGGTCAGTGATTTGAAATATATATGTAGCGCAAGTTTTGATTGGTTCTCATATTTGTTGAATTTTTAGTCAAGTTTAACTGTATGAAGTAATGGCTCAACTGTTTGAAGAAATGTCCCAATCAATGAATTTTCGAAACAATTCAATTTATAGTTCAGGGAAGCGTCCTGAAAATCAAAAAACTATTATATCTGATCTTATCTTCATAGATGTTAGGTGGACGGCTTTCATTAGAAAATCGGTTCTTCTTTCACAAACAATAGAGAGTTTGGGCAAAGCGACCTATCGCTTAATTTATAAAATATATAGCTATAAGTTATAAGTTATAAGTTTGCGTTTTAAGTTATAAATTTTAATGAGTTATAAGTTCTAAGTTATGAGTTATAAATTTTTATAAGTTATTAGTTTTTAACCTGATCAATACTGTTTCACACCAGTTTCGAAAATGATCAGTACTGATGCGTATCAGTTTTAAAACTGATCAGTTTGCATCAGTATTGATCAGTTTTCAAACTGATCTGCATCAGTGCTGATCAGTTTCAAAACTGATACGAATCAGTACTGATCAGTTTCAAAACTGATGCGAATCAGTACTGATCAGTTTCAAAACTGATCTGGATCAGTGCTGATCAGTTTCAAAACTGATGCGAATCAGTACTGATCAGTTTCAAAACTGATCTGGATCAGTACTAATCAGTTTCAAAACTGATCTGGATCAGTACTGATCAGTTTCAAAACTGATCTGAATCAGTACTGATCAGTTTCAAAACTGATATGGATAAGTACTGATCAGTTTCAAAACTGATCTGGATCAGTACTGATCAGTTTCAAAACTGATCTGGATCAGTACTGATCAGTTTCAAAACTGATACGCGTCAATAATGATCAGTTTCCAAACTTAAAACTTGTAGTTTAAAACTTATAAAAATTTATAACTTAAAACGTAAGCTTTTAACTTATGACGTAGACTTATAACATAAACAACTTATACTTTATACCTATATGTATAATATGCTATAAATATAGCGATAAGTCGCTTTGCCCAAACCCTCTACTATTGTTTTGATGAAAAAACACACCAAATTTTCTTTTTTAAATTTCAAAGTTCTCCGCACGATACCACAATGTCTTCAAATGTTCTAAGGTATTTTTTCCTTATAGCCAAATTTCTTACCCTCGAAATAACAGTATACTCAATGTTATACTATAATTGTTATGAGGTAACGTTTGGCTACATTTTCTTCAAATATTCATTGATTTGACTTTTTTTGTCACCTAGCACCTGCTTGCGCACTATACGTCTGAAACTGAGCCGTGGAGGATATAGACTAGTGGAATAGATTTAAAAGATGTGGAGCAACCAACAAGTAAGTATTGTCGACAATTAACCTAAGTTTTCCTTCGGACTTCCTTCGAAAAATCTTCAAAAAGCTTTTTTTTTGTTCTTTTGCCTGAGCTTTCCCGAAGGACATCCGGAAAACGAGTTTGGTTGATAGCGGACAATTAACCAAAGTTTTCCTTCGGACTTCTTTCGAAAAAGCTTCAAAAACCTTTTTTTGTCCTTTTGCCTGAGTTTTTCCGAAGGACATCTGGAAAAAGAGTTTGGTTGATTGCGGACAATTCACCAAAGCCTTCCTCGACGATACAGCTAAAAAAACGTTTCGTTAGAATACCTTCTATTTCATTGTAACAGGATTTTTGTATTAAAATATATTTCCGATAAATTTGTTTTACATTGTTTGATAAAAACCTTATTAAATAATGAGTAAGAACATCCCTTTTGGTGTGATCGAAAATATTTGATGAAGCCTTCAGAAAATCGAAGAAAAGGGGACACGAGACTTCCGAACTACCCCCGGCATAAATCTTTTGAGAAGCTCTTTTGATCTTCTTTCGTGTCTATTTTTTGGGGAGGTTCGTTGTTTTTCAAATCTATCGTTTTATGTAACTATTAAAGCTTTCAACACTTTAATTTAAACTATTTTTGGACCCGTACGAAGTACAAAGGTCGTATACGTTTACTACAAGACATTTTACTGTAACATGGGGTAGATCGAGGCGGGAGTGAGAAGGGGGCATTTATTATCGTATAGAGATTGCGAAACAGCGAAAAAAAAAGTTCGTTTGTCCGTCCCGTCATTTTTTCTAAACGGCTGCACCGATGCGTATGTTCTATGATTTAAATTCAAAGATGAGCAAAATCGGTCAAGTGGTCCCGGAGATGGTCGAAAAAGTGACCAAAAACATGGTTTTTCGATGGTCGGTGAAACTTTCTCAACAGCAAGTACAGCACGGAAATTTGGAATTTTTTTTTGTGAAAATTGGGCCAATGGTCTGGGCATAGGGGCCAATGGAATGGACGAAATTGAGTTTCTTGGCAATATACGAAAGCCGATGGTTTTTCGTCTATATTTGCTCAGTTATGCAATATGGAGATTTACTGTCAAAGGCAAAGTTGTAGAGAATAAAATTTTAGAGAACATGTGTTTCAGGGTTTTGGGAAAAAACTACCTAATCCCCGAATATATAATAATAATAATAATCTGCCTTACAACCCATGAAGGGTTAGAGGCTAGATCATTATTTACTAGTTTTCGCTGTTTGTGGTTCTACTTTTTGAGATCCATTCATTACCGGAAAGTTTTTCTGTGCCAGTGGTAAGCTGTGCGACGAACCCTGTGCCATCTATGAGATGTAATAATATAATAATCTGCTTTACAACCCATGAAGGGTTAGAGGCTAGATCATTATTTACTAGTTTTCGCTGTTTGTGGTTCTACTTTTTGAGATCCTTTCATTACCGGAAAGTTTTACTGTGCCAGTGGTAAGCTGTGCGACGAACCCTGTGCCATCTATGAGATGTAACTAGGAGCGAAACTAATAGGAATAGAATACCGGTTCTCCCAACAATGCATTTTCCAGTAAGCCGTACTATGGCACTACACTCAACTTCACTTGACTTGAACGATTCAATCAGTTTTGTTTTGTTTACAAATCTAACAATCGGTACAAATCCGTCTGTGGTTGAGTTTCGAACCAACGCACTGACAACTAAATCTCGTAGTAGCAAGCAGACGTGTTAACCACTACGCTATCGAGTTGCTTCTCCGAATATATCCACCTCTACAATTGACGTACTTCGGGAGGACTTTCGACATACGTTGGGTAATTTCTGTAGGTCGTTCGAATTCTGACAGTTTTAAAAACTTTGCAACAATTTGCAATTCTGATACGTTCGCACATTTGCAAAATCTGTTCGGTTTACCACATCCATTACGATACGTACGGGTCTTTATTTATGCTTTCTGTAATGTGTGATGTGTAATGAAAGAGTGTGTTAAGACAACTAAACTTGAATCGTTATAAAACTTAATGAATAGCACGTGAGGATGGTATGTGTGTACAAATGTTGCTTTGAACTGACCTTATCACTAACCCTACACTTTGTATTCAAAATATCTTCAAGTGCAAAATGCAAGAAAACAAGGATGAAAATTCTGATCCTTGAGTGATGTGATTTAAAGCCAATGATCACACAAATAAGTAACACTTTACAGTTTCATCAAGAATTATATTTCATGCTAACAACGACATTGAAAGGTCGAAAGTTAATGAATTTGATTAACCATTTTCGGGACGCGCACATGTATGCTTCTCGAAATGTCCGGGGAAGGAATGGATTTTAATTATGTAGAGATTTGGAAACTTTAACAAATTACCGTAGCTAACAATGTTTTCATCAGTTTTGTGCATTGTTGTTTCTATTCGCCGGAGAAATTGATAAAAGTGTGTCTCCCATCTGTTTCAACCACATATTTATGTACAATTTTAGAGCCATAACAGGCGATTATTTTTTGGTGCTAATGCAATTTGTAATTTCAGACAAAGAGAAAAACTTTTCATATTTTCTTTGTATTTATACTCATATAGTTTGCAGTTTGTATTTTTTTTTAATTAACGTATTTGCAGTCGGTTTAAAGGTAATTTTCTATTTTGTCGATTACTTTAAAAAACCTTTGTTTCTTCATGCTGAAAACCACATTTGTAGTTGGTGCTTATTGGAATGTTGGTCAATTGTTAGATGTCACTAAAATATTTACTCAAATTTTCTTGGGAAAAAAGACAAAAAAAGGGAAATGGAAGCACCTCGTGGAAAAAAAAAAAAAAGCTTGCTAAAAGCTCCTTTTGTACACTTAAAGTTCTTGATAGTTTTTTCACAAATCTGACGTCTAAGGCCGATTTCAAAGAAGTTTGAGAGGCAACGAAATAGGAGAAAAATAAGGCAAGGATTGCTAAAGATAACACTTCTTTAGAGAGAAACATTTATTGACATAAAGGTACTGCTTACATGTTGTAATCAATATTTCAGGTGATTTTCAGCTGGTTAGTCATCATTACCATCATCATCAAACTCTGCAGACCATTAAATACATACCGATGTAAGTTGTTATTATCCACCAATAAACTAAAACCCCTCCACGCATCTCTTTTACCTGTCAAAGCGATATAGATATGAATTATCCCCCAGGGAATTATCCCCCAGACAAATGGGAATTATCACAGAGGGAATTATCGCCCAGACAAATGGAAATTTTCACCCAGGGAATTATCCCCCAGACATGGGAACAAATGGGAAGCGGGTAATTTGTACAAGGAAAATACCTCTTGGATTGCATCTAAAACACAAGATTTGCATAAGGAAAATGCCCTTCCGGGTGATAATTCCTGGGCGATAATTCCCCGGGTGATAATTCCCATTTGTCTGGGCTATAATTCCTGGGCGATAATTCCCTGGGTGATAATTCACTGAGCGATAATTCCCCTTTTTTTCCAGTCTGGGGGTTAATTCCCTGGGGAATAATACCCGTCACCGGCGGTATACGAAAAAGACGACTGTTTTTAAGACCAATTTACATAGACAAATTGAGAGTGATTTGTGTTTCCTTGAACCTTCACGGAGCAATAATGCATCTTGATCTGTGTATCATCACAAATCCATGATAACGGAATCGTTTACATACAGCCAAACACGGCTACTCTCAGGTAATTTGCCTGACATGTACCCGAAAACTGAAATGGCTCATATTTTACTCCTTTAAAGTTACAGAAGGCCTATAAATCCTTACTTCTTGCATTAAGTAATTTATGAGCGAGTTCTAAGTGAGGCAGGGGTTTTTACGCTACCTCCGTATAGATCGACTTTGAGGACACTTCAAGAGTAAGATTTTCGTCACTTTCGTAATCATTTTTCTGCGCTTTCAGATTTCACATCCCAAAAATTTTGCTTTGCGCGATGTATGGAATACCGATAGCCTAATTTTTGCGTATGAAATCTGAAAGCTCAGAAAAATTAATACGTTATGAGGGTCCGGCATTTGTGACGCATTTTTTTCAAATGCGTAAGTCACCCAAATTGATATCAGTTGTTTTGGAAGAAGGGACGAAGACTTGCGTCGCATTTCCCTTTTAAAAAGGGTTTTTGTTGTGATATCACTTCTTTTGGAAATAGAAAAATTGTTTTTGACAAATTATAGAATTTTTTTTGAGCCGCCGCTTCCGCCAAACCGAAGCGAGGCGGCTACTGCTTCCATGGGCGAAAATGATTTCCTTAGTTTACTCTACAACATATCAAAAGTTTTTTTTGAGCCAACGGCTATTTTCCGCCATTTTGGCGGTCAACCCGACACATTACACACCCAACCCAACAACTTTCCCTTTGACACCAAACCTCTATCTCGAACACCGCACCTTGTGTCATACAAAATGTGCTACCATGCCTTACCATACCATACATTACACACACACACACAAACACATACATATCGTCGGTCTCATGACAAAGTGACGTAACTGCAACAAAATATACTCGCTTTTTTGCAGTTGCGTCACTTTGTCATGAAACCAACGATGTGGGCTTTATATGGCATGGCGCCTTCTGAGAGCGTATTGGGGTATGTTGTGTAAGAATTGATATTTTCTAAAGGTCATATCTCCAGATCCACTAAACCGATTTCGATGAGTGCAATTTTCAGGGGGGTACGTTGCAAGGGAGGAAGTCAAAACTTAGCTGTAATGGTTCCGCAGTCTACGAAAAAAAATGTTCCTAATGTTTTGTTCGTATGTGGACTTGCGTCACTGGCGTATCGCTACCGCGCACCCATGATTTGAGCCGAACAGATAAAATTTCGGGATGTGTGCGGGAAGGCATTTGCAGCGATTTTAAGGAAAGCACTTTTGGGGTCACTGGGGGTCTACCTATCGCACCCTAAACTCAGTATTTGGTTAAATCTCAGGCAAACTTTTTCGTCCTGAGAGGCAGCCCGGCGCCAAAAAATTCCCTATTGGATGCTGAAAAGACTTGTAAAGTATTGGGAGCCTTATAGAAGGCAGCCTTGTGCCGAAAATCTGTTAAAGTCTTTGTTGCGGCATTGAGGAATGTTATACGTCATATAAATTTCAATTTGGCACCAGGCTGCTGCTGTCCTCTATGTTGACAAAAGAATATGTTGAGTAGGCAGTCTGGTTCCGCGATGAAACTAATGTGACGTATGATATTTGTAACTGCGGTTTCGATGACATTAACAGATTTTTAGCACCAGGCTACGTTCCTTATGATAACTTAAACTTCTCAAGTAGGTAGCCTGGCGCCGAGTTCGGGCCGAGTGCATAGTAATGCACTCGTTTTCCACTCAAGCATTGTCATAGAAAATTTTTTGGCATCAGGCTGCCCAGCTTGAAATGCAGACCTCTGTTTGTTGCAATTTTTCTCCATGAAAATGTTCTTCACGACGATGACGATATGATAAGAAGTTCAGGCACTAGACAAAGGACCGGTCTCTAGTGCCTCCTTATTTCATCGTCGCTTAGAACATTTTCATGCAGTAGAATTGCAACAAACAGAGGCCTTTTTTAAGAGACACCACCAATGGATTGAATGGGTTGGGATTTCGATGAAACAGGCAGAATATGATAATGAATTCAAGTTAAAAATTTCCTGTTTTTACTTCCTCCTATTTTTCAAAAATAATTTCCAAATTTCGGCAAAAATGCAGTATACGGAAACAGCTGGGATTGGGGTGCTTGAGGGTGGGATCGATAGAGGGAGGTCTCCTGATGACAAAACAACAAGAATTGGGGCGCGGAAGCCCCTCCCTGGGCGCCCAGGGTCATCCAAACTTTTTTTTCAATTTTTGTGTTTTTTAAGGTGTAATCGACGCGGGGAGGTCACCTAATGACAAAACAACAGGAATTTCTCAAATTTTACTCATTTTTTTATTAGCTTGTTATTTATCGCAATTAACAGAAATCAACGTCGTCATAACCGTCTTTCGTTGCAATCGTATGCCTTCCAACAATCTGAATGTATGGTTGTACCCGGCAAAATCCATTTTTCGATTATAGGTAACAGTGTGGACCGGTCTCTCTTGTCAACTGGCACCATAAATATGTCCCCAGAGCCCCGTTCATACCCACCGAAGACCCACTGCCCTTCGACGCGGTGGCCTCTGTTGTATTTGCGACGGCCAAACTTGGACTCGTCTATTTCAACGTGAATCCCTGGTCCACCCAATGGCTTCGAGTTGTCCGTGATGTACACGAATACTGTTTCTCGGCAGAAGTTAGCGAAATCAACCGCAGTGTGTTGTGCGATGTTCAAATTCATTTTACTAACGTTGAGCGGGGTATTGTACACCAAAAGTGTATGAATTTGAGAATGACGCTAAGTGGCAATTTACTCCTTGCAAAGAAAGTTCCGCTTCTCACCGAAACGGACCATCGACAACGCACGCGCCTCTGTTTGCGATACGAAACGTAGTTCTTGCAGTAATATTTGTACTTGTCGATCCGAGAGTCGTCTGCAGTCGAGCTAAGCGGTGCTTTGCCATATTCCGATAATTTATGTAGTAAATGCTTATCAGTCAAAGCATTGAGCCAGTCATGTAATTCGAAAATGTTAACATGTGATGAGTGCATGATTATGTGCGTAGCGCAAGACAGAGATGACAAAAATAATGAATATCGTACGGAAATTGTGGTCTTATATAGCTCCATATAGCTTCATGTTCAACAATTGAAGTAGAAGTAAATGATGCTTTGAACAAATAAAGTAGTAAAGTGTAAAAGGAAAATTCATTCGCTCTCGTGGCATTTTGTAAAAGGAAAATTCATTCGCTCTCGTGGCATTTTGTAAAAGGAAAATTCATTCGCTCTCGTGGCATT
>CM055405.1:51755613-51787729 GCA_029228625.1 Pseudolycoriella hygida | reverse complement strand
CAAGAGCGATATCCCCCTGTAGTTACTGCAAACCTTACGGTTGCCCTTCTTATAAATTGGAGCAATAACACCGAAGCTCCAGTCAGCAGGTACTGTTGAAGACCTCATGGCCAAATTGAAAATCCTACAAAGCCATTGGATCCCTAGCTAAGCCCAAGGACTCGAAATCAAAAAAGTTTCTTCCATAAATTGTCGGCCATGCCTACACTTTTCAATCAAATTTTTTTATGAAAATCGAAAAAGATTTACTCGAGTTATGTATAAAAGACCAAAAACCACTTAAACGGCCCTAGCTCGGCGGCCCTTGAGCCGACAGTGCCCAGATTCAATTCCATCAAAGATTTTTCGGTTACCTTTCAGAGAGAAAAAAGATTTTGAAAATCGGTTGAATTTCACCCGAGTTATCTTGTTAACGGACGGACGGACATTTCATGTATTCCAAAGAAATCCGAACAAAGTTGTTGCAAAGAAATCTGAATGTTGATGCAGAATTTTTTATTTCGTTCCTTTTTTTGTTTCATTGGAGTTAAATAAAATGCCGTATCATAGTGAAATATAATTTTGATGAATTAAACATTTCGGCAAAATGCTTGTGTCATTCACGCCTTCGTATAATTTGAGTAATGGTTTTTATGGATGGCGAATTCAACATTCTTTTTTCAAGTCAGAGCAGTACCATCATAAAACTACTACCTTATAAGACCAAATGCCACCTCAAATATTTTGTTTTTGTTCAGTTGAGTTATTTACTTGAGGTAATGTAACATATGTTTATTATTGCAACAATCATTATATGGTACTTATAAACTTCTAAATAAATGAACTTCTTTCCGTTGCCAGATGTGAAGTGGGCCAGAGAGCTGCTTAGCTTGGAGCGGTGTTGCATAAAAAGGTCGGTCACTGGTAATTGTTGCTGAATAAGCACCTAGCACGAATCAATTATCTCAAAAGAGGGAAATAGTAGTGCACGTTATGTCAATGTTTGAAGTTTTTCTAACTTACCCCTGCTAGGACAAGTCATGTTGAAGGGAGGTTCGGAGGGGGAAAGAACAAAGGATAAAAAGATCGGCATTCGGACAAAATAACCCCGGACAAACTAACCCCGGACAAAATAACCCCATAGCCCATAGCAGGGTTTGTGGTAGCGACCCATTCATTACAAAAATCCGGACAACCAAAAATCCGGATGACGAAAATCCGATAACTAAAAATCCAGACGACCAAAAATCCTGATGACCAAATATCCAGAAAACCAAAAATTCGGATTATAACAAGCAAGGCGCCGCGCCGCAGTCCTGAAATTTATTGGAAAATAAAAAAGCGGGGTCGAGGGGCGGCAGCCCCCGCGATGGGGGATCAAGGGGATATCGCCCCCCTTGCGGGGTCTAAGGGGCGGAGCCCCTAGCGGGGTTTGGGGCAGAGCCCCATGCTTCTATGGCCGCCTGCAGGGCGTATTGTGGTCCGCCATAAAAACAACAAATTTTTCTTTATTTTTTGTTTTTTTTCCCTCCTTCAGAAATATTATAAACTATATAAGTATCCCATTGTGTACATAATTAAGGTTCACACCTTCTGTATGCAAGCCAATAAAGATTATTATTATTATTATTACATATGCAAACCATGCTTTGCGCGAAATTTGTCCGGATTCGTTTTTAACATTTCATTACTTCTTGAAACCGGACAAAATAACCCCTGGGGGGTTATTTCGTCCGGGATTATTTTGTCCGGGTTATTTCGTCCGGTTTTTTTTTGTCCGGGGGTTTTTTGACCTAGAGCCTGAAAATAAGGGGAAAAAATTAAAGTTAAACCAAGCATGCTGATTGGTCGCCGACATTTTGCGTGTAAATTTCCCCCACTCTTTACTCTAAACAAGTCTTTTCGGTCCAAGTGATATAATATGCTATTGTGTTCGTAAGAAACATGAACATATATGCAAAAAGATTCCGTGCACTCATCAGAATAGATGTCAGCGGCGCCGACTTGTTTACCGTCCATGGGGGGCAAACAACATTTTTTAATTTGATGATGTGTATTTGGCAAACATGCCAAAGTAAGCAATGAAACGGTAGCTAATGTTTGCTTTTATAGCGAAAGTTATAAGAAAATTTTTGAAGTAATAGATTCCGAATGAAGCTGCGTTATTCGGCGTTTATTTGACAGAAGTAAGTGTGCACGCAAGCGAAGCGGGCGAAAAATTTTTCTATGGTTGTTATTTAATGGAACCCACAGCAATTATAGATTTTACAAGAAATATACTAAAGTCCTAAGATACCCTATAATTTGAATCTATCAATTTGTGAAACGAGTTTTTTTTTTTAAATTATTGAACACTTTCGAAAAACGAGTCTGTTCTGGCCATTAGGGTTGCAATTCTCTTGAAAAATTCAGGCTCGTTTCGTCGAAAACTCTACAGATCATGGCACCACGGTAGTAAGGGGCCGCCACGCAAGTCTTACACGCTAAAAAATGAAAAGAATTTTTTCGTAGACTGAGGAGCATATGTAGAGAAACTTTTTGACTCCCCCCCCCTACGACGGACTCCCCCCCCCCCTACGACGGACTCCCCCCGGAAAATATTTTTTAACACTTTCAGTTTTTACGCTGCAAAAATTTGAATTTTATTTCTTAATACATCTATTAGAGTAAATTAAAATTTTTGCGTGTAAATACTGAAAGTGTTGAAAAATTATTCCGCTGGTGGGTCTGGCATTTGCGACGCAATTTTTTGAACTCAACATAATTTTGTTTAAAATTTTTTTTTGAGAATCGAAGCTTAATGCGTCACCCTCCTCTGATTTCAGAACTTTTGTAACTGGAAGAAAATAGTTTTACCTTAGGTGCTTAATGCGTCACACTTTTCTGATTTCACAACTTTTGTAAGCAGACATAAAGACCTGCGTCAACCTGCTCTGTAAGGCGGCCTACGTGCTGAACTTCGGTTCACCCACGTAACCTATACATCAACAAGTGACTTCAAAAATGTATTGGCTAGAACTTTGGAATAACACTACACAGAAAGAGATTAAATTTACCTTCCGTTTAATTTGTTATGTTTATTCCTCTCGTCTGGGGGGCGTTGCAAAAAAGCTCGAGCGTATCTAAATTAATATTGCCTTAACTAAGTATATGAAGTTACATACGAGGGGCAGATAATCGTGTGTTTTAAGTGCAAAAGGATTTTTATTTTTAATGGTTTTCTATCGTTTTCTTTGATCTCCAAGGATTTTTTTTTTGTCAATTTCTGAGGATTTTTTAGATTTTTTAGGGATTTTCAGGGATTTTCTTCAGATTTTCTTTAATTTGCAAGGATTTTCTTGTAATTCAAAGGATTAATTCGAGAATTTTCCATGAATTTGAGGATTTCCTTAACAATTGATTTTCTTTTGGGTGCAAAAGGATTTTCTACGTTTATCTGCCCTTCGGTTACATGGCTTTTGTAGACCTGTCAATAAAAAAATTTTGAAAATAGGAAGAGTCTTGTTCGAGTTATTTTTGACATTGCTGACATACACAAAGCATTCGACGTTATTCTCTATTTTTGGCACCTTGTGAGATAATGATCGATTGCGCATGTTTCGGCTTGTAGTATGGTCGCAAATGAGTCCAGCGGTTCGGATGCATCGAGTTTGAGATTCTTAGAATAAATTCCTATTCCAGAACCAGACTCCATCTCTGATCCTTCTGCGTATACAATAAGGTCATTTCATGGAACGGATTTCCTCTTGTCCAAACGTCTCTTTCTTGTATTTAGATTCTGTAATTTTTACCGAAGAAGTAGTAGGGTGTGCATTTGTCTGAATGCATTAAAATTTCTGCAGTGTAGAGCCAATGAATCACTTTAGGCCTCAGTCCCCAAGTCTTCCCAAAAGCTAATCTACATTGCCAGTAGATTTTAATAGCTTTCTTTATTCTTTCTTGGACTTTAACTTATCTATGTCGCTTTTTGATTTTTTACTTTTTGATTTGGACATGATTCCATGTCATCATTCGTTCATTTACAAAACACCCTTAGCTCGGCAGCTTCTTTCTAAAAAATTCCCAGATTCATCTCCATAAATGATTTTTCGATTACCTTTCGAGGAAAACAGATTTGAAAATACGTCAAGTCATATCTACTAGAGTTATCGTGTTGACTCGGACGAACAAAATTTAAAAAAAAAAGTTTTAACAATATCAGAAATGACCAACACTTTTGTTACTCTTCTGTTTTCTGCATACGATTCACTGTGACTGGAATAAACTTCAATATTCGTACTACAGTTGGATTTCAACTCGTGTGGTCCAACTGAATAAATTTATGATCCTTTATTCAACAAGCATATTCAATAGTCAATTTTATGATTTTCACAGAACATTAACCGCTTAGTCGAACAACAATTTTTATTTATTCGTAATTTTCACAGCTTATAAAACGTCTATTAAGAATGTATAGCTAAATGGGAAGATTAACGCGGCTTACATTCATGCCTTCAAATGCTTTTATAAAAAAGAAGTTCATCATCAACGATAATCTACTATCAAAAGAAAAAAAACGCAATAAAAAGCGTAAACTTTATACACCGAATTCTTTGGCATTTTTATTATTATTTATTATGCAACCGATCTTATATCTCTATTGATTGTATGCTCATTGATCCCTAATTTTATTCGAACCATAAAAACACCAGTAGCAGTTAAAATGCAAAAACAGCATCTTTCAAATACTATACTTTCAAGTGAAACTGATACAACGCCAGTGAGCAAATAACTTAATAATAGATGAAAATCTATGATTAAAAATTGCTAATTTAAACCAATTTTTTTTATTATAAAACTTATTTTAAGCGATGGATGCGGGTAGTGTAGGTATAATTATATTTCTGCAATATTTCCAATTTAAAATTTCAGTTGGTTAAGTGCTTAATTAGGTTGACATGTCACTCAAAATTTGGACATGTTAGACGTGATTGTAATTGATACATCGGGAAATTGCCAACATATTTGATGCCCAAATAAAAAACTATAATCTTCAATACTGTTCAAACAATAGCCAAACAGTTTAATCCAAATTATAGGAAAAAAAACATTTTTTTACAAACCGCCCACAAAAAAAATCTATTTTAAACGGTCGAATTTCACATCTACATATGAACATAAAAAATTATGTTACATAAATCAACCACATTTCGCTGTCATTTTGATGAAGCAGAAATAATAAACATAAACGATTTGAATGTTAAATTGGAATAGCAATGATTAAAAATGTTATATATATGTTGGTCAACCTGTTGGCGAATATATGCGGTTTGATAAACATTTTTATATTTTTTTCTTCACAAAATAATATTAATGTACTATGGCTCGTATTTGGATTTCTGTAACATAATCACTGAATCCATCGCCTTGGAAATATGTTTACGACTGAATAGAGAATCCTAGAAATATTGATTCCGTCGACTGGCAAACATATTACGCCTCACCGCCCATCTTCAGCAGTTTCGCTGGAATATTATCGGGACCGGAAGCTTTGTTGTTCTTCAGTGAGGTAATTGCTGCTGAGACTTCCTCCATTTTTGGCGCTGCTACAATACGACCATCGTCGTCAAGAAAGGAAACATCGCAATCATCAGTCACATCATCATCCCCGTTGTACAATGCATCCAAATGCTCTTTAAATCTCTCCAAAACATCATGTTTTGCAGTAAGCAACTGCTTCGGATATTATTATTCGGGGATTGAATCCTTTAATTTGATAGTTTATACGTTTGTAGAACTTTCGTGACTCATTTGCGCTACATAATCTCTCTAGCTGAAGTAGCGTCCTATCTTCGAGATCTCTCTTCTTGCGTCCGTCGGTGCAAAAGCTTTTCCTCCTTCCGCAGTTCTTTGTATCTCGCATCTGCCGCCACTTTCTGTTCTCTCGTTCTTGCAGTTTACTTTCGTAATCGCAAAGCGTTTTTACGTTCCTTAACATTCCCAGATAACACAGATCACACTTTTTAATGTGGTTGCTCACTGAATGTACATTAAATGTGCAAAATCCAATGTTGTTGAGAATATGAACATAAGATGTACAAAAAATGTGCCTGTAAAGTGGTACATATTTCGATGTAAATAAAAAGAACATTTTTTGTGCCATTAAAGTTCGAAATTATTGCACTAGATCACAATTTTGCACATTTTATGTGCTTGATAAGGTGTACACTATTTCATCACACTTAATGTACCAAAAATGTGCTTGTGATTTTTTGTGCTATTAAAACACGAAATTATTTCACTAGATCACAAGTACATTTTTCGCACATTTTATGTGCATGATGAGGTGTACACTATTCCTATAATTTAACACTTTATACAAATTTAACACACCAACACCGGTGGAACAATTGATAAAGCAGTCAACTCATAATCCCGAGCGTCTTGGGTTCAAGCCCCGCAATTTAAAGAAATTTTTCTAAACCAGCTCAAGCTCTCATTGGTATAAAAAAATGTAGATATAGGACGTAGCGATCATCAAAATAATAAAAACCAGTCGGAAAACCAAATTAAATTTTCCTTTCTTTTCTTGTGCTGGTAATTTACACTAAAATGTACATTAAACGTACATTAAATGTGTTTTTAAGGTGTTTTAAATATACATTAGATGCACATACATGTAACACACTTCAGTGTACATTTAATGTACGTTAAATGTGTTCACTTTTAATGTACATTTGATGTACATTAAATGCACTTCTCGTTCCAAAGAAAAGATGTAACGGTAAGGGCGCTTTTTAATACACATTAAATGTGCTGCAACTGGAGCACATTAAATGGAATCCAGCACATTTTCCGATGGCACTTTATGTACATTTCGTGGGGTTAATTGTTATCTGGGATTAGCACACTACTCATAAAACCAGGTATTGAAGTCTTTAGGGATCGATTTTACACTCGTCTTCTTGATTGGCCTTTTGGAGCAATGTTGGCAGGTAGATTGCGTGCTTTTTAAACGTTTCAGACTTGTCTTTTGTGTTTCGCAACAAGTTTAAAATTTTATTTCTGTGTGGAAACACTAATTAGAAGCTAAATTTCCTGAAAAGGGATTTGAGGTAATTTGTGACGCTTGGAATGAAATTCACGGGAATGCGCCTAATCTGTGGTTTTTGTAACTTAAAGAAAGTGGTTTTTCCATTCGTTGTAATATTTTTTGAGTTTATTTTTCAGGTTTTACGACTATCGTTCACAATTCAAATGTTGTTCTTTCTGACTATTTCGACATCTTATTACGAAAAATCGTGTTGCCGAAGTTCTCCTCGTCTCGTATCGGCAATCTCACAGCAAATAAACCAGAAACAAATTCATTTCGTTGCTAGTATCGAAAATAACTGTTTCTTTTAAGTAAAAACAGTGTTTTCATCACTAGCTGTAACCTCCACTTCTTTTGAGTCACAAAAACAAAGTTCTCGACGTTCGTTGGTTCAACTTTGACATAAAAAGTGGATGTTATTCGTTGGAAAACTGGTTTTTACGCAGTTCATAAATTTATTAATAGAGCGAAACAATGCAATTTATTATTTTCATGTCAGAGGGTGTTCATAAAGAGGTCTCCGTTTAGGGGAGGGAGTCTAAGAAAACGGACACTTCATACAAAAATTTTTCATTTTTATGGAACATTGTAGACAAGGGAAAGGAGGGGTCCGAAAAACCAGAAAAAATGTAGACGTCATGTATGAACGCTTCCTCAGAGAGCAGCTGCGTTTTTCAAATTGCAAATTACTATTGGTATAACAACAAAAACCTCTTAAAAGGTAGAGTGTGACGCAGTACGTAAGTCCGCTTCCAAAATTAATGATATCGCTTGAGGTGACGCTATCGCTGATAATACGCAGAAGTTTATTTGAATGGAAACTTGCGTTCAAAGTTTTAATTTCCTGAAAAAATTACAGCTCTTTTTTTCAAACAAAATTACGTTGTGTTAAAAAAATTGCGTCACAAATGCCGGACCCAACGACGAAATAATTTTTCTGTACTTTCATTTTTTGCGCTGCAGTCGTTTTGGAAGTTTTCAGTTGTTATAACTAAAATTCATGTGAAAAATCTTCTATTTTTTGAAAAAAATTTTCTCCGAAAAAAAATTTTCTCAGAAAAAAATTTCTCCGAAAAAATTCTTCTCGGAAAAAAATTTTCTTTGAAAAAAAATTTTCCGAAAAAAAATTGTCTTCGAAAAACACACTTCCGACATCATCCTACACACATCCCACATCATTCCACACACTTCCCACATCATTCCACACACTTCCCACATCATTCCACACACTTTCCACGTCATTCCACACAATTCCTACATCATTCCACACACTTCCCACATCATTCCACACACTTCCCACATCATCACACACACTTCCCACATCACCCCACAAACTTCCCGCATAATCAGACGCACTTCCTACTTCATTCTACACATTTTCCGCTTTATTCCACACACTTCCTACATCATCCCACATACCTATGTTTTTAGCTAGCCATTTTAAATCGGCTCTCATGCCTGGTTGAGTCATCGCGTTGATTTCAAATGGCAATCTTTAGCACAAACCTTGTCTTACGAAACCTGTTGGCTCAGAGACTAAAAGAGAACGAACGTAACCATTTTTGTCGAATGGCTTATTCATCCAAGCCCAAAAAGTTTATTATACATAATATCCACTGACTACCAAAAATTTAGAAAAAAATTCCAATAAAAATCTAATATTTTGAAAGTGAAAATATTGGACATTGGTGTTAAAATGTTTAGGCATATTAATTAGTTATTATAAATATATTAAAATACATTGTCAACTCATAAATAATTATTATATATTAGGTACATTTTGTCGCTTTATCAATCATCGATTCGCTGTGCATACATAAGTAAGAAAATATCTCGTTGTAGGTTAGAAATTGTAGAATTTAAGAACAAAGAAAACTTATGCGGTGCACCGCACTGAACGCTTTTTTAAAACAAAATCATCATTGCAACAAGATCAAAAATCGAAGTCGTTATCACTTTTATGTAGCAGGGGAAAAAGTTGTCCAATGTTTTTTTATTATTTATTTTTATCTTTTATATACCTGACCGCAGACAACATTTAAAAAACTTCTGACCATGAACGGTAATATTTTGACACACCTTTCAAGTTTGATGCTGGACCAGAAATACTATGCTTGCAAAAGCGAAATATTTTAAACGAGAGCAACAAACTCGTATCGGCATCTTCGATTAGGAAAACATATTAGCTGTTAAAATTCCAATGTTTTGTATTATTTATGCAACTTTGGATTGCGAGTCATTTCGACTTATTATCGGTGGAGGAAAATACTTCCATTAGAAATTCCATTCGTTATTACATACAAACAGTGTCATCTTCACACAGAAAATCTTTGAAAGTGCTGTAACCTATGCGCTGAGCACGAAAACTATACGATACAAGTTTCCATAAATTTATGTGTCTGAACCAGAGAAATGGTAAGTTGGCAACACTGTGTCCGATAGGATGCGGATGTGGATTGAAAGTTTTTAAAAGAGAGACAATTCTCTCAATTTGCCATTATGTTTTCGACACATTCTGCCGTCATCAGGAAAAAAACTTAGTGAAATGCGGTGAAGATTTTCAACGAATTTCGCCGAAAAAATCGAATTAAAATAAATGAAACAAAAACCATCGCCGAGAATCTTTTGTTTAATTTTGTCGCTAAATTGATTTTTTTCGGCAAATTTCACTATAAATTTTTTCTCTACGTTTTTTTCCTCATAAGCGTTACATTGGTTTGATTGGTTTTTATATAAGATGCGCATTCTATCTGGCACAGTGCTGCCAACTTATCATTTCTCTGGTACATGTTTGTATGTATCCTTAATTTATGTTTGGCGTATTTATTTTCGTACGTTATCTATGACCTTTGTCTTACCGATAAAACTCTTAAATTATGTCTGAAGTCAATGTTCCTAATTTTCTAATATTATTATCTAGGGGTAAGCGACTCGAAAAATCGTGTGCCAGGATTTTTTAAACGAAAGATTTTTTGTGATTTTTTGAAGATTTATTGTGATTTTTGAAAGATTTTTTGTGATTTTTTCAAGATTTTTTGTGAATATTTACGGATTTTCTTTAAATTTTACGTCAAATTTAGCTTATTTGACTAATAATTGCAATTTTCTTTGAAAACCTTGCGAAATTAGAGACTTAAAAAAATCTGAGTGATTTTCTAAAGATTTTGTTAGGTTGTGCCACGATTTCCATGTCAGCAATCGTCTTAACTTAACGGGGGCCTCCGTTTGGGCCCATTGTGCTGACAGTTGTCGTTTAAGTTAGCTGTTACCTTTTATTTCAAACCTTTTATGTACTAGCTATGTAGTTCAGGATATGCTTTCGATGTATTTATTTTATCTGCCTAGAACGATAATCTCGCATTTTTCTCCCTAGGGCAAAATTGTTTTTCTTGATATATCTTTTCTCCAGGATGGTTTATTTTGACGATTTGGATTATTTCCCACGCCTTCGGCTCGGTCTGGGGGGCACTTACACAAATAATGTTCCGCCGAATCTGTGTGGTCCCCAAACAGATTACAGGATGGGTCCGTTCATCTTTCAATCGTAGTTAGATGCTTGTTAACACCGTAGTGTGCAATTGTCACTCCGGTAAAGATTCTTAGCATTGTATGTTTAGTAGGAACTTATAATTTTTCTTGGTAATTCTGATGCAGCTCTTTGCTTGACAGCAGGAGGGAACATTGCGCCAGTGATCTTTGAATCTGAACTCCCTAATTGTGCTTACTGATCTTTTTGAGTAAGAATGTGGTGTTCACATACACATACACATGTCATTAGCTATGTGATGACAAGGCTTTGATCTATATGGAAGGGAACTTGAGCTCAAACGCTCCAATTTTAAAATTGTGCCAGTTTATTTTCTTAGTTTATCCTACCAGGTTTCGACAACTATGTTCTCATCTTGAGTGATAGGTCTAAATTAAAACAAAACTTAACAAATTGTTACATCGTTCATAAACATCGAGAAATTTACAACTGCTAAACAAACACATAACTAATTTCAATACGTGGAAATCTTTCAAAATGTCTCTAACTGATAACGCATATCACATACAACAAGATTTTTGGCATCCTTCAATTACATAAGCTTTAACCCCATGAAACTGCTTTCATAACTTTTTCATAGCTTTACCCTGTCGTCTATATTTGAAACCGATTATGGTGACGTTGTGTGTGATCACTCACAGTCAGAATTCATCGTCATCATAAAATATGTGTGTTGATTCGTCATCTTTTTCTGATTCTACGTAAAATTTTGATTGAAATCGACATTTGACTCAAAATGGGTCCAGTGGATCCGAAGAAAATCGCCATTTCCCATACAAAATGTGCTGCTTCATATAAGCCCAAGGTAATGGAAACATCCTACGTTAGTTAGTGGGTTCAAGTTAGTTAGTTAGTTCCAGAGCCATTTGTATGAAAACCGACTTTTTTGGCTCGTGCTCGAAAACGGCTCGATAACTTTTCTTGAAATTTTGCAGGGACCTTCGGGTGGGCAATCTATGCCATATGAGATTAAAAAAAGGGGGTGGGGGTGCCACCGGCCTCGTTTGGGCGCCAGGGCTCTTAGAAGGCGCCATATGAAGTCCATATAAAAGAACTTTTTAACATGTGTGAGTGAGTGACCCATACTTTGAGGGTCAAATATTAGCAACATTTTTGGACTGTGTTAGGATGGAGATAGATGTTTGGTGTCAAAGGAAAAGTTCATGGTGTCAGGGTGACCGACAAAATGGCCGACGGACGGTGGTATGGGACGGACTTAGGGGAAAAATTGCATTTTTTTTTTGTTGAAGATTAGATGTTTCGTGTCGAAGAAAATTTTTTTCGCCGCAATTTTTTTTCGCTGAATTTTTTTTTTCGCTGGAAATTTTTTTTCCCTGAAAACATTTTTTTCCTGAATTAATTTTTTTTTCGCTGAAATTTTTTTTTGGTTGAAAATTTTTTTCGCCGGAATTTTTTTTTCGCCGGAATTTTTTTTCGCTGAAAAATTATTTTTTCTCCAAAATTTGTAATCACTTTCCTTCCAAAACTACTGATATCACAACAAAAACGCTTTTCAAAAGGGAAATGTGACGCAAGTCCTCGTCCCTTCTTGCAAAACAGCTGATATTAAGTTTGATACGCTTACAGCTTTGAAACGCAAAAATTTTTTTTGGAATGTTTTCATTTTTGATTAAAAAAAGCGTCACATACGTCACATATAGTTTGTTGTAGTGGACGAATATTAGCCTACTATGCAACATTGCCTGGATCCATACCGTTAAGCCTGGATCTATGTCACACCTGTCGCACGCTTTTTTTATGGCAATGAATGTAAGGTGGCTGAATGCCCCCATCTATGAAACACCGCAGGGCGAACTCATCATATGAGAGAGACAGCTCGATATTTTGGACTATATTCTGTAGAGCGTTTTCTGTTGATTTACCGCTATGGTACGCGTGTTGTTTTGTGTGAATTTTCATGAGCTTTAATGGTTCTTCTTTGAGATACCTGTCGATCGATGGTTTCTAATGTTTTTAGCATAAAAGAAGTCAGAATTATCGGTCGGTAGTTTTCTGTTAATGGGTAGTTGGTTTTGCAAGGTTTTAGTATGAAAATCACTTTCCCATTTCTCCACGCTTTTAGTGAGATGTCCTAAAAAATGTGCAGTTAGAAGCGCCTAGTTGTGTTATAGCAGGGACGATGTCCATATGCATAACGCTGATGGAAGACAATGGCAGCGGACAAAGGAAGGAAGATGGACCCATAGGCTCATTCCGAACGTAATCGAAAACACGGTGAAGTTAATTTCTATCTGACGCGGTTCTTGTCGGCTCAAGGATGCTTCATGAAGTACCTGCATAGGTGTGGATTCGCGTAGCTACCCTTCTGCACGGTATGCGATAAAGAAGAAGAAACTGCAGAGCACGTGGTATTCGCTTGCCCCCGTTTCCAACAGGAGAGATATGAGCTGATAGCTGCGAGCAGGCCGCTAACATAATTTCAGAGATGTGACGCGACGAGGAGGTGTGGAAGCTAGTTGACGACGCGATCGTGGAGATAATGACGAAGCTGCAAAGCTCATGGAGATATGACCAGCGAAAAGATTCAGGAGATCTGAGGGTGTAGGCGCGAAGGCGCACTGCCTCCTCGAAGTAATGCTGTGAGGCGGTTCCGGGGAGATGACAGCACGACGATCAAGGAAGAAGGTTTTAGTTGGTAGGTCGTTGATGGACCAGGTGCCTATGAAGGTTTCTTCACCCTTATAAAAAGCACCTAGTTGTGGTGAGGTTCAGATATGATAGATACAGTCCTAATCCAACCTGAACCTGAGATTAAAATATTTCCGAACTAAGCTACGACCTTTTAAGTCGTTCAAGTTCACTACCAAGCTACCAACAAGTTAAAGTAATAAGAATTTGTTGTAAATACATAAAAACGATAATTGCTAAAACGTTGAAAAATGCTTACAATTAAATATCAAAATTGTTTCGTACGTATCTATGAGGCAGAGGTCTGCATTATATCATTATAATTAACTGAGAAAGCAGTGATATATTCTCACGATTTTCAAATCATTCATCTTTTTTACATTTTTCATATTTTATAAGTTATTGACAGATTTGGCGTATTTTTTTAGCAGAACACATTTAAATGAATATTTAATTACATATTTCTAGGCATTAATCCTTGAAATTTACGGAGTTCATTAAAAATATGGCGTTTTCTTAAAAAGCACTCGGTTCAATTTTATGTACATTGTGCATTGCAAGACTTACAATACACGTTTTTATTACACTCCAGATGGTTCTGAATAAAAAAAAATATTTACGGACTTTGCGATGAACTAACAAAAATATAAGGTTTTCTGTGAGAACTTTACAATGTAAGATATAATATTTAGCTAATCGAGATATGAGCCGTTTTCGGGGTAATTTCGGAGTCAATTTTAAGTATGACGCAGAAATGGCCAATTTTTCATATTATGTTTTTTGAGAAGAAAATATTGAATACTTTTAAGAAACGAAACATGAACAATTGGCCATTTGTGCGTCATACGTAAAATTGACTCCGAAATTATTCCGAAAACCGCTCACATCTCACACAGTACTAACTTTGTTTTTATTATCTAAAACAATTTTCCTCAGAAATTAGAATTTGTCGTAGCTAGATGTCTTGAGAACTTGCGTGTAATAGATTAGAACAGAAACGGCTTTCCTGATGTAGTAGTCGCCAATTTTCTCGCAAAAAAAAGTAAAAATAAAAAATGGTGGACATGCCAAAAAACACGATTGGCGAGAAAACTTGGCGGCTTTTCAGTCGGCTACAGAAGTAACCGGGAAATTTGGAAACCGAAAAACTGCAATCAGGAAATGACTAAAGATCGGGAAATGACCCCCAAATGAACAAATATCGGGAAATGACTGAAAATCTGCAAATATGGAAAAACGGGAAAAAAATATATAAAAATCGGGAGATGAACAAAAATCGAGAAATGACTGAATACCAGTCGAACAAGCTGGATTTAGGTCTGGTTTCAGCACGAATGATCATTTGCAAACGATGAGAACTTTGATAGAGAAATGCAACGAATACAAGATTTCCATAGTCTTGATATTCATAGGCGTTGAGAGAGCATTTGATTCGGTAGAAATCTGGTCAATTTTAGAATCGTTAAGTGAATGCAGAGTGGACTCAAGATATTCCAATACGATAAGACTTGTATACGAGAATGCTACGTCGTGCATAAAGTTGCATGAGAATACGGCCAAATTCAAAATCGGCAGAGGTGTAAGACGGGGCGAAACCATCTCTCCGAAACTATTCACATCGACTCTAGAGAAAATGTCTTCAAGAAATTGGATTGGAGTGGGATGGGAATTAACTTAAATGAGAAATACTTGAGTTACCTCCGTTTCGCAGATGTCATTGTTTTGATAGCACAAAAGTCCTGAATGATGAGTCAAGTAAAATTGGTCTCAAAATGAACTTATCTAAGACAAAAATCATGACAACAAACATCGACGGTGACAGGGACATTAAAATCGGTGACATCGTCATTGAAAAAGTAGACAACTATGTGTATCTTGGCTCTTGGCCACAAACTAAAATAAAGTATGGACAATCGGACAGCAGAGCTTAAAAGAAGAATTGGCCTTGGATGGGCAGCGTTCGGAAAAATTAGGCTGACTTTCAAAAGCAAGGTGAATAACAGCCTGTAGCGAAAAGTTTTTGACTCGTGTGTCCTACCAGTGTTAACGTATGACGCAGAAACGTTAACATCAACAAAGCATCTGAAAACAAATTGAGAGTAGCACAAAGAGCAATGGAACGGAGTATGCTTGGCATTTCGCTTAGACATAAAATGACCAATCAGTGGATTCGTCAACACACGAAAGTCGTTGACGTAATGGAAAGAATAGCATCTCTGAAGTGGAACTGGGCGGAAGGACGAATTAAACCAAGCGAACAGCAGGAGGAGGAAAGGAGAGGCTTACATCCAGCAGTGGATATCAACAGGCTAACGAAGAAGAAGAAGTAAAAAGCATGACAGGTCTGCCGTACTTAGTGAAAAAGCTGGAAGCGAAAGCGGCAAAACACAAAAAATCCATCGCTTCGAGGTTTTTTAACCAAGTACGGCAGGTGGTTATGCTCTCTTCCAATCCATTCAAACATTTACCACTCTATGTACGTTTCACGTGAATATTACAGATGGAGACACCAGTAAATTGTCAAACTTGTCAACCGACTTAACCAAAAAATATTATTTTTCGGTCAATTGAGAGAATTAAGAGTGAATATGATTTTAAATAATATTTTCAATGTCTTGGGTCATATAAGGTGAGTTATTGCAATTAAAAATTTGATTAAGATTTGATGGGAACGATTTTCACAGACCATCGTCAGTGGCGGGTGGAATCTGGAGCCTAATGCCGATTAGAACTAACATTCGGAACAACTTCCCACGAGCGAAAGAAACGAAAAGGATCACAGTGCACGGCTGGAAGACAAGAATGTCTACCCCATCAGGTAGACGAATTCTGATGAGACGAATACTAAAAGGACGTCATGTTCTGTCGCATTAGATGCGATTAAGAAAAAACACCTAGTTGACATGTTAAAAATTTATTTAAATTATAAATAAAGGATTCAGTCAGACTTATTCACCGGTCTTCATTTGAGGTGTTCATTCAGACTAATCTGCTGGAAAATTAAAATTTGCAGCGACCCTCATTTTCGATGGCGGCTTTCGTACTTGGGCTTTCTTCGTATGCGTTTCTTTCGTTTCACTACTGGCGAGACTTTTGGTTTCTGTTTGTTGATTTGTCGATATGTCCATAACTTGACTTTCTACTTTAGGTATCACCGTTTTCTGAAACGAATTGGAATTTGTCATTAAAGAAAACATTTGGCGGAAGAATTTGGCGGCTATACATTTTCCGGTTCTTTGAATGTTGACTTTGAAATATTTCTAGCAGCTTGAAGAGGTATAAAAGCCCCATGGTGTCCAGAAGGATACTTTCCCAGATATGGCGGACCACGAGGACCCTGAGGAGGCATTATCTAAAAAATGCAAATTGTTGCAACAAATCACTCCCGGAGTTTCATTTTCGAAAAAGAGAAAAAAGGCTCACCCTTCGTGGAGCAGATAATTTTGGATGCAAAAGGATTTTCCAATAGAAAAATCTCACAGCTTTTCCAAGGATTTTCGGAAGGTTTCTAAGGATTTTTAAGGATTTTCTGAGGGTTTTAAGGATGTTCTGAGGATTTCCAAGGATTTTCCTTTCGGTTTTCGAAGGATTTTCAAGAGAGGAATGGAAAGGAAAGGAATTTCTGAGAATTGGAAGGATTTTGTTTAGTGCAAAAGACTTTCCTATGTTTATCTACCCCGCGACGGGGAATTTAGACAGTGTCACAATTCAAACTTGCGATAAATGTAGCTGAATGAAATTGAACTAATTACGGTGAAGTTTTGACCATCTCTAGAAGTTCGTGGTTATATTCCTTCTGCGCCACGAACGCAGAGTCCATTGAATGAAAAGAATGATAAAAAAAGTAAGAAAGTTGTCAGCAAGTGTCGGAAAGTTGTCAGCAAGTGTAAAAAAGTTGTCAGCAAGTGTCAGAAAGTTGTCAGCAAGTGTCAGGAAGTTGTCAGCAAGTGTCAGGAAGTTGTCAGCAAGTGTCAGAAAGTTGTCAGCAAGTATCATAAAGTCTCAGAAAATACAGCCATGTTAAAAATGAACCGTGAAATCTAGTACAAAACTAGTACAATCTAGTACAGTCTAGTACAATCTAGTACATTATTTTCTGACACTTGCTGACAACTTCCTGAGACTTTCTGAAATTTGCTGACAACTTTTTGACCCTTGCTTAGTACATCCATAGCCAGAATGAACCCGCAAGCAAGTGTCATTAAATGAACAAAATGTATGAGTTTTGTACTAGATTCCACGGTTCATTTTTAATATTGCTGTATTTCCTGAGACTTTCTGATACTTGCTTACAACTTTCTGACACTTGCTGATAACGTTTTTACACTTGCTGACACTTGCTGACAACTTTTTTACACTTGCTGACAACTTTCCGACACTTGCTGACAACTTTCTGACACTTTTTATCATTCTTTTCATTTAGTGGACTTTGCGTTCGTGGCGCAGAATAAAAAAAAACACGAACTTTTCTAGAGTAAAGGAGTTGAGTGCGAAGTGTAAATGAAATTTTCCAACTAATTGTTTTGCTCTTGAAAAGTTCGTTTCACTTCAGATTTTCTCTTTTCATGGACGTTGTTTTTTCAGAAACTCACTGTAACCGCCTTGGTCGGGATTCTCGGTAGTCAACAACTATTTTAATATTGAAATTTCTTCAACACAATTTTCTTTATAGCAACCAACAACCAACAGGGTCAAACATAAAGAAAAGCGGTCATGCGTCACGGGCGCGTCCTACCTGATGCGAACAAAAATTGATCGACCAATTTATTGTCGACTCAAAGATGCATTTCATTTCTTTAATTGTTGAATTGAAGCGACGAAAAATTGGTCGACCAATTTTTGGTTGATTCAACTTTCTTACTAAATCGTCGAATTATTCAGCTTTGCATTTTGTTAGGGAACAAAAATTGATCGACCAATTCCATAGAGAAAACAATGTTTTGGTCGACCAAGACAATCTAGCCTTGGCTAGATTGTACTATTAAAGGCTAGATGAGAAAATTTTTGGTCGACCAAATTTTGGTCAAAACTTCACCGTAATATTGAACTATTTCTTCAGTTAGCAGACTGAAGTGAACGAAAATTCGAACAAAAGTAGCTGAATGAAACTTACCTGATTCAACATAAAGTTGCCGTTGTTTTTGATAGGCGATCGAATAGCAGCACTATTCGGTCGTGGATGATGAATGTAGTTGGTTTTTACAGGTTGAGGTGGCGGATAGAACTGATTGTAACAGTTCGATGCCGCCACGTTGTTTTGTGGAAAAAATTTACATCGATTCGGTGTCTGATCGTGCCAATTCTGTGGTGGTTTTGGTGGATGTGTAGGATCGACCCTGAATAAATCGCTGACATTTATTTTAGTTGAATTCTCATAGCTAATGTTTTGTATCACAGACGGTTTTGTTTCTTCATTTAGTTGAATTTTTAATAATTTTCGTAGGACGTCCGATTCGCTATTGTCGTCGGTCGGCATTTTGCTATTCACTGGTTGACTCGATTGATGATTTAAGCTATTCACCTGATTATCTTTCTGAATGTTCGACATCCGAATGTCCATCTGATTATTATTAGTTTTCGGCATCACCAGCACATTTGGTTTCATGATCCGATTGTTCTTATTTTCGTTCATCTGTTTTAGTTGTTCCCAAACATTCTTCTTTTCGTCGGTGACATTCGGTTGTACACTTTGTGTGGGTTGATTGAAAGCTTTCAGCTTTTGTGTGATGTTAAGCAAATGGATAGGCGGTACGCTGAAAAAACGCTTTTCCGCTACATTTTCCACGGAATTTCCTTCATCGAATGATTTGTCGAATAACACTTCGTATAAAACGTCCGTTTTCTTAACGCTCTCCAATCGTACGGGATTCGGATCAGTGGTTGTGTGCACCGCTGTTATTGTTCCTTTATACCCTAATGGTACGGAAAATGTTTCGCTTATGACAACGACTCTATCGAGAACCCTAAAATTATTGTTAGTTTCGGGATTTGGTGTGTTGAGTCCCGGCTTTAGTAACAAATGTGGTTTCGCTTGCAATTTTATGGTTTTGTACTCTGCCGTCTGCGAAAGAGTATTTTTTTTCACTCAAATTAATATAATTCTACAACAATTTGAAAGAACTTCTCGAGCTTTGATCTTGTAAATCTGAGCTTTCACTCAAAATCGACAGCAAAGCTTTTCAAAGCTCTTCAAACTTGACAAGAAAACCATTCGTACCTCATTCAACTTTACCAACTCAACCACTTTCTTCATGGCCATCTCATCTAAACCATTTGAACCACACGACCGTTTAGTTGATGAATTGTAGTATGGCTGCTCTTTGATCCATTTCACTACTTCATCAAGTCCCCCAGTCTAAACCATGTAAATCGTTTAATCGTATGGTCGAACACATCACTAAGCGATTATTACCTTGCCGTTGAACAGTTCCGCCTCAAATATCTGCTCGCTGAGCCCATTTTCATTAATGTATTGGAATATATCAGGAAAGCGTCTCCAGTACGATTCAACCAATTCGATTGCACGCTTCGAATACATAAATTGATTTCCAACTTTTTTCGTGTATCCAACGACTTCTTCATTCTGAGAAAATCATTTTTTAAATAATATTTTTACATTCATAAAGTCTGAAACGAACAAAGCGTTGCTGTTCTAATATCAAACACCAAATGACCCTACAATGCATGAAAAACCTAGCGATGAGAGATTTTCATATATTTTCTCTCACAAAGTCTCGTCGCTAGGTTTTTTCATGCGTTTTAGGGCAGGTCTGTGGTATAATTGCTACCTAAAAGATCTTCACACATAATTTTTCTAAGGAACTACGAAGGCTGTTTGATAACCACATCAGCATTAGACCTGTGCGCCGATGCTGATCGCAACCGAGAAAATGTTGACTGTGTAACCGGTTCAGGTATGAGAGCGAATAAAACTGAGTTTGTTGTACTGGCGTACAACGCATAAAAAAACCTAGCAACGAGAATTGGTGAGAGAAAATATATGAAAATCTCTCATCTGATAACGTCGCTAAGTTTTTTATGCGTTGTAGAGCAGTGTAGGCAAATGTTTGTATGGAAAATTTGACATTGCCTTCGAATGAACATCGAAGTCATTGCATATTAATGTGCGTACCTAGCCTAAGCTCTAACCGCACGGCTCCCATGAGCACGGAATTGAGGTACGCCCTATTAACGCGAGTCCCCGAAGTGACTCTCCCTATGAACGCCAGGCTGGTGCATCCTCCGCGACCTAGGTAAGACCCGGAATACTATCATATTCCTACTGTATTCTCACCAACCTGGTTGCCCAGGAAGGACTAGAGGTTCAGTCGCCCATTTCAAAGCGCAGACTGTTCTGACGCAGTCCACCATGTCCAACAGCCCCCGCGTTGCAGCGCCATTAGGCACCTCAACCAAGTGCTGGGGCCGGATGCGGCCATCTCGTATGGCACACTACACCCGGGGGTCCCCAGCCCCGCGGTACCGAATTTACCATCGGTGAGGGCTTTCGCGGTAAGGCTTTTAACCAGACCACTTCGGTATAAATGTGCACCCATTGCTGGCACCGCTGAGTCAGCTCAGGAAACCATGGTGTCGCTACCCACCAGTGGACCAACGGGTCAAAGCAAGCAAAGACCGTTGGTGACCCCGACTACTCCTGTGGTACGCAATCACAACAATAACCCTTTTTAAAAGAGAAACGTGACGCAAGTCCTCGTCTTTTCTTCCAAAACAACTGATATCAATTTGGGTGACGCTCACAGCTTCGGAACGCAAAAAGTTCTTTTGAAATATTTTCATTTTAGATTAAATGCGTCACAAATGCCGGACACTCCCAACGTAATAATTTTTCTGCGCTTTTAGATTTGACACGAAAAAAAAAAAAATAAGTTTTGCGTGATGTGTGGAGTACGGGTAGCCAATTTTTTGGCGTGCGAAATCTGAAAGCGCAGAAAAATTATTACGTTTGGAGGGTACGACATTTGTGACGCATTTCTTTGATCAAAAATGAGAATATTTCCTTTTTAAAAAGGGTATTTGGTGGTATCAGTAGTTTTGGAAGAAAAGGAAATTTTTTTTTCGCTGAAATTTTTTTTCGCCGTAAATTTTTTTCGCCGTAAATTTTTTTGAAAAAAATTTTCAGCGAAAAAAAATTTCGTCGAGAAAAAATTTCCGCAAAAAAATTTCTGGCGAAAAAAAATTCAGCGAAAAAAAATTTCGGCGCGAAAAGAAAAAATTTCCGGCGAAATAAAATTTCCGGCGAAAAAAAAAATTCCTTTTCTTCCTCCAACAACAAAAATTCGTTTTGGAGAAAAAATTTTCAGCGAAAAAAATTTGTCGAAAAAAAATTTCAGGCGAAAAAAAATTTCGGCGAAAAAACATCTACCTTCAACAAAAAAAATGAATCTTCCCCCTAAGTCCGTGTACCGAATTATATTCATGAACAAATTTGGGCCTGTGCTTGGGGCTCAAGTGGGCCTCTGGTCGGTCCTAACCAAAAAAACATTTTTTTGTCATATTGAAGAGCAGATTGAGGGAAGCATTTTTGTCTATGGAAGTATGTCTCAGAGGCATTTCCTTATGGCCCTAGGTCGGTCCTAAAGTCAGCCCTTAACAAAAAAAATTGTTTTTTGCTATGTTGTAGAGAAAATTGAGGCGAACATTTTCGTCTATTTGGAGATCAATTTTGTGTCTTCGGGAGGGTTTCTTCGGACGAGTTTTTCAATATTGCCCTATTTCCAATACAACTTAATGTGGACGTAATTTCAAACACTTAAGAGTTAAGGCAACATTTACTTCGATACGTTCGAGTCTTTTCGTAACATCAACTCTGTTTGCCACTTCTATTCTGATACGTACGGGTGCCCTGCATAATGTTTTTATACGAAAACTGCTCAGGTTGCACAACTTATGTAAGACCCGAATTTTCGAGTTAGTCAACCCAAGTTTGCTTGACAGCTAATACTCAATTTGTTTCAAATACTTAGCTTCATAACGTACTTTTTTCGGAAATTTCAACTGAAGTCCAATATTCACTTTGGGAGTCCTGTCGGGCAATGGAAATCTTTTTTCGCCTCTCACAACGATCAAGCTGCCAGTAACGAGAGAAAACACACTGGTATGCAAACCAATTGACGATGACGCAGTGTATGCGTTTAAAAAATTGATCGAATTCTCTTCTTGCATTTGTCTCGCCGGATCCAGGTTCGGTTCCGAGTAGTGCCCAATGCTCACTAATCAAAAATGTTTTTGTCAGTCTTCATTCAACAAAAAATATTACTTTTTAACACAAACATTTGATGCGTCCACATTCTTTGACTAGCGATGGATCTGTGACGACGCCCATGCTACCGACGTAAACCGTGTCGGCCATAAAAACTTTCGATCCAACTGTGAACACATCCTCAACATTCTTGTGCTTTACGAAATGCGGATCGTGAACGGCAATGTCTCGAACGATTGATTGAAGCGGGTAGTACACTGGCGGTTCTCCCCACATTTTTTTCAAGACCATTTTGCCATGTGGTCCGAATATGTATTCCCGATTCCTTATTGGGGCAACACACACTAAAATTTTGATTTCTCCAAGGTCAATTCCCATACGATTCATATAACTGAAAATGGAGTGAAATTATTGCCAATTCTGTCAAAAACAGAAAAAACTTCATGGCGTTTCTGACGTTGTCAATTTCTAAGAACTTCTAAACACTAAAACGTTTGTACACTTACTGTTCGGCAACGGTTCTTGATTTTAAATTGAAAACATTTTTCTCATTTTTGATTCCGTTCGATGAAATAGAACTTATTTCATCCATTACACTCAGAACCTTCCCTTCAGATAAATGTGGCCAACCGACGAAAACTTCTTTATCCAACAATGTGGCGGCGACGGCTTGCACGGTAACATTAGGGTGTGGCTCTAACAACACCACCATGCTGTCATTCCGACTTGGTTGATCAAAGACTCTGGTCCGAGCGAATTTCAGTGTACCCTGTCAATGGAACGGAATGAATTTTTTCATATAATTTTCGGAAATGTTGTACTCGTACTGTGTATTTCAGGTGCTTCATTGTCGGGAATCCCGGGAAATAAATATCTCTCAAAGCGCCTTTTGATGGGCCCAAAACTAAATCCTTTTCAGGAACGTAAAGCTTCAAAGTAAATCCACATTAGTTTAGCGTTTAGATTTTACATTTGTTCTTCACCTACTTCATCTCTAAAAATCAGAGTTTCCTTACAATGCAATCTATTTACAGTGGACAGTCCATATTGTGCTTCCAAAACACCGAAATTTTTGGACGAAAATTCACAACTATACATCGGTCCATGAACGTTACGCTTAACTTCGGCAGCAGTTAATTTGCTTTCACACTCAGACATGGCCCGTAAGAGACGTTTCTGAAAAGGATACAAAATTCGCACCGAAGTAAAGTAATTGATGTGAACGTTCACTGACCTCATCGATGAATGGAATCAGTACAACAGCCTCCCATTCCTGTTTCTTACCGTTCATGTCGGTTTCAAAATCTTTCGGATAAAAATCGATCACCGCACTGTCTTCATTTATCATTAAGCTATGGTAAGCACTGGGTAAGTGATTTCGACTAGCCGCAGGTAAAACCGCTAACAATTGCTGGAATGGTAGAAACGGTTTGCCCATTTCAAAATCGATCTTCAAGTGGCTGAAATTTTGTATATCGCTGATATACGGCGAATAGTGATGTGGATAGTACCATCCCCACGACTTAACACCACGGTAGTAATAGAATAATGTCCACTGCAACGCTCTGATATAGCACTCCGTCTGTTCGGCTAAAACCTCACTGAAAATGAAATGTCATTAACGATTCGACCGTTAATCTGTTTCAATGCTGACTTACGGCGTTACTTGCGGATACTTCAACTTGTTTACGTAATAGTCTCGTTTGTGTATGGAGAACTCTTGTTCGAATGTTTGGTCATCGTCAGCATCAGGATCGAAGTCGTCGTCGTCAAACTGAATTAAAGGTAAAGTTTATTAGAAATGATTTCTGTTTCTATGCGTCAAAAGTTGATAGGAAATGTGAGAGCACATTACGTTGTTGCCTTAGCTGAAGGCGAGTGGGACAACAATTTTCAAGCCAAAACGTTATATTGCATGTTTGGACCAGTATTCGGGTATTCGGACGACCTAACGATCTTAATAAGAGGGAAGTTTGAAAGTACCCTTGGGGACAGCATCAGATATTCTATGAAAGTAGTAGAAGATTGGTGCAGATTAAAAGGCGTTAAGGTCAACCCAGATAAAACTGATATAGTTCTCTTCAGCAGAAGACGAAAGGGTCATGAACTTATTGGGAAATTCAGGATGTTTGGAGAAACCATCACACCTGGAAACAAGGTGAAGTACTTGGGAGTCACGATCGACAGGAAACTATACTGGACCGAGCATGTGAGAGACAGAGCTAGTAAAGCTCTGACATCGTTCTGGATATGTAGAAGTGCCTTTGGTAAAAATAGGGGCCTTCCATCCAAGGCCATACTGTGGATTTATGAATCAGTAGTGAGACCTATGATCACCCATGGCTATGTCGTTTGGTGGCCTAGGCTCGAAGTAGAGATCGCGAGGAAGGAGTTGAGCGAAATTCAAAGACTGGTATGCATCTGCATGGCCGGAGTTATGAAAACAACAGCAACGATAGCCATGGAAGCACTGCTGAATATTGCACCCATCCAAACGATCATCAAGGCGAGAACATTCACAACTGCGGACAGACTCTTACTTAATGATCTTTGGATGAGGAACTTTAACACGGGTCATGGAAAAATCAGGGGGGCAATAGCCAATCCTATTTTTAACATGCTCAGGGACCGGATAAAACCGGAAATTACCTTTGTGGAGCACTACGAGGCTGTCATACCGGATAGACTAGAATGGCTGAGAGGTTGGCCAGATAGTTTGTCCACGGATGGACTCATTTGCTTCACAAATGGATCAAAAAACTCTAATGGAGTGGGGGCTGGGGTTTTAACCCTGGAACCTATGACAGAAGAGAGCTTCCACTTAGGAAATTTCGCTAGTATACTTCAGGCAGAAACGTTCGCAGCGATGGAAGGATTGCGAAGTGCATTGAGACCGGAAACGATAGGCGAAAGAGTCACAATCCTTTCTGACAGCGAAGAAATGATCAGAGCGATAATGTGGCCTGTAACCACATCGAAATTAATGAAGGAGTTCAAAAGCACACTGAACCAGCTGGGCCAGAGTAATCGGGTGACGGTTGCTTGGGTGCCGGGTCACTCTAGAATAGATGGAAGTGAGAGAGCGGATGAACTGGCAAGGCTGGGTGCTACATATGCTCAATGTGGACCCGAACCGTTCATTCCTATACCACAGTCAGAATGTGACAAGGCTGTAAAGGAATGAGTGCGTTCAGAGGGAATAAAGCGTTGGCGTGAATATGGTGGGGCAAGGCACACAAGGCAGTTCCTACCAATGCCCGACTGCAAGTGGACAAATGCACTGCTGAACATGGACCGGAATCGCATAAGAAGAGCAGTGGGAGCGATTACCGGGCACTGTGGGCTAAGCAGTCATTTGTCAAAGATGGGAATCGTCAGCGATCCCGAATGTACCTGTGGTCTCGGGAACGAAACCGGATATCACGTAATTTGTGAGTGTCCAAAGTTTTCTCAACTGAGACTCAGGACTCTGGGTGGTCATGTGATCAGGCCTCTGGATGTACTAAAGCTAGGACCAATTGTCCTCGACAAGTTCCTCGCGGTACTGGTAAGTTCGAAGGATTTACGTGATGAACGGGAAAGGAACAAAGGATCAGAAGATCTGTGTTTCATGACCCAGTAGTGAGTCGTCCCAACCTGATAAATCTTTAAAAACCCGTACGAAGCACAAAAGTCCTATATGTTTACTACAAACAACTTTAATGTAACGTGGGGTAGATCGAGGTGGGTGTGAGGGAGATGAATTTAATATCGTTTAGAGATGACGAATCAGTAAAAAAAGAAATGTCTGTTTGTTCGTCCCGTCATTCATCCTCAACTTTTTTTTTCTGAAAGGTTCATGTGTCCCACAATTCAAGTTCAAAGATGAGAAAAAATCGGTCAAGTGGTTCCGGAGATATGATCGAACACGTGTTTTAGAGTCTTAGGAAAAAGTGACGTCACATCACGTCACAAAATAGCGTCATTTTGTGACGTCAAAAAGTTATATCATTTTACCACGTCACAAAATTACGACATTTATCACGTCACAAAATGACGTTACTTTATCTCCTTTCAAAAGTACGTCATTTTATGACGTCATTCTTTACGTCACAACGTGACATCACGTTTGTGACGTGATAAAATGACTTAATTTTGTGACGTTGTAAAGTGACGTCATGTTGTGACGAGATGACTAGATAAAATGACGACACATTGTGACGACACATTGTGACGCACAAAATGACTTAATAAAATGACGTCAACTTGTGACGTCACAAAGTTACGTCATTTTACCATGTTAAAAAAGAACGTCATTTTATGACACCATAAAACGATGTCAGTTTACAATATCATAATGCCTACCTTCTAGAAAAATTTTCTTGGTTTTCTTGAATTTTCGTGAATTTTCATGAATTTTCTCGATTTTCGTGAATTTTCTCGAGTTTTCTTTAATTTTCATGAATTTTTTCCATTTTTATGAATTTTCTCGAAAATGAGACAGTGTCACAATGTGACGTCATTTTACCACCTCACGAAATTACGTCATTTAACTACGTCACAAAGTTACATTAGTTTATCACATAACAAAATTACGTCATTTCATACGTCACAATGTGACGCAGCTTTACAACGTCACAAAATTACATTATTTTGCAACGTCACAAAGTTACATCAGTTTAACAAAATTGACACAAATGAAAAATTTCATCGGCCGCTTTTCCGGGAAAAATCTGGAAAGTCGTGGCATGTGGAAAAGTGGTCAATTTTGTGGGTTTTGTAAGTTCTCGAATTTTAGCTTCAGAGTGACAATTGTTGTAAGTATATAAGTTAACTGCATGACGAGCGGCGTTCCAGCGCCTAGGGAGCATATACGGGTCATTCCACAGCTGTGCTCATGGAACGTATGCGGTGGAATGGCCTCTAAGGGTTCACCAAGTGGGTAATCCACTGTAAGTGTGTACACGTTCGAGCTCTCTGGGATGTCCACAGGGATCAGTTGGTTTGTTGCAAGGTCAAGGTCAGAGTGACAATACCTAGAGAGTTGGTTTCTTCTAGAAAGTTATAGAGTTTGGTCAGAAGAATTTTTTGGCATCTTAAAAAAAGGGCTGCCAGCTGTCATCTTGGATTTTTTGCTATATTCTTAATTAGATTACCTAGACTGTTAGTTTCTTCGACAAAGTTATAAAGATCGGTGACATGAAGTCGGAAGGTAGCCAAAGGTGCCACGAAGTGTTCCGAAGATGACGCGAAGTGTTCCGAAAGTGACACAAAGTGTTCCGAAAGTAGCCGAAACTGACACGAAATTTTCTTAAGGTAGCGGAAGGTGACACGAGGTCTTTCGAAGGTAGTCCAATGTGACACGAAGTGTTCCGAAGGTAGCCGAAATTCATACGAAGTGTTCCCAAGGTAGCCGAAGGTAGTCGAAGGTGACGCAAAGTGTTCCGAAGTTAGCCGAAGCTGACACGAAGTTTTCTTAAGGTAGGGGAAGGTGACGCGAGGTGTTCTGAAGGTAGCCGAATGTGACAATAAGTGTTCCGAAGGTAGTCGAAGTTGACACGAAGTGTTCCGAAGTTAGCCGAAGGTGACACGAAGTGTTCCTAAGGTAGCAAAATGTGACACGAAGTTTTCCGAAGGTAGCCGAAGGTGACACGAAGTGTTCCGAAAGTAGTCGAAGTTGACACGAATGTTATTAAAGTAGCGGAAGGTGACACGAGGTGTTCAGTAGGTGAGGCGAAGTGTTCCGAAGGTAGCCGAAGGTGACACGAAGTGTTCCGAAGGCAGCCGAAGGTGACGCGAAGTGTTCCGAAGGTAGTCGAAGTTGACACGAAGTGTTCCGAAGTTAGCCGAAGGTGACACGAAGTGTTCTTAAGGTAACCAAATGTGACACGAAGTGTTCCGAAAGTAGCCGAAGGTGACACGAAGTGTTCCGAAGGTAGTCGAAGTTGACACGAATGTTTTTAAGGTAGCGGAAGGTGACACGAAATGTTCCGAAGGTGCCGAGGAATTATGCTTTGGGTTTTCGAATTCTATCTCCGGAATGAAAATACTTAGAGAGTTTGTTTCTTCCATAATGTTATTGCAAACTTACAAAACGACTGATATCACACACAAAAACCTATTAAAATCTAAGGAGTGACGCAGTCCGTAAGTCCACTTATAAAATTATTGATATCGTTGGAGGTAAACCTTTCGCGAATTATAAGCAGAAGTTTGAATTTAATGTTAGCTTGTGGTCATAGTTTAATTCTTAAAAAAAATGCAACACTTTTCATACAAAAAAATTACGTTTTGTTCAAAAAATCACGTCACAAATGCCAGACCCACCAGCGTAATAATTTTTCAGCACTCAGTTTTTACGCTGCAAAAATTTTACTTTTGTTTATTTTTACGAAAATCAAAATTTTTGTTGTGAAAATTGAAAAATCATTACCTAGTGCATGGTCTGACAAGCACACAATTTTTCATCGCTTGATAGACTGTCAAATTCTTCATGAAATGTTATATACTTTGACATAAGCCAGAGCCGTACTAATAGCCATGGATCCGTTCTGACTTTAAAATAATTTTCGCTAGGGACTTTTTAACGCTATTATAACCCCCGCACGATCGTGTTAACATTCGATAAATTTGCAACCATGGTAAGATATGACATCTTGTATCACTGAAGGTAATACTTAATTTGCTTAATTGAGGTATTACATACCAAGGGAGTGAACAAAACTTCCTTTTCTTTTCTTTATTAAAATTTCAACTTACCATATCGTTAGAACTTTTCACAAGTTCCATAAGATCCGTATCCATATCTAAACTCATTTCATCCAAATTCACATTGAAAGTTTCATCATTCGCCTAAATTGAAAACAATTTCATTGCAACCAACCAGATGAGAATCTTCACATTTCTGAAACTTACCTCATCCGACTTCAATCCTTTGAAATTGCTGCGTTGATTGGCAAACAGTTCCTTGTCTTTAACAGCCAAATGTCTCATAAACACATTGAGTCGTTGTAGATTCAATTTTCCACATTCATTTATGTAACCGTCCAAAGTGGGAAGGACGTCCATGTACGTTTCGTATAAAATTGGAAGTGCATTTTCGTTAATATGCAAATTGGGAAGATGCGGAATAAAATCATTGCCGACAAAAAATCCCATCAAAATCCAATCATCAACGATTTTTTCAATATCAAATCCGAAAGGAACATTGTTCCTAATACGAGCGAATTCTAATTCAAGATATTCTCGTAATAGACCCAGGTGTAGTAGATAAAATCTTGTCTGATCCACCCCAGTCGCTTTCTTGGCTTTACTACCGAATTTAACTTCTTCTCTTAGCAATGAGAAATGCAACTCATGAGAACATAGTCCTAGCATCACCAAATCGGCATCCAATCCATATAAACAATGCCGAGTATTTGGATCGAATCCTGGCTTCGACTTTATATATCTGATGTATTCCATTATCTTATGTTCACCTTCACCGGGCGTTTCGTGGCCACTTAGTATGACTTTACACTTCTGCCACAATGGATTTGTGCTGATCTTCACTTTGATAAAATGCCTCAATGCGTCCTGTAGCCGAACCATAAACGCAGTGCCTGGCGTAATACAGTTGCTGTCAAATCGTTCGGTGTCCGGTAGTTTTTCACCTTTCCTTTTAGCTTCTTCTTCCATTTTTTCAGCATCTTTAGCAGATCGAAATCTTCGGCCTGGAAAAATAGTAATGCGTCCACATTCACTACATGATAAATGAATGACTGAGTACCTCGTTGTTGATTCATTTTAGCGCGTGGAGCAACTCCATCCACCGCCATGAAGAAAACTTTTTGTGGTCGAATCAAACGAAACAAAGTTTCAATGTAATGGAAAATGTCCAAAAACATTTGCTCCTCTGTTATCCGAAAGTGTACGTTGCCGTCATCAGGATGCGAGCAATTGTGAATGATGCCGTTCATGTCGAGATAAAGGTTATCAAAGTCAGGAATCTGAAAACATTTTCAATTCCAAGGTGATTTAAAACTACAATGCATCTTAAGTAGACAAAATTTTTACCTGACTTTCGCGAATTAATTCGCTCAAACATGGATACCGTTCACTGATGTAACGGAAAAACTTTGGTACTCCCATGCTTCTAGAACACGGAAAATTTCAGATCTACAATGAATTTAACAATCTTACTGCTAATTTGTCTAAACGCCTCGAAAAGCGGTGTGAAAACGAAAATTCAATCAAAACACTTTCAATATGGCGCGGAGAATGTCATATTATGAATGCCAGATGCGATGCGATGCGATGGACCAGTGAAGCTAGTGTCTGAAAATGCATGTAGATGGCGCTGACAACCGCGCTCATAGGGTTGCCAAACAATATGTTCTGTCAGATTAGAAGAATTGCTCATGTGATGATGATACACCAATATAATTAGTCTATACAGCACAATATAATACAAAATTCCATTCCTAAGCGCTCATACTGGACACAGAAGCCATCTTTGTTGGGCTCATTGTGTCGTGTCGTGGCTCATTTTTGCAATTTTAAATGTCTGGATAGACCAGCCATTTGCTGTCTGTAATGAAGGATAAAACGTCAGGCAATGGTATACCTTTCGGAATTCCTCTAGTGTTAGGTAAAAGTCACCCAGGTGCTTTGACCTCAGCATCGACAGGGCAGAACAGCTGCACAAGAAGTTGTTCGCCGTTTCCGGTGCGTCTCCGCACCTTCTACAATTGGAGTCACTTCTAAGTCCCATTTTGTTCAAATGGTATCTTAAGCAGTTGTGCTTGCCTTAGCCTTGCCTTGTCTAAGCTTAAGAGATATTTCATGGTCTTAGAGTTGCATCCCAACAAAAACTCTTTCGCTTGCCTACAAGCGTTCAGATGCTCCCACACTCTCTAATGCTTGACTTTGGCCTCACACTTAATGAGTTCTGGTACCAATCCAGCGTTAATGCTGAGTGCTGGTTGTGGACCCATGAACTCACATTCGCTCGCCATCCTTGCCTTTTCATTCCCTTCGATGTCAGAGTGTCCCGGAACCCATGCCAGAGTCACATCGTTCTTCTCTGAGAGGGCATCCAGGGCCACTCTACCGCTTACGACTGATTGAGCGAATAGTTTGCAATATTGCCCCTGTAGCGCCGCGCCGCCTCGCTGTCAGTACAAATCGTAACTTTTTTGCCCTCCATCCGCTGCTTCGATAGCTTCTAGCAGCACGCGCTTATGGTCACTGTTTTTGCTTGGGAAACTGTCGCGACACGCCTAGTCTAACTCCGGTCAGTATATGCCCGCACCTGTTCCCTTTTCCCTCTTGGATCCGTCAGTGAAAACTCTCACATCGCCCTTTACGGGTGATCTCTCTCCTTCCCAATCCACTCTATTGGCTCGGAATTTTTTGTCGAAACGAAACTCAACTGGCATATAGTCTTGTGGCATCTCATTTCTCTGATGTCTTTCCTCAGCTTTGTTAAGGTACCAGCATGACCCATGCTCCTGTCAAGTGCCAACCAGTGACCGCACCTGAACAGTCTACCAACTATCATCTCTGCCTCTAATTTTGTTGGAGAAAAATTTTTTTCGGAAAAAATTTTTTTATGAGAAACATTTTTTTGGAGAAAAATTTTTTTCGGAATTTTCTCCAACAAAATTTTTCTCGAAAAAAATGTTTC
>CM055405.1:51725113-51755113 GCA_029228625.1 Pseudolycoriella hygida | reverse complement strand
TCCATGCATCACTCTAGTCGCTCTCAGGGTGAAAGTCGTGTAAGGCGTTCTGTTTTAACCATAAAGGTTTCCGTGATATTAAACGAGATCCCGTCCTGCCTCTGATGTCATTGTGGATGGGCAGTTTCTCGTCATTCTCTATTCTTTCAATTTCGCGTGCCAGTGCCTTTTTTCTCCTCAAAGCCGGTGGTTCAATGTTTGCCAAGACTGAGAGCCACGGTGTTGGTGTCGACTTGATTGTGCTAGTGATCAACCTGAGACATGAATTCAGCGTCCTATCGACTTTTTTCACATGCGTACTGTGCGACCATATAGGGCAGCAATACTCGGCCGTTGAGTAAACCAACGCCAAAGATGAAGTTCGAAGCGTTGCTGCTGAAGAGCCCCAATTCGATCCAATTAATCTCTGAACTATGTTGCAATGACTTTTCAGTTTTTCCCGCAGAATTCCACTTCAATGGTGCGATTAGATTGTCGGTTACATAGGTGGAACGTTGAAACTTCAGTTTCGCCAGTGCCCTTCATAAAAGTTAGAAAGTAAAGATTCCCTTTCCAAGCTATACAAAGCTATCAAAGATTTTAAATAAAATGACCAGCTATGCAACAAATGATGGAAAAAAAATGGCGTGCACTTCATCTTGGAAATTCGTATAAATGAGACAAGTGACGTTGTACTCAATGCGTGATCAATCTTACCGAAATGCCATAATCCTTGCATAACTACGCTTTACAGTTAAAGGGTTGCTTTTTCATTCCAATAACATTTCCTTTTATGAGACATTATTATACATTTTCTTAGAAATGCCAAGCTTGATATTTAAATATAATTCTTTAACTAATTAAAATACAATGGATAGTCTACACAGACATTATTCTCTCTTCCGACACAGCCACAATAATTTATTCGAGAATCATAACCTTATGAACCTGATACGCTCACATATTAGAAACTAAAAAGATATCAATTCAGAAGCAATAATCACTTTCCGTTGTATATCAACTTCGTATATTGCTATTAATATGTGAAATTGTTACTCCAACATTTATAACTAATGGGTGGTACTGGTACATCTTGCTCATGATAATTATAGAGACATATAAAAGACTTTCAATTTATAATTCTTTCAAAAACCATATAATAAAGATCAATCGCGTTGAGGTTACCAATGGTGGGCATTGGCAATAGAAGATATAAACAAAGAATAGAATTGAGTTCAGTAATTCTGTTCGACGTGCTATTATTTAATTTATAGACACAGGCTGCATGATAGTGATAATTCTCTGTGGTGGTAATCGGAGTCTTAAATTGAATTCGATTTTGTTATTTATGTGGAATTAGTCGATTAAAAGTATGGAAACTAAATAATCGAATGCTTTGGTAGAATCGGATTATTGTGGTAAAGCAATTGGTTTCCGTTGAGCTGAGAGGTAAACATATTTTGGCATGTTGCCTCGAATGTTCTCACTTTTGCGATTCTTTATTTCAAACGAAAAATCAAAGCTTTATGAGGTGCCGTCAGCTGGTTTTACCCGAAGTACGAGTCACATGCGTTTAATGCTGACGATTTGAGGGGGGAGTAGGTGGGGAGCATCATCATGGTCCTTAGATGCCAAATCAGCAAAAAAAAATGTTGTCCGCCCGTCCGTTCGAAATACAATAACTAGAGTAAATCTTAACCCATTTTCAAAACCTTTTTTTACCTGAAAGGTAGTTTCGACTTATATCTCAGGGAAATTAGAACGGAAATCGCTCTTGAAAGTTTTCAATAAAAGATTTGGACATCGGAAAATCATGGAAATTAAGTCACAACAAAAACCTCTTAAAAGGTAGAGTGTGACGCAGTCCGAAAGTCCGCTTCCAAAATTAATGATATCGCTTGAGGTGACGCTATCGCTGATAATACGCAGAAATCAGGAAATCAAAACTTTGAATACAAGGTTCCACTCAAACAAACCTTTGCGTATTATCAGCGATAGCGTCACCTCAAGCGATATCATTAATTTTGGAAGCGGACTTACGGACTGCGTCACACTCTACCTTCTAAGAGGTTTTTGTTGTGATTAATAATATTCATCATTGCTAAATTTGTAATGTCCTCACATGAGTTCGAGTAGAACGACATCCTCACATGTTCGGCATCACTAACCTAACATTTTCCTGTAAACTTACGCAACCTTTGGCAAATTTCTATTTTTATGATTATAAACTTTCCTTAAATAGTCAAAAAATGTCGAAACTCGCCCAGGAGCACTTAGGGCAGCTCATGAAAGTTCATGAAATTTCACTCATGTACTCAAAAAATCAATTTTAGTTCAGACTCTACAAAATTTTTGCCGCCAAGGCAAAATGTTTGTGTGTTATTTTGAAGTACTATCTATGCCTAAACTTTCGTAGAAGAACTTTTTTCAACATATGCCATAACTTTGTCGGCATTGGTCGAAGAACCTGGACAGTATGAAAGCTCTTTGATGGACTCTCTTGGAGTCTAAACAGTACTGTTACTTCCGTAGACGAAAATAAAAGTTTTCTTTAGTTAAATTTGTGCCGGTTTGATCGAACTTGCTTTAACAAATTTCTTAATAATTCATGTATTTCATGCGATTTTTTGAGCTTATCATGTTCATCAAAGCTATGCAGCCATTTCGTGGTCTATGCCATCTAATTGTAATATGGAATGCGAGGTTGTAGTTCGATTTTAACTAATGTGCTACTTATCGATTAACCAGATCTATCTAAGATAGCAATTAAGTTGAATCATGGCTGGCGTTACGGAGAACAACTTCCGCTATGTGAGAGAGCACACAAACTCGTAATTAATTCAGATGAACATGAAAGAGTTTACTTTGGAGGCAATAACGTCAGAGTTAGAGTAAGAAATAGTTGGAGGTTCTCCAACAGACGGCGACTGTTAACATTACTGTTACGATTCGCTAGACCCGAAAGTATCTCTAACTGAGTCAAATAGTTACATTAACGATTGGTTCTTCATGCCCATCAGCATAGTCCCCTACATACCAAAACTAAGATTGCGACCTCCTTAGGAATTGAAAACTTTAATGTTTTTCCTGATTTATTTCCTTCCTCATTTTCGTTTTTCCTAATTTTGGTTTTTCCTAAATTTCGTTTTTCCTGATTTTTGTTTTGCCTTATTTTAGGTTCCTGATTTTCGTTTCCTGATTTTCATTTCCTGATTTTTGGTTCCTGATTTTTGATCTTCTAATTCAGGTGGACATTTGTCCCTATATAGCTTCGGATGTCGTTCGATGCTTGGGAACTTTTTCTCGGGGGACCATTTGGCACCGTTTTCCGGGCATTTCGACAACTTTATTTTTTGAACACCCCTACTAATCATGTTACCATGAGTTTCGTCATAAAATTTTGTTTACTTTGACATAAGCCAACGCCGCACTAAAAGCGTGGAGAGGTAAAGGATGGTTTTATTGTGCATTATTCATCACACAAATAAAAAAAGTTTATATAAAAGGTGAAACGACAACATGAGCCGTTTACGTGGATTTGTGGAGAAAAGGGGATGTAGACTCAATTAGGTCAAATTTAGAGATGATAAAGGATTATAAGGAAGGGGTGTAATTCATCATTAAAATATGCAAGAAACTTTTCTCCTATAAAGAAACAAAAAAGGAACAAATTACAATGGGTGTTTACATTTCATTTTGTTTAATCGGCAATCTTAGCAATAATCACAACACCTGTCCGCTTCGAAACAAAACACTATATCATTTAACAGAAATACAAAAAAATAATATGCCTTATCGGGTAAGAATCTGAACTCGGATTTCGTTTGAAGTCTTGTTTTATTGATGCAAAAACTCTGTTTTTTTCTCGCAAAATTTGTTGCTTTCGAATTGGTTTGGGAGATGAATTTTTATTTGGTGAATTTTTAAGTGTTTTCAGGTGTTTTAATGGTAATTTATATCTATAAATTGTGTCAATTGATTGACGGGATATTTTATTTAGTTTTTACTTTAAACTTTATAAAATGTAACGGCGAATTTCATAAATTATGTCGAGAGATCACCGTTTTATCAATTACATTGCCTTTTCTCGTAATGTTGAAATTTATTTTCACGAATTTCGATAATGCTATCTTGAGCCGTTTGTTTCCTTAAAATTGACATTACCTTTTACATAACTTCGCAATTGTCTTTTAAATTTTATACGAAAAGCAAATCGGTTAAAACACAAAATGGAATCAAAGTATGTCACACAATGTGATCATTTTTGCAATGCCTTCCTCCCTTTATTGTAATGTTAATCACACATTCCTTCATCTTCTGAGTGAAGAAAAATTTTGAGTTCTGTAAGTTGATGCTGGCGTAATTCGTACGAAATTCAAATATTTTCAATGCTTTCTGAAAGCTGAAATCTTCCTTTTGTTTGTATGTCTTTTAGAGAACGAGATTGAAACTTTGAGATATCAAGCTCAGTGGGTTTTAGCTCGTGATTTGGATGATTCCTTTCAATAAAAGTTCCTTACTAAGTTAAAAAAATTCCACCAATTTTGAATTGATGAGAAGATTTTATTAACAAGACGATATTTGAGGACCTGGTTCTGACAAATCCATCCATCTGAGAATCAGATAGAACAAAATGTTGCTTGCGATGACTAATGCTCATAACTTCAGACATAATTCTAGGTACTCCTACAAATGTGTAGTCGTCGACCCAGATTTCTATTTTATCTACACAAATCAGTGAACTCAGCTACAGTCAAAACTGATGCCCAATCAATAGCTCTATTGCAACGATCTAATGACAACGTTTAAAATTGGAATAAAAAATGGCGAATTAAGCTGAACGACCAAAAAACAGTTCATGTCAACTTCACCAATAAACAGATCCCGCACCCTAAAAGACTGACGATGAATGGGAACCTCATCCTTCACAAAAAATCGGTGAAATAACTCGGAATGAACCTCGATGCCAAAGCTAAATGGATCGAGCACACCAAAAACCAAAATAACAGAATTGAACATCCGATTTCGAGAAGTCTATTGGATATTTAACCGCAAATCGAGAACATCAACTTACAACAAATTGCTGATATACAATCAAATCCTGAAACCAATCTGGATGTATGGTATCCAATTGTGGGGATGTGCGGGCAAATGCCATATAAAGTCAATCCAAAAATTGTAAAACAAAGTGCTAAGAACTATCATAACGGCCCCTGGTACACTCGCCTAAGATTTTCTAAAATTTTGAAAATTTAGGTTGTCCGATCGGGATGAAAATTTTAGTGGGGGTTTATCACACCTAAATATGAGCTGAAAATGATTTTCAGTCCAATCGGACTAAATCTGCCTTCCCCACAACTCTAAGAGAAATCGGTCCATTCATCGTGACCTCAAAGTACCCATGGTAGCTGATGTCATCGAAATGATTGCAACAAAACATGAAAACAGACTCAGCCATCATGAAAATCCTGAGGCCATTCGCTTACTGGAATACGCACAGAACACAGGACGACTCAAACGCACCAAGCCACATGAACTCGTCAATCGTCAGGAGTAGTTACATCAACAACTCTACAACAAAATCACTCTCAGACGAAGTGCAAAGACTATCAATGGATACTTCGTGAAATTTTAAACTGAAACTAAACTCAGATGTAAATTAATGGTTGACCATTTTATGACCAGCTTTAATAAAAAACATTACAAAAAAAATCATATCACCGTCTAAAGTTAGACTCAGATATTTTGTACACAGAATTCAGCGAATATGGATGACGTAATATTTGTCATTCTTCTACTAGGTGGGTTGAAAAGTTCGCGGAGCGGAAATGAATAAACATGAATTACTGGTTGAAAGTACATTTATTCTTCAGTATAATCACCCTTAAGTTTAATACACTTTTTCCATCGACCCTCCCATTTATTTATCCCGTCTCTGAAGCTATTTTCCGGAAGGTCTACAAAATACGCCTCTACGGCATCAATAACATCGTCATTCGAGGAAAAACGCTTTCCGCGAAGAAATCTTTTAAGGTTTGGGACAGATGGATTTCAGAGGGAGCCAGATCTGGTGAATAGGGTGAATGCTTCAACAATTCGTACTTCAATTCGGTCAATTTTGAGCCCGTCAAAGCACATCTGTGAGCAGGTGCGTTGTCTTGATGAAAGATGATTTTCTTCTTCGCTCAGCCAGGTCTTTTCTCACGAATTCTCACATCCAGTTGGTTCAAAAGTGAACAATAATATTCTCCTGTTATTGTTTTTTTGGTTTGCAAGTAGTCAATCAACAAATCTCCTTTTGCATCCCAAAAAACTTATGCCTTAACCTTCTTGGACGATTTTGACCCTTTCACCTGCTTCGGAGCTGGAAAACCGGGTTCAATCCACTCTACTGTTTGTTGTCGCAGTTCTGGAGTATAGCGGTAAGCCCAAGTTTTATCCATAGCTATGAATCGACGCACAAAATCGGTTTTATCCTTTTGAAAACGATCCAAATGTTGTTGAGAAAGTCTCACTCGAATGCGTTTTTGATCCAAAGTTAGCGAATGCGGCACCCATCTTGTCAACAGCTATCTCAGACCCAATTCGTTCTTCAAAATGTGAAGTACTCGTTCAGTTGAGATGCCCATAGTATCAACAATTTCATGCTGGGTCAATCGGCTGTCATCAATAACCATATCATGCACATACTCAATGATTCCTTTTGTGGTAGCAGTTTTTGGACGTCTGGAACGTGGATCATCTTCCACACTTGTACGACCCCGTTGAAACTCTTGAGCCCATTTACAAACCGTTGGTTTTGAAGGAGCAGTATCGCCTAACACATTTACCATTTCAGTATGAATTTCCGTAGCCTTTAAACCTTTTTTAACAAAGAATTTTATCACAGCACTATGTTCAATTTTTTCCATTATAAAAATATACCAAAACAGGTCTAAAAAATCAGCTGTCTACACAAAACTATTTGATGAATCAACCTGATATTTTTAGTGCATTCATATATGAATACGTTTAATACAGTTATTAGTTTAATTCTGCTAGTGGAATGAAGGTGGTGCTCCGCGAACTTTTCAACCCACCTATTATGTACAATTCGTTGCGGCACCAAATTCATAACTATACCCAAATTATGAAGGCTGGGTGTGCCTGGGAACGTTATTTTGATGCTATACATTGAAGAAAAATCCTATACAGAATTTGTCCCCACCAGGATTGAACCCGGATATTCTTATTGGAAAGTCACTACTAACCAGAGCTAGCCCGCCCGTTCCGTCCCAAGTCCTAATATCGCTAAACTTACTCAAAGTTGTGGGTAATAAATCACGTCACGCTAAATTATCAGCTTTGGAAAATTCTACCCCCACCTATCCCGCTGACTAGTCCACGTGCCTGTGCCTATAACATTGTCATATAGGAAGAACGAGTCCGTTCTCCCCTCAGCGTCACATACTTCATAAACAGCCTCTTAAATAGTCAAAATTTACTGCCTGATATCCTACTTCAAAACAGATTTTCAGATGTATACATCAAGTGTTTTCACATATTTTCAGTTACCATTCACGCAAAACAAGATTTTTTTCTCGATAAATATCAAATATCCTCCATTTTGTCCTACATCTGACCTAGAAGTTCTCATAATGGACACGGCATTTCCCCTTTTCACTCATGTTTCAGAAATGCGCTGAGAAATGGAATAGAACCTAAAGTAAGCAATTTCCATTGGGGCGTAATTTCCAAGTCCAAAAGGTGCTAGACGCTAGGCGGAGCCCCCTCCCACATACGGGTCAGAACTTGAGCTTAAAAAAATTGCGAAGGCATTTTTCAATCATTAGTTCACTTCGGGCTCGATTTAAAGAATAAGCTCGACACGCACATGAAACTCTTGGCCTATGTCAAACACGGAGCGGTTCTACTCGCGTAGATGAATTCCAATTTGAGGTTAGTTGAGCCATATCCCCACGTTCCCTTAAGTTTGCTTTCATCTGTTAGACAAGGGAATATTAAATCAACTCTAAATGAACTTAATTCGCATTGGTGGTAGTTTTGCGATTCAGCCAAAATTTACATCGTCTCAACTCGAGGATTTTATGCGGGATGGATGCACCGTGAATACTTTCTCAACAAAAGCATGAAGCCAATTTTGTCGGTGTTCGCTTCCATGCCCTAAAAGAAAATTTGCAAAGATCTTGTCTTTAGGTTCATCGAAAGATCGTTCAATGCATAACATTACAAAATCATTTCGCATAAAAAGGAATTACAATCGGTCGTTATTATTAATTATTATAATTGTAAAAATAAATTAAGATATATCGTTCAGCAATAACATACCCAATTTTATGAGACACCTTAAACGGAATATTAAAGAACATGTAAAATCAGGGTAATCGAAATATCGTTCCACATCAATACGCAATCGTAAATTTGCAATTATATTTCTGCTAAATGATGTCGGTAGGAAACTTTTGTGCAAGAAAGCGTTCCGACATTTAATCGAGACGACTCGAAATTCTCAAAATGAAACACTAATGTTGCAGGGTGTTGGTAATTTTCCGAGGTTCCCGTACATAAGTTATTAAAATTCTCTGCAATTAACATCTCAAACGTATACTTTGTCATAATATGTTGGACAATAAAGCCCGACATTCATATGTGGAGCTAGACACCATTTACGTGAGTTAATCTCGAAGTTATTATGAAAAATGCTAATGGTGGGTGTTGATTGAATCGGAATGGTGTAATCACCTTATGAAAGCATAGACCAGCTATCCAGCAAATGCAGCAAAGAAATAGCGAATGTTTGAAATATAATCAACTCTTAAGTACATGGTGCATTAAAAGAGGTACTTAGATCATGCATTACTATAAATGATTATTTATTAATTTATAATTTATAGAATTATTTTCTATTATTGCCATACAAGATCGTTAAAACGCCACAGATCATAATTGTATTTCGTTGTTATGCATTTTATAAGATCTTTGATGGAAAAATTGATTTCTTTTGCGCAATGCGAAAATTATGAACGTAAAATGATTTTACTGAAAGATATAGCCTGAGTTCATTAAATTTAATTAAATACTGAAGTATCAATCTAAAGTGATCATTTATGTAATTAGAAGATTTAAGCGGATTTTCCATAAACATAATGTAAATATTTGTAAATAACGCAGACCTCCTACACAAAGGCACAAGTGCGTTTCACTAATACGCTTACTGATCTGGTGTTATGAAAATGTTCCATAGATACGCCTCTGTTTTCAAAACTTTGACGCGTATTTAAATTCACGCCTCAAGGGCTGGTGGGTCCGGCATTTGTGACGTATTTTTTTTAACACAACGTAATTTTGTTTTAAAAAAGGCGCTGTAATTTTTCAGGAAAACTTTGAACACAAGGTTCTATTCAAACAAAATTCTGCGTATTATCAGCGTTAGCGTCACCTCAAGCGATATCATTAATTTTGGAAGCAAACTTACGGACTGCGTCACACTCTACCTTTAAAGAGGTTTTTGTTTTGATATCAGTCGTTTTGGAAGTTTTCAGTTGTTGAAAAAATTTCTATTTTTTGAAGAAATTTTTCTCCGAAAAAAAATTTTCTCAGAAAAAAAAATTTCTTCTCCAAAAAAAATTTTCTCCAAACAAATTTTTCTCCAAAATAATTTTTCCTTCAAAAAAATTTTCTCCGAAATAAATTTTTCGGAACACTTCGTATCACCTTCGGCTACTTTCGAAATACTTTGTGTCACCTTCGCCTACCTTCGGAACACTTCGTGTCACGTTCGGCTACCTTGGGAACACTTCGTGTCACCTTCGGCTACCTTCGGAACAATTCGTGTCACCTTCGGCTACTTTCGAAATACTTTGTGTCACCTTCGCCTGCCTTCGGAACACTTCGTGTCACCATCGGCTACCTTCAGAACACATCTTGTCACATTCGGCTACCTTGGGAACACTTCGTGTCACCTTCGGATACCTTCGGAACACTTCGTGTCACCTTCGGCTGCCTTCGGAACATTTCGTGTCACCTTCGGCCGCCTTCGGAACACTTCGTGTCACCTTCGGCTGCCTTCGGAACACTTCGTGTCACCTTCGGCTGCCTTCGGAACACTTCGTGTCACCTTCGGCTACCTACCGGCCACTTCGTGTCACCAATTCTTCTCAGTGATTCATATAACTTTCCTGAAGAAACCAACTGTCTAGGTATTCTTATTCAGAATTTAGCAAAAAATCCAAGATGGTGTCACCTTGACAGTTGGCAGTTATTTTCATAAAATGCTAAAAAAATTCTCCTGACCAAACTCTATAACTTTCTAGAAGAAACCATCTCTCTAAGTAGTGTCATTCTGGAGCTAAAATTCGAAAACCCAAAAAGCATAAACGAAAATCCAAGATGGCGCTGACATGACAGCTGGCAGCCATTTTCTTATAATCCCAAATAATTCTCCTGATGAAACTCTATGACTTTCTAGAAGAAACCATCTCTTTAAGTGCTAAAATTCGAAAACTCCGAGCAATACCTAAAAAACCCTCAAAATTTACCACGTTTCCACATGCCACGGCTTTTCCAGAATTTTCCCGGAAAAATTTTTCATTTCGGGCCGAGACTGACGTTCCTTGAAAATTTTAAGGAAATCGCTCGGGCGGTTCTCGAGAAAAAAAAGTAGATAGATACACACAACACAGGAATAAAATTTTGATTATTTTCAAAGATAATTTTACCATATATTCGATATATTCGATATTTTTGATTGGCGAAATCTCGGCTCGTTTTCAAACTATTTTGATGAGTTTTTTTTAAAAATAATTTGGAAGGGGATGGAGGCGAGGGAAAAAAACTCAAAAGTTCGCCTATACTCGTGTCTTGTCCCAATGTATGGAGTTTTTTGGGTTTGTGGACGTTTTTTTTGGGGTGTGGGGACTGCATCACGATCTCCGCTACCGCTCCGAGCATGATAGACCAGCCTAAACTACTTGTAAGATTAGAGTTGTGCTAGTGCAATAAATAGTCTTAAAGTCCAAAAATTTTCAAAATGCAATCAATATTTCGGTATTACCACCTTTCTGTTTATACCAAACGATCCGACACACAGTACAAACATATCAGAGAATTCAAATGATTTCCCCAATAGATCGGATAAGCCATAGTTTGAATAAATAATTGCTAGTTTCTTCGTATAGACAACAATAAACACTTATAATTCTTGAATTTAAAACGAAACTGATCTGTGTTTATTTGACTGAGCAATTCATAAGTATTTCGTTTATCTGCGTTTTATCAATGTTAATAATTTTATGTTTCATCGAATTGTGTACAATAGAACTATATTCCATAAACTCGCAGGTATGATTCGACCGCATTGATTACGATTGAGTTTAACATAAACACACAAAATATCGCTACCGCATGTGTGTGCCCGTGGAAAATAAAACGAAAATGTTCCTTTCTCGCTGCATTTTGATGAATGATGCAACTAACAACGGACCGTGAGATTTTATTGTAAATGAAAATGATATTTATATTGAATGGTTAGGGGTTATGAGAAGGTTATGGAATTGTATTACCCATATGTACATAAAATATGATCTGATGGTGTAGTTGACGGACGTTATTAAAGACGGTTTCCGTGTATGATTAGATTTTAAGATTTATTATGTTGGAACGGAACACCGATCTAGTGGTCGTTTGTTCCTTATAATCATCAATACGTTTGGATGATTAGAACTAACTTTTTCTTCCTCAGTGAAGAAACTGTCTAGTATGACAGTGACCATTAAGGCATGAACGTGAGTTCGTTGGTAACCATAAGGATGTATGTCGACAGAAACCCCCTTTTTACCCATCAATGTGATAGTGTAACATACATTTCATCATGCTCGGAGCGGTAGCGGTAGCCGAAGGTGACACGAAGTGTTCCGAAGACAGCCGAAGGTGATACGAAGTGTTCATAAGGTAGCCGAATGTGACACGAAGTGTTCATAAGGTAGCCGAATGTGACACGAAGTGTTCTGAAGGTAGCCGATGGTGACACGAAGTGTTCCGATAGCAGGCGAAGGTGACACAAAGTATTCCGAAAGTAGCCGAAGGTGATACGAAGTGTTCCGATGGTAGCCGAAGGTGTTGGAGAACAATTTTTTTCGGAGAAAATTTTTTTTTTTGAGAAAATTTTTTTTGGAAAAATTTTTTTTTTTGAGAAATTTTTTTTTTGAAGAAAAATTTTCTTCAAAGAAAAATTTCTTTGGAGAAAAATTTTTCTCGGAGAGCACATATCGGCACATTTACTGTCAAAGTTTTCAGATGTGCATTGACCCATGGCAAATGTGCGACGGGAACGACAAATGTGCCACTTGAAAAAAATAAAATTTCACATTTGCGAGGCAAATGTGACTCACTTATGTGAAAACAAATGTGGAAATGTGAAAACACATGTCCACATTTCTCGACTCAGAACGACTTTTTCGATAAAAAAAACAGACTGGCACAACAAATGTGGCAAATGTGCAGCTCAGTACTTAAAAAAATATATAAAAACGTATACGTAAATTTGAAAAAAAAACACAAAAAAATACGGATCACATAATACGTCGACGAAATTCTTTTCGAGCCTACACGCATCCTAATCGGCCTCACGTAAAATACACGAAACATAAATTTGTGAAATGTATGTGAGAGGTTGGGTTCAGTTACAGCGATTTGCATAAATTTACAGGACATACGACGAGTTGCGTATTAGAAACTGAATAATACAGTTTCATACTATTAAATATCGTAGACATTATTATTCGTAATATTTCTGCATTGATCCATTGTACGGATTGCAGACACAGCGCTGTGTTAACTTTTCACAAATTCCGCAACTCCCGGCGGCGTCATAAGAAAGCTCGTAGTTCTTTCGCTGCATTTTGCTGTAAACTTTTTACTATTCTTGCAGTTTTCCAACTTATGCCGCAGTTCATTGTGTCTTCGGGAGAAGTGTTTTCTGATTAATTTACGTTCATGTGATGCCAAACGCAGGTTCTGGTCCTTCGAATATCTCTTGGCTACCCTTTTTTATCTGCCTTTTCATTACCCATTATACTCTGGTGTCCAGGCACCCATATTATGTCCAGGGGTTTTTTTGCCCAGTGATATTCGGTCTCATTGCCATGGTTAGTGGTTCCCTCTCGTACCCAACCAAACGTTATTCCATTTCTTATGCCAGATGCCACCACTTCCGGTTCCAGAGTTAGAATTGCGCTATCTGTTCCTTCATACTTCATTGGGTCAAAAGCAAATAAGCGGCAATGTCTCGAGGTGCCGATTAGTTTAATTAGTTCGAGATTTTTTATCGTGAGATATCGAACAAACTGCTTCGTCTGTCGGCAATATTCAATTTTAAATAATTTCTGCAGCCTAAACTAAAGGACACTAAAATCTATCTATGGACGTCAAATTAATTCACATTACTGTTTTGTACGAAATAGCGTACATTTAATTAAGCTTTTATAGGCGCATTAAATTTTTCTCATGAAATATTATTTTTGCTTAAAGTATTTATGTCTATTTATAGGAAGTTGTGTTGCAATTATTACTTAAATGTAATGATTAATTGAGAAACTGTTAAATATATTTATCCACTACGTCATTTTTTGATTGATAAGGAATTTATTTACCATGTTTCTCATTGAGGGTAATTAGAGTAAGGTGAGACATTTATGCGCAGCGCTCTGTGCACCTAATGTAACATCTTTTTTCTCAATGGTTTCTTCGAATAAATGAGTCATAAGAAATGAAAAACACAAAATTAATCATAAAACTTTTATTCACGACTGAGTGCCACCATAATGTAAAATTTTATTACAAATTTGGATGCAGCTCCAATGAATGATTTTGATAAATTACATAATTTCACTCAATTGACAATATGACAATATTGATAGACGGTTATGTTTAGTTGAGTTAATGACACATGCAATCAATCAATATATTTGCATTGTTCAGGAATAAAACTTGCATAAGTTAGGCAAACATATTTATAGAATTACATTACTCTAGACATCCGTCGCGTCGGACGCTATTGTTGGATATGAATTGTGTTTTGATCTTTTGCCGATTTACGTAATGCTGCTGTCTACTTATATGAACGATGAAAATGTAATAGACCATAGCTGGGAAAAATAGGTCGCTTCGAATGTTCATAATTGTTTAAGAAAACCCACTCAGTTTTCCTTTTTTACATGTAATATAATTTCACAAACCCAACACTAAAGAATTCTATTAAAACTATCTGCCAAGAGACCTTGGAACCGCAGACGAAAGTCTTCGGTCCATAAAAAAAAAAGATTTTCATGCGTGCAAGAAAGTTTCCGTATGCTGACGACTTGGCACTGGCTGTTCGGGCAGTAAATCTTTATGAAGCCTGAAGCAACGATCTGGCGACTATGGCTGAGTATTATGCGTATTATGGCGAACAGAATAGATGTGGCAAAGAGACTCGAACGTATCTAAATATACAAATAAGCAAACAATCCACGTTTTTCTGTTCTTTTATAACTGTAAGAATTTCAAAGATCAACAATTATACATTATTATTAGGCTAACACTTTTCTTTACACACATTCATTCAGTAGTTTATTTGTTTTTCAGATGCTATTGCCGGGGAGGTTGGCTAGCCAACAGTTCCGACGACCGGTCGACGACATCTCTTGTCTACTAGGACCACACGAACTAATTTTTTTTTTTTAAAAAGCGTTGTAATTTTTTCAGGAAATTAAAACTTTGAACACAAGATTCCATTCAAACAAAATTCTGCGCACTATCAGCGATACCGTCACCTCAAGCGATATCATTAATTTTGGAAGCAGACTTACAGACTGCGTCACAATCTACCTTTAAAGAGGTTTTTGTTGTGATATCAGTCGTTTTGGAAGTTTTCAGTTGTTATAACTAAAATTCATGTGAAAAATCTTCTATTTTTTGACAAAAATTTTTCTTCGAAAAAAAATTTTCTCAGAAAAAAATTTTCTTAGCAAAAAAAATTTCTCCGAGAAAAATTGTATTCGAAAAAAAATTTTCTCAAAAAAAAGTTTTTCTCCGAAAAAGTTTCTCCAAAAAATTTTTCTCCGAAAAAAAGTTTCTCAAAAAACCTTTTCTCAAAAAAAAAACTTTTTTTGAAAAAAATTTTCTCCAAAAATAGTTTTTTTTCGAAATAAAAAATTTCTCCAACAAAAGTTTTCTCAGAAAAATTTTACTCCAACAACATTTTTCTCCAAAAAAAATTTTCTTCGAAAAAAAAATTTACTTAAAAAAAGTTTTGCTTCAAAAAAATTTTTCTCAGGAAAAGAATTTCTCCAAAAAAATTTTTCTTCGAAAAAAATTTTCTTTGCGAAAAAAATTGTTCTCAAAGCACCTTCCGCTACCATCGCAACACTTTGTATCACCTTTGGCTACCTTCGAAATACTTTGTGGCACCTTCGTCTGCCTTCAGAACACTTCGCGTCACCTTCGGCTACCTTGGAAACACTTCGTGTCACCTTCGGCTGCCTTCGGAACACTTCGTGTAACTTTCGGCTACCTTGGGAACACTTCGTGTCACCAATTCTTTTCACTGATTCATATAACTTTCCTGAAGAAACCAACTGTCTAGGTATTCTTATTCAGAATTTAACAAAAAATCCAATATAATGTCACTTTGACAGTTGGCAGTCATTTTTTTAAAATGCTAAAAAATTCTCCTGGCCAAATTCTATAACTTTCTAGAAGAAACCATCTCTCTAAGTAGTATCACTCCGGAGCTAAAATTTGAAGACCGAAAATCATAAACGAAAATCCAAGATGGCGCTGCTATGACAGCTGGCAGCCATTTTCTAATGATACCGAAAAATTCTTCTGATGAAACTCTATAACTTTCTAGAAGAAACCAACTCTCCAAGGGACTATTCATAAAGTATGTCACGTTCTTTCAGTGTTGCCATCAAATTAAAATCATCAATAACTCGACCAACATGCATTTTTTGATGTCGAAAAGTTGTTCTATCCCCCCATTTAGGGGGGTAGGCCAAACCTTCGGCCCTGAAAAATATCTATTGGTCGAGTTATTGATGATTTCAATTTGATGGCAACACTGAAAAAACGTCACATACTTTATGAATGATCCCTAAGTGTTATCATTCCGGAGCTAAAATTCGAAAACCCAAAGAAGCATAATTTATATCTAACAAAAATCCAAGATGGCGTCACTTTGGCAGATTTTTGAAGATCAAAAAAAATTCTCCTGAGGAAACTCAATAACTTTCCCGAAGTAACCAATTCTCTAAGTATTGTCATTCCGAAGCTAAAATTCGAAAACAAAAAAAAACCTAATTTATTGCTTGGGAAAATTCAAGATGGCGCCGGTTTGACTGCTGGCAGCCATTTTCTTAAGATTCCAAAAAATTCTCCTGACCAAACTCTATAACTTTCCCGAAAAAACCAACTCTCTAGCTATTGTCACTCCGGAGCTAAAATTCGAAAACTTCGAGCATTATTAAAAACCCCCTCAATATTGACCACTTTTCCACGTGCCATGGCTTTTCCAGAATTTTCCCGGAATAGAGGCATATGAAATAGATAGAGAGAAACCGACAGATCAGAAAAAAAGTTTTCATAATGATGAGAAGAATAGAAAAATTGATTCTCCATACAGAAATGTCATTTTCAAACGTCGATATCTCAGCCAATTTCCAACCGATTTTGATGAGTCTGGGCTCGTTGAAAAGCTGCTGCGACGTAGTAGATGGAGGGGGCGAGTGGGAAAAACTCAAAATTTCGTGTCCCAAAGGTTTTTTTATGGAATTTTTTGGCTTTGTGGACGTTTTTTTTTGGGTGTGGGGATTGCGTCACGCCCTCCGCTACCGCTGCGGGCATGATTTGTAATTACCATACGCCTAAATAAATAAATAAATGTGTGCACGGACTAAAATTCGTTCTTTTTAGCCAGGGACTATTTTTGAGAAAACATTTTCTTAAATTTTCTAAATTTTTTCCTGTTTTTTTTATTTTTTTAATGCGAAGTTGCAACAAGGTGTAGTGAGGTGCACCAAAGTGCAGTAAGGTGCATTAAGGTGCAGTGAAATGCAATGAGGTGTAGTTAGGTGCAGTGAGGTGTAGTTAGGTGCGCTGAGGTGTAGTTAGGTGCACTGAGGTGTAGTTAGGTGCACTGAGGTGTAGTTGGTGTAGAGGTGCAGTGACATTTTGGATTTTATGTTATAGATTGCTGTATGCACTCGTTGTGTGAAAATATAATTGAATCTTTCGCGAGACAAGTCAAAGTTCTCTCATCATAATACTCAATAGGAAGATACTTATAAACGTAATTATTTCATTTCATTTTCAAATAGCACCAGTCCCACTGTTTGCCCGCGTTATTTCATCCTTTAAGTACGCACCTATGTCAGTGCAAAGATCATATTGTAACTAACTCTCAAACACCTTGCTTTCGAACAAAATTTCACGAAAGCGTTCAATATTCTGAATTTACGAAGAACCACACATCCGATAGAACCGCATTCCTTCATACAACATCTCAACATCTCTCCTTTTCAAATTGATTATCGGCTATTCAATCAGTTTATTCATATAAATAATTGTCTATGGCATCTTTTGCTGCATTTTAATGTAAACGGTGCGAAATTCTTCTTCAATGTTCAAAAATCATCAAAAGCGAGTGGAGTTAACAATTCCAAAATATAACGTGATATGCACATACAACAACAATGCATCTGATCTCAATGCTTGATCCATTCGATAGTTTAAATTATTCTTCGTGAACACTTCGATCAGATAAGATTCGATAAAATCCCATAAGCTCAATATTTACTTGAAATGGAGGAAAAAAAAGATTATGTGTTTATTATAATGTTTGAGTGTTATTTTGAATTTTGCATAAATGTACAAGGTGTTGCATATTGGCTCTTGATATGGCCATTTCTATATCTAAGGTGTCGAACAAATCACACAATTAATGAACAAGTTTTAATGAACGTTGCATGTTTTAAGTGTTCTAATTGCAAGTTAAACAAACAAAGTAAATGTTAAAAAAATTATCCTCTCGTTTCTTTGGTAAAGTCTTCACTGGTCGTAGAAAAATCGTTGGAAGATTTAAAAAAAATAAAATAAAAATAAACGGTAAAGGTCTCAATATAATGTGTAAGATATTTGTCGTTTTAATAAATGGAAAACACAACTGTGTTCAGTCCGATAGATAAGCAAAGAGCGCGACCATTAATACCAAACATACAATTTAATTTGTGCCTTACAAATGTCTAACATGCCCAAACATTTAAAAACTAATTTACATAACACAACAAGTAAATTCCAATGCATACAATGGCTGCGCTATACCATATTCTGTTTTAATTAAATGTAACTCTAATCTCATTAAAAAAATATAAATAAAAAAACGGTCGAAATTAATTAGATCCAAAGCAAGAACAACAATAATCCCATGTAACCAAATTCACCAAATCAAGTCACATAATAGTATAATTCTTTAAATTTACCGCGCTGCACTCTATTACTATGACACGACACACCATATCGAAAACAGATATGGAATATTTATCTACGCAAAGACGCATATATTTATCGACTTAACTTTATCAATCTATCACCGAGACCGGCATTTAATTACCCCAAAGAAAGACGTGATTTTAAAAACTTGTTATATTAGCCGAGTATAAATCACCGTAAGAATACATTAATTGTTTATAGATTGAATTAAATGTGGATTTACATTTGTTTAGCTCGGTTTTAAAGATATATCTTGTCGGTGCTTTTTTCTATTTGATTTCAACCGTCAATAAATAAAGACTTTGTAGTCATTTGTTTGTTAAGTTTGTGGCTAGTGCGCCTTCTGCATTTCTTATCGTCCGGTGGAAGAGTGCTGCAGATCATTACATTTTATGAGCCACTTTTCCATTACATTTAAAACTTTCGCCTACACTTTGTGTATGGACAATTTGTCAATCAGCACACATTTTGAATCAAGTAGTCAGTACTTTACGGCTCAAAACTTTTCAAATAACCATCAGGCTGCCTACTTTGTGCCATTACACTATGACAAAGTGCGCAGTAGTACAATTGAACAACAAACTGCTCGTTATCTTAAACATTCAGTTTTCATTTTGCTTTTTCACTCTAACTGTAGATTTACATAGCAATGCGAGAGTGACATCTGCGAAATTTTTCGAATTAGGCACCTCCAAATTTCATTCATAAATCGAAAGTTATGAATGAAATTTGGTGTTGCTGTATTAGAAATTCGCATCTGTCACTTTCGCATTGCTATGTGTAGGCACAGTAAGCTTCCACTCCCCAACCGAAAGTACGCTCCTCCCCTTGTTGCAACTTTCTAAACGCTACGTACTTCCAGTAATTTCATTTACTGACGAAGTATCAATCTAGTGTATGTTTCGGAGATTTTGTATCACATTTTTTAACGAATTTTTATGAATCATGCCCGCAGCGGTAGCGGAGGGCGTGAAGCAGTCCCCACACCCCAAAAAAGAAGTCCTAAACTCAAAAAACGCCATACAAAAACCTTTGGGACAAGGAGCCATATACAGGACCTATTCATATGAAACTGGACAACCTACTATGTTTGTCATGACTGAGAGAATCATATAAAGTGTCCAGTTTCTTAGTAGAGGCGAACTTTTGAGTTTTTTCCCGTCCCCTCTCCCCTCCAAATTATTTTTACAAAAAACTACGTCGCAGCAGCTTTCTAACGAGCCCAGACTCATCAAAATCGGTTCAAAATTGGCTGAGATATCGAGGTTTGAAAATGACACTTTTGTATGGAGAATCAATTTTTCTATTCTTCTCATCATTATGAATTTTTTTTTTCTGATCTGTCGGTTTCTATCTATCTATCTAATCTACCTATCTATCTATGTATCTATCTATTTATTTATCTATCTATGGGCCATTCCATTGAAAAGTTGGAAAATGTGTTACGAGGGAACCGTCTTCTGGCTAAGAAGAGGAATCCTATAGAGGAATACAAAACAATTCTCGTATGTGCACGGTTTAGCAAGGACACATGGTTCCCTAGCAACCTATCAATGGAATCGCCCCTATGTTCTATCTATCTATTAATAATTTTCGATCTCGAGAACTAGACAGCCGATCTTCCTGAAATTTGCAGTGAACGTCAGTCTCGGCCCCGAATGAAAAATTTCATATGCCGCTTTTCCGGGAAAATTCTGCAAAAGCCGTGGCATGTGGAAAAGTGGTCAATTTTGAGGGTTTTTTTAGGTAATGCTCGGAGTTTTCGAATTTTAGCTCCGGAGTGACAATAGCTAGAGAGTTGGTTCCTTCGAGAAAGTTATAGAGTTTGGTCAGAAGAATTTTTTAGCATTTTAAGAAAATGGCTGCCAACTGTCAAAGTGACACCGTTTTGGATTTTTTGCTACATTCTGAATAAGAATATCTAGACAGTTGGTTTCTTCAGGAAAGCTATATGAATCAGTGAGAAGAATTGGTGACACGAAGTGTTCCGAAGGTAGCCGAAGGTGACACGAAGTGTTCCGAAGACAGCCGAAGGGGATACGAAGTGTTCCGAAGGTAGCCGAAGTGTTCCGAAAGTAGCCGAAGTGTTCCGAAGGTAGCCGAAGTGTTTCGAAGGTGATACGAAATGTTCCGATAGTAGCCGAAAGTATTGGAGAAAAATTTTTTTCGAATAAAAATTTTCTTGGAGAAAGCTTTTTTTGGAGAAATTTTTTTTAAGAAATTTTTTTTTGATGAAAAACTTTTTTTTGTATAAATTTTTTTTAAGGAAAAATTTTTTTGGAGAAAATTTTTTTTGGAGTCCGAAAAAAAAGTCGGTCCGCCCGATGCCCGAAGATTTTTTTCATGTATGTTCAATGCCCGCCCGTTATTAACTAATCTACATTGTGCATTATAGTACAGTGACATACACTCGTACTGCTACACGTACATATAATAGGTTTGCATTGATCGGTGTCGGTGAAAAAAAGAGAGAGTCATATATTAATTAATTTAGCACAATGTTTTGTTTACGGAACTTCTTCTCAACGTCCGCCCGACGCCCAAAGACTTTCGAATGCGGGCGGGCATCGGGCGGCCCGCTCACCTCTACTTCCAGCAGCCATTCACTTTACAGATTACACATTTTTAGGCTGTTTATGGTAGACTAAATTTTGGCGGCTTTCCCGCTGTGTAGGAGGCCTGACTGTTATAAATCAACGTTAAAATTGGAGTACATGAAATCGTGCAAGTTATGAGTTTATTTTTTAATTTTTATGCCGCTGTGACTTACTTAAAAATGACTGCAAATTTATTACAAAATTCAATTATAAAATGTTTGCAATTTATGTTGTTTACCAAACAGAATGCACATAAAATACAATTCCATAACAATAAAATTTCCATTCGCATAAATTTTCGTATGTCTTCATTCATGAGCCGCTTTACTTTATGTGACTAATCATCTTACATGACTAACCAAAAACAATGTAAATTGTACTATGAAGATAATTTATTGTAATGGATTTAGCATCAATCTCCATAACAAGAATATTGTTTTTAACCTGTGGCTGCAACGATCTTTGCAGAGTTTAGCGAACATTTATGTGATACATTATTCATGTCTTTAGACCTTCAAAGAGAAGAAACTAAAAATTTGGAAAAAGAATAGACGTTTCATAAACGGTGAAAAACTCAATTTGAGCAAAAAGAAAACGTTCGTCAAGTTGATTTCTCTTAAAATCAACCTACGCCTTGAACGATCAGGATAAAATCTTTTTTAAATATTACGTCATTGATTGCTTGGAAGTGCTTCTTTTTTGGGGCTTGAGAATGACACAGTTTATAAGTAATTATTAGTACGACATTTAATTGACCAGTGAGACGTCGATCTGTTTACGGCTTTCGAATCAGGGTCCGTTCATAAGTTACACGTAATGCTTGGAGGAGGGGGGGTCGTGAGTGAGCTCTTAGTCAGACACAAAAGTAACACGATTATTTAGTCCAACTTTGCTTGAATCTCGGTGTCATATTTATTCTGATTTCAATAAATTCGCAATTCTTTCTAGAACACTCCAGGACTTTCTAAGCCTTCCAGAACTTTCGTACATTTTCCAGAACTTTCGTACATTTTCCAGAACTTTCTATGAGCCAACATAAGGGATCGTTCATAAAGGATGTCAGGCCAAAATCGGTCTTTTTCCTCTGTGCAGCTTCCAGTGACATGCGGAGTTGTTTCTATCTCTCATTTTGCGACACAGGCTGGAAGTGCTGCTAACTCCTGGGACACCATTCAAGTTAGCGTAATTTGTGTTTAATGTGATAGCCGAAAGCCGTTCGAATGGTGAAAGCGAGTTCTTGTTGTAGATGAAGCTATCGCTCGGTGTATATGTTCCAAAATGGATCGCTCCAGACCCTTGATACTTTAGGTTGCACCAGTTTTCGAATGTTTTTTGTCGCTAGGCGCCCGTAGAGTTTCCAAGTTGTCGCCAGTCAGACACACATAAGTAGGGGTGAAGAATATCACACAAGAGGCTACGTGAATGGGTACAAAGTGGTGGCATATCTGCTTAGTTCAGTGTACGGGTCTGCTACGTATCTGAGAAGTGACATTGCCGATGTGAAAGTGCTGGAACTGTCGATCCGAGATGACGTTTTTAGAACACTTATATAGAAATTTCTGGTCACATCATAGCAAATATCCACAAGCCACCAAATTCGCAATGGACTGATGCAGCTGTACCGGATAATTTTCTGCGCCACCCTTCGATCGGTGTGGGAGATTTTAACCGCCACCATGTGAGTTGGGGATACGACTCCAATGACGCAAACGGAGACACACTGAAAGAATGGAGTGAATCTCACAACTTATTCTCAGTGTTCGATGCGAAAGACAGATCAACTTTTTTCTCAGCTCGGTGGCGACGAGGATATAATCCTGACCTTTGTTTCGTCTCAAGAGACCAATCTGACAGACCGCTGCCTGTAATGAGAAAAGTGTTGGAAGATTTTCCACGAAGTCAGCATCGACCGATTCTATTGCACATCGGAAGGAAAATATTCTTTGCAAAGACAAAGCAAATGCCACGGTGGAATTTTATAAAAGCGGATTGGTCCTTGCGAACTGAAAAACTACGACCGGTCCTTAGGCATCATTAAATCCACAGCGAAAGGGTGCATACCCAGTGGTTTTCGGAAAAATTACATACTCGGATGGACACAAGAAATGGATGAAATGCTCAGGGAATTCGAACAAGGGGGTGACCCTGAAATCGGAGATGAGCTGATGACTGCGGCGAGGTGAGCAAAGTGCTAAAAACCGACAATTCAACAATCAAGCAGGAAGAGCTGGAAATTTCCCTGTAAAATTGATGTTAACATGGACCCGGAAAAAATTTCGTCAAAGATAAAACAAAATTCTACGAGATGCAAGGGCGAAATAAAAACCAAACTTCGCAAGACTAAAGCCACACTTCCGGAAAATCCTGATCTGGATCATCCATTTACAATCGACGAACTAAATCAGGCCATTGGAGCGAGCAAATCAGGAAAAGCTGTTGGTCTTGATGGAATGTACCCAGAATTCATCAAGCACCTGGGAAGTCGAGCGAGATTTTGGTTAAAACAGCAAATCTGCCACTGTTGATTATGAGAACCAACATCGTTGCGATACTCAAACACGGAAAAGATCCTGACTTACATGAGTCATACCGAACAATTTTACTACTTAGCGTCGTTTATAAGTTGTTGGAAAAGCTCAACATGGGAAGAATTTATTACTTCATAGACGAATCACTGCCACCAGAATTCGCTGGCTTCCGCGAAAATCGTAGCTGTACGGAACAAATACTCGTCTCTACATCATTCATCGAAGCTGGATTTGAAATGCAAATGAAAACTTCGGTAGTGTTTGTGGATTTGTCGACAGCTTACGACATTGTGTGGAGACTAGGCTTTATGGGTAAACTTCCCAAAGCTGTCCCGAGTAAGAAAATTGGCAATTTGGTGAACAGCATGCTGAGTAATCGTTACTACAGAGTTCTTGTCGGCAAGTCAAGTAGTCGTTGGAAGAAACTAAACAGTGGGATTGCCCAAGGCGGGGTTTGTAGCCCTTGTTATTTTAACTTATTCATCAACGATGTGCCGGAAACGGGGCCTAGAAAATTTCCATTCGCAGACGATCTGGCACTGGCAATCCAAACTGTCGATTTAACCGATGCCGAAACAATCTTATATTTATACTTATAATTTACTGAGGAAGGTCGCTGGCACAGACTGAGGAACAAATATACGCTACGAACAACGGCTCTGGCACTTGTGTATTCAACGGCCGAATATACAGCACCAGTTCGGTACCAATCGATTGACAGCTCAACAAAACTATGAGAATCGTAACGGGAGCGGTTCAATCCACGCCACTGTAGTGACAAGGTTACCAGTGCTGTCGAACATTGCTCCGGTATTCCACACGAATTAGGAATAACAGAAATTAGTGAAAAAATTAGGAAACCGAAAATTCAAAAGAAATAATTTGCCAAAAATAAGGAAAAACAAAAATCAGGAAAAACTAAAATAAGGAAAAACAAAAATTAGGAATGAATTAAATTAGAAAAAACCAAAATTAGGAATCAGGCAAAGGAAGAAAATAATTTATGAGAGAATGCACCGCAGGCCGTGATAAATCCTGGAAAATAAAAAAGCTGGATCGAAGGGCGGAAACCCCCGCGTATGGGGTGTCAAGGGGGGAATATCCCTCCTTGCGGGGTCTAAGGGAAGGCAGCCTGCAGGGCGTTATTAGCTCGCCGCAGGCGCGGGGGCTTAGGGGGCAGAGCCCCCTATGTATAAAAAAATAGATTGCGACCTCCTTAGGAAAACTTTGATGTTTTTCCTGATTTATTTCTTTCCTGATTTTCGTTTTTCCTAATTTTGGTATTTCCTAAATTTCGTTTTTCCTGATTTTTGTTTTTCCTTATTTTAGGTTCCTCATTTTCGTTTCCTGATTTTCATTTCCTGATTTTTGGTTCCTGATTTCTTGATTTCTGATTTTTGCTTTCCTAATTCAGGTCGAAATTCCATTGCTCCACTCCCACTGAGAAGAGACAGAGCGGCACAGAAGATGTGGCTTGAATGTTTAAATCACGAACACACCGAAAGAATGTCAAATCTAGGCCTCCGAGGAATTCTTCTATCCAAAACGAAAATTATTCAATTGATGAACGGTGGCGACAACAATGGGTGGATCCATCCACGACTGTACAAGGGTTTTCCCTGCCTCGAAAGATATGGAAACAATGAATCGACTACGAACAGGACATGGATGCTGTGGGGAGAAAATGTTTCTATGGAAATACATAAACTCACCACTCTGCGACTGCGACCATTCAACGATTCAATCAATGAGGCACATCATAGACGAATGTCCGCTAAGACGATTCGGAGGGGGTCTATCTGAGATACATTCAGCAAGTACCGACAGCATTGCTTGGTTGGAAAGGTTAAACCTAAATTTGTGAATGGAGTGCTAAATCTCTGTGATATTTTTATAATTTTTCTGATGTTTTAATGTCTATGTACTGATTTGATCGGACTTCTTTTAATTTATTTTCTTTTTTCGTATGTGTTAGACTCGGTGTTAGAAGTTGTTTTGGACCCGTACGAAGTACAAAGGTCCTATACGTTTACTACAAACAATTTTATTGTAACATGGGGTAGATCGAGGTGGGAGGGGGGATGCATCTATTATCGTCTAAATATGACGAATCAGCAATAAAAAAATGTAAGTCCGTCTGTCCGTCCGTCCGTCTGTCCGTCCGTCTGTCCGTCTCCACTTTTTTTTCCAAATGGCTCAACCGATCAGCGTAAACTTTTTTTTCCCTGGAAGGTACATACCTCCCATGATTCAAGTTCGAAGATGAGCAAAATCGATCAAGTGGTTCCGGATATATGGTCGAGGAAGGGACCAAAAACATGGTTTTTCGAGGGTCGATGAAACTTTTTCGCAAATATCTCAGGAAGTAAAGCAAGGAAATTGCTCAATTTGGTGTCAAATGAAAGCATTTGATACCAAAAAACGGGAGAATTTTTTTTGTTGGAATCGGGCCAGGGGTCTGGGCACTGGGAGCCATGGAATGGGCGAAAATAAATTTCTCTGCCCAAAATGATAAGAGATAGTTTTTTTTCAGTATTTGCTTAAATACGCAATACAGAGATTTACTTTCAAAGGCAACGTTGTAGAGAATCAAATTTTAGCGAACACGTGTTTCAGGATTTTGGGGAAATATGGCCCAATCCTGGTATATGGCCACTCCCATAATTTGGCAGGATGACCCGGATCTCCAGAACTGTGAGAGTTAGAAAGTTGGTTCCAAAGGCGAAGTTATAGAGAATTAAATTTGAGCGAACACGTGTTTCAGGGTTTTGGAGAAATATGGCCCAATCCTGGTATATGGCCACTTCCATAAATGGGCAGGATGACCCAGATCTCCAGAACTATGAGAGGTTGCTTCCAAGGACAAAGTTGTAGACAATAAAATTTGAGATAACACGTGTTTCTGGGTTTTGGGGAAAAACGACTTAGTCCTTGGATATAAGCTTTTCTAGATTTTCTAGAGACGTACTTCGGTAGGGCCTTTGACATTACCTTGGCTAATTTCTATGGATCTTTGAAATTCTTATAGTTATAAAAGAACAGAAAGCGTTGGATTGTTTGCTTATTTGTATATTTAGGTACGTTCGAGTCACTTTGCCACATCTATTCTGTTTGTCACATCTATTCTGATACGTACGGGTCCTAGGTTATGTTTTTGTTATAGTTTTTGTACGAATTTTCGCATAAATTTGATTTAATTCAGTCTATAAACTCTTTTCTTGACTTGCCTCTAGGGCGCACACTTGAGATCTGAGCATTCAATATCCTCTTTGGCAGCTTGTAAATACCCATCCTCTGAATGTGCCCGTACCATCGCAGACGACTAACCCTTGCCGCCTCTTATCAAGGAATTTTTCTACTTTCTCCACTTTGTTCTTGTTTTGGAACACTGATAAAAATATCTCAAAATATTACCTGTTACTTGTATTGTCTCCAGTTAATTAACACATTTCTGCAACAACTTTACGCCACATACAAAAAATACTTGGAGACAAAATTCTCACCAGAGGCAAAATTTGCATATAATTTTTCTCAGTGTGCAAGTTTATATACAGACATTGTACAGATATAATTGTAAACCTCCACATAATCCCCGAATGAAGAATTGTCCAGAAACGAGACAGCATTTCATTCCAGTTCGTGTTTATATTCATTTTCCACTCAGATGTTACGACAGACAAGACAGCGTGGATATTTAAATTAATTGTTTTCAACTTTGGTTCCAGTATCAAATTTCATTACAAAAATTTGTTTATAAATTAAACATTTTAATATGACACTGTTGAGTAGGCATCATAAAATCTTAAATTGTTTTGGTCTTGGCTGACTGGCACTCTCATCAATAAAAATAAAATGCCGAAAATAAATTTTATCGTCATTAATGTTGGACGCCTGGTTCTACAATCCACTGAGCGAAATTAGCATTTTTTTTAGTTTCCGTTGCTAATTGTTTTATAGTGAGTACTTAATAGGGACATAAAACTTTTCGGGATGTGATGTCCGCAGAAATTGACTCTTTTTTTAATTTTATTCACATAAAATATAAAATAATAAAAAAATCAATTTTATGACCATGTAAAATGTAGATATTAAAAATTAATAAGTTCTGTAGTGACATATTAAGTGTTCAATAAGTACACAAGATTGATATAAATGGCGTGGACAATGTATATTTTAGTACGGAGAAATGAGATTTTATGTCATTTTTACATTGCCAAGGTTACGCAAACACATGCAATTGTATGGGAATTTTTTTCTTTTATCCTCAGTCTCATCGGACGTTATTTGGACAACTGTTCCATGAAATTACGTTAAATGTCATGAAACACATTAAATATGTAGATTTTTGTATTTTGCAGTCCGTATTGATCTGTTAATCAATTCAGGTAGTGCGTACACAACGCTCTTGCTTCTTAATTTATAGTTTCGACGAGTGGGTGTGAACTTCAAGAACTTTCCCGACCACTGTGAGATGAAGTGCCGTGCAAATTATAATAATTACCTTGGGCTTACATGTTTTTCGATCACAAACCCACTCATTACGTATTAACTACGCTAAAATACGAATTTTTAATTTTCTTTACTCTCTCGACACGTACTAAAAACTGTTAAATTATCTTGTTTGGAATATGGCAGGGTTGCTTTAGATGACAAAATGCTTTTCATGTACAAAGATGGCTAACAGTTGTAAACTTTTTGAAAAAATTATGTGGCTAATGCGTGGGATGCAAAGGTGATGTCCTGTTGTTTTGCTGTTGCTTCGTTCGTAAAATTTTCTGCGAAAGGCATACCTCGGATCCTATTTTGAGGTCTGACCCATATTCCCATTCACAAAATCGTTCAAAATTTGTATCTACATCACGTCCTTAATCAAGTGCAGGAATATCGCTAGAGCTACGTCCACTACATGGATTATCCATCCTTAACCAGTCAAACGATTTCCGAAAAGTAACACTATGCTTAACAATTTGCATGGTGCAGTTCCGACCAACAAAAAACCATTTCCCGAACCGATCGATCGATCGAATTTTGCTTATCTTTGAAAAATCACGCTTTAGACATAACACGAAACAAATTCCATCAAAATCATCACTTAATCGAACGATGTATCGCGTGTACAGACTGTCTTGCCTTTGAATGAAAACCATTCCAGATGCTCTCTGGCCGATCTTCGACATGTTACTTAAGGAAAGGTAAGATTCTCTAAAATCCATAAATATTTATCTGGGTGAAACCGTTGAGTGTTCTCACCAAAAAAATTTCTTCTTGCACAATAAAACATCACTACATCAATTTGAGTCACCTCATTACATTAAAATGATTTTGTGCCTCATTTCAAAAATTTGTTTCAAAGTACAGCCATTATATTTCCTTATTACAATTTACTGTCCAAGGCTAGACCATTATATGACTTCACCAAAGTGTGGTCAGGTACACCAAGTTGTAGTCAGGTACACCAAGGTGTAGTCAGGTACACCATGGTGTAGTCAGGTACACCAAGGTATAGTCAGGTACACCAAGGTATAGTCAGGTACACCAAGGTGTAGTCAGGTACGCCAAGGTGTAGTCAGGTACGCCAAGGTGTAGTCAGGTACGCCAAGGTGTAGTCAGGTACGCCAAGGTGTAGTCACGTACACCAAAGTGTAGTCAGGTATACCAAGGTGTAGTCAGGCAGAAGAATTGACGAAAGAAATGGTGAATGCATGTGACGCGGCGATGCCAAGAAGGATGGAACCGAGGAATGGGCGAAAACCGGCATTTTGGTGGAACGACGAAATAAGACTTTTGCGAACAACTTGTTTTAAGACAAGAAGGAGGATGCAAAGGGCCAGAAACGAGAATGTTAGAATAGAGAGGTCCGAAGAACATCGTAATGCAAAACTAGCACTGAAGCGAGCAAGCCGGGCGAGTAAGAGGGATTGTTGGAAGAAACTGTGCCAAGAGGCAGACACGAACCCGTGGGGCAAAGTGTTCAGAACAGTAATGACGATGATGAAAGGTACATTGGGGCCAAAAGAAAAGTGCCCGGATAGGCTAGGTGTCATAGTGAGAGAGCTCTTCCCACAGCACGAACAGATCACATGGCCGCAAACTCCTTATGACGATGAAGCGGAAGACAGACTTGAACGGTCGATCACTGTAGAAGAGATCCAGATGGCTGCACAAAAGCCAAAAAATAACAAAGCGCCAGGACCAGATGGAATCCCCAATATAGCTCTGAAGACAGCAGCATGCGCAAAGCCTAACATGCTCAGATTGACAATGCAGAAGTGCCTCGACGACGGATATTTTCCTCAAATATGGAAGAAACAGAAGCTGGTCTTAATACCAAAACCAGGGAAACCGCCAGACAAGCCATCATCATATAGACC
>CM055405.1:51699266-51724613 GCA_029228625.1 Pseudolycoriella hygida | reverse complement strand
TTAGAGAAATTGTTACGGTTTGTTACACGGGGGGGGGAGGGAGTATATTGGTGGCAATGTTACGTAACAAAGTTATGTTAACGAAAATTTATATCTTTCACTGAATTTTTTAAATTTAGTAACGATCTCTCATGCTAAAGATCATCTTAGAGTTGCAATCGGAGTAGCTCAAAAGACTGTTTGAATTGCATATCTTTTGAGCTATTACGATTGCAACTCTAAAATGCATATCAAGAGCTCATTCAACAAAAAGCTGAAGATCATATTCACATAATGGATCGCACTGAAAACTGGCCCATGGATAAATTAATATTACGAACTCAAATTCGAATTCTTCAAAAGCTATAGAAATTCAAGTCGAATGCTCTGCAAATCGTTTTGTGAGAACGTTTTCTAGTTTATGCACTTTCATCTGAGTGACGCTTTTGACATCATGAATGTACTTCAAAGTATTTTTTAAAAATATTTTTGAATTTTGTTACGTGTTACATAATTTAGGGATTGTAAAAAATATTTTTGTCGAAAATACGTACACTGAACATTCTCATTGGTTAAAAAAATATTTTTTACAATTGAGCACGCTCAACAGCCTCAAAAGTCTCAATGCGACTGGGAAAAATATTTTTGTCGAAAATGAGTACACTCTCAACGGTCTCATCGGCTAACAAAATATTTTTGAAAATTGAGCCTGCTCAACAGCCTAAAAAAGTCTCGAAATGAGCATACTCAGCGATCTCAAATAGTCTAAGTGAGTGTGCTCAATGACCTCAGCCAGTCTAAATATAAAAAAAATGAAAATGAGTGTACTTCTGAGTTTTTTTCAAAAACAGAAACTGATTTGAGGCTGTGAGTACACTCAATTTTAGTACTCACTGAGACTGCCATTTTCACTCGGGTTGGGACTGCAGATTAAAATCTCTGTATGATCGACATCTTTCCATTAAATTAAACTACTAAAATATAACCAAAAACGATGTTACGCGAGAAGTGAAAAGCTTTAAGTTTTATTCAGAAGGTGGCAACACATAGAACGCTCCATATGTCCCCAAAAATGATCTGATTCACGGCAATAATTAATCTTTAAACAAGTAGACGTCTTTTAATCTGCAAGGTCAAAAAGACGATTGTATATCTTAAATGTCAGGAATACTTTTTGCAACACGCTACGTTCGAAGAGCACAGAAATCTCAATTTAAAATATTCCTATGTTCGGGGATAATAATTCCATAGTCACTGTAATATTCTCACCGAAATTGGTCAGTTGTGAAGTCATCTGTTTAATTACGTGACCGAATCAATTGAAATCAACATGACAAGTCAATTCGCATAAAAATGAAAGTGAGCTGAAATGGATCTTTATTTGATTATTAATTATATTTCACGTTATGGATGGAGCAATCATCGAAATGACAACGCAATAAGAAGGACAGCTGAAGATGCTTTAAAGAGATTGTCAAACAGAAAACTGTTCCTTTTTTAGTAATAAATCGAATGATTCATTATTATTCATAATGCGTTTTGTAGGTCATTGGAAGTGTATGCAAATTTGGTGCGGCTAATAAGCAATTTTGAGTATTAAATCAGATTATAATAAACATTTTATCCAAAAATAAGATTTATACATTGCTCAATGGGATTATAATTGTGATATTCACGTGACACATGACTGAAATATAAATTATAAAATTGTAATTTGTAATGTAATTGGTTTATGGATTGAAAACAGACAATTAAATTACAAAATTCAATTTATAATGAAGTGTGATATGATACTCCAGCATCAAATTTCAAATATTTTAATTTATTATTATAGCCTCTTTATACCATGTAGGATGGAGCGATTCGATCCGACTATTTATACAAGTATTAGTACAGGAGCAAGAGTGATGCTCTATTTCTGGGAATAGGAGTCTGAACATAGTATTTCATTTTAGTTATTTGAGTGCGTTGCGTTCAGCTTGACTTTTTTTGTTGAGTTATCGCTTGGTGAAAGCTGTCAAGTTTCACTGAACGTTAACTTTTCTACCCATGTCGATGATATGGGCAAAGTTGTGAGAGCTGTCAAATATTAGAGATTTTGATTTTTTGTTATGTTGGTAAGACACCACCACTTTTTGGTAATTATCGTCCAATTTCGTCGGATTTCTTTGACCCACCATAAATGACGTCCGTTTTTAATATCCCCCCCCCTTCGAGAATAAAAAGAATTTCAAAAAAATATTACATTTTTTTCCCATCCATCCCATGACCAGATCAATAAGGGGTCGTGCACATATGACGTCACACTTGGTATATGAAATTCAAAAAGTCAATAGATACAAACTGGTCAGAGATTTTGCTTATGGTATTCACACCTTCTTTTACGGGGGTAGCCAGGGTACTATACACTATACACACTATTATGTTGAATTTATTGGTGAATTTTGTGAATTTTTGCGAATTTCGTGAATTTTAACGAATTTTTGTGAACTTTTGTGAATTTTTGCAAAATTTTTTTTTGTAAAATCGAGCAATTGATTGCACCAATCATCTCAAAATTCTTTACCTTGAAAGGTGCATGCATCCTTTCATGATTCAAGTTCAAAGATGTCATAAATGTCACTAGAAGAAGATCACAACGTGTCGCCCGCATCATAAAACGAAAACCTATGTGATGTGACGTTCAGAGCGTGTCTTTGACAGTACTTTGACAGTTCTATATTTTGCGATGTTTTTTCATTGCATATTTCTAAGGCAGTGATCATCAATTTTAAATTCCGAAACATCTACTGTTTGCAAAACACATCCCTTTATTGATTCTCTGAATCAGAATATATAGTTATTGAGTCTTAGCGTGAAAATTTGATCTGAAAAAACATCGCAAGGTGCTCGGCTGCATAATACAATGCGATGTTTTTTCAGATCAAATTTTAACGCTTAGACTCAATAATTATATATTCTGATTCATAGAATCTATAAAAAGATGTGTTATGTAAACAGTAGATGCTCTAGACGCTCTTAAGAGCACGTTGCAAAAATGTGAACTGTCAAATTTGCGATGTTTTTTTTAGAACAGAATCCTGCGTAAATAACAAGTTATTCAAAATTATAACTTATGTACTGTGAGAAGGTGCCTCATGCGCAATTATTATATGAATCTGAATTCCAAAAGCTTAAGTATGAAGGTATAAATTGGCTTTGAAATAACATCGCAAACAAACTTGGAATGCGATGATTTTTTTAGAGTAACTTTCGACCATCCTTCAGTATGACGAATTCTGATTCATCTAATATTCGTGTTAGAGTCATCCTCTCACAGTACATGAGCTATGATTTTGAACAATTTGTTATTTACGCAGGATTCTGTTCTAAAAAAACATCGCAAATGCGACGTGCTCTTAATGACATTTAAAACTTTGACTAACTTAAAATTGTTCGTAATAAACTGAACAAGCCGTACAATAATGCGTTTTTAGCGACTAACCACGCGTCTATTCTGTAGAAGATTACAAAATCGGATGTCGAATAAACATATCCAATCGATTCATCCTAATTTATCGAGTCATAGTCATCTAATTGGTTGCATTAAACGTGTTAAAATCGATGTAATTTCATTATTGTTTGCCAAATAAGTCGTTAACATAGCGAAGTGTTTAAGGTTTCTTTAACTGCACTTCGTATAAGCATGCAATAACTACACTACGAAGTTCATAAACTACTATTGTTTCCAACATCATATGAGTATGCATGGCAAATTGATCACTTTATATTCTAGAAAAGGGTATGTTTACAAGTGTACCCATGTTATAAACAAATAATAATTGGTCTTTGTTATTTTGGTATTGCAACTATTTGTTAATAGCCACACGAGAAAAGGTGTTTTCAATTGCATAAAATTGTGTTGCTTCTTGTACAAGATAAATTTAGGATCGTAAATAATAGAGTGAAGATTTAGTCGAATACTATTCAGCTACGAAAAAAATGGATGGCGCCGCCGCCGACAGGGGCACTTTAGTTTAATATTGATCCGCATTATTTATCAAATATCTAAAAAATTCTATGTTATAGCACTTAAGATTTAATCCCCCCCTTCCATACACTGTTTCAGTCTTATCAGATAGAAACATGAGCAAAAAATCTCTCGCTTATGCTAGAGAAATCAATGTTTTAAGACAATCTAGAGCATCGCCCGATGGGCCGTTTGGTAGACAGTGCGGCCCTGATCAAGAGACACCCTCTTGCGTCCTTGTTTCGAAAATGCTAGATCTCTTCTACTCATCACACCATGTACATGCACAAATAAATTCAACGTGAAGCAGATAGAAGCTTCTATAGAGCATCTTCAAATTCACAACTCAAAAAGCAGCTGCAAAAGTGGTTCTTCTTTTCGAATTTATAAAATTCATTCCGTTTTGAAACTGCGCATGTGCATAGAGCAAAATTCTCTCTATACGCATGTGCATGTGCACATGTGCAGTTTCAAAACGGAGGGATATGTTTTTAAGTGCAAATCGAACCTAAGATATCTTGCGTTGCGAGAGCATGTAGCTACCTCGTGGTCTTGAATTTTGACTTTTGAGGCATACTGATTTTTACGTATTTTTCGTGACGTTCATGCAAAACTGAAGTTCCCATAACCGAATTTTTAAAAAAAAAAAAAGTCTTACCGGCAGCGGTGGTGGCAATTTTATCTCCATCCAATATAATGTTTATGCATTTTCACTTAATTAAGTCAGATACTCAAATTCGTTAAACGATAAAAATTATAAAAATTTCACAAGATAACTGTGGAATGGGTGGAAATAAAAATGGTAAAAAAATTGACACAAATTAATGAGCATTTTTAATGACAAACAAATATTAAATTGAAATTTAAAAGCAAAATTATTTCTTAGATCATTTTGATGATATCGCCTCTTGCAGTGTGTTGAAATGTAATTATTTTAGTTGATATTAATCGCTATCTCTTCGACCAAATGGTTAAAGATCACCAGATACCTCTTCTGGTCTTAAGAGATATTTTTTTTGATATAATTTGACTGTAACGTGCAGAATTTATACGAAAAAGAAACCGCAATAAAACCGCGTAACACGTTCCGCGCAGTTCATAAGAAATTTGTAAAATAATTGAATTAATGTATTTCTTAATTACCAACCGAATGGGTGGCACTAAATTTGCTTTAGCGTTGCCCAAAATTACAAAAAGTTGATAAATCACATACTTTATTACAAAAGAGGCCCAAAAGAGGAAGCTAAAACGCAACGTTTCTCTTCATTTTCTGCTTTTTTCGCAATTTTGCACGGAAGGGTCCCCTGCTCATGTCTTCAGTAGAATCATAAGTGTGCGACTCATCTAGAATCGTTCCAGCAAGGCATGTGGGAAGTGTGTGGTATGATGTTAGAATGTGAGATGATGTGAGAAGTGTGTGGGATGATGTGGGAAGTGTGTGGGATGATGTGGGAAGTGTGTGGAATGTCGTGGGAAGTGTATGAAATGATGTGAGAAGTGTGTGGGATGATGTGTGAATTGTGTGGTATGATGTGGGAAGTGTGTAGGATGATGTGAAAAGAATATTTTTGAAAAAAAAATTTGAAATTTTTTTTGAAATTTTTTTTTTGAAAATTTTTTTTTGAAAAATTTTTTTTTTTATTTTTTTTTTTTAAATTTTTTTTTGAAATTGCTTTTTTTTTTTTTTTGAAAAAATTTTTTTTTTAAATTTTTTCGAAATTTTTTTTTGAAAAATCTATTGTGAAAACCTCTTTTTGAAATAAAACTTTTTTTTTTCAATTTTTTTCCAACTTACTTCCAAAAGAATTGATATCCCAACAAAAACCTCTTAAATGTAAGTTGTGACCCAAAAAAAACTCTTAGAGGTAAGGTGTGACGCAGTCCCTATGTCCACTTCCAAAATAAATGATATCGATGGAGGCGACGCTTACGCTGGTCGAACGGAAATGGATCGAAATGGAAATAGCTTTATCTCGTGTTCAAAAAATGCGTCACAGATGCCAGACCCGCCAACGTATAATTTTCCTGTTCTTTCAGCTTTCAAACTGGGAAAATTTGTCTCCGCCTGGACAAATTGTTTATGAGAAAAAAATTTTTGGGTGCAAAGTGTAGAAAAATTATTACTTTGGAGGGTCCGGCATCTGTGACGCATTTTTTGAACATGAGATAAAGCTATTTCCATTTAATTTTTTTTTTTGCGTTCGACCAGCGTAAGCGTCACCTCCATCGATATCATTTATTTTGGAAGTGGACATAGGGACTGCGTCACACCTGCAACACACCTGCGTCAACATGCACTCGAAGTGGGGATTTGTTGTCAAAGGTAAAAAAGCATGTGCCAAAAAGCATGTGCGCAAAAAAAATAACTAAAACACGTGTCGATTGTGAAAAATATGCAAACCGCTTCAACTGACACCATTGCGTTATCTACCCATCCGAAATGCTCTTACAATGGAAATATTCAAATTATTTCCAACAGTTCGTTGTTTTCCAATTCAAATTGAATTGTAAATTCAAGAGAACCAAAACATGCAATCGAAATGCTGGACCGATAATTGAAATTGTTGCAAAATTTCCGATATTTTTTTTTTTTACATCGTCTCTCGATTTAAAGACATGCTAAAGCACCGAAACACTTTGATTTCAGCGCATAGTGATCTGGTCTTTTTTTAGCAGTTATGTTAATTTGCGTTCATATATTATTTGTCCTCGGCCAATTTGAGATATTTGTGTTTTCTGTGGGAAAATGTTATACAACCTCTGTGCGGCCAACCACTAACTTGCCAACTTTTAAATAATAATGTCTCTCACTATTTACATTCGTCTATTATGGATGTTGTTAGTCCATGTTTAAGAAAATTTTATATAAAAAAAAATAATAATAAAATGTTGTGCATTGAGGTTGATACAGCCGCACAGATACGAGAACCACCTAACTGGTACATTTTAAAATGGTATTGATTTACTTGGTAGTTTATGGTATTGTTTGAAAAGTTGTTTTTAAAATATACAAATATCTTAATAGAGAATTGTTTACTGTTTTTTTGCGCAATTGCTATTACATGTCCAGCGTTATTTTAGATTATGGGTAATTCTCATATTGGCCATCATCTAAATATAAACGGGTGCCACTTGCTTCCCCACTTTGTCATATTTTTTAAAATGGAAAAGTAATTTTACGGATAACTTATACTACCGATAAACAAAAGTAAAATACTGATAAAAGTGTTGGCGGTACAGATTATTTTTCACCATTTGAAATGGTATAAGAAAGTAGCGACAGAACAAATTCATTAATTTCTTCGTTTTTGGTCAATTGATTAACTAATTAGTTTAATGACAGTCCGTTTCAGCTATGAAAGCATGAATGACGCCACTAGAGAAAAGGGAGTAGTTCTATGTTGAGACGTAAATTGAACTATGAATAAACATAGGTGTCACTCAATGACATAAACATAACCAAAGACCCGTACGTATCAGAATAGATGTGACAAACAGAATAGATGTGGCAAAGTGACTCGAACGTACCTAAATATACAAATAAGCAAACAATCCAACGCTTTCTGTTCTTTTATAACTGTAAGAATTTCAAAGATCCATAGAAATTAGCCAAGGTAATGTCAAAGGCCCTACCGAAGTACGTCTCTAGAAAATCTAGAAAAGCTTATATCCAAGGACTAAGTCGTTTTTCCCTAAAACCCAGAAACACGTGTTAATCAAATTTTATTGGTCTACAACTTGTCCTGGAAGCATCTTTCTACTCTCATAGTTCTGAGATTCGGGGTATCCTGCCAAATTATGGAAGAGGCCATGGGATACCAGTATTGGGCATATATTTCCCCAAAAAACCCTGAAACACGTTGTGCGCTTAAATCTAATTCTTACAAAATTCGCCCTGGAACCAACTTTCTAACTCTCATAGTTCTGGAGATCTGGGTCATCCTGCCCAATTATGGAAGTGACCATATACCAGGATTGGACCATATCTCCCCAAAATCCTGAAACACGCGTTCGCTTATATTTAATTCTCTACAAGTTCACCTTTGCAACCAGCTTTCTAACTCCGACTTTTGCGTTTTTAGCCAGAAGACCCTTCCCTCGTAACACATTTTCCAACTTTTTAATGGAATGACCCGTATGGTATGCACATCGAACACCAACACATACACAATTCACGTTGATTTGTTCTGCTGAAAATACGTAGTCTACTAACACTACTAAACATCTCGCATTTCCTTTCTGCTTCAATTTGTATTAATTTTTTTCAAAGACTGCCAGTCTATATTTATAGTATGTCATTGGTGTCACTTCTCGAGATTCGGGGACAAGACTAGATCACACACTATTAATTAGTTTTCCGTCATGATTAGAATTTACCCAGGGTTTTCTGAATGAGATACAGCCTTACAATCTTCCAGAAAATTGTTGGTCATATGCGATTTAGTGGGAAAAAATGTTAACGTGATAAAAATCGCGGTGTGTACTTAATGAGATCCGCGTATTCGCTACGTTACATTTCCCAACTACCCAACTACTAGCGTTAAAGTCAAGTTGAACCGAATATAAATGGAAAACTAGAAAAATGTTATTGCTATTAAGCAAGAACAAGAGCGCCACCTGATTATCATATCTTTAAAATAAACTGAGGCTGGGAAATAAGGTGTATGAATACGTGATAAGAGATGTATGAGGGAAGCTTTTTCAATATTGGGACCTGTCCCCTGTCTAAATTGATGTTTTCAAAACCCGATCCGGTCCGAATTTTTCAGACTAGGCCGGGCTTTCGAGCCCGCACATCTCTAATTTCAGATGTTTGAGCGGATAATTTTGTTGAATGACATCTTCATATGAATTACTGTGAGCCTGAGCACAGACGTGAGTTAGGAGCGAGCGTAGAACTTTTATTTGAGTTATTCGCTTCCATTAAATCAAAGCATAAAAAATATTGAGAAAAGGAATTCTCCGCTCTTACAATCACTTACCATTTGTGGGTAGGCCGCGACATATTTGTTTCGTCTTTTTAAACTCTGTATATTTTGCAGCGTATCATTCTTATGTCTAATACGAAAAAAGGAAATCAACCTGAAATGAGTATGGCCTAGCTAACTGATTCGGCAACCGAAGTTTGATGACATTTTTTCGTCCAATGCAGACGTCGTAAAGACACATTGTAAATTCGTACTGGGATCTCATTTCATCCACATTTGTTCTGTCCAATCACATTCATTGATTGTAGGCGCCATCTTGTGTTGATTAGTTGTGACAGGTCCCATTTGATGTCACAAAACTGGGAGAAATTTTTTGTGGGAATCGGGTCGGGGGTCTGGGCACTGGAACCAATGGAATGGACGAAATTGAATTTCTTGGCCATATTACGAAAACAGTTTTTCGTCCATATTTCCTTAACTATGCAATATGGAGATTCACTGTCAAAGGCAAAGTTGTAGAGAATTAAATTTAAGCGAACAGGTGTCTCAGGGTTTTGGGAAAATATGGCCCAATCCTGGAATATGGCCACTTCCATAATTGGGCAGGATGGCCCAGATCTCCAGAACTATGGGAGTTAGAAAGCTGGTTGCAAAGGTGAAGTTGTAGAGAATTAAATATAAGCGAACGCGTGTTTCAGGGTTTTGGGGAAATATGGCCCAATCCTGGTATATGGCAACTTCCATAATTGGGCAGGATGACCATTATCTCTAGAACTATGAGAGTTAGAAAGTTGCTTCCAAAGGCGAAGTTGTAAGATGTCACGTATTCGTGTACTTGATATTTCGTTTGGGATATCGAATAACGAAACTACACAATTTACGAAGCTTGGGTGGAACTTAGGGACGTTGTACAGTCTATATTCTCAGGGAAAAATTCCCCGTTTTGAGGCTCGAAACCGGGTCTTCTCGGTGGAAGTCAACCCATTCTGTATGTTATAGGATTCAGAAAAATGTACTGCATGAATCAATCGCGATATAAAACGATTGTTATGTTATTAGACAATAGAACTCATTTCACTCATGAAGTTACACCCGGTTGGTAGAATATCAGTGCAAGTTGTTATAATTGAACACAGGTTTGTTCAGTTTGTCTCAAACTATGTTACATATTATCCTATTATGTAGCTAAGGTCGTCTTACAGTTTAAATAATGAAATTGGCATTATCAAAGAATGCTATTACGTGTACATTATATGGACTAGGGTTTCGCAAAACTGGAGTCTCGTTTACACATTGTATTCTGGGTATGCACACATGCCAGTGACTTGTTCTTCTTATTTCTTTTAATTTAAAGCAGTTGAAAGCAGATCATCAACGTACTTAAAAGTTATTTGTTACCATAAAATTCACTCAACACATAAAATTGCATCGTTCCACTAGGTAAGAGCAAACAGCGAAAACTGAATAAAATCTATACAGAAGATGAACAGAACATACGTACCAACTGAAAACGATTAATGACACGATGAAAATCTTCCTTAACAGAAGAAACAGAAAATATTTAATTTCGCTTAGAGAACAATCATATCTCACCAATTATTGAAAATAAGAATAGGGTAGTGCTGGCTGCCAAAGGCCCTTCAAACGACACTGTGAATTGGTCCTGTTAATTATGGAAGAACCGAAAATTTTCGTTTATTTCACGAGCCGCACCGTGTTCTTTAAAAGCGGTTTTTAAAAGTTCTCTTACCGTCTCATTGGATTTGCCTGTCAGAGTCGACTCTCTCGTTCACTAAATTAAAGGCACTTAAAGAACATACGCAAAGGACTCGTACGCATGAGAATGGTTTTGGCAGAATAGATGTTGCGAAATGATTCAAACGCGTGTAAATAAATATTACGTTAACTCTTTAGCGTATGAAATTACGTCGACATTAAATTGGATTGGAAATTGCCGAAAATGATATTGAAGCAACGGCGCAAAAAACCTCTCCAAATCGGTAAAAAAGCATATAAATTTAAAAAAAAATTCAAAAAACGTTTGAAAAAATTAAAAAATAATTTTTTCACTTAAATTTTCTAAAAAAAATATTTTTTTGTACTAGAGCAGTTACCAAACTTCCACGGACAAAAAAGGTCGCCTCTTTTTTCTCTATAACAATGCACAGAAAACCTCATGATTAAAGGAATACTCACCAAGTATCGTGTTGTGTCGCGTAGCGTGAGTTGGGCCCACACTAAGGACCCTACAGACCATGCTACTAAACAGACTTTCACTATTTTAATTTTCTTGATTTCGTGATGTTCACATCTTTCATGCAAAACCTTGAAGACACGATTTCGGTTCTAATTTCGCAGAGATAAAAGTCGAAAAGTTTAACCCAACCTTTAAAAAACCACGTTTTCAGGACCGCATTGGTCGAAGGGCCCGATCGGCCGCTAGCTTTTTCCAGCAACACCCAACATTTTTTGACATTTCCATTTTCAAAAATTACCCCGTTTTTTTAACGTCTTGGCTACAAAGTGCCATTTGCCTTAAAAACTTGGCCTGCGGCGCTTTAATCATCTCATTTTCTAATGAACATCTTTCCTGCGGAGAGACCGTTTTCTGTTGAACATCTTGTTTACAAAGGGCCATTCGCCTACTTAAAATTTTATCCCCCCCCACTTGTTAGGTTTTATCTGACAGAAAAATGGGCAAAAAACCGCTTACGCAACATAAATCAATGTTTCAAGCCAATGCCGGATTATCCATATGGGCGAGGTGGGGCTAAGCCCCCTGGCGCTGGAAAAAAGTGGCGCCTGATTTTCAGTTATTTAAACTGAAAGTTTGCTGCTGTTAGAGTGTTCTTTTTTCTATTATTTTGTTGCAAACTAATTGTTATCCACACACAAAATATTCAAAGACATCGAAAACGACGAACATATTTTTTTGTAAATTTTTCAAGATAATTTGAAGATTCGCAAAAGCGAAAACCTCAATTTTTCACCATTTTCCAACTTTGAAGAATCGTTAGCGCCACCTACTTGTGAAAAAACGATCGTATAAAATACTTCTTCGTTCAGAGCATATCGTGTTGGGTATCGTTGGAAAGGTAATAGAATATTCTTTAAAAAAAATGTTTTTGCAACACAAGACTCATGTAGGTGGCGGTGACGATGCTTCAAATTTGAAAAATGGTGGAAAATTGAGGTTTCGATTTTTCGAATCTTCAAATTGTGTTCAAAAATTTAAAGTTTGTGTTTCAATCTAAAACAAAACTTCTTCCACATTGTCAGTATGTTCACAGCAATACAACAAAAAATCCAACATTTGAATAGTAACATTGCCTTTAACAATGTAAAATTTCGATTAAAAACATAGGGTTGGCGCTGGACCCGAACGATCCCGTATAAAACCTCAAAGTCCCAAACTCTTAATATATGTTAAGCTAAGCTTATGTAATTTCTAAAACTTAGTTTCCTTATTATTGGTTTAAATCTTTGGTTTGAATACCTTGGAAATTGCCTTGAGGACAATTTTAAAGATCCCGTACGAAGTAGAAAAACACAAGAAGTAAGTCCGACTTGCGGCTACCTTCGACCTTTACGTATCTCTGTAACACTTCGTATTACCTTCGGCTACATTATGAACACTTCGTGTCACCTTCGGCTACCTTCGGAACACTTTGTGTCAACTTAGGCTACCAGCACCTTAGGTACTGGAATGATCACAGTCATCACCTCTACAACCCTCATTCATAAAAATTTTTTGGCGCCACGGTAGCCGCGCGGCTGTCATAGCTGGCGGTGGCGACCCTTCACCGCCACTAGCTAACTAAAATTTTTGCTTGTGAGCACTTAAGACATTGATTACCTATCGAATGGAAAAAGAATTACGAAAATTGTATGGAATTTACTCGATTTATATATAAAATACAAGTTAGGGCCCTTGTCGGTTCCGCTTTTTAGGACTCCAGCTAGGTGCACTGACCCAAACTTGAAAATTGTTTTTCCATGAAATTTTTAACACTTGTTGACCTTTCCAACAAAAAAAAAATCATGAAAATCTGAAGTAATTTATCCGATTTATGAATGAAAAACACTAGGGGCTCTAGTCAGCTCGCTCTTTTGGGGCTCCTGCTAGGTCCATTGAACCAAGGTCAAAAAAGTTCTTCCATAAAATGTTGGGCATTAACCTTTCCAACAAAAAAAAATTGTTGGAATCGGTTGAGATTTACTCGAGATATGTACAAAAGACTGATAACCACTTAAGCGTCCCTAGCTCGGCGGACGGACGGACATTTTTTTTATTGTTGATTCGACATCTAAGGACCATAATCGATGCTCCCCCTACTCCCCCCCCCCCTCAAATCGCCCGGTTACAAACGTCGTCGTAAACGCATAGGACGCGTACTTCGTACTAGTTATGTACATAAGACCAAAAACCACTTAAACGGTCCTTGGCCCGACAATGCCCAGAAAACAATCCAAGAAAAGATTTTTCGACTACCTTTCAGTGAAAAGGAAAGTTTTTGAAAATCGGTCAAGTTTTACTAGTATTACAATATGGTTTGGACATTTTTATTTTGACGAGTGGGGAATTTACACACCAAGCCGAAGGTGCGGGATGCAACCACAAGAGTCAAAGTAAAAATTTCCAAACCATATTGTAAGTTATTTTATTTGCTAAGCCCAGCGAAAATGAAAATTACCGCAACTGTCATCAGGTAATGACTCATTTTCGCATACACTTAACAGACTCATTGGCTAAAAAAATATTTTCCACAATTGAGCATGCTCAACAGGCTCAAAAGCCTCAATAAGATTTTGAAAAATATTTTCCCCAATTGAGCATGCTCAACAGTCTCAAAAATCTCAATAAGATTGTGAAAAATATTTTTGTCGAAAATGAGTACACTCAACAGTCTTATCGGCAAAAAAAAAATATTTTTCACAATTGAGTATGCTCAACAGCCTAAAAAAGTATCGAAATGAGCACACTCACCGATCTTAATTAGTCTAAGTGAGTGTGCTCAATGACCTCAGGCAGTCTAAATCTAAAAAAAAATTTAAAATGAGAGTACTCACTGTTCTCATTAATGATGATTTTATAAAAAAAAGCGAAATTGAGTACTTCTGAGTTTTTTTTTTCAAAAATTGAGACTGATTTGAGGCTGTGAGTATACTCAATTTTAGTATTCACTGAGACTGCCATTTTCACTCGGGGTGCTGCAAGTAAATTTTGTTTTTCACGTTTAGGCTTTTCCGTATACTTATAACGAAAAGCCTTTTGTGCTCAGTTTGTTGGTTGGAAGGATGTCCAAATTTCGACGTAGCAATATTTTTGGTTCTGAGTGATTCACTTTTTTGGACATTAAGAGTGAGTTACTTACTTTGACATTGGGGGTGAGTCAAAGTATCAACCACGGAATATCAACTATCAAGCTGTCAACTACCAACTATTAACTACCAATTTACCAAGTATGACCAACTAATAACTATTAACTACTAACTTTTAATTACCAACTGTCAACCCATGAGAGTACAGGTAGTAGTTATGTTATTTCCTCTAAACAAATAACTGCTGTTTAAGTAACAGTACTATTAACCAACCAATCAACAATAGATTTGACGAATATTCAACAATAAAATTAAAGAAAACTTTTACCTGCGACGAAAAAGCTATGCAGGCGTTCGCCTGATTTCAACTTGTTCTCTTATTTGTTTAAGCATAAGACCCCTTTTTGAAGAAATTCGTTCTGCGTATGGGTCTAAGAAGATCGTGAACCTTCGGGTTCTTGGGGCAATCATGCATTTTAAGCCAGCGTCCGTCGCGCCGACGCGACGCCATGTTAAAGAGATAGAAAAGTAGAGTGAATTGTGCTGACATTCGTCAATAAGAGAGAAGAGAAGGAAACAATTATCGACATAAATTCGAAACAAATATTTTCTTGCTTTTTGCTTAATAAACCGAAATAGAAATTCAACAACCAGGATATATGAACGAAATATAAACTTTCAATATTTACTCACCCAATTATAAGGTACATGCGATGAATTGGTTTTTTTTTCATTCCCCTTGCAAACATATGAACCGCTAAACCGTCGTGTTTTCTTGTAACTAATAATTTTTACAAGTACTACTTAATATGATACTTAGCTTATTAAATCTACATATCAATATACAGGGCGGTATTTATGAATTAAATAAATAAATCGCCTAAAGCGTTCCTGCCACAGAAATTGATTATTGGGATGGTGTAAAATTGGGCGCCTCGGAAAAGTACCCATCAGGATAACACACATGAAACTATATCATTTCTTATGCAAATTTGATCGTGAATTTAATTTTGGATAATAAAAAAAAATTCACACAATCGTATAATTTTGATCTGGTTGAGGATTCAGTGAATGATTGCGCGCATTTATTAAAAAAAGATGATAAAAAAAATAAATATTAAAACAAGTCATGAGTCAATAATTTTTATTGTAATTTGTTTAAGCATTTACATAAAACTGTCAATTACATGCATGAAATATTTATTTAAGGTTTTTATTTAGTGAAAACACATTGGCAACAAAAGTGTATAATTAATTTAGAATTTAACTGTAAAAATTTCTTTTTGTTTTTTCTCTCTTGGATGGCACACACAACTTGAAGGTCTGCCGTGAAATTCCAAAATATCATTTTTGAATGGTTTAATTCATCAGTCAATGCATATTGACATTAAAAGAGTTTTTTTTATATTTTTTTGCGAAAGGTTACATACCACACGGTATGAATTCAATCAATCAAATAACAATTTCAAGTAATGAAATTAAATATTGAAATGTAAAAAATAAATAAACAAAAAGTCAAAATACCTTCGAAAATAAATATTTCTTTAAATTTCTTAACACAATAAAAAAGGAAAAAAATAAGATAAAACAACAGCTTTACAACACACACACACTATCCATTCAAATCACTTTAACAGTAGCCGACCTTATAATAAATAACGATTAAAAAAGTTCAAATTATGTTAAAAGTCTTTCAGTATAAAAAAACATATGCTTCACGGGCCCGTACGATTCCCTATAAAGCTTACGTTCGTCGCAAGGGATGCAGATGTGTGTAATGAAATTTCGCTAAATTAGTGATTACGTCCTCACCTATTTATATTAGAATTTTTTTTTGTCGCTGAAAATTTTTTTTCGCTGAAAATTTTTTTCGATGAAAAACTTTTTTCGCTGAAAATTTCCGGCGAAAAAAAATTTTCGGCTAAAAAAATTTCTGTCGGAAAAAAAATTTTCAGCGAAAAAAAAATTTTCAGCGAATAAAAAAAATTTTCAGCGAAAAAAAAATTTTCGGCTACTAAAAAATTTCTGTCGGAAAAAAAAATTTTTTCGCGAAAACAAAATTTTCAGCGAAAAATTTTTTCAGCGAAAAAAAATTAGGGCGAAAAAAAATTTTCAGCGAAAAAAAATTCGGCGAAAAAAAATTTTCTTCGACACGAAACATCTATCTTCAACAAAAAAAAAATTAATTTTTCCCCCTAAGTTCGTCCCATACCATCGTCGGCTGTTTTGTTGGTCACCCTGACACACTACACACCCAACCCATCAACTTTTCCTTTGACACCAAACATCTATCTCCAGTTCGAAAATTTTGCTCATATTTGACCCATACTTTGAATACACTCACACACACATACAAAACATTCTTTTATATGGGCTTTATACGGCGCCTTCTAAGAGCCCTGGCGCCCAAACGAGGCCGGTGGCCCCCCTTTTTTAAAATTTCATATGGAGTAGAATGCCCACCCGAAGGTCCCTGCAAAATTTCAAGAAAAGTTATAGAGCCGTTTTCGAGCACGAACCAAAAATGTCGGTTTTCATACAAATGGCTCTGGAACTAGCTAACCCACTAACTAACTAGCGTAGGATATTGTAATTCCGGATTTTGTATGATCAGCGATGTAGAAACGTTTTCAACCCTCACTAAATTCCACAAACTGGGATCTCGGACCAATGCTTCCATTGACAAAAATATTACCCTTAGCTACAACATAGCCAAAAAATTGTTTTTGACAAGAGGTCTCCGATCAATCTTTTCTGTATATGATAACGAAAAAATTGTTTAAGATTAGGGCTCACCTTAGGGGACGGCCCATACGTCCATGGACAAAAATTTCTCCCTCTATTTTCTCCCGACCACACAGCACAAAAAATAAATATTCATTAAAAACCATCAACTGTTGTAAACGGCCGCGTTACGCCAACACTGATCTTCCATCCCAACTCACTCAACCTATTTTCGAATTGGCGGTTTCCTTAATTCCATTCTAGTTAACACATCACATCACGCTAATTCGATGTGGTTTTTCATATACAAAAAGTGTAAATTATCGAACGAATCACACTAAATGGACATTTCTTGTGTGCTAACAAAATGTACATTCGGAAAATTTCCAATCGGAAAAGTATGTAAAAAACGCCCAGTTAATGTGAATCGAAACTTGAGGAGCGTTTTCGCAGAGATTGAAGCGAAAAAGTTTCAACAACCCTTAACAAACCACGTTTTTGACAACTATTTCGATTATACAGGAGAACAATCGTAAGATTGTGCAACTTTTCGTTTTAACTCGTTTCACCGAAAAGCCGAGCTTTACATGCACAAAATGCAAGCGAATACGTCAAAAAAGAGATAAAAGAGAAATAAGAAAGATGCACAAGCTTGTGATTCTCTTCCTGTATTTTGTACGTTTTTGACAAATTTCAAACATCACTTTTTTATTACCGAAAATCGGTCAAATTTTACTCGAATTTTCGTGATGACGAACAGTCAGACGGGCGGACAATTTTTTATGCAGATTTCTCACCAACTCCCGGCTCGAAATTCGACTGCTTACAAACGTCGTGGTAAACACATAAGACACGAACTTTGTATTGGACTAAAAAATCCTATGTACACCTAACCACTTTGTTTTCTATATCCATCTTTGACAAGTGATAGATCTTTGAAAAGATAACATTCGGATGTCAAATCTTAAAGTATGTTCATTTACATTTCTCTTTTATAGAATAAATTATGAACTTTTTTCTTTCTCTCTTATGCTTTCAATTGAATCAATAGCCTAAAGAAGAAAAAAAAACATTTTTATTGATTATGCATTGATGTTCGTTTTATAATTTTCGGACGGTTTAGTGTTGAATAGAACGTATATTTCAGAAAGATATACCGAAAGAAGGCCCGTCAAGATATGACCGGTCATTGTTTTTGTTGTCTGTAATGCGGAAGCCAAATTCCTTCAATGTTGACCTTTGATCACATTTTGCAAAAAAAAAGGGAAAATTCCAAAAATGCGAAATTGTTACTTAAGGAAATATAAGCGAGAGGTGGGGCCCGGAAGAGATGCTTGGACGGTAGTCAGAGAGTGGAGAAGTTCGTGTAGGAAATTGATAATATTCTTCAGAGTATACACCAAACACAACACCTCTATTCAGCGCCTGAAACTACAGTAACATTTATTTCATATAACATTAGAGTCGGGTCCATACTATAAAAGACCATATGACCAGTTGAACATTAAATGATTCCAACAGTTCGGGACTGGACAGAATAGGAAGGAGAGGAGTTGTGGAGTCAGCTAAAATCCGCTCGGGTTAGGACGGCTGCTAAGTAAGTAAGTAAGGAAGCTAGATGCGAGTTTGTCAACATGAGACAGAAACAACTTCTATGAGTGCAATGCACTTTGGTGAAGTAAAAATTTCAGCACTTTGTTGCCATGACTATGTGACACATATTTCATATCGTTATTAAATAGTGACTGTGAGGTCAAATGAAAAGGGACGGTTTCAAAGGTTTTGGAACTTTACAATTTTTACGAATTTATCCATTTCCCAGTTTTCATTGTTTTTCCGAAGAAATATATCTTATTCGTATTTACATTGAGACACTTTGCTTGCAGTATCTATCTCTAATTCAATTCTCTACAAAATCACTAAACACAGATTTTCTATCAACTCAGTATGAGAGATTTTTCATAATCTCTAACAAAATCTGTGCCATGAGGTTTGATCTGATGGACACATTCGTGTTTTTATCGGTCGCATCTGAAACATCTGGGTTAATTGCACCCATTGATCTTGCATTGCTGAAGAAAATAGGAATTATGATCTCACGCGTTACACATGATAAGCGAGCAACAAGCTATCTGATTCAACGAATCTCTCTGCGTCCGTCGATCCAACGAGGAAATTTTGCATCAATAATGGGAACCATTCTCCGTCGAAAAATCTCGGCGAAATATTCAGACTCAGACTCAGACTGCGTAGTACAAGCGTGGGATATACCCGCGAAACAGTGAAGCATTTTTAAAGTATTAGCTTGTACGTCTACCAAGATTGTCCTTGTGTGACGTAGATACTGAATACTATCTGCTATCCAGGACCGTGATGTCCCAAAACCAGTTCGCTCAGAGTTTTCTGTGGCTAGCTAGTCCTGATACATTACAGTCAGCTCTGCTGTACACTTATATACTGTTACATTCCTGTAACAGTAACTAACAACAACCGATGTCGCTGAAGCATCAGTCGGACTAACTACTAAATATTGTTAGCAAAGTCCTACCGTCCGAAACGTCAATTATCCATCCCATTCTCGACAGACTCCCACATATACCAGACGTTTGTGTGCGGATTCAAAAATGTACTAAATCATAACTTCCACTCTTCGTACATTCCTCCTCCTCCTCTTTAACTCCCGAAGTAACATCTCTATCTAGACGAACAAGGTAGCAATGACTGCAGAAAGAGGTAAAAAGGTGATTCAGTACAATTTCATGAATTTGATTCCCGACCGACCCCTCCGAAAGTCAAACTCAATACTACACCCTCCTACAATCTTTAGTCAGTATAAAGTAAATCTAGCGAGACCCCAGAGCCCACGCCAAAAACGCCTTAACAACACTAGACCCATGAACACAAATATAGTGACATGTCGATTGCCTATTTTGTTCGATCGAGTATAGTTATGTAGCAAATATTCCTTTACCAGAGATATTGGTCCTCTGGTGCCTTGATGCTGCTTTAGACCGTTCCAAATCTCACGACCGGCCGCTCCAACGCCCTCGGATGTTCATAATTCTCGACTATTCGACTGTGTTCAACAGCTGCCTTCGCTCCTATCTGCAACTATCGAGATGAATCCATTGCCTGAGCTCTTTCTCGAAAGTCACCGCACATTCGGAACGAAACACACGGACTGGGATGATATGATGACTATTTGCGATTTCTACGCCACCTTCACATAAGGCACTGCTCAGACATCCAGACTTAAGTCGGGCAACCACAAGAGCTCCGATGGAGCTGTTTGGCCTTCGGAGCAAAGATACGCACTTCTCCTCGCCACTCATAAAACTTGACTCTAATCCTATTCTGTCTCGGAGCTGAGGTCACCCTGGACATTCGGTCTAACTACGGCACTGCAATCGCCATATCAACATCGTATATTAGGAACTAGTACACCAGCAAATTTCCATAATCTGCAATGTTTGTATTGTTTCAGTTTTGCTGGTCTTCCTAATTGTCTAGAGCCCATCGCAGCAAAAGGATTGTTTAAAACGTTTCCGTAAAAAAAAAATTTTTGGGAAATCTCTTCGGCGGCGGGCGACTTTAATATGTACAGCCTCAAGCTTGGTCATCAACTGAAATTTCGAACAAATATTTTATGTAGTCACTGGATTTATCCAAGAACATTCGACAATGCGATTTCGTAGGATTCAGAAAACTACAGGCGATTCAAATACATTGTTTCCTTAATGGCTTTGTAGTTAGTACCAATTAACAATTATGTTTTTTAAATTACCAACATTTGTATAAATTATGAGGCAAAACGCGATGATCTTTTACCGAAAAATTGCAGAAACGGGATTTTATGGATATTTAATGCTTTGCCGTCTTGACTGCCGCTTAGTAATAAAAAGATTTTCAAATTGTTCAAGGTATATATTTATGGAACATTTTATTGATCAAGAGCCCAATAAAATTGACTCGATTTAAATCATATGCACTCAATCAAAATAGCCGTAGGGATATGCGTTAAAAGATACTTTCTTTCGTATTCATCGTTCACGGTTGGTTTATGGCAACAGAAATGCTCATTCGGATAGCGAATCAAGTAAAAAAATCCGAAAAATCAATAAAATTTTTGTCTTACTGTATTCTTCCGCGTAATGTACAGAATGTGGCTTAACAGGCTTCCCACATGTCCGAAATATTGAAAATTTGTCTGAAACTGTCCGAAATGTTCGATTTGTTTCGTGAAAAATGTCCGAAATATCCGAAATTTAAAAAAATTAGAAACTGTCATATTTAGTTGAAAGCAACAACTCAATTTTAGAAAAAATGAAAAAAAAAAAATCAATCTCAGGTGTAAGCCCGAGTAAAAGAAACCATGCGATTTGAGACTGAAATTGAGACTGTTTTTGTGTATGGCACTGAGTACTGTATTTTCGAACGTTTTAGAGTGTTTTGAGGCCGTCATCATCATTAGAAATGATGAGTATGCTCATTTTTGCCTCAATTAATAGACATTTTTCTGGTGTTTGAGACTGTTGAGACTGTTGAATATGCTCATTTTGAGACTATTTGAGACTGTCGAGTATACTCATTTTGAGACTATTTCAGAATGTTAACTATGCTCATTTTGAGACTATTTGAGACTGTTGAGTATACTCATTTTGAGACTGTTTGAGACTGTCGAGTATACTCATTTTGAGACTATTTCAGACTGTTAACTATGCTCATTTTGAGACTATTTGAGACTGTTGAGTTTACTCATTTTGAGACTATTTAAGACTGTGGAGTATGTTCATTTTGATGCTATTTGATTCTTGAGTATGCTAATTTTGAATTGCAGTTGGAGACCCTTTTTTGCCGCTGATAATACTGAAACTTTTTCATTCATTGAGGCTTTTGAGACTGTTGAGCATGCTCAAATGTGAAAAATATTTTTTTTGGCCAATGAGACTGTTGAGTGTACTCATTTTCGACAAAAGTATTTTTCACAATTTTATTGAGGATTTTGAGACTGTTGAACATGCTCAATTGTGAAAAATATTTTTTTTAGCCAATGAGACTGTTGAGTGTACTCATCTTCGAAACACCTAGGTGTATCTTCATTGTATGTACAGTTGAAGCCGTTCTAAAATTCGTCATGAAAGAGGGGATGGTACAGCAAAAAAAGACGGTCAAAACAAATTGGGGTCAATTTTGACCCTTTTCGCCTGACGGTGGGTCGAAAAACCACATTTCATAAAACGAATGTTCGAAATTGTCTGAAATATTTCAAAAAAAATGTTTGTAATCTTGTAGACAAAACATCCCAAATTTTTTGATAAAATGTCCGAAATTTTGTAGACAAACAAAATAAATATCCGAATTTCAGGCACGGCGAAAAGTAGTGGAAGGTCTGTTGTTTAAAGAAAAACATTTCAGTTGTCTTTATGCGAATCAGTCGTTAAACAGACAATGATATCTAAAATGCGAATGGTAACGTCCGATAAATAAATTACGATGTAGCTACGAATAATTATTTTTATTTTCACTGTGCTATTTCATTAGAGAACTTTAGATTTGCCAACAGAGACAGCAACAAAAATGCTTACGATGTGGACAAGTTTCTAAAAGCGTCAAAGTGCCTTGTCAATTTAGTATTAGAGTTTATGTTGCTAAATTTGTTGACAAATCTGAAGTTTTCTATTGTCTCATTTTATATATAATTCATTAGAGACTATAAGTGAGTGGGCGGATCAAATCCTGATGCCCGTCCGGCCCGAGGCCCGATTTTTTCTTTAAAAAAATGCCCGTAGTGCCCGCGGCCTGAAGAAATTCTTAAAGCCCGCCCGATGCCCGCCCGTAAAATTTTCTGCCCGCCCGATGCCCGACCAATGTTTTTGAGGGAAATAATTGACTTTAGGCATAACGAAACTCGATATATAACACCAGCAATACACTGCAGTGTAACACTGTTTTAATTGCATCGTCACGTGATAGGTGCGTTGATGTATTTTATTATCTATTCAGATTTCAGAATTTACTCAGTGCTGTTTGAGATAAAAAAGAGAGAACTCTTCTCTTCTCTTGTTTTCTGAAGTTTAAACCTACATTTTGCCGATCAACAGGTGCTCGCTCACACTCATTTCTCACTTCACTGGACTGGCGACTTCATTTCTTTACTTATTGTAGTGTTGGGCGGGGCGGGCATCGGGCGGCCCGAAAAATCGGGTCGCCCGCTCACCTCTGACAGAGACTAACAATCAAACTAGAGATGAGCGGGCACCACTTTTTCGTTGCCCGGGCCCATGAAATCTGTGCGTGTACCCGCCCGGTCTTTGCCCTAACCTAAAAAAAATGGACGCCCTAAAATGTGCTCGTAAAATTTCATGCCCGAATCTGCCCGTTACTCCAATTCTTCCCTAGCATATCTTCCAAAAAATTGAGTTGAAAATGTTTTCAGCCATAGTTCTAAACAACCTTGGTACTGTAAGGGTTATCTCCCTCATAAATATTGAAACGTAGATATTTTTCATTCGTTCTCTCTATGTAAAATTGGTTAGTTAAATTTTAAGTGGGGCATATTGCTCGTTAATTTTGTGCCCGTGTTCACCCTAAAAAATTCAAAAAATTGCCCGCCCCGAAACGTGCCCGTTAAATCTCCCTATCGGGCATAATTTGAAATTCCCTCCCATCCGCTCATCTCTAATTCAAACCGATAAACCTTATTCTTTGTGACGACCTCGGCGGCAGCAATGAACAATAATTGAATCTGGTAACACCAAGAAAATGAGAGAGTTTCTCTCATCTAACCAATCACTTTGGACTTTCTAGTCATGAAACCCAAAAAGTGTTGAAAACATCAAACTTCTTGTAGATAATTGGTAAGAGACTAACTCATCGGGAATAGCGCAGTTACACAAAAACACCAGAATTTAGTCGCGTTAAAAATGAGTTTGCTAACCACCTTCAAGCAACTCAGACCAATTTAGTCTAATGATCATTTTCTGTCCACAGGTACTGTACTGGAACTATCGAAAAAATAGCGTCAACAATTCCATGGACAGAACGATCCAGACTAGCAATTCGATATAAGCGAATTAAACATCATTTATTAATTTAAGATCTTAATTTGCGTGAACCCAACCAAACAGCACTCGACAACATTTTTATGATGATCATTATTAATAAATTATCTCAATTATGGGTCTACAACCATTACAAATTAATAATAAATTATGTTGTATCATACGAAACGTATAATAATTTTGAGTGTAAAAAAATATCATTCAATTTTTTTCCACAAATTAATTTACTAGTGTGTAATTGCATTGCCCTCTGCCCGAACCGTCAACATCGTATAAATTCATATAAACATTAAATGTGCTTATAACACGCAGTTGATATGTCTGTTACATACGCTTCTTCGTGCATCGCTTACGCGCTACTTAACCAAAGCCACAACATTTATCCGACAATCTTACACTTAATACTACAAGTTTTTATAGAAAACTTATGTTATTATTTAACGACTACCTTTTTGATACGGTTACTTCCTCGGTCATATTTTATAAAATAATAAGATGTTTAGTTTGATGGTTATTTCGATTAATAAAAACAAAACCTCAATAATCCTCTCTGCTCAATTCTTTACTACAAGACGTTCGTTACAATGAATGTGCTAGCAGCATTCACGTGCGCAAAAAAAAAATTGTATGCTTAACCTCGTAGTTTAAACGTTGTAATAAAATAGGTAATCAGCTTGCTCATTTTATCGCTTTATAAAACATTAGCATCGGCACGTGCAATAAAGTTTTCGCCGAAAATATATTCGCCTAATCGGGAGTTCACAGCTTTGAAAGCGAAATTGGCGTAAAAATATTGTGGTGAGCAGAGTCCGAAAATCAAAATCAAATCATTGTTTGTGAATCAAAATCACGATTTTTGAGCATCAAATTACCATATATCATGATTTTCGAAACATACCCTAATACACACGAGATGTGTACGTACGCGCGGGCGAAGCCCAAGAGAAAAGTACACATTGAGTATTGGGGTATTTTGAAAGATATTTTTCTGTTATAGTGAGAGTGTGTTGGTGCGCATACCGCGGAAAGCAACTTTTCGTCCCAAGTGATGGGAAAATATTTTAATATTTTCCGTCACAACCAACATTCTCACGTATACGTAAACGATATCACTAATTTTGGAAGTGGACATTAGGGACTGCGCCACACTTTACCTTTTAAGAGGTTTTTGTTGTGATATCAGTAGTTGTGGAAGTAATAAGATAATCAATTATTGTCAATCCATTTTGGAAGAAAAAAGAAACAAATTTTGGAGAGAAAAAATTTCCGTCGAAAAAAAATTTTCGGCGGAAAAAAATTTTCGGGAAAATTTTCGGCGAAAAAA
>CM055405.1:51679091-51698766 GCA_029228625.1 Pseudolycoriella hygida | reverse complement strand
TCCGGCGAAAAAAGTTTTCAGGCTTCAAGCTTAAAATTCCTTTCACCAATCTCTATAACTTTCCCGAAGAAACCAACCGTGTAACTATTCTAATTCAGAAAATAGCAAAAAATCCAAGATAGCGGGCATGATCACAACAAAAACCTCTTAAAAGGTAAAGTGTGACGCAGTCCGTTAACACCCTCCTAAATTGATTACATCGTTTGATAATACGCATTACGCAAACATTTGTTTGAACTTAATTTTAGCTTTTGGTCAAAGTTTTATTCTTTAAAAAAATTGCATCACTTTTTGTACAACAAAATTACGTTACGTTCAAAAAAATCGAGTCACAAATGCCAGAACCACCAGCGTAATAATTTTTTAAACACTTTCAGTTTTCGCGCGCCAAAATTTAAATTTACCGAAAACAATCTAATTTGCAAGTTTCATTTTTTCTGCTTGAAAACTGAAAGTACAGAAAAATTATTTCGTTCAAAAGAAAAGTTCAAACAAATTTTTGCGTATTATCAGCGATAGCGTCACCTCAAGCGATATCATTAATTTTGGAAAGGGATTTACGGGCTGCGTCACACTTTACCTTTTAAAAATGTTTTGTTGTGTTTTCCAAAAAATATTCCAAAAAAAAATTTTCAGCACTGAGTTGTCCACTTCGCGTAACCTTTGGAACACTTCGTATCACCTTCGGCTACCTTCGGAGCACTTCGTGTCATCAATTCTACTAACCGATCTATTTAACTTTGCCGAAGAAACCAACTGTCCAGGTATTCTAATTCAGAATATAGCAAAAATCAAAGGTGCCGTCACTTTGACAGCTGGCAGCCATTTTGTCAATGTCTCATGAAATTCTCCTCAACAACAACTCTGCGATTCAAATGGGAAGCACGCGCAATACAGAGCACCGTTTGTGAGCTCCACTAGCCTCTGCTTGCTAAATTATACCGTTGGCGTTCTCGTCGCGAATCCTGTGTAATGGCACTTGTGTCAGGCAACAACAGAGGGTGAAGTAGTTTGGTTAAGAGCCCACCGAGGGTAAATTTGGTATGACGGAGTTGGGGAGCCCCCAAGTGTTTCGGTACTTGGCCCCAATGCTGGTCGAGGTTGTGGGACAACTAGGCAACTAGTTTGGATGAAAAAAGCAGTAGAGAGATGATAGTATCTCGTTTCCGACCAAGAAAATCGACAGTGTCCATACACTTGTCGTAAATAGAAGGGGTCTCCGCGTAGTGCTTGCGCTGATTGGGCGTTCCCAATTTCACGCCAATGGAAGCCGTGCGGTATAGTCTTTACTAGGTGCGCACGTAAATCACTATCATGCATTTCTGTTGGTAGTCTAATTCAGAAGATAGTAAAAAATCCAAGATTTTCTGAGGATCTCAAAAAATTCTCCCCACGTTTCTCTATAACTTTGTTGAAGAAACCGAACATCTCTAGGTATGCTAATTCAGAAGATATCAAAAAATTCAAAATTCCGCCGCTCTGACACTGTCAAATTAACAGCTCTTAAAATTTAAAAAAATTCTCCTGACCAAACTGTATAACTTTCCCGAAGAAACCAACGCTCTAGCTATTGTCACTCCGGAGCTCAAATTCGAAAACTCCGAGCATTACCTGAAAAGCCCACCAAATTAACCATTTTCCACATGCCACTTCTTTTCCAGGGTTTTCCCGGAAAAGCGACCTAAGAAATTTTCATTTTGTGCCAAGACTGACGTTCAGTGAAAAGTTCAGGAAGATTTTACCAGACTTTCTGAGATCTCGATGTATGAACGAGGGGTCGACCTCAGCGCTACTAGAAGAGAACCATTTTTTCCACGAGAACTAGTTACAATTCTCTAAGCCCAAGTAGCATGTTACATAACTGAGGGAGGTGGTGAAGTTAAGGTGGAAATCTGGAAATTTTTTGACGAGGAAGTCAAAAGCTAGATTTCTGAAGCTGAAGGTATGCAAAAAAAAATGTGATAGAGAAAGACCCAAAGGAATGCTATTTGTTTTCTTTTATATAGCGAATTCTAAGAATATATTTTATTGCCTTAGTTTTACAAAGCTTTGTGTTGACTTATTTCAATAACTTACCCAAATGATAATTCTTAATTACATTTTCATTCTCTAAATCTTTGTTAATTACTTGACCACATTTTCTGACGACAAAACATGCTATTGAAATAAAAATAAAATCATAAATTTACGTTCAAAAGTTAAGCTAATAAATTCCAAAATCAGCGTTATTTAAATTCACGCGACATGCAATTAAATAATTTATTTTTCGCAATGTAATTCCATGCACAAAACACTACTAATAATGTTAAGAAATATTATGGTAATCGTCGAGAAAGATTTATTTCATTTTATTGTTCTATATATCGGATGAGGCATACGTTTAGATATCTCAGCGTATGTATAAATGACGAATGAATTAAAGAGCATGGTCAACTCCGAAGCTGACATATTTCATGCTTAAATTAATGCTGAAAGATTGTTGATACTTGATAAAATGTAATCTGAGCAGTTATAGGGTAATTACTCTATTAATTTGAATTGTCAAGCAGCGAAGTCTCTTGAATCCAAATACACTGAAAAACGTGATCTGTTGGTCAGAAGTCAGAGACGCATTCACTCTAAAATATTACCCTATTTCTTCTTCCAAATGATTTCAACCTCGAATAAGTAAGTAATAGAGGTCCGCCCGAAACTCGAATGAAAACCCGAATCAATTTGTCGGGTCGGGTTTTTGAATTTAATTTTTTCTCGGGTCGGGTTTTCATTTTCGTTTTTTTTTTCTGTTGGTCGTATCGGGTTTCAAGACTTCAACTAACAATACCCGACCCGAAAAAATAAATTCACTCAATTATTTTCTCAAAATTGAGTTTGAAAAATGTTTCAAATGAAATCTTTTTGAAAAAAAGTTCGGAGTTCGGGACAGGGTTTCGGGTTCGGTTTGCGTCTGGTTTGAATTTTTTATTTAGGATCGAAATCGGTTCGGGTCGGGTTTGAAATTTTCATTTTAGATTGGGTTCGGTTAGGGTCCCATTTGGAAAAAAGGTCGACCCGCACACCTCTAGCTAAGTAATAGGGCGCGGAACATATCGTTTCTATCTGCATCCTGAAATCAATTAGACTTGGACTAATGGACCTGAATCTCAACTGCGCGATCAGGTCGGGTTAAATCGGATCAGAAAAGATGAGACAAAATTAAAAATACGTCAGAACATTCCTATCAATCCTTACAAAATCGAAACCAGAGTCAGATCAGTTTAGTTCTTGACATTTTTCAGGTCGAATATAGAAAATACCTTATCTGCCCCGAACTTAAGCAAGAATTTTCAAACAACTTACATAGAAGTGATCGTTATGATTACACCCCACGATAGACGGACGGTAGCGATCGTCCTTGTAATTATCAAACATAGAAAACAGCGCAGCTTTCAGATTATTCAACTTTTTCGTTTTTCGACACCCCTCCTCCTTGTACCACGATATCCTATTTTCTGAAGAAATCTACACAGTTAGCTTAAAATCCCCTATGTTCTATTTTTTTCCAAGTTTCATATGTTGCTCCTGTAAGGTTAGGAACAAGTTGGGTTTGAACCTGAAGTCATCTGACCTGAAAAATGCAGGTCAGGTCAGGTTTTTCTTTCAAATGACCTGAATCTGACCTGACCTGATACATCGATGATCTGACTTGACTTGAAAAAATTCTAAAGACAATCTCTGAATGTTTGACCGAAGAATGTGCAAATAGAGACTTTAAATCGATTAAGAGAATTCCTCCATCAGACAAATTTGGATTAGTCGCCGCCGCAATGAGTCGTTTTGGGTCGATCTAACTCAAAAAAATTTTGACCTGAATTTTTAGTTCATATTTGAGTCGGTAAAAGTTCAACCTGAGCCTGACCTGAATAAATCAGGTTGACCGGTGGATCGATTTCAATTCTAGGTCAACTTGAAACCTGATATATATACAGGGTCAATCTGAGGTTTTGGTCAAATTTGAGTCAGACCATATTGGGTTCCATGTTGATCTGGTGAATTTGTTGTCCTTAGAGCTTGTTGTCGAAGCAAAATTTAACCTAACCTTACCCATAAGTATTATGTTGTCGCAATTTTTTAAGGTCGGATTGAGGTTAACTTACCCTAACTTGAACTGAAAAATTCAGGTCAAATTTTTTTTTGAGTCAATTCGATTCAAATGAGCCATTCCTCCAAATTAATGTTATTCTTTGTTCTCATTCGACGATCTAGTAGTGGACACTATTGCTGAGTGTAGACTGTGTACATCATTACATAATGTTGATGGAGATGGAGATAAGAAAAACTTGACATTACATAAATAATATGAACGGCAAAGTAAATACTCGACATTTATATGAAAACTATCGTTTCAACATCTTTATTTTGTCGGGTCAATCAGGTCAGGTCAGGTCAAAACAGGTTCAGGTCAGATCAAAGTCTACAAAATCAGGTTCAGGTCAACTCAGGTTTTTCAGGTCAGGTCACAGGTCGAAGGTCATATCGCGTCTCAAAAAATCTCGTTCTCATTTCTTGGATGATTACCGCCCTATTAGCATTTTCTAAACTACTTGAAAAGTTGACGAAGTGACAAGTCATTTATAAAGTGAATTAGACCTTCTTTATGCATCTAACTAGTTTTCGAGCTAAACATAGTACGGTAACTGTGTTGCTGCAGATCACGGATGAGGTCAGGATGAACTTGGATAAGATTTTGGCGACTGTGCTTCTCCTATTGGACTTTTTGGAAGCTTTTGACTCTTCTTTGTGTGTTCTTGGTTTTAAATAGAGAATCAAAGTTTTTGTTTGATAAATAAGACCTAACTTTCCATCTTGTCTTGCCGAGAGCCAACAAGAACATATGGACACGGTCGCTTGTAAAGAATTTTTCGGTCGGTAGATAGATATACGTCCAATTTTCCATTTCATTTAAGAGACCATTCAAGAAGTGCACACGTTAAAAGGTGGATTCTAGACTTCCCCCTCCACCTTGCACACAAAAATACATGAAAAAAAGTTCAAAATGTGCGCAGCGCACGCTTTTCTCAAACCCCCATCCCCCTAAAAAGCGTGCGCACTGTTTGAATGGTCTAATCATTTCATTAATCTGCGTGATCTACTTGGGTCAGCCGTGTTGTCCTGTTTCCTTTCTTGTTTCACCCTTTCTTTCTCTTCACTTTCTTTCTTTCATCAAAATCATGGTGATTTTAAGTTTCACTTATTCTTTCGTTGCTCCATTTGAGTTCGAATAATGTGTTTTAAAAGGATATGTTGGTTTAAAGAGTCCTCCGATTTTACTCCATGAAAATGTTCTACAAGACGATGAAATAAGAAGTATGCCATCGTCTGATAGAACATTTTCATGGAGAAAAATTGCTACAAACAAATATTGGTATTTCTAGCTGGACAGCCGGTCGCCAAAATTTTTTTACGACAATGTTGGAGTGGGGAACGAGTATACAATACTATACATCCGGTTTCCCAGTTTCAACTTGGCACCTAGCTGCCTACTTGAGAAGAAGTAACCATAAAGAACGCAGCCTGATGCCAAAAATATGTCGATGTCATCGTGAAGTAAGTAACTAATACTACATGCGATATAAATTTCAACTTGGCACCACACTGCCTACTCAAGTCGAGGGGAGTTTTTAATTTTTTCGGTTTTTCGTGGTTTGTTTTCTCGATTTAATGTTTCGGAATGCATAAAATTGGTGTATCTGTTCGAGTGGACATCTGTAAAAGGAAGGTTATAACAGGATACTATAGGCAGTAAAAGTGGGACCCATCAAGCACGAGCACCTCAACAAAAGCCATAGCACCCGGAATCTTTCCTCCCACAGCTACTGCATTTTGTAATAAAGAAGAGGACAGACTGCTAATATTAACACAAGGATGAAGAACAAATTGCTAACTTATAGGACACACACGAGCAAGGTAAAAACGGCAGCCCAGCATGATACGGCACTCCTGTCAGCAGGATACATCAATCTTGTTTGAATGGCATGGGGAGGAAAGCATTAGAGCCGAATGGATATCAAGGCAACAGAGGAACACATGGGCCGACTCAGAATACGCACGTCACACTCTCAAGGAACACAAAAACATTATGTGACAAAGACAGGTAAACACAATATAGGATACAGTTAGGTCGGACGATACAGGTATTTACGAAACCATATTGAATTTACTACATCAAAAACATTTAGTGGATAGTCCAACTGATGCTCGAGCGACATCGGTTGTTGTTAGTTAGTACACAGCTTTCCCAAGTAGCGGATCAGCGCTGACTGTGATGTATCGGAATTAGCTAGTCACAGGCAACTATCATCGAACTCAGTCTTCAGTACCTCACGTCACACAAGAGCAATCTTTGGTGACCTACGGGCTAATACTTTAAAAATGCTCGTCTGTTTCCCGGGTATATCCCACGCTTGGATTCCGCAGTCGGAGTCGCAGTCGGCCCCCCTCACTGCCTACTCAAGTTACTGTGAATATAGAGGGCAGCAGCAGCCTGGTACCAAATTGAAATTTATATGACGTATCACATTCCTTACTGCCGTCACAATAACTTTAACTGATTTTCGGCACTTTCAGCCTTCTATAAGACTATTCATACTTATCAAGTACGCAGCCTTGTGCCGAGTCGGAAGCACATTAATGTATTCGTTTCCCCATCCAGCGTTGACGAAGGAACTTTTCTGGCACCAGACTGCCTTCTGAATCGACCAGAGGGTCACCCCTTTAACATTTTTCTAAACGTTAAATGTGTGCCGGTCTAGGTCAGTCTATACAGCGAAAAAGCTTTAGCAAATATGGTGCGCAAATGCTTGTGTTTCGACTTGGGTAATTACTCTCTTCTCCTTTGACACCGTTTTCTCCTCACACCCGTCGAAACATCTTTACAATCAATCTACTTATTAAAATAAAACCAAAATTTTAACAAATTGTTTATAACAATCATATAAAATTTATTAATAAAGTTTTTTTTTTCATTTATTTTATAAATTTTTAAATCGTCTATTATCATTAAATAAAAAAAAAATTCTTATAAACTCATAGTAAAATAATTTATTTTATGTTTTTATGGCCTAAGTTTATCTTTTTATTATTTTTTACAATAAAATATACTTTTCTAAAAGGCAGATTTTGTTCGTTGATGTATAAGGCTTAGTGGTGCGACCATTGCATAAACTTTATGTAAAAAATATCGCAAATTAATAGATTTCAAGCAAACGCATTGAGTGTCATTTCGGACAACCATCACAGGATCCCCATGAAGAATGTACGAAGAGATATTAGACTTAAAATTAGCCTGCGGTTTCTTCTATCAAAAATTTCCCTTAACTATTTAACTCAATCGATTTTCGCTTGTAAACATCTCATCGGTATACAATCTTTTTTCGAAGGAATTGATCTACTACATTAGCTTTGTACGCGATTAATGCCGGGAATTTTTTCAAATATTCTATGCGGATGGATGAGACAATTTAAAATTACATTACAACTACAGCTACTAATAACTTTGTACAATTAATTAATTAAGGAATTTCTCAATTAAAATACGTTTATTTAATTCTATATTTAATAAATAAATTGCTTTTTAATTAAATGCCATTTGCAAGAGCTGATATGGTATGTACGTACATGCGTGTGGTGAAGATTATTTTTAGTTGTAAAGTTTTTTTTTCCTCTTCTAGAAAATGCACTCAGTTGTATTGCCGCCACTTAATGTAGCTTGTAGCACCGCTGAATGTTTGTATAAGAAAATTTAATTTGACGTGCACAATAAAATATTAAATTAAAATTAAATGATTTTGTTGAAGATTTTGACAGCAAAAATTGCAAAATTGCATTTCATTTATTAGATTATTCGATCAACTTATTAGATAAAAAACAAAAAGCACTTTACAATTTAATATCTTTATATGAGCTGCAAAGCCAGTGTTTGGGTTGTATTAATGCCTTAGGATAAATGGACGTCAAAAATGGAATTTTCTGATAAGTTTTTGCATGCATGGGGGGGCATCTTTTAGACCCGTACAAAGTGTGAGGAACGTCAGAGCTTCAATAAATTGAGTAGGAGCGACCTGTGCAATAACGTCTTCAACGAAGTTAGGGAAATGATAGCCTACGGTATTAGTGCGGCGTCGGCTTATGTCAAAAGATACAAATTTCTGTACAAAATCCATGCCTATCCGCTTATGTCGAAGTCGAAGTCGAGATGATGCACAAACTCTCATGCAGATGATGTTACTTGCTTGTCAGTTTAAGCATTACGTCATGAAAAACACCATACCGTGACATGAGCCGACGTCGCAACAAAGTGGAGGTTCGAATTTTTTACTTATTATTACAAATTACATATAATTACAAACATATCATTGGAATAGGATATTAAATATATGGGATTAATACAGGATGAATACAGTAAGTGGGGAGTGAAAAAATTAAAAAAATTTGTGGACTTTATTATTGCACGAGCCCAAGGGAAATGAAAGATTTGTTTTCAAATGCGAGTGCTCTCCGCATAGACCCATCGCCTATGGCTATACGAATACGTCGTGTTGGAGAGTTGGAAATTGAGTCTGTTGGGATTAAAAGTAGGTCTTTTTCATCTGTCAAAGTGACGTTTTAAACGTTAAACGAAAAAAAAACTGAAATAGTAAGATAACCTTTTATTTTACCTCAATTCTGATGCCAAAATAGAAGAATTATTCGATTTCAATTAATTACATCACAAACATAACTAACAATGCGTAACTCCAGTCTGCTTGATGACAAAAAGTTTGAGAGAGCTGCTTTAGAAATTATATCAGAAAAGTAAATAGAAATGTAATTTCATAAATTCAAGTTCAGAGATTTAAAAAAAAAAATAACAAAAAAAGATAATGTGAACACAGCCTAAGTATTCAACAGCACAAGTCATTTTCATTTTCCTAATCAAGAGGAACACAATGAACCACACGCTTTCAGGAAGGGATCCGAAGAAAGGGGGTAGGGGGGGGAGGGAGTTAGCTTAAAGAGTACGCACAACATATAGCGAAGATTTTGTTTTTGAAGTTTTTTAAAATAAAGTGTTTTTCGACTCTGCCGGATACCGCGAGTGCGGCAAAATAGAATGTGCTCGACTTTTGCTCGAAAAAACGTATCTAATATGAATAAATGTCGCTACGCGGCGTGAGTTCTAAGTGGGTCTTTTTGACGTTTGAACAGAACAAAAATACGATATTTTTATAATTCGCGCGTAAAAGTGGGGGTCTTTTGAAACAACGTTGAAACAACGACATCTATAAAGTTTTGCGGTTGTTCCATCATAAGTTTTCGCACATTCTATTAGCACTGGATTCAAATCGGAATCACAACTCACAACTCAACATTTAGAAATTAATGCGTACTTAGGGTGGAGGGGGTCTCCGAAAGCGTGCAAAAGCGTGCGATGGGGGGGAGGGGGTCAAAAATGAGGCTTTTTAGGCGTGCACACTACTTGAATGACCCCATACGTAAGATGGCAGTGGATGGTTGTAAAGTATATAAGCGTTACGGTTAGAACAAAAATGGGTCAAATTTGACTCTTTTAGCGTTACAGGGGGGAGGAGGGATCTGAAAAATGTCAATTTTTGCGTTACGTAATTTATGAACGGCCCTTCACTCGAACTGGAAAGACAAACTGGATTTTTTTTGCATTAGTTGAACAGCGGCTTTCCAAATATTTATGGAGAGAGTGATCCATATTTCTATTTGAGAATGTTTGAGAGACGCAATCAGACTCTCGTTACACCCAACAATAATAACTCAGACTCACTTTAGCTTGAAGCTCGTCGACTGCGTTCTTTTTTAATGAAACTGTACGGGTGTTTTTCAAGAAATTTGCACCGATCGAAAGGAAACGCATGCGAAAACTGAAATGATAACCTTTAAGGATTCTTTTGTTTCTGTGTAATCTTTCCTGTTATTTTTTACTCTCTTCGTACGTTATTTCTTCCGTTTTTATATGAATTCACTGTCTTCGTCTAACATAAAACTCTGACATTGTGTAATATTTGATTAGTCACTAGAAATGTAAATTTCTACAACTGGAATGCCAATAACTGCGTAGTGTTGTGTCTTTTTTCTGTTACTGTAGAAAGATTATAGGGGATATACAGCTCATTGTAAGAAACGAGGGACAGATAAACGCAAATTCAATTGAGGAAATCTTTTATCATGATTTACCTTGATTTGTTTTTTGATTTAACAAAATTTGAAATTTTAGAAATTTTTTTAAAAAAACAAGAAAATCATTTGAAGTCATTACAATTTTCAAATGATTTTCTTGTTTTTCTAAAAGGCTTTCCCACGTTTATCGACCCCTCGGTAAGGAATGGATATTTGTGCATTTGAAGAATTGCTAAAAATTGTTTCAAAATTATGAAATATTTGTTCTGTAGAAAGTCTAACTCATTTCTACCTATTTTTAGCCTAATTCTATACAATTCTTTAAAAAAAAACATTTTCCACGACTGCTTTAGCCTATTATGACACAATGAGAATATGTTCGGGAATGAGACTTTGCACTGGACTTAACTTTTCTATTGGCCACCAAAATAAATTAAATTAAATTACAAATTATTCCATTTCTGTCACGTTAAATAAATGTCCAAACTGGAATGTTCCGAAAAGCCTGTATGTAACAAATCACCAAATGGATTCAACGAATCAAGCCCACCTAAAGGACTTAGGCAAGGTTCAGATAATTGCAGTGAGTCAGTGTCCGATTCCAGAAAGAGACCCAATTCCATGCCGCCACCATTTGCACAGCTGAATGGTTTCATATTTTGTGATAATGGACTCAAACAAGGCTCTGACAAATGCAATGATTCCCCGTCTGATTCCAGCATGAGTCCCATATCGATTGGACTATCCATCGGAGGTGTAAGGCAGGGACTGATTTCAAGTTTCTGGTTGTAATATTTAGATCGGTCTTTCGGCTGGCATTTATAAGTTCCACGTTTTGGTATATTTGCTGCTTGGTATAACATTTCACTTAACAAGTCTTTCGAATTGGTGCTGGGGTTGTTGTTGTTGTTAGTACTGAAATAATTGTTATTGTTGTTATTGCTATTGTTGTTGTTTATCGAATTGCTGATGTGGAAATTTTGTTCACTATTCGGCTTGGTCAGTACTTCATTCAGGGTTCTTATATACTTCATTGCAAGTCGCAGCGTTGTAATTTTAGTCAATTTCTCATTGGTAGATGTTGGCGTACCACTGCTTATCGACAAAGGAACACATTTACGGAGATTTTCAAACGCACTATTTATTTCACGCATTCTGGTCCGCTCTCTGGCATTTGCCGTTTTCCGACGATATTTACTGAGTGGAGCAGCTTTCGGTTTTGGCTTCTGCTTGGGTTTCCTTTGCTCGCTCGTTTGATTTGTCTGTACTGGCGATTGGTCACATTTCGTTTTATTTCGACTGCTTTGCCGTCGTTGTCGTTGTCTTAAGGAATACTTTTCACTTTTCTTGTTGGTTGCATCCAACTCGTGTATCGGCATTTGATCGAAAGTAATGGACTCCATTTCTAATTCATTTTTGTGATGCATATTGGTGAGTTGAATGAGAAAACAGAAATGGTCTGAAATACAAAAAAAAAAGAGAGTGAGTACATTTTGAACACTGAACGGAGATTTTTCTTCAGGTCACTTTAAAAAAAAATATTGCAGAAAGAATTGGTTGCGACTTCCATTGAAAAGAGTCTGTTTTAGGTGTTACAGGGGGGAGGGGGGGATCTAATAAATGCCAATTTTAGCGTTACGTAATTTATGAACGGCCTCTTATGTCAAAGTATACTGCCAATCAAGTAACATCGTTAGTTTGACAGATATACATCTTGTCATGATAATCACTTTGACATAAGCCGATGACGCACCAAAAGTGTAGACAGCCGGTTCTCTTTCCATGAAAGACAAAATTGTTGAACGATTTTAAATCACTCGCCTTCCGCTCGAAGATAAAAAATTTCCTCGCAGTGCATAATCTACTACAGCGACTGAAGTGCCGCTGTAGTATGTTAAGATATGACTTACGATGTGCATCTATATCGGATGTTTTAACTGACATCTCATACAATCATATCAAAAGTGGCTAGATGTTCTTGCAAACTATTGCAAACGTTGATACTCACCGCTATAAAAGAGCGTTGAGCATCAGAATTGAGAAGCAGTATCAAAGATCGGCATCTAAATTTTCATTTGAGTTTCCATTTTTTACCAACGTTTTCTGGTGCTGAGACAAATCGTAGGGGTCGGACTCAGATTTTTATTTTCATTACATTGTCCTCAATTTGTCCTTTGCGTCCGAACTTCAAAAAAAATTTGTCCTAGCCCCAGGCACCCGCCCCGTGTGTGTACTAAAACCCCAAAAAGCTCAAAACCGTTATTTCCCATAATACATTTTACATTTAAAATCTGATGCTACAAAAAATTTGTACTCAATTTGTCTTCAAATCCTAACTACTTGTTTTTAGTGCAGTGACACTTTTTTAGAACAAACTCGTGTTACTACAAAAATTTTGGACGCCAATTTTTAATTTACTGAAACTAAATAATTGTCCTCAATTTGTCCTAACTTACAATAATTTCTATTTTTTGACTTTGAGGCTCTGTAGTGAACTAGGGCACTACTGAATTTACAGGGCCCTTTTTTGGTCGCCGACGGGTTTCGAACCGCCGACGCTAGGGAACTTTGTTATATATTCAGTGAAGGACAACTTCCATGACTAACCTTGAAATATGATTCGCAACAGAAAAATGTCGTCATGTTGTCCTTTTCGAATAATCAACAATTGTAAGGAAAAAAAATGGTCGCCGACGGGATTTGAACCGGCGACGCTAGCGAACTTTGTTACATATTTCAGTGAAGGACGACTTCCAGGACTACTCTGGAATTATGATTCGCAACAGAAAAATGTCCTCATTTTGGCCTTTTCGAATAATCAACAATTATAAGAAAAAAAAATGGTCACCGACGGGATTTGAACCGGCGACGCTAGGGAACTATGTTACATATTTCAGTGAAGGACAACTTCGAGGACTACTCTGGAATTATGATTCGCAACAGAAAAATGTCCTCATTTTGTCCTTTTCGAATAACCAACAATTGTGTATTCCACATCGTTTTCACAATCAGTGTGACGAGGAAAGAAATATTTGTTCATATGACATAACTTACCACATGAATTACGTAGGAAGGAATTATGTAGGCTTCATCTAAAACATCTCGTTCGGTGAATATTTATTGGCACACCAAACAAGGGCCCTGTAAATTGAGTAGGGCCCTAGTTCACTACAGAGGCTCAAAGTCGAAAAATAGAAATTATTGTAGGTTAGGACAAATTGAGAACAATTTTTTGTATCGTTGAATTGTAAAGAATTGGAGGGCTTGGTGGTTTACGCATTTTTGAGCTTTAGAGTTTTAGTACAAAATATGAATTTGATATTTACAATCGATGTATCTCAAAAGTAACAGCACCATCGGTTAGGACAAATTGAGGACATTTCTTTGTTATATTAGAATTTTAAAATAATTGTTTACAAAATGATTATTTTTTTCGAGCTTGTTATAACACAATGAAACAGTTCACTAGTGCATGTACGTTAGATGCGAAATCTGACAGTAGTTTCAGTTAGGACAAATAGAGGACAATTTTTTAGTTTCAGTAAATTGAACATTGGCGTCCAAAATTTTTGTAGTAACACGAGTTTGTTCTAAAAAAAGTGTCACTGCACTAAAAACAAGTAGTCAGTATTTGAGGACAAATTAAGGACAAATTTTCAGTAGTATCAGATTTTAAATGTAAAATGTATTATGGGAAATAATGGTTTTGAATTTTTTGGGGTTTTAGTACACACACGGGGCGGGTGCCTGGGGCTACGACAAATTTTTTTAGAAGTTCGGACGCAAAGGATAAATTGAGGACATATGTTTTATGTAATGAAAATAAAAATCCTAGTCCGACCCCTACGATTTGTCACAACACCATGTTTTCTAACTCTAGTACTTCCTTAAAATGGTGTTTGTCTCAGAAAATTGAAGGAAAATATAAAAATAATTGCAAATGTTCTCATAAACCTAGCGTAACGTAACATTCCTTTAGCCGTTTTCCTTCCGTCACAATCCAACACGCAAGTTTCAGAGTCGCTCTCTTCCTCTAGCGATAATTTACGAACGACCACTTTATAAAATGTAATTCTTGAAGTAATGATGGACAACGTTAATTATTCCTTTGCTTCGTGAGAACTCTAAAGCCAGAAAACCAGCCGAAACCTCAACACGATTTCCTAAATGACGTCATTACATACTAATTTTACCATTTTTTTCGCTCTCAAAACTAACGAGTTTTAGTGTCCGCTACTAGCGAAAGCTAATTCTCGCTACTTTCGAAAAGGACTCCCTAGTATCGACTAGCGTCGCTTATATTTTTCAATCTTAGATTTAGCGTTATCGTCGCTAGAAACCGTAGCAATTTGAATTGTCGCTCTCAGCAATTTCCATACCATTTTTCAATACTAAAACGTTTATTTCCATACAATTCTTATTCGTTCTATTCACGATTTTAATGCGGCGTCGGCTTATGTCAAAGTATACGAAATTTCATGGTGAAGCTCGTAATATGTGAAGCGACGAAAAGGGTGTCATCATGTACTTTGATAAATGCCGACGTCGCACTTAATGCGTGGATATGTTGCACTAAACGCGTGAATTGGTCAAAAACAAACATTTATTGCAAATGGGTATGTTGATTTAACTTCTCATTTCTTCAAGGAAAGACTTTTCCTCAATTTTGAAAATGAAAACGTCTATAATTTCGTCGAATTTCGTCGATGAAATTAATGGTAACGGAGCCTTTGAAACGAAATTTGTCAATTAAAAGATCTAGGCTTTGGTTAACTTAAAAGTATTGTAACATTGGGTTTCGAATGATAAGAATCTGAAGCAAATGCAAGAAAATCAATTTTGTCTTGTCTCAATAAAACTTAGGGTATCAGCAGCTACTTATACATTTTGACAATAAAACTGATCTAAATAACACGTTACTTTCTTCGTAATGTGAAGCAATATACAACTTAATAGCGCGACTCAACGAAAATATTTTAAATTAATTTACACTGACATTAATTACCTACATAAAGTGCCATAAAAAGAATGTCCAAAGCCCCCAAATTAACTTGTCTAAAAAAAATTAAAATAAATTGTTCTGAATGATTATCATTATATCGCGCTACTCATGTTAATGAGTGGAGCGACCGTATGTTCGAAAGTGGTACCTTGTTAACTGAAACATTTTACCATTGCGTGATCGCTGACAATTATTTTTGCGCGATAGTATATTTGCTCGTTGAGCACGGCGTTTTTTTCCGTCTTTTAAGATTTTTTTTCAACATTAGCTTGTTGTTGTTGTGCCATAGCAATTTTCTTTTCTTTTTAATAAAGTTCCGAAATCTTCAGAAAATGATCATATTGAACGTGATCAAAATGTTTAATAGGCGATAAGAAATTTGTAATGTTCGGTTCGTTGCATTATAATGTACCTTTGAGGTAAGTAAATGATTTATATAATTTTTCTTGAGTGGACAGCTCTTTTTTTCAGTAATGTGAATATATGTACCAAATTACATCGTATGTCAGGACAGTGATTGTTAAGAATTGACCTTGTTACAGATATGTAAGTTTGGTTTTTTAATAATATAATAGCAATGATGATGTAAGGAAAAGTTGAGTGAATAACTTGGGAGATGTATTTTTTGATAAGTACAAAAACCATTCATTACTCTAACTTTGGAAATAATTTTTTAACACCACTTTTTCAACTTGCTCATTGGTATGACGATATGTGTCAGTGGATAAAATTTGCATAATAAATTCTTTCTGTTTCTTGTGGACACCAATTTTACGATCCGGCAACTTTTTTCCATACCTTTTTCCACGGGTGTGTGAAAAAGTAAAAATTAAAATAAATTATAGACACATGCAAATCACTGTGGCTAACGGGCACTTGGAGCACTGGAGTTAATGGATTTCTTATACTACCTTAGGGGACGTGTCTACTACATTTTTTTACATTTAGTGTTTTCGTACAAATCGTCAAGCCAACCGTTTCTTTGAGCAAACGCGACTTTAAAATATATTTTTATTTTATTGACAATTAAAAAGAAGGTAAAAGCTATTCGCGTACGTGTGCGTATAGTCGAGACTACGAGCGCACATTCTTCGGTTTTAAGAGCACAAGTGTGTGATTAGCAAAAAGTGAGAACTTTCACATGTTTATATGATAACAGATAGCAATGAAGGAGAATCTTGGGCACGCGGTAGTGATGCGCCCGTGACGCAAGTCCCCATACGATCAAAAAATTAAGAAAATTTTTTTTCGCAGACGGCGGAACCATATATACAGCTAAGTTTTGACTTTTTTCCCTTGCGTCGTACCCCTCTGAGACCTAGTTTTGCGAATTCTACGTAGAATTTTGATTTAAATCGACATTTTACTCATTATGACCTTTAGAAAATCGTCATTTTCCATACTAATAGCTACTTCATAGAAGCCAAAGTTAATGCAAACATCCTACGTTACTTAGTTAGTGATTTCCATTGGCACTTGTATGAAAAACGACTTTTTTGGAATTTTCTCGAGAACGGCTCGATAACTTTTCTTGAAATTTTGCAGGGACCTTCGGGTATGCATTCTACGCCATATGAGTTTTTAAAAAAGGGGGGTTACCGGCCTTGTTTGGGCGCCAGGGCTCTTAGAAGACGCCATATAAAGCCGATATGTATGTGTTTGTGTGTGTGTAAACAATGTACAGTAGCACATTTTGTATGAGACAAGGTTGGGTGTTTGAGATAGAGGTTTGCTGTCAAAGGGAAAATTGTTGGGTTGGGTGTGTAGTGTATCAGGTTGACCGCCAAAATGGCGGAAAATAGGCGAAAGCTAAAAAAAACTTTTGATATGTTGTAGAGGAAGTTGAGGGAATCATTTTCACCAATGGAAGTAGTAGCTGCCGCGCTTCGGTTGGGCGGCAGCGGAGGCTCAAAAGAAAACTTTTGATATGTTCTAGAGGAAGTTGAGGGGATAAATTTTTTTCGCCGGAACTTTTTTTCACCGGAAATTTTTTTCGCCGGAAACTTTTTTCGCCAAAATTTTTTTTTCGCCGGAAATTTTTTTTCCAAAATTTGTTTCCTCTTTTCTTCCAAAACTACTCATATCACAACAAAAACCCTTTTTAAAAGGGAGACGTGACGCAAGTCCTCGTCCCTTTTTCCGAAACAACTGATATCAATTTGGGTGACGCCTACAGCTTTGAAACGCAAAAAATTTGTTTGGAATGTTCCCATTTTTGATTAAAAAAATGCGTCACAAATGCCGCACCCGCCAGTGTTATAGTTTTTCTGTTCTTTCAGCTTTCACAACGCAAAAATTTGACATTATGGGATGTATGGCGTATTTTTGTACAGGAAATCAAATTTTTGCGTATGAAAGCTGAAAGCATAGAAAAATTATTACATTGGTGGGTCCGGCATTTGTGACGCATTTTTTTTTCAAAGCTGTAAGCGTCACCCAAATTTGATATCAGTTGTTTTGGAAGAAGGGACGAAGACTTGCGTCACATTTCTTCCCTTTTAAAAAGGGTTTTTGTTGTGATTTTTTATTATTCAGTAAAGTCCAAAGAGTCATAATCCGTACCTTTGAGAGGCAGTCTAACACGCTTGTCGAAGTTCTATAGCAGTTCAGGCAAGTTAGTGTCAATTACTAATTATGAACCTCTAAAGTTTGTTTGTTTATGTGTCTATGTGTTTGTGTATCTATGTGTCTATGCATCTATGTTACGTTCGCTGTCGGTGTGTTTGTAGAGTGTATAAGTTGGATAAGGTCGTGTATAAGTCAGTTAAACCAACACACTTAAAAACGTGAACGATTAAAATAACACACCTACAGCTACCTATAGGTTCAAGGAAGGGGTAAAAAATTGTGGTCGGCAATCAAGGATATTAGGCGTGGTGGTGAAAAGGAGGGCTGCGGTAGCATTTTGGGATTAGGCGGATTAGTTACAGATAAGGGTGAGGTCCTGAAAACCTGGCAGGGTTACTTTCAGGATCTATTCGCCTCTGTCAATCCCGTAACAAGCCTTGACAGGGAAGAGGGCCGTAGCTTGGAGGGTGAGGAGGAAATTACATTAGAGGAAGTGTCACGAAAGGTAGCAGGCTGAAGGCAGGAAAATCCGCAGGTATAGACGAAATTAGGACAGAATTTATTAAGAATAGCGGGCCGGGTGGGGTTCAATGACTTTGTAGGATTTTCAATTTAGCATTGAAGTCCTCAGTAGTACCCGCTGACTGGAGCTTCGGTGTTATTGCTCCGATCTTCAAGAAGGGTAACCGCAAAGTCCTTACCAACTACAGGGGGATTTCACTCTTGAGCGTGGTCGGAAAGGTTTATACAAGTGTGCTAGTAGACAGGGTTAGGGGTATAGTGGAAGATGTTCTTGACGAGGTTCAGAGTGGTTTCAGACCTCTGAGAGGTTGTCAGGATCAGATCTTTTGTCTCAGGCAGGTTATAGAAAAGCTCTCTGAGAGAAATATTGGTTTATACTTGTGCATCATCGACCTAGTAAAGGCATTCGATCGGGTACCGAGGCAAAAGCTGTTCGAGGTACTTGGCGAATACGGGGTTAATGGAAGTTTATTGGGCGCTATCAAAAGCATCTACGCAGGGAGCAAGGCTGCGGTAAGGATAGATGGTGAAATTAGTGAGGCTTTCGAAGTTAATGAGGGAGTTCGTCAGGGTTGTTGTCTCTCCCCTCTTCTGTTCATAATTTTTATGGACAAGATTAGCAGGCAAGCGAATTTGCAAGGGAATGTGAAGGTGGGGGAAGTAATCATGAAAATCCTGGCCTATGCGGATGACTTAACTCTATTAGCAGATAATGCCAAGGATTTGCAGGAGAATTTAGACTGCCTGAATGCTGCATGTGAGGAATACGGCATGAAAATAAGTGTCAGTAAAACTAAAGTTATGCCTATTGGCAAATCCCGGAAGGATGTAGTTTGCAGTTTAAATGGGGAGCAGTTGGAACAGGTCTCTGAGTTTAAATATTTAGGAGCCATTTTTTCGGAGAATGGCAAGTTAGTTAGGGAATTTGAAGAAAGGAGAAGAATGGGAAAGGCAGTGGCCAGTCAGTTGAGGTCGTATGTGTTCAACAAAAAGGAGTTAAGTAGTGGCACAAAGCTAGCTATTCACAGGTCAATCTTCAGACCAACGATTTTATACGGTAGTGAAAGTTGGGTGGACTGCGGATACCGTGTGCATGACCTGGAGGTTTCTGATATGAGGGTTCTTAGGAGCATAGCAAAAGTAAATCGGAGGGAACAGTGGGACAATCATATTAGGAACGACGGCATCAGGGAAAACTTAGGGGTTACATCAGTGGAAGAGGCGGCAAGGATTAGTCGTCTGCGGTGGTACGGGCACGTTCAGAGGATGGGTAATAGCAGGCTACCAAAGAAGATATTGGATGCTCAAGTCCCGGGTGTGCGTCCCAGGGGTAGGCCAAGGAGAAGGTTTATAGACTCAATTAAATCCGATTTAGAAGTTAGGGGGCTTTCACTGGGCGAGCAAACTATCTCCTTGGCA
>CM055405.1:51646506-51678591 GCA_029228625.1 Pseudolycoriella hygida | reverse complement strand
TGGCACAGGATAGGGGGGTATGGAGAAGGGTGGTCCATGATCAGTAGTAAAGACCTCACACCGAAAGGTACAAACGGTCTATAAAGTGTGATGATGATGATGATGATGACCTACAGCTTATGCATTAAACGATATGCTTAATAGAAAGACTAACACTCGGAGCTTCGCTCTATGCAGTAATATACTATATCTGTCGGTGACAATCCCGTTATTTTTTGGGTTTATTTCGCATAAAAAATTGAGGACCTTTTTTAGAAACGCTGACTTAGGTATAATAATTATTTCGCAGATATGTACTTGGGTTTTCTTTTAATTTTTTTTAGTTGATGTTATATCTTTGGTTTTTTTGTGGTCGATGTTACATGTTTGGTGTCAAAGGGAAAGTTGTTGGGCTTGGTATATTGTATATTGGGCAGTTGGACATGAGGTCAATTTTTATGATTTTAGAAGTATCTGCGAAGGTATGAGAGCTGGACCATCGGTTTCTTTGGCAAAGTCACAGAGTTTTGTGAGTAGAAGTCACCAGCATTGGTGAAAATGATGGGCAGCTCGGGGGAAGAAGCAGTACAGTAGAAACGGTAGTACGGGGAAACCGGTAGTACCGGTGTAATGATAATACCGGGGTAGTGGTAGTACGAATGTAATGGTAGTACGTTGGAAATGGTAGTACAGGGGAAAAGGGGGTACGGGGGAAAATCAGATTTTAATAAACTAATACTAACTTCTAAAATACTACTGAACTTTATTTCTTATTCATCTGCATCAACTTTACATATCCCTTTGCACATTTCGGTGTAAGGTCCTTAAGCTACAAATCTCAGACCTAGCAACCGAGAATGCTTACGCCAGTGTAGCCGCTAGGGGCGGGAGATTCGACTAGTCTTAACATAATGGAGTTGCATCTGTCTCCTGTGATCACTTTGCTGCTTTCTCTCAACTAAAATTACTATTAAAGTCAGTCACGTTTCACTCCAGGCGTTAAACAATCACGGCTGTCAAATCTGTAGAAACATTTTACTGGATTTTCTGAATAGTTAACATTTTAAGCCCCATTCCTTACTGGAAAATTGTTCAATCGTTTTTTCATATTCAAAACAAAGAAATTCTATAAACCTGTGACTTTCCAAGAAAAATAGCAAAATAACAATGAAGGAGCCAATTGAGTTTAAAATTATTTTTCAATATTGACGAATTTGAACAGTTTGTCGAATGATTCTTACAATACCATTTTTTTTTGTCATGAATATTGAGCGCGCGTGTAAAAGAAAAAAAAACATAAACAATGCGCTATGCAAATATAATGTGATCAGTTTGTACATACGAACTGCCGCCCATTAAATGTACAAGTAAATCTCAAATACGAACCGTGAAATTGTTGACTTTAATTTGAATTCAACTGAGATACTCAGGTAAAACATAACAATGCATTGTATTCAATTGAGCGTTTTAACAAAAACAAATAATGTTATTGAAAGCTTGAAGCTTCTGGGCATGGAGAAGACCTATAATTGCATTAGCTTAATAATAGATAAACATAGACAGATAATGACGTGCTACCGTTTAGTGCTCCCTGAAGGTTCAATTACATTTTTAATCAGTTTCTTCGGCACGGTTTTACGAGTACATAACATATACGCAAGCTAATATCTTGCTGCATGCACGTGATATTGTTCTCTTATCCTTTAATCAGAGCTGAAAAGTTTGAGCCAAAAATAAAGCTACCAACAGGGACTAAAAAACGAACATTTGAAGGTAAGATTTTACAGATGCGATTCACACAATGCAGACAAAAACGTGGAGGTCTTTTTTATGTAACATGCTATGAGCACGCTAAAAATGATGAATTTCAGACCACCTCCCCTACGCACGCAAAAGTGCATGGAAATTTCTTCGAAAATGTATGAACCTCAAGCCTTTGTCAAAGTATAGTGATTTTCATGACACAAATGATATAATTACTTGACAAGTTAAGCAAAGCATCGTGTCAGGAAGACTATAATTTTAATAAGCCGTTGACACACTTAAGGCGTGAATTCATGTCTTTAAGTACAAATTGCATACATTGACATTTGCTTTGATCAATGGTATTTGAGTAGCACGAATTCCATACAGTCGAACAGAATTCAAGCTAACTTCTAATCATAGACGAGTATAAAAGGAGAATACTTGACATACATGAAAAGTGTTTTCCGTAACGGGCAAAGAAAAATGAAAGCTTTTAAAAGCTTTCAAAGGATTCTTTTGTTCAATGTCCCAACGACTTTACTCGGAAGAATTTGGTTAAATGGGTTGTAAGCTTTACGGGTCATAAAGTTCACGTGTTCACTAAACGACAGTTTATCGACCACTATAATCCCCAAATCAGTTTTAAAAGTGACTCTTTTTAGCAAATTACCTTCGATATCATATGGGAAAAGCACTTTGTTTTGACTATGAGTGGTCGACATCACTGTACATTTGTCGACATTTGCAGACATGTTGTTTTTCCTACACCCTTCCATTACTTTCCCTAAATCTTCTTGGAGTAGAACATAATCATAGGAACTACAGACTGACTTGTTTATTTTGAGGTCATCTGCAAAACCAGAACAGGACGACAGCAATTCAAGTAGATCATTTATGAAAATTATGAATAATAGCGGACCGAGAATCGATTCTTGAGGAATGCCTGATGAAGGTTTCATGCACTTCGACTTAGAACCACCAATGACGAAATACTGAGAACGATGGCGAAAATAAGTCAAAAAACAATGCACCAGGTTGTCGGAGAGACCGGAGAATTTTTTAATTTGAATAGTAATTTGCCATGGTCCACTTTATCGAATGCCTTCGCAAAATCTGTGTAGACTGTCACACCTATTGCCTATTCAGGTAAAAAAAAATTATGAAAATCGGATAAGATTAACCCGATTTATGTAGAAAAAACACGTTGGGCCCTAGTAGAGATTTAGTTTTAGGGCTGGGACCAAAAGCTCAAAATTCAAAAAAGTTTCTTCCATAAAATGTCCGGCATGCCCAGGCCTTTCAAACAAACAAAAATTTATGAAAATCGGAAGAGTTATGTACAAAAAACCCAAAACCACTTAAACGGCCCTAGTTCATTGGCCCTTGGGCCGTCAGTGCCCAGATTCAAAGAGTTTTTTCCATTACCTTTCAGGGAAAAAAAATTTATCGGTTGAGTTTTACTCAAGTTATCGCGGTGACGGACGGACGGACATTTTTTTTATTGCCGATTCGTCATCTAAGGACTATGATCGATGCTCCTCCCCTACTGCCGGTCCGAAATTTGGGTGGTTACAAACGTCGTACGGGTCTAAAAAGAAGGGACAATAAGCAAAAATAATTTAAGTGGAGGGTCAAAATAATGATGTTAACATTGTATCGCATTCAAATTCACACAATAAATGACAGTGTAGGGACAAAAAAATAGGGAAGAAAAATGTGAGACAAAATAAGTGGGCAAAAAAAGTAGGCAAAAATATTGACGTTTCGGTTCTCCATTTGGTGAGGAAATGTGACGTTTTTGGTCCGCTTGAACATAAAATCTTTTATAGGATTGAATCTGGGCACTGTCGGCCCAATGGCCGCCGAGCTAGGGTCATTTAAGTGGTTTTTAGCCTTTTGTACATAACTCGAGTGAATCTTCTCCGATTTTTATAATTTTTTTGTTTAAAAGGCCTGGGTATGCCTCACAACTTGTGGAAGAAACTTTTTTGATTTTGAGCTTTTGGACTCAGCCAGGGGCCTAAAATTGAGTCTCTACTAGAGCCCAACGTGTTTTTTCTACATAAACCGCGTAAATCTTATCCGATTTTTAAATTCTTTTTTTTTCCTGAGAGATAATCTAATTGGTGGTCTAACATTTGTGACGCAATTTTTTGAACTCAACATAATTTTGTTTAAAAATGTTTGTTGCGAATCGAAGCTTAATGTGTCACCCCCCTCTGATTTCAGAAGTTTTGTAACTGGAAGAAAAAAGTTTTACCTTAGATGATTAATGCGTCACACTTTTCTGATTTCACAGCTTTTGTAAGCAGACATAAAGACTTGCGTCACACCTCATCTGTAAGAGGTTTTTTGGCGGTGAGTGATTACACGACAATAGAAGGGAAAGAAAATCCAAGCTTTAAGTGTGTCGTCGGCTTATGTCAAACTAGCTGTCACTGAAAATTCAATGTTTCTAGCCGAATCAATGGACCTGAGACGCGACGCTTCTCCAACAATATGTTTATTAGCATTAATGGCAAAAGAAAAAGCATTCAGCGTTCCATTTGAAAATGATGATTACCTCTGCAATTGTGCGTGACATTAACTTATCTGACGCTTTGTTAATGTATGAAGAATTTGTTATACTTCTTCCAATATCCGCACGTTATTTTACTTTTTTAAATTTAACGGATGTGATACAATTATATAATTTCATGCATAGAGAATCGGCCAATGTGCTATAACAATGAGCCGCTCCTTTGCCACAGAAAATATGATTCCACTTAATGAACAATCAAATAACTGCACTTTGTCTTGATTAATAGTTGAACTACGACAGAAAAACGATGGAAATTTGTCAGACAATTTTTATTTTTTTTTTTTGTGTGTTTTAAGCAAGAAACAAAACATAAATTTAATTGGCACAGCATTGTATGAAAGAATTCCTAAAAAAAATTGAAGCGAATGCAATAAAATTAATTCAACATTCAATTTAATTTAAATATTTTATGGGTTTTGCCTTACAATTTTATGTATTTACGAATTTATGATTTTTTCTGTCTCAATTTTTTATTCGTTCAAAATAAAAAGTGGATCGCTGGCTGATTATAAAAGTCGAAATGACCAATTCTGGGCAGACGCGAAACTAATTCAAAGATATTTAGCCATTCAATTTGTAATAACGTATAAAAAATGACCGCATCGATATCATGTAACATGTCAAAAACAGAAATTAACTCGTGGAATGCACAACGCATAAGATGTTATACTTTACACGGTTTTCATACTAGGGCTCCAGAGGGATAGCTACTTGTTCTTGAAACTTTTTTTTTTCTTTCGTTGAGTGTTTTTATTTCTTGCTTCTTATTTATATATTTATATTTTACGTTTTCGTTTGCAGTTTGCAGTTTGTTTTTATTTTGGTTCTTAAGTTTTTAAATATTTTGCAATGCGTTTGTTAGCATTTTGTTACATTTTTATTTCAATTTATGGATACATTTGGCTAAATAATTAGCAATGAACTGCTGTGTTATGGTATGTTGATTCGTGGATATTCGGACATTTGCAGTGGCGATAATTATATTTTGCTAATTCACATCTTAAGCGCGTCACACAATTTGAATTTTGAATGAATGATGAGATGGACGAATGAAACAAAAATCACATTTCAACGCTTTAATAGTGATATGAGAATAACGCACAAGTCAACGCTGCGTCAATTTGTACATTTCTGCGTTATTTTTTAAATTTTTAGCGCACTTAAGGCGCCAATTGACGCTTTTAGTGCGGTTTGAATTTGAATTTTACATGCGATATATGCGTAAATTACGTACGTTTCCACGCGACCAGAGCGTAAAATACGTAAACAAACAATAAGTTTTTATACTGCCACCTAACGTCAAACAGTTAAACTTATGAAAGATTTCAAATTTTGCGAGGGCTAAAAGCGTCGATTCTAGAATCTAAATTAAAGAATAAAAATGTTTGAGAATACAATGAGCAGCGGTAGAAAAAACTGTCAGTAAGGAGTGTCCGCATTTCAGACAGTTTGCAAAGCAAATATTGACAGTTGTCAACTGTATCAATTTGAATGATTATGCCAAGATTACAAAAAACAAGGTTCGAAGCAGATAGCGCTATTAGAAAAATAAATGTTTTTATACGACTTCGAGCGTAGCTTGTTAATGTGGAACTTTACAATGGCATTAAATGCAGTCACGTGCATTGGAGTGATGTATATTGTCGAACATACATGAAGATAACAAATCGTGAGTTATACATTTTTGACGAAGGTGAACATTCGACGTGGTTGTCGATTACTTTCGAACTGAAATAGAACTGTTTTTCTAAGTACCGTGAAACCACCTAGCTTTGTCCGATTTTTGACTTTGCAAGCTAATATCCCTGTCACCTTTCAACCTATGACGTCAATTGGATGGCCAATAGGGAAAGAACACATGGGACTAAATAAAAAAAGATCATTTTTTAAATGTGGAGCTACAAAAGCGACCAGAATTCGACGAATCGTTATTTCCCTAAGGGACGGTTCATAATGGATGTCACGCGAAAAGGTCTTTCTAGGCCATCGTGACAGTCTGTGACACGAATGATCTTCAGAGCGGCGCGTGACGTCACACCGATGGTGACTTTGCGATGGTGGATCGGAAGTATGAACGACAGGTGACAGGTTGACGTTTTTCACAACAAAGGTGAAATTGATTATAATTACCAACACCAAACATCGATCAAGACGGAATGCCAACTTACGATTTAAGCACACGAATGAAGAATCCATGGGATCGTGAATAATTTTCATACTTTTTCTACTGTACCTTTCTTCTAATACAAATTTTATTTTTTGTAAAAAAAATGCAATTTTTTTTTCGTGACGTGACAGAATTGGGTCAAATGATCTTTGGAACTCACGTGACAGCAGCGTGACAGGGAAAGATCTATCTTCAGAAAAATGGTCATTTTTCCGTGACATCCATTATGAACCGTCCCTAACTTTGACCCTTTAGTGCGAATTTCATCGAATTTCAGAAGGTTGCGTGTTCAGGTCACGTCGGGGTCACCAATATGGGCGCTTGCCAGTATATATTATTTGAAATAAAAGATTCACCGTTTGGTTTATCAATTAGAACTTTTACTTCACAAATGTACACATTTTATTAATGCGTTCGTTACCAGAGCTCCGAATAGACTAAACTAATTTACATGGAATATTCTTGCCGAGGTGATTGTTTCACCGGCGGTGATGGATTCTCTATTGCAAAGAGAAATTACCTCTGTGGGAGTGATGCATGTCTCTACAAATATCACCATTATAATCATTACAAAACGAAACGCATCAACTTTGATGACTATAAACAATAGACCATTAAGATGAGAGCGGTTCAAATACATTCGGACAAAGAGAGCGATTTTCTCCCGTTGGGACGCATTGTTTTTCCATTTTTGTAGATGTACGAGAAGGTAAAATCGATTTACAGCAGAGACCAGTAATGATTAAAGTAATGTTAAGCACACGCCATACGCATCATAATTTTAGGTATAGCTGAGTATGACTTAGAGATTATAGTCTTCAAATAAGCGGTCAAAGTTTGGTGGTTTTACGGTACCACCGCTTTAATTGATTTTGAAGATATCTTTATGATAAAATTTATAAATTTAGGATAAGCGTGAGTCAACCGGGGCTTTCGCCAACAACTTTTTAGAACATTTTAAGTCTGTACCTTGCCCAAAAGACAGTGAAAAGTGCGTTCCCAACGTTACACTCGTTTTAACTACTGCGTGGAATTACCCATCAAACATTTTCTCTCCATACAAACTTTGAATTTTTAGAGTATCGGTACATACATAATTCCACGTTATCGGTAGAAAAGGCGTTCTTAACGGACGCTTGGTCAGACCACGCTAGTCACTTAGCCTCGAAAATTGTGGAATAAAATATTACAATAAGATGCGTGAGTGGCCGTTAAGAATGTATTATATACCGATAACTCGAAATTATGTACCGATATATTTTTTTATTTTTATCGGTAGTTTGTCTCTTTTTATCGGTACATTAAAATAAATATCGGTTGATTGAATTTGCTATTGAAGTGTGACAATCTACCGATATTTCATGATTTTGTACCAATAAGCCGACAATTTCGATAGACTTACATACGGTACTAACGCGTTTGTTATCGGTATTTTTGAACGGTAGAATCATTTGTAACGTTCGAAAATATTATCCCATTTGTTTTAGATTTGGACAACTCCGCATTTTTCACCGTAATACCATAATGTCGCAAATATTTGACACAACACTAAAACTAAACAGTTCTTTGAATCTATGTCATCGCCATCGCTTGATCCAAAATTACCAATAAAAATATCGAAAGGAAGTAGCATGAGCTTTTTACCCTCAGAAATAGTTATTTGTACACTAAGTGCAGAAAATAGCACATTCGAAATGAAATTCACTCGAGTGGAATTTACTATTTCGCTCCTAGGTGAAAACAACGTTTATCATTCTTGGTGTTTCTACAACAGAGAAGTTTATTCAGTGTTCTGTAGGAACGGGGAAAAACGAGTTTTCTGTGTGGAAGAGTAGGTTTCTTTCAGAGGATATTTTGTCAAAAGAACCTTTATGCAAAATACTCTCTCGAGCATGGTGTGATTTACGTCTGCCGTGCAAATCATAAAAACCTTACGATGAAAGAGAGAAAAGATTTTGTATGGAATTTTTCATTTTGATTTGCACGGCAGACGTATGATGGTAACGTTTCATAGAAGACGTACAATCAAAGAATTTTTGGACTAATGGCTATCGGTCTTCTCTTTGTACTGTAATATTATTTAGGCTACTACTTTCGTTACTGTAACTTACATTACACCCGATTTGTAACATTTCGACTGATCATTCAGAATTTCCACATAACCACATTGTGAAATGTCTGCGTAAAATTGACTTCTAAGAAGTCAACGAAACGAAGTACATTTTCAACTTCTATTACAGTTGTGAGTAGCCCTTCCCTAATCTCCTTACGAATCTCGAATCTAGCGTACTTTATCAATATAAAAACAAGTTTATTGCTAATGTGAGAACATTTTATCCATCAATTTGATCTTAAAACTGGCTATTGGAGGACCTATATGATTACACAAATTGTCATCTTAGTTTAATATCCACTTTCCACACGAAAAATGCAGCCGAGCAGATAATAACACTTTTGATCAAAATGCTGATTTTATTTTATTAAAAATTTTGTTTTATTTTCGAATTCAAGTTAATTTGCAGCTAAGAGAAGAATGCAATTTTGTAATTATTTACTGGTATATACGTAATACCGTGCGTAATTCATGTACAAAATGTATGAAAAAAATAATCATTAACTTCACAAATCACCTTTGGGCAAGATATAAAACAACTCACACCGCACAATTAATGTATACTATGAGCCATTTGTAGCCACTCCAGAGGTGACATGCATTTACATGTTGACAGAAAATAATTCTTTCAGTCCAATGAGTGCAACATATTTTATCATAAGAAATTACGGCATACCATAAAGTGTGGCTAGCGATAAACTGTCAAGAACGGCAGAGCAACCGTACAACATTATAAACGTTTTTTTATTGAATGCAGCGAATGGAACGAAAAACATTCATTTATAATGCAGTAGAAATTTTCTAATAAATTATTACAGAAGTGTCAATTTTAATTAAAAGATGAGAAGAACGAAATAAAATGCTGTTTTGTTGTTCGTCTTTTTGGTGATGTTTAAACATTATTTAAATACGGGATTCGATTATAGGTGGATTTTTATTTCATTTTTGAATAAGTTAACGAATTTTCTTGGTGGAAGATATGAAGGTGTTAAATATCCATGTTTTCATTGAATTAATGTTGATTATTGAAATGCCTTGTGGCTTTCGTATTCTCAATTTTCATTTCACATTCTTCACAACACAACTGGGACATTGCACTTCTTTTGGATTAATTTTTATTAGAGAGAATGTACATACCGTTGACTATTCAAAATTAAAAATTCACAGGAAAATCATTTTCAGGTAGTTATAGTTTGCAGAGAGGGAAATAGTACATTACTCCGCTACGCTCCACCCTCGGATTTGACCTTTTCACCACCTGGGTCTAAATGCACTGTTTTAGCTCCGTGTGTTGTATACTATTTTTCGCGCAAACGGACGAAAAGTCAGATTTCGAACAAAACACTCGACAAACTTAAATTCAAATTTCATATTATGATCATAGTAAGTATACGATTCAATTGTGTCACTAAATTTTTTTCATTCGATTCGTTGTTTTCTTCTCTTGAAATCGTTTTTATTGAATTTTTTTTAATTCGTGTGATTCTTAGAATTAAGTGCTTAAGAGTGATTTTGCCAAAACTTCGTACGGATCGGGAACAAGGTGTCACCGTTTAAGGCGAGCTATGGCTCATTCGATTTGTTGGACTGTCGCGTGAAAATATTTGATTCATTTTTTCTGAAACTTTACTTCGTTGTTGAGTTAGAGCTATGGAAGTAGGGTCATGTCAGGGGGTGTGAAAAATGGTTTTTTGGCTGTAACTAGGGCAAAATGAAATATAAAGTAATGAAACTTTCTACGATTATAGGCCTCTATTTGACTCACATTTTTGCTGTAGAAGTCCTGGTCCAGGTTGGCATCTTCCCGAGTTATAGGTCATTTTAGGTGATTTTTTTGAATGAAGTTTTCTGCTATAAGCAGGACCTAATTGAAAAACGGATGAATTGGACATATACTACAACTATACCGATACAAGAATATGCAAAGACTTCCTTGGTTAAAGCCTGCTGCATTGATTGGGACGACTTGCCCATATTCATGTTACCATCGGGAAGGCTTTTGAAGCTCCCAACAAAGTAACTCCATTTTAAATATTCATCTTAGGGCTGTATCTCGTTGCCACACATCTAAGCTTTCCAACGATACCTAACTCGACATATTCAGGTGGGTGAGACTGGATAATTCACCTATTCGAAAGCTATGGACTATTTCATCAATCTTATAATCAAAATTTTGCACATTTTTGTCCAAATACGTGTTTAATGTGTGTATCAACTTAAAAGCGTTAGAAATTATCCATTAAAAACAGATTCGTACAAAAAAATGTCGCGAATATCTGAATTACGGTCTAAGTCCAGGAGAGAACCCAAAAAATCGTAATGAACGTATCTTCAAGTCTTTTTGTAACATCTATCCTGATGCGTACGGTTCCCTTGCATATGGTTTGCTTAGAGTTACATTCTAAATGAAATAAGAATAGTCAAACATAGACGCATTCGTAATTAGATTTAGAGATGGACAGTCATCTTGTCCTGTTGACGCAGTTATGTACTTACGGTAGAGCAAGGGAACTTTCAGCAACATTGTATTGATCGGAAGAACTCGGACTGTTCCAGATTACGTGTAGAAAATCGTGTTCACACTTGTTGCTTTCGTTTCAAAAATCGTTTTCTCCACGTTTAATATCGTATACATGTGGGATCCAAAGGATATTTAGATCACGAAAACAACTTCAAAATTCATTTAAACAAACAAAATTTAATTAAGTTCAAAATTACAAAAGCTTTCAGATCAACGTTTCATACCAGACTGACCATTTTGATCTACGTTGCGTGCCGATGTGTAAGTACCCGAACCCACATACATTATGGTGAAAAAGAGGTGAAAACGATTTTTGACACGAAATCTGGAACAGTCCGTAACGGACGCCGAAACAGGAGCAACATATTCAGGGAATGCAGGAATTCCACCCCAATCTTCTTCCAAGTCTAGCAAGAAAGAGGCAATATTCACGATACCGAGATTGGTTGCGATACAGCCAAAAAATTTGATGGCTTCAAACTCCTCAAACGCATTTAGCTTACATTAAACAAAAGTCTTTTGCCTCTTGAATGACTACTTTCAAAAATTCGGGGTTTTCATACATTTAGGAGTAAGGAAAAATTCAAAGCGCATTGTCCATGGAACAGCTTGTGCATGGGAATGTAGAACTGACCGACTTAAAAAAACATTAATCGCGACCATCACTTAACATTTTTCTTAAAAGGACTTGTGGCACAATTAATATTTGGCAATCGCAGATTGAATGCAATACAATTTATGCAATTTCACTAGCTATATAAAAATCTTCATCTCCGTTTTAATGTGGTTGCCCACTGAATGTACATTAAATGTGCGAAATTCAATGTTCTTGAGAATATGTACAAAAAATGTGCCTGTAAAGTGGTAAATATTTCGATCTACATAAAAAGCACATTTTTGTGCTATAAAACTCGAAATTATTGCACTAGATCACAAGTACATTTTTCGCACATTTTATGTCCGTGATAAGGTGTACACTATTCCTATCACATTGAATGTACCAAAAATGTGCTTGTGATGTAGTACATTTTTCGATGTAAATAAAAGGCACATTTTTTGTGCCATTAAAGCTCGAAATTATTGCACTAGATTACAAGTACATTTTAAGATTAACAATGATAAACAATGAAGATGATACAATAATTTGAATGCAGCATCAACATGTGCAGGGATATATAGCCTTTTTGTAAATGTACAACCGCCACAGTGTGTTCGATTAAATAAATTTAAATAACACTCTGTGGAGTTTGTTTAATTTTCATTTACTAGCATATCTCCCAAAACTTTTTCTCTCAGTACAAAAAAAGTCCATTTGATGTACTTTCTATAATTTAACACTTTAAACAAATTTAACACACCAACACATAAGTATCCGGTGGCACAATTGGTAAATCAGTCGACTCAAAATCCCGAGCGTCTTGGGTTCAAGCACCGCAAATGGCAGAAATTTTTCTAATAAAAAGAAATGAGAACTTGACATAAAAAAATATAGATGGAGGTCGTAGCGATCGGAAAAGTCGGAAAACTAAATTAAATTTTCCTTTCTTTTCTAACATAACATTATATGTACATAATGTGCTAGTAATTCTTACTAAAAAGTACATTAAAGGTACATTAGTTGTGTATTCAAAGTGTTTTAAGTGTATATAAGATGTACATGTAATTCACATTTAATGTACATTAAATGCACTTCACGTTCCAAAGAAAAGATGTAACGGTAAGGGCGCTTTTTGATACACGTTAAATGTGCTGCAACTGGAGCACATTAAATGGAATCAGCACATTTTCCGATGACACTTTATGTATATTTCGTGGGGTCAATTGTTATCTGGGATTACTCTTCGTTTGATCAAAATTGTACCTACATTTTCACAGTATATTGCACCGCGCCGAGTGTATCACACCCTTATGTATAGTTCTCTTTCAACTCATCACGATAGCTCAATTTCGTAACATTTATGAATAAACGGACATTTGAAACATATATTGGCAAAGGATTTTCAAAAGAAAAATCCTCTAAGAATTTTCAATGATTTTTTATGCAAAAGAATTTTTTAATTTTTTTTCTTAAAAATTGTCCACGAATTTGTGAATTTTTTGAGTGACAAAGAATTCTCTACATTTATCTACCTTCGACACTTATGCGTTATATGTAATTTTTATGCCAATTTCACTGACGGCTTTCAACCATTTCTTCAAAAATTAGGCTCCACTAATCTATTAGAATATTACCACAAAAAATTAATGTGTTTTATTTTCATTCTTACTGTCCAATGAAATAATTATGCTATACTAACAAACGTTTAAGTACAAAGAAATATTAAAGAAATGGTGAATTCTGTTAAAACGGAAATAGGTATTTTCGGCATTTATACAAGTGGGTGTTCAATAAAAACAATCCAACAATCACAAATTAATGCGAAAATTTCGTCACAAAAGATATACTGCAAATTAAAGTGTTATCTTGGTGACTAAAATAACTCTACGAAAATAACAAATGACTTCTGAGAAAGCTTCTGTAATTTCTTTAACGTTTCGAGTGTTTTTTATATTTCTTGGTAGCTTTAGTCAGTCTGTAAAGAATCATCCGGTCTATTGTTTCAACAATCACTCATTCGTCGAATTTTAAGTTACGGTTCTTGGTGACTGTAGGTACTTAGTTCTATCACTCATGAGAAGAAATCTCCAAATATGGTTGCTGATTCATTTCAAATTTACGACTCAAAATGTATACGTTTTTGATTTACAAGCTGAGCATTGGTCTGCCTAGACACACACCCTCGCCCCAATTACAATAAAAAATAATTCGCAATACCTGAGACTTCTTTCTATTGTAGGAATTTATGAAACACAAACACAGAATTGTTTAAAATTTGTATACTCCTACCTACTAGTGACCCTGAAACCCTTTCAATTTAAGTACCAAAGTGAACGACTTACCACTAGCTATGAAATTTCGTTCAATCCATAAAGTGATGCAGAATTCATTTCTTATTGCCGTAGTATCCTTAACACATTCTATGGAATGATACAACGATACCACAGTCAATGGATAATTTTTTATTCAACTAGCACATTGTTTTGTGTGTTAAAACCTAAGAAATAAGTGAAACTCTATCCATTTTTTTACTTAAAACATTGACTCAACCGATTGTTCGTTTATTTTGTCATTTAATGCCGAAATTGAAATGCGTAGGAAGCGAAAAAGTTCTCATTAGTACAAAATCAAATCCATTATTCTGTGAACAATTCACTCAATGTTTATAACAAAAATAATTCTATAATTGGTTAGGAAGGAAACATAAATAATTTCACAAATTTATAAATTTTCTATCCAACCACACATCCGACTAAAACGAACACCTCCGCTTTCATCGAAATGTTATTAACTGTGCCGCGACTTATTATATTGTAAGATAAATCCAAGTCTGTTCAGCTCAAGATGTTGATTTTAACTGATCAGAAATATTTTATGCACTGAGTGGTACATGACAAGTTGAGACGGTACAACTTGGAGGAGTTCTTTACGAAGAAGAGAAAAATAATTTGGTTCGTTAACTTTTCTTAACTCAACGATGTGGAGAGAGCAATCAGTGGCTTTGAGTTTTTAATTCGAATGTTTTGAAAGAAGAAACTGCATGGAAAGAGAATGGTTATACGAACGAGATGTAACTGAATCAAAACATAATCCATTTATAGGTGAATAAAATAAGATTTCTGTATTTTATGAGTGTTGCATTTCATACTGTTTGTGGTGATGACTAACAATATGAGACAAGCGATTTGCGGGTGTGCACCGTGCACATTCAATCTGATAAGAAATTTTATTTAGATGGGAGTTATGAAACATTAGAGAGTATACTTTGTTAATTTTTTGCTAAATGAAGACGTTCGAAATGCAGTTTTGTTATAGTTCTTTGAACTAACCGGTTAGCCTGTCAGCGCACTCGTGTGGCCCATTTAAAAACTTCAACCCCATTGCAGCAGTGATGGATTAAGGATCTTTTCTTTCCGATTTTTGGAACACTCACTTGCTCTCTGTATGGATTAAAGATAATACAATAATTTTGCAATCATAACTTCTTCCCTTTGCTGCACTGGCGTTTCATTTTCGTCTAATTTTTTCTATGAAAATATTTTTCGCCCATTTCGCTCCGAAAGCTTCAACTTATCAAGCAGGAGCGGGTTGGCTCAGTGGTTGCGTACTGGCCTTCCACCAAGAAAACTCGGGTTCAATTCCCGGTGAAGGCAAATTCTGTATAGGGTTTTTCTTCAATGTCTAGCATGAAAGTAACGTTCCTAAGTATGCCCGAGCGACGAACTTGGTGCCCTCAACGAACCGTACAAAGAAGAATGACATCAATGACGCAACCCATTCAGGATGAATTCTGTGTACAATATCTGAAAATACAAACTTTTTCCTCATTTACAATTTTCTGCGTTTGAAAACTCTAGATTTTTTCAATTTCAAACGTCCACTTTTAAGTTCTCCAACCACCTTTCTGCGTTCTCCGTGAGCTCGTGCAGTTCATTTATATGTATCTCCGTTGAAGCGATGAATGTGACAGTCTTGCAGGACGTGATTCATTGTTTGGACTTGTCCGCAATCGCACAAATTTGATTCATTAAACTTCCATCTATGTAGCAGAAAGGCACAGCACCCAGGAACGACGCGGTAAATCCATTCCCCTCACTTCTGCTGTTGGATCTGTGATCAATTGTTCTTGAAACACGAAGGCATCGTTCCACCACTTTTTCCAACGATCCTTCAATTCATCAAGACTATCAGCGTTTCGGTAGAAACACCAAAACGTAATTCTTGACTGGAGTCGCAGCGTTTCCGGAGCCGTTTCGATGTCGTTCCAAATTGGGAGACGGTCGTTTTGCATTATTTTCCTGCATTCCTTCAGCGCTGCTTCTTGACGAGCGATGTGCGGAGGAATTATATTGCTCAGGATGTGCAGCCACTCAATTTCTGTTGGCACCACTGTCCCACTCACGATTCTTAGCGCTTTGTTTATTTGCGTATCCACTTTGTTCGCGTGGGCGCTGTTCATCCAAATAGGTGAACAGTAGTTGGCGGCCGACATCATCATCGCTGGTGTAGTGATTCGAAGCGTCTTGGCTAAGCAGCTCCATGTCGTTCCAGCTAGTTTTGGTAGCATGCTTGTCCTCGACCGAAGCTTGTTTTTTGTGTGCGTCAGCTGCGGGCGATACGTCAGACTTCTGTCCAAGAAAACTCCTAAATACTTGGGGATCTGGTCGTGTTTCACTTCCTTCCTATTCATTTGAAGATTGGCGTGCTGGTTTGTGAGGTGAAATACGCAATGGACAGTTTTTTCCGAATTCGCATTTGAGCCTACAATCGCGAAAATAGTTGGATAATTTGCGCAGATTCACGATGTGCTCGAACGAATCCGATAGGTATGCTATGACAATGTCGTCCACGTATATAAATAACCGTGATTTGAGCAGCACGATCTCCGGGAGGTCGCTAGTGTAGACACTAGCCACAGTACAATAGACACGATAGTACCAATCCTTGTGGTAGCCTATTGTTCAGCACCCGTTTTCGGCTTTGCTTTCCGTTGATGGTCGCTTGGAATAGTCTGTCGATCAACATTTTCGATATGAGCGTAAGCGTCTTCTTGCATGGAATGATTTTACTCAATTTATACATCAGTCCCCGTTTGCAGACCATGTCATACGCTGCTGATAGGTCGAGAAAGACTACTCCAGTTTTGAAGCTTCTTTTGCTCACTGGGTCCTCTTTCTGAAAACAGAGTTCAATGAAAGTAGTTAGCGCAAGTACCTGGTCGCAGCAGTTCCTTTCCTTTTGAAACCCCGCTTGTTCCACCGGAATAACACTTTCAAGAGTACTGCGAATTCTTGATAAGATGACACGTTTGAACAGCTTTAAACAGCAACTTAGCAGCGAGATAGGCCGATAATTTTCCGGTTTTTCTGGTTTCTTGTTCGCTTTGAGCACTGCTATGACCTTTGCTTTTTTCCAGGACTTCAGCAGGTTTCCACTCTTATGGATGTTGCTGAAGAGTTTTGCCAGCCACGTTACTGCTTTCGGGCCCAGTTTGACAAGAAGGCTTGCAAAAATGTTGTCCGCTGCTGGGGCCTTACCGCATTCTACTTCCGATATGGATTCGTACAGTTCGTCGTCGGTAAATTGTCTCACAAATGCTGACGTTCAGGGCTTCTTGTGAAATTGGACACGTAACGCTTTTTCACCAACTTTTCGTGAGCTTTCGATATTGTTCCACTAGATGACTCTACGTGTTGTTTGGCGATTTGGTCAGCTGTCACCGGGTAAATTCTGCTTGATTTCCTAGACTTGCCGGTCAGTCTGTTGAGCAAGTTCCATGCTTTTTTGCTGCACCCTGACTCGAATCCGAACTTTTTTTTAAAATTATTTTTAAACTCAATTTTGAGAAAATAGTTGAGTGATTTTATTTTTCGGGTCGGGGAACAGATGATTTACGTGCGTACGTATTTATGCATACACCGTACGTATTCACGCATATGACGTACATATTTACGCATACACCGTACGCATTTACGCATATTACGTACGTATTTAGGCAAATACCGTACGTAATTACGCATATACCGTACGTAATTACGCATATACCGTACGTAATTACGCATATACCGTGCGTAATTATGCATATACCGCACGTAATTACGCATATACTTCACGTAATTACGCATATATTGCACGAAATTCCATTGCAACGCAGGAAAAGAATTCCAAATTGAACCGCATTAAAAGGGTAAATTATAACGAATGAGAGCCTATTAAAATGGGCACAAATGTCAGTACTCAGTACACCAAGCAAACAAAAAGCAAAAACCGTTTCCCTCTTTTCCATCCTCGTGCTTTTTATGGCCTTTCTTGGTACTTGGTTACTTCAACAATGGTAATATTCTAAGGAAAATTAATCAATTACCGTAGCTTAAGACATACATCAAAATGAGTGGATATGTGATGTCTAACCATCAAATCAAGTGAATTATTTCAATAGAATTTTCGTAGGATTTAATAAACTCACTGCAAGGTTATTCATAACAACAATAAAAATAAAATGAGCGTTGGCTTTTGATTCATATATTCAACCCACATATTATTCGAGAACTTACATACAAATGCATAATATCTACACAGGTAAATTGAATAACTAAACCAAAAACACCCACTCAGTGTTTCATACTACTAATATAAAATTCGTGACGTCATAGTCGTGTTTAATGAACAAAATAATTAAAAGACGTTTTTTTAGACATGCGTTAAATATACACGTTGTGTCATAGTTTTATATACACAACTGGAAGTCGTAGGCCGTATGAGTATACATTATTTCTGATAATCGGAAAGGTAACACTTCGGCAGATTGCAATGACATATCAAAGACATTTCACAAAAGTGAAAATGTTTCAATATAAAAAAAAGCTTTTTTGGGCAACAGTTTCTTCGTTGTTAAAAAGATTATTATGAGTGATTGGGCACGTGTCTAAACATTTTTTTCTTCCGATAATCTTAAGGTTTACTTGCGTACGATCACAATTTTTCTGAGTAAAAGGTGTGATTGATTGATTAAGCATTAAATATGAGTTGAGGATTAACAGCTTGTACATGCTGTTGATCTGAGTGTAGGTGGGACGGAAAAAATGTGGTTTTTAAAGAAAAGATTTCATTACGTTTTGCTTTTAAGATAATAAGTAATAGTTGTACACGACATCGCATATCTGGCATTTTTGAAGAGATTAAGGAAATTCAGTTGACCGAGACGGATGACTTTAGAAAAGTGCTAAAAGAGTTTGCTATATCCGGTGCCCTTTATTCCTTATTTCCTTATTTCTATAAAGCTTAGGCCTATACTAGTAGGACCACTATGAGTTTCGCAACATCCCTGCTGATCATAACGGCGGTAACGAATGATATACGTGATATTAATTTCTACTCAGCACCAGGCTGCGTACTTGAGATTTTCTATTGTAAATTGTCATGTTGCCATGACATTAACAGATTGTCGGCACCAGGCTGCCTCCTATGAGGCTATTAATACATCTCAAGTAGGCAGCCTGGCAACGTAATTTTGTTTTAAAAAAAGCGCTGTAATTTTTTCAGGAAATCAAAACTTTGAACACAAGTTTCCATTCAAACAAACTTCTGCGTATTATCAGCGATAGCATCACCTCAAGCGATATCATTAATTTTGGAAGCAGACTTACGGACTGCGTCACACTCTACCTTTGTTGTGATATCAGTCGTTTTGGAAGTTTTCAGTTGTTGAGAAATTTATATTTTTTGAAAAAAATTTTCTCAAAAAGAAAATTTTCTTAGAAAAAAAATTTCTCCGAACAAAAATTGTCTTCGAAAAAAATTCTCCGAAAAAAATTGTAGTCGAAAAAAAAATGGTCTCCGAAATAAAATGTGCTCAACAAAACGTGTTCTTAAAAAAATTGTTGCTTGCGAAAAAAAGTGTTTCTCCAAAATAAATTTTCTCCAAAAAATGATGTCTTCAAAAAAATTTTTCTCCAAACAAATTTTTCTTCACAAAAATTTTTCCTTAAAACAATTTTTCTCAAATAAAAATTTTTCTCCGAAAAAAATTTTCTTTCCGAAAAAATTTTTTCTCCAACACATTCGGCTACCATCGGAACACTTCGTATCACCTTCGGCTATCTGCGGAATACTTTGTGTCACCTTCGCCTGCCTGTGGAACACTTCGTATCGACTTCGGCTACCTTCGGAACACTTCGTGCTCATCACACATCATCCCACACACTTCCCACATCATTCCACACACTTCACACATCATTCCACACACTTCCCACTTCATTCCACACACTTCCCACATCATCCGACACACTTCCCACATCACTCCACACGCTTCTTACATCATTCCACACACTTCCCACATCACTCCACACACTTCCCACATCATTCCACACACTTCCCACATCACTTCACACACTTCCCACATCACTTCACATACTTCCTACATCATCCCACACACTTCCTACATAATTCCACACACTTCTCACATCATCCTACACAGTTCCCACATCATTCCACATCATCCCACACACTTCCCACATCATCCCACACACTTCTCACATCATCCCACACTTTTCCTACTTCATTCTACACATTTTCCGCTTCATTCCACACACTTCCACATCATCCCACGCACTTCCGATTTCCACAAGACCGGTTCCGTTGGCTTCGTGAGATGGATACCTTTCATTTGATACCCCATTCACCACGATGTGACCACTACCGGCCGAGATATAGCCGAAGAAGTGCTCCCGTCGGTGGATTTTTTTTTTGGGGGTAGCCACCGGCTGAATATTCCATTTGGGACCGAAACTGAACTTCCCTACAAATTTTAAGTAAATCGCCCGGGCGGTTCTCGAGAAAAAAAAGTAGATTGATACATAGAGACATAGATATAAATAATTTGGAGGGAGAGGGGGCAGGGGGGAAAAACTCAAGAGTTCGCCTATACATCGTGTCTTGTCCCAAAGGTTTTTGTGTGGAGTTTTTTGGGTTTGTGGACGTTTTTTTTGGGGTTTGGGGACTGCGTCACTCTCTCCGCTACCGCTCCGAGCAAGGAAGAATACAAAAGACTTGCGTCACATTTCTCTTTTTAAGAGACTTTTGACTAATACTAACCCTGGTATTACAGTAATTCTGCGAAACGCAGTTTCTAGTAATGATAAGATATTATAACTTAAGTTGTATTTAGTAAAGGCTCGCCTTAACCATGAACTTGGGTTTTTATTGTCGGATTTTCTATGATCAACAATTTCAAAGACACAAATAGTTTTTACGGTAATAAGCAAGTGCATCTTAGCACGAGTTGTGGCATGAAACACATTATTATACGAATGACTGACGCGTTACTCAAGTTACTGATTATTTATGCGTCCAATTGCATTCCAAGGTCACTTTCTTACGTGTACTCAACGAATGCACGGGTTTCACATACATTTAACATGAAGCCAATCTACTCTTTGTAAAACAGAGGCATAGACACATCATTGAATTCGAATTCGCTTAAATTATCTTAGTTAATGTTACTAGCTTTCCTACGACCCAATAAACGCCACCAGAAACGGCCATATTCGTCTTGAAGTCACATATTAGTGATGTTATAGTCTCAATTCACTTCACTTAGTACAAATTGTAATGGTACAAACTGAGATGTGGTTATAGCGAATCTCTAATTTTGCATATTTTTTGTTCAAATTCATTTGTGGGTACGAGCAATTTTATGCAGAATATTACGTACGCGAATGATAGTTGTTCGTACAGTGTGTTTACTTGAATTCGCTATAAAATTAGCTAAATTATGGAAAACAACAAGGAAGCGTTTAATATTGAAATGTAATTTCTGAAAATGAAAATACCAGTTCTGATTGCTTTAGACATTAATGTCCTATTTATTTATACGAATGTAAATTTTAAAGTTATCAATGAAATAAAAAGGAAATCAGACTTGAGTCTGATTTAAGTTTATTTTAAAATTAACAGTCAATTTTATTTGTTTTAAGATGCTGTAAAGATACATTAATGGGAAATAAACTCAAGCATTAAAAATATATTTCATTTATCGAACGGAAAGTGTGTCTTTTAAAGATTACGTGATACACTTAACATCAATTTTATTCGGATGACTTTTTTATTTACTGAGGTTATGGAAAGTTTCGATACCAAACATTGCTGGATCCTTAAGGGCAATAACTGATATATCTAATAAAATCCTCATACAAAGATTAGCAATTTTTATTAATCAATCGTTCCACTCCATATCCCCTTTGTAATGAATGCACTGACCACTCATTCAAAAAGCTAACCTACGGCGGATAACGTTTTGTTTGTGTTATATAGTAAATGTATAATGTAACATAAAGCTACCATCAACAGATAGTGTTTCATAAACATTCATCTGGTGAACGATTGTTAACAAATATGGTCTTCAAATTAACAGCCTTTTTGAAGTTATGTCAGTTTCGAAAACTTTAATAATAGTTATAATATGAGTATCAATTCCGTTATACCTGCGGGTCTCAGCCATTTTTATGGCCTGGTCGTCGCCCCCCCCCCCCCCACCATTTAGTGCTGCGTCACGATATTTTATCCACTGAGACTGCCTAAAGAAAATTCGATTTATTACTCATTTCGTGCTGGAGAATGAGCTTTGTCTCTAGTTTAATGTGGCAACATTCCAATTTTTAGCAGGTCATCTCTCTCTCTCTCTCTCTCTCTCCATTATTTAGTTATCTTTTAGTGCCGGCAAACGAGCACTCGCACAAGTACTGAGCTGCTTCATGTGCTCAGATATTAAACTTTTTAAATAAACCATTGAAATGAGTAGAGATGAGCGGGTCGACCATTTTTCGAAACCCGACCCGGACCGAACCCGACCCGATAAAATTTTTCGAAACCCGAAATCCGAACTGTTTCCAAACCCGGCCCGGACCGAACCCGACCCGATTAAAATTTTCGAAACCCGAAACCCATGAACCCGAAAAAAACAATTCGGGTTCGGGTCGGGTTTTTCGAAGTTTCGGGCAACCCGCTCATCTCTAGAAATAAGTATAGAAAAATAGTGATAGTTGAGGAGTTAAACGAGGCAATGACGTCATAACTTTTGTTTTATTTGTGACATTATTTTTGTGACGTCGTATTTGTGACGTCATTTTTGTGACGTGATTTTAGTGACGTCATTTATGTGACATCATTTTTGTCATAATTTTTGTGACGTCATAGTTGTGACGGTCAACAGACGGACTGGCGGACGGACATAAACATTGTATTGATATTGGTACAGAAAAGTAGCGATAGTATCTTGTTAAATAAATAAGCGAAACGTCGTAACTTTTGGTTATATTTGTGACGTCATTTTGGTGTCGTCATATGTGGGAAGCCAATTTGTGCGACGACATTTCTGTGACATCATTTTTGTGACGGATGACTTAACTCTGGCGGATAATGCCTGAATGTCGCATGTGAGGAGTACGGGATGAAGATAGGTGTAAGCAAAACTAAGGCTATGTCGGAAAATCTCGGAAAGAGGTATCTTGTAGTGTAAATGGGGAGCAGTTGGAACAGGCTTCAGAGTTTGAATATTGCATTTTCCCAGAGGATGGCAAGGTAGTTTGGGAATTTGAAGAAAGAGGGAAAATGGGAAATGGAGTATTCAGTCAGTTGAGGTCGCATGTGTTCAATAAAAAGGAATATGGTAGCGGCACAAAGTTGGCTATTCATAGCTCAATCTTTAGGGCAACGATTTTATATAGTAGTGAAAGTTGGGTGGACTGCGCTTACCTCGTACATGATGTAGAGGTTCTGATATGAGGGTTCTTAGGAGAATAGCAAAGGTGAATCGGAACAACGAAGATATTGCAGATTTACGTGCGTACCTGGCATAGCCTAAACCGCACGACACCCATGGGCGTGGAATAGGAATACGCCCAATTAGCGCGAGTGTGAAAACTCTACCCAATCGAGATCTTACATGCAAGTGCATTCCTTCACTCTGGGTCGGAGCCGAGACCTATCTTAATCTCTACTGCTTTGATGGAATGCCGCAGTCGCCGAATTTAAAACCACAGCCGCCACGTTACAGCACCAATAGGCACGTCAACCTTGTTGGGGTCAAGCATCGATGTTGTTGACACTTGAGGGCTCCTCAACCCCGTGGTACCGATATTAGACCCTCGGGTAGGGCTCAAGTGACTACTACAGCTGGGAACTTGCATTCCCGGCACTGCTAGACCTGCTCGGGTGCGTGGGGTCGCCACTCCCCAATGGTCTTTCTGGGATTGCCCTAGGTTGCCCCAAAAACGTTATCCATAGGTGTCCACCCTGCGCGCTTACTCCATTCACTCATGTACCGCCACATTCTTACGCCTTTTAAATACAGCCACTGCGAACTTATTGAATTCCTCATACGTTTCACACGTACTCAGGACATTCCCCAATTCGATGTTCCCTCTTTTGTCAACAGTTATATCACATGCATTTAAATCTCGCAAGTCCCCGTAGAGGACACATTCACCTATCAAATGATCTACATTTACCATCGGTGTCCCGCAGAAACAAGCCGCTTGAACAAGAATTCCTTTATATTACCGTGTCCAGTGAGCATAAAGCCCAGACTCAGGCCAAAAGAGAATTCGCAATGGGTCGAGACGAACCTGACGTTTGGAATGAACCTGAACGTCGTTCGTCCCTTCTCTTCCCTTTCCCATCTATTCTGCCATTCATCCAGCAGTTTTTCCCTGATATACTCGGTTCTTTGCGGCTTAGTCAAGCTCGCAAGTTCCTCGCCATCGACTGGGTCTGTGGCCAAGAGAGCGACACCCCTCCTACATCTTGAAAGCATACCTTTCAGCCTGCATTCAAGATCCCACGGCAATTCACCATGCAGTACTTGCATCGCTACCGTGGACACAGTTCTGCACAGGCACAGGCCAGCTTGTAGCACTACTCGCTGAAGGTGAATCGGAACAGTGGGACAGTCATATTAGGAACGACGACATCAGGGAAAATTTAGGGGTTACGTTAGTGGAAGAGCCGGCAAGGATTAGTCGTCTGCGATAGTACGGGAACGTTCAGATAATGGGTAAAAACAGGTTGCCAGAGAGGATATTGAATGTTCAGGTCCAGGGTGTTCGCTCTAGGGGTTTACAGACTCAATTAAATCAGATTTAGAAGTTAAGGGACTTTACCTGGGCGAACAAATCATCACCTCGACACAGGATAGGAGAGTGGTCCATGATCACTATGCGTGAAGATCTCACACCGAAAGGTATAAACGGCCTATAAAGATCGATGATGATGATTTTTATAACGTCATTTTTATGACGTCATTTTATAATTGTGACGGTGCTCAGACGGATGTACTGGAAGGGGAAAACATGAAAAAGCTATCGCTACTTAATAATGTGACGAAGGTAGATATAGGTATCTTACTACAGATGGCAGCACTAAACTAGTACCGTAAGTGGAATGTCTCAGCTCAAGCGGCAGCTTTAAACACTAGACTGATCTCTTTCCCCACTAAATCTTAGTCACGATTTGATTTATGTTTTAAATTCGCTTCAAGCCGAAGCCGCTCAAATCGCTCGCTTTCAAATATGTTTTTCCCTGGTTGCCAAGGTGCACTAAACTTAGGAATGGTGCTGTTTAGCAGCACTAAATAAGCGTGCGTTAAATAGTAATCTCGATAAAGGTCGAAAGGTAACTACAATAATTTTAAGCTCTTGTTAGAGGTCGTTCACATATTACGTTACTCTCCAATTGGAAGGGTCATGCGAAACGTGACGGTCCATGGAAATTTGGGTGATTTAGACCAAAGTGCTTGACGGGGAGAGGGAAGGGGGTAAAAACTCCAACAAATAGTCGCAATCATTTTACAGATTTTCACGGTTTTGGGAGGCAAAGTTTTTACCACTGACGATGGGATTGGAAAGCTTCCGAAGAAATGTGTTACTACGGTCCGGGCTGCAGAGCCTGACCTGAATGTCACTTACAGATGAAAAAACGGTAACTTTCAAATGTCACACTCTCCTTCACAGTTTTACTGTCATTTTTACACTTGTATTAAGCAAATTAGTTAAAACTTGAATACGTAACCAATTGAGTGACTTCAATTGCATGCAGAAAATGAAGAATAAACAGTAATTGACCATTCAATAGGTTTCTGACTAAAAGCAAAATTAAAAAAAAGCAGAATCGAACATCGAACACACAAAATACGTTCATTTCTTTCGCAAATAAATCAAACTTCAACTAACGTAATTTTTAAATATATCCCCCAGAGGAAAATGTATCACTTCCGTCTTCCAATGTCATGCAACGTCGATACATATTTCTGTTCCCATCATAACACAGAAAGTAATCACTTTTGCATGAAGAACGGCTATTTTGTGGTGAAGCAAACATAAAGAAGACTTTGCAAAATGCAGATCATAAAAACGATGCACTCGTAACATTTTCTAATGCATCGATTAACGAAAATAAATCAAAAATGTGCGGTATGTGGATCATTGCACATAAATCATTCGATAATTTTTGAAATATTAATAGCGCTATATGTTGCTGGTCTAAAGGTAATTCATATCATATTGATAGCGCAATAATAAATTACTTTGGTTGTATGGTCAATTTCTGGATTTCACATGTCATAATTTAATATGCAAAAGATGAATAAATGCGATAGCGTTTCGCATTATTGCTGCTCGTATTATCGTTTTTAGCGGAGTGGTCTACGAAAAGTACTCTTGAACATCAACTTCTTAACTTCATGACATTCCTTTTTATTATCAGAAGCCAAATTATAAAAACATGTGAAACAAGCCATGGCTATTAAGTTTTTCATTAGCTGTCACTCGTGTTTTATTGCCTCGGAAACTTCTTACTATATTACCAAGTAACAAGACTGTCTTGTCGATCGCCTTTTTTTAACGAAAACATAAATTACAACAAAATACGTTACAAATCGTATTCAATTAATTTCATTTTAACACCCTTGTTGCCATAACAATAAGAAAAATGAGCTTAACATGAGAAGTGAACAGACAAGTATACCGCACCTTTTTGTGGAACATAAACGATACCACAGAATCTGTTGGTAACAACAAATAAATTTGACAAATAAATACGACATATTTTTTGTCGTCTTTTCGCAAAATGGATCACTACTGGGACTGCTAGTCGAATACCAACCGGATGAATTAAGGAAATTGCATAAGAAGAATTTCACAAAGTTCCGACGTTGAACAGCTAATTTTTACTGTTGAAAGTATCAGTAAAGGTATGAGTTCCGAATTTGCGAGATATCAAAATCATTTTTCTAGAGTAGATTTAGAATTTAGTATCGAAAAGGGATTTTTTCTGGCATATGATGTGTTTTAAAACTCGTAATTTCTGTTTTCTCCCTTCCCGTCCGTCTATCGGTCTGTGCAACCTTCACCGGGGAATCACAGATGATTCACAATGGAGTCACAGATGATTCACAAGGGAATCACAGATGATTCACAAGGGAATCACAGATGATTCACAGTGTAATAATCGATGATTCACCGGGGAATCACTGATGATTCACAAGGAATCACCGATGATTCACAAGAAATCACTGATGATTCACAAGGAATCACTGATGATTCACAAGGAATCACCGATGATTCACAAGGAATCACCGATGATTAACAAGGAATCACCGATGATTCCCCGTTCCCCGGTGAATCATCGGCGATACATTGGTGAGTTATCGGTGATTCCCATGTGAATCATCAGTGATTCCACAATGAATCATCGGTTTTCCACTGTGAAACATCGGTGGTTCTACTTTGAATCATCGGTGATTACCCTGTGAATCATCGGTGGTTCACTGTAAATCATCGATGATTATCCAACGGATCACCGATGATTTAGGTCCAAAATTGACTATTTTAATTTATTTATTGGACCCATACGAAGTACAAAGATCCTATACGTTTACTACAAACAATTTTATTGTAACATGGGGTAGACCGAGGTGGGAGTGGGGGGATGCATCTATTATCGTCTAAATATCACGAATCAGCAGTAAAAAAAATGTCCGTCTGTCCGTCTCCACTTTTTTACCAAACGGCTCAACCGATCAGCCTCCCATGATTCAAGTTCGAAGATGAGCAAAATCGATCAAGTGGTTCCGGAGATATTGTCGAGGAAGTGACCAAAAAAATGGCTTTTCGAAGGTCGGTGAAGCTTTTTCGCAAATATCTCAGCAAGTATAGCACGGAAATTCCTCATTTTGGTTTCAAATAAAAGCATTTGATGTCACAAAACTGTGAAAAAAAATTTGTGGGACTCGGTACAGGGGTCTGGGCACTGGGACTGATGGAATGGACAAAATTGAGATTCTTGGCCACATACGAAAACAGTTTTTCGTCTATATTTCCTTAACTATGCAATATGGAGATTTACTGTCCAAGGCAAAGTTGTAGAGAATTAAATTTAAGGGAACACGTGTTTCAGGGTTTTGGGGAAATATGGCCCAATCCTGGAATATGGCCACTTCCATAATTGGGCACGATGACCCAGATCTCCAGAACTATGAGAGTTAGAAAGTTGGTTCCAAAGGCGAAGTTGTAGAAAATTAAATTTAAGGGAACACGTGTTTCAGGGTTTTGGGGAAATATGGCCCAATACTGGTATATGGCCTCTTCCATAATTGGGCAGGAATCTCCAGAACTATGAGAGGTACAAAGTTGCTTCCAAAGACAAAGTTGTAGAGAATAAAATTTTAGAGAACACGTGTCCCAGGGTTTTAGGGAAAAATGAGTTAGAACTTGGACGTAAGCTTTTCTATATTTGAATGGTCTGAGACGTACTTCGGTAGGGCCTTTGACATTACCTTGGGTAATTTCTATGGATCTTTGAAATTCTTACAGTTATAAAAGAACAGAAAACGTTGGATTGTTTGCTTATTTGTATATTTAGATACGTTCGAGTCTCTCGGAAACGGTTCAGACTTAGCCACAATCCTTTCACTTCGGATGTGGGATCGGTTATTGCCTTCATTCTTTCCATCTTGCTTTCTTATCGCCCATGTCATTTCGTTGTTGATAGAATTTCCAGAAAGGATTTCTCGATTGTAAGCGTGTGGTTGTTGGTGCTGATTCAATGTCCTTGAATATAGGAAGGTCGACGTTCGCTTCAATTTTTGAGCATTCTCTGAGAGCGGCTTCGTGTCGTGTGATTTGAGAAGGTGCTACATTACTGAGTGCGTATAACCATTCCACTTCTGTTGGATTAACTGTTCCGGTGACAATGCGAAGCGCTCTGTTTATTTGGGTGTCAACTTTGTTTGTATGTGCGCAGTTCATCCATACGGGTGAGCAGCAGTCTGCTGTTGACAGTACCATAGCTTGTGTTGTGATTTTTAACGTTTTTCCTGAGCATCCCCATGCCGTTCCCGCTAGTTTTTGCACTATGTTGACGCACGGCCTGAGTTTAGTTTTGACTCTTTCACAGTTTTGATGGTGTGTAAGGCTACGATCCAGGTCGTTGCCTAAGTACTGCGGATGAGCCCTGTACTCCACCGTCTTTCCGTTCATTTTCAGATTCAGAGTTCGTCTTGCTTCGCGATTGTTCAGGTGGAAAATGCAGTGAACGGTTTTTCCTATGTTTGGTTTCAGCCTCCAATCCTTGAAATACTTTCCCATCATTTCCAAGTCTTCATTCAAAAGGTTCTCCAGTTGATCGAATGTTTTTTTTAATTACATTCTATCGCTACTTTCCTATACCCATGACAATGGCTTATTTTATTATGGTGCGGTGCATGCGTTAAGAGTGATGGAAATAACGTTAGCCATGGCACACGCTTGCGGAATCAGTCATAAACAAAAGTTTGATGAGAATGACACATGACACACTTGCTTTTTTCGTGTCCCGAAGCGAGGGCCGTAATTCGCTCGAGTTGGAATTCAATTTTCACCCCAAGTGTAACATAATATTTTTTGTGCTTGCGCGTGAGAAAACGAGTGTTTCCACGACAAAATGTTCATTCAGTGTAACGTGGGAGCGGTGAGAAAATAACTACTTTCTCACCGGCAAGATTATGTAACTTTCTTACCGCTTTTGCGGGGACAAAACACGAATTTTCTCACCGCAAGCATGAAAAAGCTTTTTCTTCTTCGTAGTGTACATACATACTAATTTTGTACCACGCGAAACTTTAGGTAACCACAAACGTTGAACCCAAAGCAAATTATTGTCATGCGCGGACATTTCGAAAAGTCTTTACACGTCTCTTCCCAGACATAGCCGGAGCCACCCTTTTTCCTAAACAACTTCTGATTTTCTGTACATCTCACATGAAGTAATTCCACAATAATGCAAACTGACAATATTTTCGCATATATCATTGTTGATGTTTATGGTTATTAAGTTAACATTATTACAATATTTAATAAACAATTTCGTATGCTCATTTTACACGACGCATAATAAAACCGATTTTGAATGTGGGTGTCGTTTTCCGGCGGGTGTGTCCTATAATGTCTTGTCTTTTATTATGTTTTCTCACAAATAGCAATTGTAAATAAGTTGTGTACCGGTTGCATAGCTAAGTGGTGGAATAGCAATTCGAACAACAAGACAATGTTATGTGTCTTTTGCATTTTGCTGGCATATGCATTGTTATGTTCGTTATTTTCAAAGCGACCACAATTCACTTAATTTATTTGTTGGCATAATAATTTTCTAACTTGATTTGTTTGGAAATAATGTGCTACAATTACAATAGTGCAATTACACTTGTTTGAACTGAATATCAATGGAAATAATGAATCTAATTTTGTTTCATATTTTAATGGGGGCACATAATCGCAATAAATTATTTCTTTAAAACGTAAACGATTTTTGTTTAAATTGAAGTCATTGACGAATGAATGGTCATACGAATTTTTATAAAGATTCAAATAAATTAAAATTGAAACAAACGAGCTTCAGTTCAGGCTTTGGACAAGGTGGCGCCGAAGATCGTTTATTAAGTAGCGATAGCTACTTTATGTTTTCACTCTTCCTGTCCGTCTGTGCATCGTCAAAATTATGACGTCACAAAAAGGCCAAAAATGCCACATAAGTGATGTCATACAAATGACGTAGCATATGACGTCACATATATCACATCATAAACATGTCATCACAAAAATGACGACACAAAAATGACGTTACCAAAAGTAATGACGTCATGTCATAGATATTGTTTCGTTTAATTCTTCAACATTACACTATCGCTACTTTTCTATAAGCATGTCAATGGTTTATTGGACAGTTGTGACAGCTAATTTATTAGGTTTTTACCTTGTCCTACGACAAAATGGAAATGGGCGTTTATGCGTCCAAAACTTAATGAGCCGTTCAACACACAGAGTTTTTCTTCATACCTAGAAACATATTCAAACTTTTTTCCCACCACAGACGGTCGTTCATAAATACTAAAGAGCCAAGCTAAGCGCATATTTACGTTAATTTACCTCCTGAATAAGAGCACTGAGGCCATCTTAAAATTTAGATACTCTCTTCGGGTTCTATTAGCCGCTTGCTTCTCGTGATAAAAGAAAGCACGTCAGCCAACTTCAGCTTGAACTGCTCCTCAGGAATCAAATAAAAGTCCCCTAAGAGCTTCGTTATAAGATTCTTGAGAGCCAGACAAGTACATGCCTTGCCGTTTCTGACTCTAATCCACAGTTCCTGCTCCTGCAAGTAGGGCTTGCAATTATTCCCATCTTGCTGAGGTGGTAGTTCAAACTTACTAGTCTTCTCAATTCTCTCTTGTCGAGGCTCAACAGAAACTTCGTATTTTCGGCATTGCAACCAGTCAAAAATTCTTTCGATTACCTGCAGGTTGAGAGTGTATCCCATCTATTCCGATGACAACGATTCATTTTAGCCTTGACTAATGACTTAATGAAACTTGAGTATCAACTGACCGCAGGTCCTCCTCCGGTGAAACCTATATCATGCCCGCAGCGGTAGCAGAATGCGTGACGCAGTCCCCACTCCCCGAAAAAGAAGTCCACACACTCAAAAAACGCCATACAAAAACCTTTGGGACAAGGAGCCATATATACGCGAACTTTTAAGTAGCGGCACCATCTTGGATTTTTCTGCTATCCTCTGAAATAGAAATCCTAGACAGTTGGTTTCTTGGGTAAAGTTGTAGAGATTGTTGAGGAGAATTTTATGAGATACTGAGAAAATGGCTGCCAGTTGTCAAAGTGACGCCATATTGGACTTTTGCTATCTTCTGAATTAGAGTACCTAGACAGTTGGTTTCTTCGGGAAAGTTATAGAGATTGGTGAGGAAAATTTCTTCGGACGATTTTTTTTTTCAGAGAAAATTTTTTTCGTTGAAAACTTTTTTCATAGAAAATTTTTTTCGGAGAAAATTTTTTCTTTT